>CM071843.1:28429961-29644852 GCA_036507285.1 Trichosanthes cucumerina | reverse complement strand
TACCATTTTACCCTTGTGTCTACTTCTTGTTCCTTAAGTCCCACTGCTCCTCTAATGAACAAATTTTTGCATGGTCCAACTATAAACAACTCCCCTCTCCGGCGGTGAGAGGGTGGGTGCCGATTTTCAAGCCCGGAGACAACACTTAAGGAAAACCCCTTTGGTTTCCCTAGTTTGGGAATGAGTGAATTTCTTCTTGCGTAGTTAAGTTTCCAACTCCCCACGAGGTTCTTTCCGCAGACAAGAGTTCGTAACACGCTCAAGATTAAGGACAAGTCACTAATGACCATCTACGAAGTTCTTAGTCCTACAACATTATTATGATGTTACATCGATAGGTTTAATAATTCACCGTCCTCAGGGTCTTGTACAATCTCATTGCAGGATGCCCCCACTCGCATGTCAACCACATGAGCGATATGGATCACCTCGTTTGTATCTAATACAAAGTGGGTTGCATCCACAGTGTCATGAGAATGAGGTTCCCAACCCTATCCATATACTGTAGACCGTTCGGGTCATTAACTCTAATGTGATCCTTCTTTGTGTCTATTACACAGTTGAAGTTCTAGTTCACTCATATAATATGACCACGAAACTTAGTTTATTGGACTAAGTGTATAAAATCACGAGATACAAAGTCGATAAATAAACAATCTTTTTTATTAAAACAATAAGTATTACAAACTTCATGAGTTTAGGGCATACATCCCAACAAGTTTATATCCCAACATTACACACAGTTGAAGTTCTAGTTCTCTCATATATAATAAGTTCACTTTTCATGACCAATAACTCAAACTCAAATTTGTGTTCCTCTTTTGAATTAACATTTCTCTTTTACAAAAAGAGTACATATGATAGAAGAACACAATTTTGGGCATCGTAAAGATACATTATATTACAAAAATTAACTACATTATTTTTATGTAGTATAATTGAACTAATGTGAGTAGTTGACAAAAAAGGACTTCAGTGAACCAATTCAAGTTACAAATTAATAGCTCCATATTTTGAAAGTTTGGTTGGGATATTTTCAATAACAATCGTTTGCATTTGTTAACAAAAAGATTTCTTTCTTAAAATAAAAAATAGTTCTCTTTTTGTGACCTACTCCCGCTCAAATTTTTGTTCCTCTTTCGAATTAACATTTTTTTTTCAAAAAGAGTACATATGATATTGAATTCAACATAAATATTATCAACCTTAGTAAAAAAAGATACAATAATCTACCTAACATTAAAAAAAAAAAAAAAAAATTGAACATGCTAGGTTTCAAAAAAAAAAAAATCTAATTAAATATAGGTTCATTTGTGTTATGGTGTTGATTTATTTCCCTTTAAAATACATTAGTAGATAAAATGATAATTTTCAAACTTGATTTCATAAATTGAAAATTAGAAAAAAGAATATGAGTAGCTTAGTTAACAATTTTGTTTCGGATATATAGTTTTGGTGGATAAAATACATTTTTTCCATTTAGATTTGAAATACAGATTTTTGCAACATTCGAGATAATGATCTCATTCAATCTAGAAGAATATTTCTATGCAAATTTATACTACCGTTGCATTATTCCAAAAAAAGGTTTCCAAACACATAAATCTAATACCCAATAACAAACATAAATAACATATCTATAACAACACTATGTAAAAATCAATGAAATAACATTCACCAATATACAGAAAAAAAATATATTCTAATATTCCAATATGATATACATATGCAAGCAAAATATCCTGTGACGCCCGGTAATTTCAAGTAAGTTTTAAATTCTTTCCAAGTTAATTTGGGGCTCATGTCATAGCTTTTAAAAGGTTTGGGCTAGATTTATTAATTTGTGGATCCTGCAGGGGGCCAAGATAGTTAAATCTCGCCTTTAAATTGGGTTGACGACCCTTAGGTCTCTTATCGAGCAGTTTGGAGAAGGAATCGAGGTAAACCCCCCTTTTTCTCATTGTTAAGGTCTCCTTTTTGTTATTAGTTTTAAAAAAATAAAAAAAAAATAAAAAAAGGGGAGAAGGTCGCGCGCGAGGGGCAAACCCCCCCCATTCTGCCGCCGCTGCTGCTGCTCCCCCAATCCGCCGCCGCCGCCGCTGCTCCAACGTCCGTCGCCGCCGCTGCTGCTGCTCCTCCGCCGTCCGTCTGCTCCCTCTCCGCCGTTCTCTCTCTCTCTCTCTCTCTCTCTCTCTCAAATCCGGCCGAACCTCCCTCCCTCTCGAGATCCGCCACCCACCTCCCTCCCTCCCTCTCGGATCGGCCAAGTCTCTGTCTCCGAGATCCGTCGAGTCTCTCTCTCTTGTCGCAGATCCGGACGAGCCGCCCTCTCAGATCCGACCGAATTCTCTCTCTTTGTCTCTCTCGTAGATCCGAATCAATGGTACCCTTTCGCACTGACTAACGTTGGTTTTGTGGCGAGAGCAAATCGTTTTGCTAAAAAGGATAGACGTTTGAAGGAACCCCGAGACTAGGGCCAGGGCGGAGAGGGTCTCCACCCACGTCCGTGGGTAAATCTCGACCTTGTGCCACTTTTTTTTTTTTTTAGTAGTTAGAAAAGTTGGGTTGGTTGTGTCTCCCTTGAGGGGCTACTACAAAGAATCTCGAGTTAGGTTGGTTCCTAAGCGAGATCCGTGCTTTCGCTCGTGTGTTTGTAGGTGCACTATGCAACTAGCTAGCGGGAGCAAGGACTTCCCGACACTCCCATTTGAAGTAAGTAGTCGGTTGGAGTAAACGCCAGAGCTCTTGAGCGAAGGAGCAAGGTATATGTGCCTTGTTGTGATTTTGAGTTTCTTTGTTGAACCATAGGACAACTAGTTAAGAAATCTTGAAGCTCGTAGCATGTTTTTATGAGTTTTAAGTCTGAGATGATTGCATGATTGTGACATCAGGTTTGCAAGTATGTTTGAATCCTGTTTTACTATGTTGCATTGTTTACGTATTCTGTTGTGTGAAACTATGAGCGGTAGAGGTCGTACTTGTGGTAAAAATCTGACATTCCAAACGAGCGTGTGGTACGCGTTGAGTTTGATAGGTTTGAGAGCCTAGTTGGGAGTTTGGACCCACAGGTGGGTCGAGGATGTTAGGAATGTTTAGATGAGACCCTAGTTACCCTATGAATAGAACCCATGAGTTAGTCTTCACCGAACACCTGGATTGCAATTGAACGGGTCAGAACCTCTAGGTTGACGACATATGATAGGCTCGTGAGGCTGGGGTGCGTCCCCATCGAGACTGGGAGTGGTTGCTTTCCATGATCCCGGACTAGCTTAGGGGCGATTCCCCAACGGGCGTGTAGGTTCGCGCACCGCGCGGTACCATGCTAGTGTGTTATGAGAGCACAGGGTGCGTCCCCGTCGAGATCGGGAGTGGTTGCTTTCCATGATCCGTCTTTGGCTTAGGGGCGATTCCCCATGGGGCGTGTAGGATACGTGCACTGCTCATTCTGCTCTATGCCGTGTGTATGGCGTGAGGTTGCTTTCTCTCATTGCGTCGTCAACCAAACTTCTAGGGCCTAAGGTGGAGCTCGAGTAGTCACCCCCGAGGGCCGGGGCGAAGTGAGTTAGGGAGAGGCTGGTTCGAGGTTTGAGCGAGTTTGGGAGATGATTCTAGATGTCTTGTTGAGTTAGGTTTGGGCGTAAGTGGGCTACTTCTTTGGGTATTTTTATACTCATTCGTTTTCTTTTTATGTTTTGATCGCGGTAAAAGTTGAGCCAGGGATGAGCAGCGATGAAGGCAACTTTGGCGAGGCTATAAGACTTCTCCGTAGTGTCCCTTGCTCCTAGGAATTATTATTGTCTTGTTTTATGTAGACTCGCTGCGCATTCTTTTCCCTTTTGGTTTTGAAAGAACTCCTGTTTAAGCTTTAATTGTTGTTTGAACTTTTGATGTGGTATGTGAGCGTTTACAAGTATCAAAACTTCGTTTTCTGATTTACCTCACCTTGGCTGCCTGTATGTGACCTGCTGCTTGAACCCAGCCTATCGTACATGAAGTTTGGTGGAGGCTGGGTGAGTCGAAATACTTATTGGAGTGTTTTTGTGCCTTTAACAGGTTAGGAAAAACTTTCTGGTTGCCCTAGTAGCGTCGTTATGTCGCCGAAATTTTTCCAGCATTAGTGGCGTTGCTTAGTAACTCCCCTAGTAGTTTAGTTTTAAAATTTAGGGTCGTTACATATCCCGAACCTCAAACTAGGCCCAATGATGTTGATATAAATACCCTACATATGGTACCAAATCAAAAGAGTATTAGTGTGAAAATGAAGTCAAAGCATTAACAAAATAAGGGAATACATAATGAGAACCATAGTTTTTGTGTTATTGTCAAGTAGGTGTCTGAAAATCGAAATCTTGGAACATTGTGATATATGAAGAACGCATAAATTAATAACATACATAAAAGATATACTACTATAATAACATTTTTAAAAGGAATTGATAGAAGAAGGAAGAACAAACTCACATGTACTTGTTTGGTGAGAAAGTTGTGGACTAGTGCTCAAAGAGACAAATATGTCATGGTGTGTACGTATAGAGGGAACTCATACAAATAAATTATTAAACATATTTGCAACACTAAACACATACCAACATATAGACAATGCTATTGGAAAGTTAATAACATATTAACTCAATATGTATGGCCTCAGAGATGGAACAATGAACGGGATAATCACAATACATAGAACCAAACACCAGAGAAACAATCATCAGTTTAAAGATTAAAAGAATTAAAACATATGTGATTCAAAATTTATAATAAACTAATTTTTGTTGTAATTTATATCATAATAAAAATTTTAAAATACAATGAACTATTATTGATACATAAATAATATATATTTTTTAATATTATTGTTAATTTGACCACGTTTTGAATAATTATTTTGTAAAACACATATTTAGTGAGGTTTGGAATTGTTTTTCTCTAATATTTTTCTATGTAGAAACGAAATATAAAGAAATTTCTCATAAGTTTATCCTTATAATTAATATAAAACATCAAGTATAACAAAGTCAACATATCGGTTTATGATTTTAAAAAAAAAAAAACCATATCGATTTATGAATTAATTATTCCTATTTGAAATTTGAACTAAATTTATATACTTACTTATTATAAAGTGATCAAACTAAATTCATTTACTTATTTATTATAATGTTGTCATTAAATATTTATTTTTATTTAACTAATATATTTTTATTAAAATTTTAATGCATTATAAAAGCATGATAAAGACAAAATAAGTAGCAAACTTAGAAAGTATGAATAAAGTATTGTGGCAAACTTGGTGAGTAAAGTAAAGTCTTGTAGAGAGAATTTGAGAGGTAGAATAGTATGTATTGTAGCAAACATGGATTAATAAAGCTGCAAACAAATGCGGCTTTATTTAAACAAACTCATATACCCGGCTTTCAAAATAAGGAACCAAACACCCCTAAGACACTTAACATGAGCATACTTTTTATAGAGGCTTTGTGAGCGGAATGAGAATTTCCATGCGTGAAAGACGATCGAATCGTCATGGTATCATTACGCTACTCGATTTTTTTAAAATGATCTAACTCTTAGATCTAAGTTAAACATCTTTGGAAAAGGAAAAACTTTGACAAGAAGAAGTTTACTTACTTGTTGTAGACAAACTTCAAGAATTTCTTCCTCGGTCACGAACACTTCGTGTTTCTCGATCTCAACAAATGCTCTCCACGAACGGAACCCGAACATTACCACTTGGAGTCTCGACTGTTCTTCCTTTGGAAAGAAGGAAGTTTGTGGGAACTTGGTGTTTTGGAGAGGAAGGAGAATTGAGAGAGAGTAGAGAGAACTTTCTTTTTCTCTTTGATGAAAATCAAAAAATGAGAGAGATTGATCACATTCCTTCTTGCAAGAAGGGATTATATAGTGTAATGATGGAGTTAAAATCTCCACATTATTACCACTTTACCACAACCATAGGTTATGCAAATCTTATTTGCATAACCACATAATATAAGATATCTCATATCTCATATTGCAAATCTCATTTGCAATAATTGTGGATTAATTAAATTGAATCACATGCAATTTAATTTCTCCCAATTAAATTCTCCAGTTAGCCCTAATTCAACAATTATGCTAACCTATAGTTTATTATGAATCTCATTCACATTAAACTATATATTATATCATTCATATCTCATGTAAATGACATAAATGCCCTTAAAGTGAAATTGAACACTTCAATTTCATACAAAAACATTAACCCTTCTTTTAACCCAGATTGAGCCAACCGAGGGACCTAATGGACCTCGATGGCGGGCTCCAATGATCCGAGATTAACTGTCAAACCCTTTGACCGGTTAACCAACATTCATTAGCTACGGTAACACTCCACTATAGCCCGTAGTTGCACTCCCGTCAGTGCAGAATATTACGTGTCCACTGATATAACCAATGCCCATGAGTCGACCCTTCACAGGTTGTTCGTAGACACGGCTAGGTCAAATTACCTACCTCTTGTTCCTTAAGTCTCCACTGCTCCTATAATGAACAACATATTGTGATGGTCCAACCATACACAACACCCTTCTCGGGCAAGTGAGAAGGTGGGCGCGTTGTCCAAGCCACGAGACGACACTTGGAACAACCCCTTTAGTTTCCTAAAGTGGGGAACGAGTAAATTCCATTTCGCGTAGTTAAGTTCCCAGCTCCGTACTTGGTCCTGTCCCTGAGAAGATAGGCATATTCGGCGAGTAACTTTGACCACCCTCACCCGTACTAATCAAAGGACAAACCCTCGCAGACAGGAGTCCGTAACACGCTCAGGATTCAGGTCGAGTCACTAATGGTCATCTACTAAGTTATTAGTCCTTATTGTCAACGGTGTTACATCAGTAGGTCTAATAATTCACGGTCCGGTCTTGTACAATCTCATTGCACAGGATGCCCCCACTCGCATGTCAACCACATGAACGAGTCAGATCACCTCGTTTGTATCTAATACAAAGCGGGCCGCATCCACAGCGTATCCAGGATTAGGTCTCGAACCCTATCCTTATACTGTAGACCGTTCGGGTCATTAACTCGAACGTGATCCTCCCTGTGTGTCCACTACACACCGTTCAAGTTCTAGTTCTCTCATAAATTCAATGACCCTGGAGCTTAGTTTATTTGAAAAGTTTATAAATATTGCGAGACACAAAGTGATGAAATGAATAACTCTTATTAATTTCAAACAGTAATTTACAAACACGATATTAGGACAAAAATCCCAACAAACTCCCACTTAGACTAAGCTAGTGGAGAAAATTTATTTATGAAATGTACATAAATTACAATGAAGTAATACAATAAACTAGGGCATTGAATACCCGTTTCCACAACTCCCACTTTCCTTAGTCAGGAAGCTCTCGAAGACCTAAACTCTCTAGGTGACCCTCAAACACCTTAGCGGTGAGGGGATTTGTAAATGGATGAGCTACGTTGTGCTCGATGCTATCTGCGTGGCCGTCACGTCTCTGCGATGCACAATCTCCCGTGTCGGATGATACTTGCGCTCAATGTGTTTGCCTCTCTTATGGCTCAGAGTCTCACTAAGTTGGCTCTTTGCACCACTGCTATCATCGAGCGATTGTGATCGACAAGTTCGTATTTGTAACAACTTCCAAATCCGTCATGAAATTCCTAAGCCAAACATCTTCCTTTGCAACTTCACAAGCGCAACATACTTCGCTTCCATAGTGGAATCGATGCATCCACAACTTGATGCTTCGCCATACTACGATTCCTCCATTCGAGAATGAAGAAAGACCACGAAGTGGATTTCCTAGAATCCTTATCGATCTGAAAATCGAAATTTGTGTATCCGTGAGGATCAAATCCCCTTTGCCATATACTAAGTTGTAGTTCCTCGTTCTCCTAAGATACTTGAGGATTTCCTTTACTGGTATCCGGTGATCTAATCTGGATTGGGTGATATCTCTTGACAATCCCTACTGCATAACAGATGTCGGGCCTAGTACACAACATGGCATACATCAGGCTCCCTACAACTGAAGCATATGGAATCAGTCTCATATCCTCAACATCTTGAGGAGTCTTAGGACACTTGATCCTTAGATAAGTGAACCCCATGCACGAAAAGCGACAAGCCCCTTCTTGGAGTTCTGCATCTTATATCTAGCCACTTCTTAACGTCGTAAAGAAATTCTACCTCATTCCCAATGAGAAGAATATCTTCTACATACAACACCAAAAATGCGATAGTTTTGTCAACAATTTTCTTGTAGACACAAGACTTGTCGACATTTTGATCAAAGTCATAAGATTTGATTGCCTCATCAAACCTGATCCACCGATCGTATGCATCGCGAACACTTAGCATTTGTTGAGCTTTAGCATTTGAGGACACTCCTCAGACAGCACGAACTTTATATCGTCAGTTACCAAAATTGTGTTAATGTTGTTTTCCAACTTTGGTAATTATCTCGCACTAACTTATCAGACGCGAGTAGAGCTATTATTGCGCTAGATATGTTTTAAGCTAAAAAATTAAGAAAACATTGTATTAGTCTACTTAAAAACCTTTTTGAAATCCAATCAAGTTTTAGAAAAATTGTTTCATGATCCCTAGGTCATTCAAAATTTTGCAATGATACCCGAAAGGTTTAGAATGACCGCCACCGAAGGGTGAACAAAACACTCCTCCTCTAGGACGAGACTTTCTCGATCAGACCCTGATCCCAGAATAACTCTTATTCCATTAGGCGTACGATTACCATTGTTTGGTCGAATTCATTAACATAACGAGTGCAGTGAGTGTCACCCTCAATCTTTAAGTTTCCAAGCATCCGTCCAAACAATAGCCACCGGAAGGTGAACCAAGAAGGAAAACCAACCAGAAACTCTATCCCTTTCGAGAATTCACGGTGTTCACTCCCATGATCGAGCCCTCAGAAGGGATTATGCAGTCCGGACCAAACTAGAAGGCGGATCATAGGCGTCTCATGATGTGAATCGAAAAAAGAGACCGTGGGTCTCGTTTTCACAAGTCCCACTCCCACTCACTATAAGTACTCTCTCCATCCATGATGATATTGACCTATACAAATGCCACCCCCGAGGGCGCTCCCATTTGCGCCACGAGGCCGAGTATAGATCTCACGATGCAGACTTAACGGAGATTTGTGGTTGTAAATTTAAATGTATCTCATACACTTTATTTCCTCCCACTTAGCACTTTAATTTTAATAGGGATTGACCTAGATAAACCGACTAAAATTTACCTAAGTCTACAAATATAACTCTTATATGGTATTAACCTAAGTCTATAATCATATTATAACTTAGATCTATGTGAGTTAATTAAAACACTTTTAATTAGCAGCACTCACGATAAGTATAATCTAAGAATCTCCAGACCGAATTCACTCCCAGGTCGGTTTCCAGGTAGGGGTGTTCATGGCGTCAACTAAAATACTGACCTTAGACAAAACCTTTCTTAGACGAGTTACTAATCAGTCTCCATTCATAGACTAAACTTTGATTGTCTAATTTCTAATCTCATTAGAAAATAGAAAACCTAAGTCTAATTATTCAAGTTCTAAACTCTGTAAAACTAATAATTAACATAGGTTGCATGCATTTCTATGTTATAGTGCTTGATCATTCATCACATGAATAACTATATACTATAACATAATATTATTCATCACATGAATATTAATGCATGAGCATACATTAATTTAAAAAATATAACACTTATATTAATTAAATTAAACATGCATTTTAATTATATTATAACCCTTATAATATAACCTATCATGCAAGCTATATATTATAACTCTTATAATATAAATGATGCATGAAATGTTTAACCTAAGGTGGGATTTTAAATCTATATGACATACATTATGCACATAGAAATTAATTAAAATATACATCTCATGCATAAAATAATTAAATAGCAAAAATGGACCAATTTTTGGCACCTAGGGGCAATTATTTAATTAAATAACATTAATATAACACTTATATTAACATTATTTAATAAAATAATTAAATACAAAAATTAAATACATTTTACAAATAATAAAATAAAATAAAAAACGAAAAACAAGCGCTTACTTATGAAGGATTAACGCCCGTCGTCTGCGCAGCGCCACGAAGTGCTCCTCCAGCGCGTGCGCAGCGTTGCAATGTGGGGTAGCGTTACCGCGCTGTCGCCTCGGCGTCGACCCAGCGTTCTCAGCGTCGGCGGCGTTGCAACGCTACGCCCGAGCGTTATGTAACGCTCTGCAGCGGGGGCCTCCGTCCGCAAGGATAGCGTTGAGGCAGCCAAGAAAAGCGGCGTCTCAACGCCATCGACAGAAACAACAAACAACTTTGCTGTTCTTCACCGATTTCTGCCTGTTTCCACTCTTGATTTCTTTACAGCAACTCTTGCCACTAACGACCCAGACTTACAGACTCGATTTATTTTCTAAAATGCCCAAAAAACACGGGCCCTTTACATTTGATCTCATCAAACAGAAAATAAATCTAAAAGTGCCAAAAACCGAAACACCCATTTAAGCAAACCAACAATTTATCACATAAATTAAGGCAATTTACCCACCTATTTTAACAAAACAGTGCATAATGAAGAACCATCGAAATGGCTCTGGTACCAATTGAAGGGAATGAGAATCCCCGCGCAGCGAAAGACGATCGAATCGTCATGGTATCATTACGCTACTCGATTTTGTTAAAATGATCTAACTCTTAGATCTATGTTAAACACGCTGGAAAAAGAAGAAATTTATAGCGAGAAGAAGTTTACTTACTTGTGGTAGACAAACTTCAAGAATTTCTTCCTCGGTCACGAACACTTCGTGCTTCTCGATCTCAACAAATGCTCTCCACGAACGGAACCCGAACACTACCACTTGGAGTCTCGGTTGACCCTGGAGCTTAGTTTATTGGAAAAATTTATAAATATTGCGAGACACAAAGTGATAAAATGAATAACTCTTATTAATTTCAAACAGTAATTTACAAAAACGAGATTAGGACAAAAATCCCAACACTTTGGAGAGCATGCCTAGTTATGTAATGTTTATGAAGGAGATTCTCACAAAAAAGAATAAGTTCAAAGACTATGAACAAGTCTTCATGATGGGTAGTACAAATTTTTTAATACAAGATAAATTGTCCATTAAAATGAAGAATGTAGGTAGTTTAACAATAGGTGACATTCATATTAAGAAAAGTTTATGCGATTTAGGGTTTAGTGTAAATTTAATGACTTACTCGATTTACAGGAAGTTGAATCTTGGGGAACTACGATTATCCACTATATCTCTGGAGCTGGTAAATGGATCGACTGCGTATCCTAGAGGAATAATTGAGAATATCTTTGTTAAAATTAATATGTTTATCTTTTTCGTAGATTTTCTAGCATTGGATGAGAAGGATGATGACTTCAGGATTTATGTTATTTTCGGACAATCCTTACTGGCAATTGGTTAGGCTGAGTTCATCATGAACATAGGTAAACTAACCTTTCAAGTAAAGGATGAGAAGGTAATGTTTAAATTTTTGTGTCCTATGCATGTGCCTTAAATAGAAAACTGTTATAGGACATGATTGGTAAATGATGAGCCTTCTAGCTTTGCTAATAGTAGTTTCTTATGTTTCACGAGCTGGAATCAGTTATGATTAATATGGATGATCACCCGGACTTACTGTTGAGGGGTCGTGGTGCTTCTTCTATTTTTATTGATTCGACTTTATTGATGAGGCGATTATTGATTACGATAAATTTTAAGGTTGATAGAAATTAGTTTTCTTTTGAACACCACGATGTTATGCTTACGTAATGTATTGATAATATGAAAACTCTAAATATCATTTGTGAAGGTGGTGAATATTGAAAATTAGGAAGTGTAAAGACTTTAATTAAAGATGCTTGATTTTGAGAGGGTTGTCTATTGAAGATATGCACAATAGAGTATTTGTAGTGAATGAGATAATTCTTTTAGAAAACCGAGGGCAGTCGGTCGGTTTTGTGACTTTTTTCGGTCTGGGTCAGTTTTGTGCTTGACAAAATCGACCGGTATTTAAAAGAAATTATATATATATAATAATAATAATAATAATAATAATTAAAAACTAAAAACTAAAAAAATTTTCTCAAAATATATTAAATAATAATTAAATAATAATGATAAATTATTAAATAATTAATTATTTAATTATTTAAAAAATATATAAAAATCGACCAAATTAATTGGAGTTTATTTAAAAAATATATAAAAATCGACCTTGGTCGAGTCGGGGGTCGGTTGGGGTCGAAAACCGACCTTGACCGACCGATGCTCACCCGTAGAAAACACCAATGATAAGAAGTGGAGTTTAACACATGTTATAGATTACATTCAGAGTTACAATGAGTTAATCTATAAATTACATATTACCATGCCCACGTCGAGTGAGATTGT
This sequence comes from Trichosanthes cucumerina, assembly GCA_036507285.1. Taxonomy (NCBI): domain Eukaryota; kingdom Viridiplantae; phylum Streptophyta; class Magnoliopsida; order Cucurbitales; family Cucurbitaceae; genus Trichosanthes; species Trichosanthes cucumerina. The sequence goes on along the minus strand of CM071843.1, from coordinate 29,632,394 downwards.
GATGGGAAAAAATTAATTGGAGAAAATTCCTATGCATCATGTTATCGAGTCAAGTTACAATTTTTCCTCATGTTTGAAATTTTATAATTTAAATCATATAGGAGAAGTTATATCTATTTTGGGAAAGGAATTGGAAGAATGGTGGATTCTTTATTTTTAATTTTCCTTGAAGCCTTTTTAGGATCACCTCGAGCTACTGATGCTCAACAAGCACTTCTTATAAGGCAACCCAAGTTGTTTGTTTGTCGTTCTTTAGTTGGTTTTGAGTAGTTAGTTTTAGTGATCTTTGCTAGTTCGAGGTTTCATTTGTTCTCACATCTCCCATTCCTTCAATGGATGTTCAGAATGATGTTCTCTCACTTAGCAAGGTAGCGTCGTTTCGCTTTTATGTTTTAAATTTTCCTTGTCATTTTTAGGAAAGGTAAATGATGTTATACATTGAGGACAATGTATAGTTTATGTTTGGGGGGAATGCAGGGTTTGCTTGAGTTGATTTTGAGATGAGTTTAAAAATATTTTAAAGTTTATGTGCTTGAATAATTTGTGATTTGAAATTTGAATATTTGGTGACTAGGACAACCAACGATGTGATTCATTCAATGAGTTTAGTTTTGCATGATTTTTTCATGATATTTGAAGCATGTTTGAATCTGAAGAAAATTAAAAAAAATTCTTCCAATTCATTTACATGTTAAGCACGTAGCATTCTTTTGGTGTTTTGAACGTTTAGAGTAGTTTTATAATGTCTAAAAGTTTATTGTAACTTCAATAGGCTGAGGGCCTAGTTTGCAAGTGATATTGCATGATAGCTTGTTCTGTTGAGCATAGGAGTAAGCAAAAAAAAAAAAAAGGTTATATGCTGTGAAAATAATAAAGATTTTACTCATGATGATGGAAACATTGGATTGACTTTAATAAACTTTAAAGTTTGGTTGTGTCAAATGCAATACATGCAAGTATCATGATCAAGTTTTAATATAGTGATTAAGTGTTCATAACATTGTTGAATTGATTTTCTAGTCACTTAAGTACCATGAAAAATATCAATTTTATTTAGAGAAAGAAATCGAAAGATAGGAAACAAAACTAAAATAAAGCGATAAATATGGAGACAAATCAAGAGGGATATACCTTACGAAATTGATATAACCAATTAAACTAATGATTCAACTAATCAACCAAGATTGATGATGCAAATATTTTACAGGTCTAGAAGCTTTAAATTATGAATGATCCTTTTGAATAAAACAGTTCTCATGCAAAATCATAAAATCTATATCCATGCTGATTTTTAATAACATTCATGATATTTAGACTCTTCATTAAGCAACCTCTAAAGGTGTAACGATCCTAGTTTTAATGACTCACTTCCTAGGAACATTACTACTCATGCATGCATTATGTGCCATAAAATATTGTATTGAGGACTAAAATTCATTTAAATCAAAGAAAAAAAAAAAAATATTGGGATCCTAAACAGTCAAAATATATCTTTTTTATTATAAACATAAATATAATCTAGCATAAATTTCCAAAACCAAGATGCTACTTAAGCGAAAAGAGTCATAAAAACATACTAAATTCAAAAGTGCGGAAACCATGCCCTTTTAATTCTCATGGCCTTCGTAACATATTTATGTCACTCGCCCTATATGCCTTTGCCTGTACCTGAAAAATTTTTTAAATTAAAGGGTGAGCATTATAAAATAATAATCAGTAAGTGACCTCACTACCGAAGTTTTGGGTTATGCATACACATGCAATCATGACTTTAGACTTTCGTATGCGAAACCTAAAACTTCTTTTAAAGAAGACAACCATATGACTTTCACTTTGACTTAAGTGGTCAATTGGTCATCTTGAGTCGTTTCACTCACAAACCCCTATAATTTGAGTCCTTCACAAACATTAGTAAATTTGACACAAATGGTCTCTAATACATGTTTGACCATGCAAAAAACCTCAAGACCCCAATTGTCACAACCTTTTAACATACATTCATAACATATATACATACAATACATACATGAGGTCTCATCCATCATTTATAAGCAGTAATGCACATATCATAGAAGTATAATAAATCATAAATCATGACATATTCTTGATAACTTTAAGTTTGAAAATACTTCATAGTGTAATATTCCCAAAATAGAAAAGTGATAGAATATATTGAAAACTATAACATAAAATTTTATCCCATTTAAAAAAAAATCGCCATGAGATCTCTTACTTTAGCCTTCGCTCTAAAAATCTCCAAAATTCTATTCCTATCTCAATGTACCTTTCAAACGTGTCCAACAATAAGATTCTTAAATTAAGATTTCAATGGATTTTAAATTCACAGGAGCTTGAAGTCTTCATTATTTTCTAATTAATTACCTTGACATTAGTTCTTCAATGATTCGAGCTCGAATATTTTCTTAATCTTGTGATCTCAATTTTGTTAAATTTCCTAACTCAAAGTCGAATCCCACTGTCTCCTAGAACAATATAAATTTTAAATTATTTTGTCCATATAAGGATCATTTGAATAAATGTTGCAGTATTTAACCCACGGAGGTCGAAAAAAAGCTCGAAGTTGTGACGACTTGACTCTACCAACTCAACTCGACGGCGGCGTGAGTGATCGAACGGTGGCGATAAGTGGCCAACAAGTGTTTATCGGTTTAGGGATGCCCAATTGTTTATCTACACATAACCGGACTTGATGGCGAGAACCGGGCGTCGGCGAGGTTGTTGGTATGAATGGAATCGATCGTGATATATAGATCACGAGGTGGCGAGGCTCAGAGCACCAGATCTACGTTGCATGTTGCCTGCCTCAACGTCTCTTGCAAGTTGTAGTGGCTAGAGGTGGGCGATTCAATGGTTGTGGCGATTAGGCGGCGGCCGGATGCGGTGAAACGTTGTCCTCCTAGAGCTCGGCCGAGGTGTCGACAAGCGATCCATGACGCGTGGAGGTCGCGGGCTGAAAAATTGGACGGAGACGGAGAACACGGAAAGAATGGTTGACCGGTGGCAATAGCTAAAACCTCTAGTGCTTGCAAGAGTCGTGAAGAAGAAGAAGGTGGGAGAAGAGGATGAAATCTCCCCTCGATTCGCATGCATTGAAGAGACAAAAAGGGTGCCCTTTTCTTTGAAAACCCCTAATTCAATATCTTTTCTTTTCCAAAAATGCCCCTTTCTCTCCTATAAAACCACAATTATACACTAATCATAATTAAATCTCCCAATTACTCATTTTTCTTACAGTCGAACAAAACTTAAATTAAATCATGCATTCAAGGTAAAACTAAATGTTTTCCATTAAATTAACCAAAAAATACAAATTAATTGTACTTGATGTTCATGGGCATTACAAAAGGAGCCCTGATCTTGGTCATATCAAAACTATCCTTACTGATGCAATTAATGTCTAATATAAACTAAACTCTCTCAAATGTAAATTTAGATCAACAAAGCAAATAATCAATGACCGAAAGATCATGGGTATTAAATACATAAAAGCATCAATGAAAGAGAATATATCAATCAAAGCATTTAATTAATCAAAATATCAAATCTAATGACTAAATCAAACCCAATAACAAAAGAGTTTAGTCACTCATGTTCACTATTACAAACTCTAAACTCAATAATAACTCTATACAAAAACTACAAAATAAAGAGAATGAAGGATAGATCTATCGTTGCATGATGATCTCTCCTTCCCAATTCAATCTCCATGAACTCAAGCTTCAAAGTACCTCTCTCATACTCCACCAAGCTCTTCTAACTCTCCAAACAGTCTAAAAATCAAAATTAGAGTTGTGTCTCTTCAAATGAGCTCCCAAGTCTGTAGGCCAAGCGAAATATTTAAAGAAATCATGACAGCGTCTCGACATTGTATATTATCACTCAAAATAAAAAATAAAAAATGTTGTAGCGTCAAGACAATACATACAATGTCTTCACGCTATGGGCGGAAACTCTTAGTTGTTAACTCACGTGTTTTTTCTGGATGAATGAGTTAAGTTTGTAATGTTGTTTAGATGCTACCTATGCAGGTCTAAAAACAGGCTTAAATGATGTATTTTAGAGCGATTTGATGCTCTAACGACGTCTAGGCACTATGCTCTCAGTTCGTGTGCTTCATTCCATTCTCCTTTTCACTTTATTACTTCAATTTATGCCTAATGAGCTCCATTATCTTTATCACTATTCTTCTATAAACTTCAATATTATTCCAAATGCTTGATTTCTAAAAAATAAACAAATATGAATATGAAATCACACAATTAATCCACAAAACTAAAATAGGGCAGAATGATAGCACATTTTGTGGACAATCAAGTTCAAGATATACTTTTAAAGTTTAATTAGGACATATTAGACATAAAATTTATAAAATCCTATTTGACACTTTTAAATTTTAGATACGAATTATGCACAAAACTAAAAGCTTAGGGACCAATAAAATACATTTTAAAGTTTCATAATCTATCAAATAAAATATTAAAAATTTAGGGACTGAATTTGTAAGTTAATTATTTTTAAGAAATATTATAAAAGATAGAAAAATCATAAAAATTAATAACAAAAGTGTTTTTAAAAGCTCGATGGGATAATTTAATTCAACACAAACATCAAAATACTCGCTTTGGTAAATTATAATTTAATGGGGAGTAATAACATCCCATATAAAGAGATACATTGAAACATAATAAGTGAAAGGTTTATACAACGACTCCCTATTTCATCCTTTTATCACTCTTTTTATTAATGTTCGATATAAATAAATGTTAAAGTTACAATTATACTTAACATTCATTTCATATTTCATCTTTTTATAACTTTTCATTCGTTAATGGTGAGTTGTCAATACTAATTTACAGTTACTCAACCCTCTTTTACTCAAAAGGTGGTTACGTTTTCTCTTTATAAAATTAAGAAAATAAATTGCATATATTAATTTTAAATAATTTAACCATTGAACTCCCCTATATATATGTGTTCTGATGTTCAAGCCTATCCATTCTATCGAATAACGAAAAGGAAGGTAGAAGTTCGAAAAACATTACTAGTTATTACTGCGTGTCATATTGCAAGCAAAATGGATTCATCGTCGACACTAGCACTTTCCGTCTTACTAATGTTATTTACAGGTCTAAATGGTTTTGAAGAATCAATCTCACTTCTGCCAGAAACTACAGTGACAACAATTAATAAACTGGCCGGCCCAGTGTTGAGCGTTCACTGTAGATCAAAGGATAATGACTTAGGAGTCCATGTTTTAGATCCAGAAACAAGCTACTCCTTTACCTTTAGACCCAATGTTTGGGGCACAACGTTGTTTTCTTGTAGCTTTGTATGGGTGGAAGGTGGGGCCTACAACTTCGCTATCTATGACTTTCACAGAGATGCAAATCGTTGCAATCGATTGCGGATGGGAAATTTATCGAGATGGCCCTTGTTTGTTGCACCTGAAAACACACTGGAACTTATAATGTTTGCTTTCCTTGGAACTAGAAAACAAGATTATAAAATGCAATAATATCGCAAGGTAGGGCTAAAACATGCAATTGCTTAATTTCACATATCATCTATATAAAATAAATATAAAAGCTCAAGTTCTAAGAAAAGTTGCATATACGCTTTCTCTATCACTCGTACTTTCGTTTTCATTATATAGAATATATTAAAATGCATGTTATATCTCTTATATAAGCTTTTAGCTTTTTCGATGATCATAAGTTGATCATTAGTTGCTTAATAAAAAGAAGTTATGACAAATAATGTGTTGAGTATGGTTAAGAGGAAATGAGAGAATACATTTTGGGATCTTAGGTTAGAACATGGTTTCTACTTCGTCTTTAAATTGAGTTGACAATTAGTTCAAAGGAATGCTTTGAGAGGCAGATGCAACAAAGTGACTTGTGGTCAATAATTCACCACTACTACAATTTTGATATTCTATGACACCATAACTAAACTAAATGACGATGGAGGAAAAAAAAGGTTGTCATAGCAAGGTTGGGGCTCATTTTTTTTTATGACAGTTTCTTTTCAATGTCATACATTTATGACTTTGATTAACGTTCATTGATTCAAAATAATTTTTTTTTATCTTTATGTAATTTTTTATTTTAAAGAAAAATGAGAAAAAAGAAACAAAATTAGCTCTAATGTATATCCATTCACTCTCATGCATTTTGACAGCGAGTTAAATAAAATTTATAACTAATAGGTTTGTGGACTGTAATCAAGTCGATCCACAGGGAGGCAAAACTACTTGATTTAAATATTGATTCAATTTAAAACATGAATATGATTTAAATATTGGTTCGGACTAAACCTTGTAACAATTTGAGAGAAAAGAATTTGAATTGTTCAAACTTAGTTTTGGGAGAAAGCGTTAATTATATGTGATATACTTAACGTTTCATAGATTATTATAAATTAAATTATAATAAAAAATAGGTGGGCATATTTAAATACGATTTAAATATTGGTTCGCTTTAAAACATGAAATCGGGATTGATCAAATTATTTAATTTGATATTTGAAGTTAATTTAAATAATTATTTAAAATTAATTAATTAAATTAAGAAATTGATTTTAATTTAAAATTAATTTTATATTAATTTTGAATTAAAATCAATTTCTTAATTTAATTAATTAATTTTGAATTAAAATTAAATGAAAATTCAAATTCATTTTGAATATCAAATTGGACTAAGTTCATGATTTTGGTGAATAAGGTCCTTCAAGTTCAAATTGACTATAATTTGTCATCTACTTCTTGAATTGTCCTCATCACTCATGAGTTATCTTCTTATTCTAGCTTAAAGATACTTGATATGACAATTAATTAAAGAAGAAAAAGTAGGATAAAGAGCATTTTGCAGAAAGTTTGTTTCTCTCGTTTTTCAGACCTTTCTCCATTCTCTCTTCAAATTCTCTCAATCAAAGTTTGTTCAAAGACTGAGGATAGTATGGAAGACACTAGAGATGGTCTACAACCTCTTTTTGTTCAAAGAAAGCCCTCAGTTGCTTCAACTTTGAGCTTTAAAGGTAGTGTTCTTCCTTTTTCGTTTTTTCGATTTTAAGCATGTTTTTGTTTGATAAAATTGATCAAATTAGAGTATTCAAGATCCAAAATTGCTTCCATATTCTTAATATGAACTCTTTCATTTCTATTAGAGCAATTTTAAGCACTCAATTTGATTCAATTTGAGTTGTGGTCGATGTATTTTGAAATCCAATTTTTCTGGGCGTCTAAAGTGATTTTCTAGTTTTGACATTTAAATTGAGCATCAATTCGTGCTTTATTTTCTAATTGCTCAAGTGTGTTTGACCATTAATGTGTGAAGAAGAGTCTGTAAAAGTTTTGATTCGATCGGAGTCAAGGAGGGTCTTCAATTTCAAGAGAGAAACTCGGTAAGTCATTGAAAACCAAATACAGATGAGCTTTATTTATTATGCATTTAAATTCTTCGGTGCCCAAACCACGCTCACGTTCAATTTTCAAATTTAGGAAGAAGGTGACATCATCATGACGTAAGAAGAAAGATTCATTGACATTTTGACCAGTTCAATCTTTTTTGGACCTGGTTCAACCCGTTTTAGTTTGGTTCAAGAAATTTAAGACCTGTTCGTAAGTTTCACCTAGTTTTGCTTCTTTGGAGGTTCATTCGATTTTTGGAGGTCCGGTTCACACATTTGCAAGCCGTTAATTAATTTGACCCAAATTTGAAGTGTTCAAAGTGGTTCGACCAATTTTCTAATCATAGTTTATAAATTAAGATCTAATTAATTCCAATTCTAAAATCGTTTTAAAACTAGTTAATTAACTTTCTATTTACATGCATTTCTATGTTATAAAGTGTTTGATCATTCATCACATGAATAAACATACATTTATAACATATTCATCACAAGAATAAATGCATGACAATTAGATGTTTAATTTTTAATTAATATAACTCTTATATTAATTCTTATGAAACTCAACACATGCATACTATACACTATAACACTTACAACATACATCATCAATTCATGAAGTGAAGTGTTGGATGTATGTCCTAATCTCATTTTCTTTGTAATTTACCATTTGAAATTAATAAGAGTTATTCATTTCATTACTTTGTGTCTCGCAAATTTTACAAACTTTGTCCAATAAACTAAGCTCCAGGGTTATTGAATATATGAGAGAACTAGAACTTGAACGGTGTGTAGTGGACAAACAGGGAGGATCACGTTCGAGTTAATGACCCGAACGGTCTACAGTATATGGATAGAGTTGGAGGCCTAATCCTAGATACGTTGTGGATGCGACCAGCTTTATATTGATACAAACAATGTGATCTGACTCGTTCATGTGGTTGATATGCGAGTGGGGGCATCCTGTGCAATGAGATTTTACAAGACCGGACCGTGAATTATTAGACCTACTATTGTAACACCGCTAATGATGCATGGGACTAATCACGACTCGACTTTGAATCTCGAGAGTGTTACAGACTCTCACATGCAGTAGGGGTATGTCGTTTGACTAGTACAGGTGAGGGTGGTCACAGTTACTTGCCCAATATGCCTATCTTCCCAGGGACAGGACCATGTAGGGAGGTAGGAACTTAACTACGCGAGATGGAATTCATTTGTTCCCGCCTTTAGGGAAACTAGAGGGGTTATTTCCTTAAATGATGTCTTGAGGGCTTGGACAACATGCGCCCACCCTCTCACTGGCCCGAGAGGGGTGTTGTGTATGGTTGGACCATTACAACGTTTTTGTTCATTAGAGGAGCAGTGGGGACTTAAGGAGCAAGAAGTAGACACAGGGGTAAAACAGGAATTTGATCCAGCAGGGTCTACGGATAACCTGTGAAGGGTCGACTCATGAGCATTGGTTATATCAGTGGACACAATTTGTCTTCCACTGACCAGAGTGCAGTTACGGGTTTTAGTGGAGTGTTACCGTAGCTAATGAATGTTGATTAACCGGGTCAAAGAGTTTGACACGTTAATCTCGGATCATTGGAGCTCGTCATGGTAGGTCCATAAGGTCCCTTGGTTGGCTCAAACTTGATTAATAGAAGGTTTACATTTTTGGTGTGAATTTGAGGTGTTCAAGTTCACTAAAGGGTAAATATGTCATTTATATGAGATATATATGACATATTATATAGTTTAATATGAATGAGATTCATAATAAACTATAGGTTAGACTAATTGTTGAATTAGGGCTAACTAGGATAAATTAGATTGAGAGAAATTAAATTGAATGTGATTCAATTTAAAAATCCACAATTATACAAATGTGATTTGTAAAATGATATATGAGATATCTTATTATATGTGTTTATGCAAATATTATTTGCATAACTTATGGTTGTGGTAAAATGGTAAATAGGTGGAGATTTCAACTCCACCTATCACCATTATATAAATCCTTTTGCAAGAAGGGTTTGGAAGTAATTTGCTCATTTTTGGATTTCTCACCAAAAACCAAATTGAAATTCTCTCTCAAACTCTCCTCCCTACACCAAAAGAAAAGAATCCCACCTTTCACCTTATACCAAAAGTAGAACAACCGAGTAATCGAGTGGAGGTGTCCAGTTCGTTAGTTTGTTCGAGGAGTTCGAAAACGTTGAGAACAACACGAAGAGTTCGTGATCGAAAGAAGGAAAACTTGATGACGGTCTTCAACAAGTAAGTGGTTCTTCCTTGTTGTTTTTCCTTCTCAATAGCATGTTTAACTTTATTCTATATGATAGTTTGATTTTAAGAAAACAAATTGCACAACGATACCTCGACGATTAGATCGTCTTCATTGTAAGTGTAGGATTTTCATTCCCTTCATAGAGCATGCTACCTATGGTGGGATTTTAAAATCTATATGGCATACAATCAGGGATTTTAATTAAAACATGCATTCACAATGCATAATTAATTAAAAACACTAAAGTTGGCTTGTTTTGGCATCAAAGACAAGTAACCAACTAAATTACCATAATTATAATCTAGAAATATGGTCGAACCACTTCGAACGCTTTGAATTTGGGTCGAACCAACTTGCAAATGTGTGAACCAGACCTTCAAGAGGGCAAATCTGGCTGTAAAATGATAAACTAGGCCTTGAATTAATGAATCAAACCTCCAAATGATTAGAATCAGGCTTGAACTTACTTGAACTGCTCTGAAAATGCCTGAACTGGACAAAAAACGGGTCGAATTGATCAAAAAACTGGCGAACCAGTCAAAAAGTCAAAGAACCAGAACTGATGACATCACCAATTCAACTAATGACGTCATCCTCATTCAACCTTTGAAAATCACTCGCGAAGAACTTGTTCTGGAAAGAAAACTAAAAAAATAAAAAAAAAAAAGCTCACGGTTTCAGTTTTCAGTGATCTTTCGAGCTACTCTCTTCAAATTGAAGGTCTTCCCAGACTTCAATCGACTCGAACATTTTACAGAATCTTCTTCGCACATTACTGCTCTAACACTCGTGAGCAATTAGAAAATAAAAGCATGTGTTCATGGTAAGTTTAGATGTCAAAACAAAAACATGAAAAACAGTTTCAAAATTACACCCTTCATGCTCAAATTGAGTGCTCAAAATTGTTCCGATCCCAATTGAAAGAGTACGTATTAAGAAAACGAAAGCAATTTTGGATCTTAAACACACGAATTTTATTAATTTCAACAAACAAAAAGAATGCTCAAAACAGGAAAAACAAAGTATAAGAACACAACCTTTGAAGCTCAAAATTTAAGCAATCATAGGGCTTTCATTGAAAAAAAACTAATTATGGACCATCTCTAGTGTACTCCCTACTATCCTCAAGCCTTGGAATAGATTGTGTGATTTTTAATTGAGAGAATTTGGAAGAAGAATGTTAAAAGGTAAAAAATGAGAACCCAAAAAGCTTCTGTGAAATTCTCATAATTCTCCTTTTAATTTGACCCAGAGATAGACACAGGGGTAAAACGGTAATTTGACCCAGCCGTGTCTACGAACAACCTGTGAAGGATCGACTCACAGTTAATGGTTATATTAGTGGACACGTAATATTCTGCGCTGACGGGAGTGCAGCTATGGGCTTTAGTGGAGTGTTATCGTGGCTAATGAAGGTTGATTAACCGGGTCAAAGAGTTTTATAGGTTAATCTCGCATCATTGGAGCTCGTCACTGTAGGTCCATTAGATCCTTCGGTTGGCTCAATCTGGCTTAAAAGAAGGGTTAATGTTTTGGTGTGCATTGAAGTGTTCAATTTCACTTAAAGGGCATTTATGTGATTCATATGAAATAAAAATGATATAATATTTAGTTTAGTGTGAATGAGATTCATAATAAACTATAAGTTAGCCTAATTGTTGAATTAGGGCTAATTGGAGAAATTAATTGAGAGAAATTAAATTCAATGTGATTCAATTTAATAAATCCACAATTATGCAAATGTGAATCATAATAAATTCACAATTTTATATTATATATGTTATGCAAATATGATTTGCATAACCTATAGATAATATGGTAAAGTGGTAATAATGTGGAGATTTTAACTCCATCCATTTGCACTATTTAAACTCTTTGCAAGAAGGATTTCATAAGCTCTTCTCTCATTTTTTGGATTCTCACCAAAAAGAAGAGAATTTTCTCTCTAAACTCTCTCAAATCTCCTCTCTCTCCAAAACTAAAAGTCCCACAACTTTCCTTCTTCCAAAGGAAGAATAACCGAGAAGGTCGTGAGATATTTAAAAATGCTAATACTCAAAGTAAGAGACAAAGAATTTCTCCAAATAATAATATGTGTCTATAGCATCTTAGGCTTGGTCATATTAATCACAATCGGATTGAGAGACTTTCTAAGAATGGACTTCTAAATAAGTTAGAAGATGATTCTTTACCTCGCGAATCTTGCTTGGAATGTAAAATGACCAAGCGACCTATTACTGGAAAAGGTTACAGAGCCATAGAGCTCTTAGAACTTATACATTCGGATCTTTGTGGACCGGTGAATGTTAAAGCTCGAGGAGGGTACGAATATTTCATCTCTTTCATAGATGATTATTCGAGGTATGGTTATCTATATCTAATGCATCAAAAGTCTGAGGCTCTTGAAAAGTTCAAAGAGTACAAGGCTGAAGTAGAGAATGCATTAGGGAAAACCATTAAAATGCTTCGATCCGATCGAGGTGGCGAGTATATGGACTTGAGATTCAAGGACTATATGATAGAACATGAAATTAAATCTCAACTCTCAGCACCTAATACACCACAGCAAAATGGTGTTTCAGAAAGGAGAAATAAAACCTTGTTGGACATGGTTCGTTCTATAATGAGCTATGCTCAATTGCCTGCCTCGTTTTGGGGATACACAGTAGAGACTAGAGCTCAAATCTTGAACACTGTTCCATCAAAGAGTGTTTCATAAACCCCTTTTGAGTTGTCGAAGGGGCGTAAACCTAGTTTACAACACTTCAGGATTTTGGGTTGTCCGGCACACGTGCTGATGAAAACCCCAATGAAACTGGAACCTCGTTTAAGATTGTGCCAATTTATTGGCTATCCCAAAGAAACGAGATGTGGTCTTTTCTACGACCCACAAGAAAACAAGGTGATTGTATCGACAAACGCCACGTTCTTGGAGGAAGATCACATGAGGAACCACAAACCGCGTCGTAATTTAATACTAAATGAAGCTACAGTTGAACAAATAAGAGTTGTTGATCAAGCTGGACCTTCATCAAGAGTTGATGGAGGTGTAACGCCCCTAGTTTTCGACACAATTCCAACTAGGGACGTCACTAGATAGCACCATCTGCGCCGAAATTTCGGCAGCATAACGACGCTATCTGGACGAAACCAAAAATTTCCTTAACCTGTTTAAGCAAGAAACACTTCTAAATGCCTTCCTCAACGCCCGACCTCCTCCCAAACTACAACAAAACAGGCCGGGCTCCAGCAGAACACACAACAGGGGCAACGGAAGCACTTGAACAGAAATATAAACGAGCATGTTGAACATGGAAACTAAAAGAATAAATGTCATGCTCAACACCCACAGAGTTCAGAAACCAACGAATAATTAAAAGGAATCAAAGTTCAACTTAATACAAAAAGCTTCCTAAGTTCCAAGATAAAAGTCTCTTTAAAACAAGAGAGGTCTCATAGCCCGTCATGTCGCCACCGTCGCTCTCCAGCTCACTGTTTGCCCTTACCTGCAACCAAAGACAATAAAGTAGACGGGTGAGTATGAGAATACCCAGTAAGTAGCCCACTCACGTCCAAGCTACTAACATTCACATGTGCACACACAGAGGTAAAACAGATTTGTAACCAAGGTATCTTAGGGATTCAAGACTAGGCGCTCACGTGTCTACCTCACCCCGAGACTCACCGACGATCCAAAAACCTTGGCGGCCATAGACGGGGACGCGCCCCAATGCGAAAGAGTAATCACTCTAACACCCACACAGAACGCAATAGAGCCTCGACTCTAAAGTCCACACAGATCGCACAAGGGCGGCCCACCCAGGTGCCCACACAGAGATCACATAGGGTGCTCGACCCCATGTCCACACAGCTCATGAAAAGGGTGCACTCGACCCTAAAGCCCACAGGCTCGCATATGGGCGCACTCGACCCTAATGCCCGCACAGAGATGCCAGCCTAAAGGTTTTGTCTCGCTCGGGGTCACTCAGTGGGTTTGGTAACGCTAGCCTAGGAGGTTAAGCTCTAACGTTTCTCTTAGGTTTCCCCTAAACCGTTCCAAGGTCGTCTTGAAACAGAGTCCCTAACCAACAGTTTAAACAGTCAACCACACATCCCGCCAATCAACCTTTTGCCCCAACAACGGAGCTAACTAGTCACCCATGCCCTAGAGCATCACCAACTCTCCTCAGTTCTAGGGATCACCACACAAAGGCAAATTACCACACGAGCTCGAGTCTCACTTAGCAGCCAACACAAGCAACAATCACGACATTAAGCAACACGTTAAGGGCACGCAAGAGATCCAACCACAAAACTTATAAACGATACAAGGTAAACACAAACGAGAAAAAGGATATCCAGAGTCTCATGCACCAAGTAACAATCTAGCACTCAAACAACAATTATAAAGCCAACCACGACCACCCTATACTCAAACTCATTCGCTTATGAGTTTGATGTTAAACTAAACAACTACTTACCTTGAATAAAGTACGCAAAAGGATGGTCCTTACTCCAGCTAACAGCCCCAAACACCTATAGAACGTCACAAATAACGCACAAATTCAGATGGGAACCAATCTCGTGGCCCTACCCTTTAGATGAAATACGAAACATAACCTAACCAAGTTAATAGGAGCATCTTTTGATAAACCAACATGAAATCACAGCAACTAACATGAACTCAGTCAAACCATCACTCCTAAACTTCAAACACAACCAACGGATTCAAGATCGAGGCTTACCCACAGTTGCAAGCTGAAACGACTCTTCGTTCAATCTTAGCCTCGAGACTCCTTCAAAGATCTACTCCTTAGTCGACGGATCTGGTCCTGTCCAACAAAACCAACACAAATCAGTGAGAAAACGATTCAATTAGGGGCAAATCGGTTTAGATCCGAGGGAGAGAGAGAGACTTAAAACCGCGGGTGAGAGGAAAAGAGAGAGGAGGCGACTCGAGAGAGGGGAGGAAGCCCAAGAGACGGAGCGGGAGGGACTGAGAGGCAGAGAGAGAGAGGCGGTTCGAGAGGGGAGAGCAGATCGGAGAGGGTGGAGGTCGCGATCGAGAGGGAGAAAGAGAGAAACGGCAGAGAGGGTGGGGGAGAAGGAGAGAAACGACGGTCGGAGGGTGACGGAGAAGACGAAGGGGGCAAAGAGAGAGAGAAGTCGACGGATCTGGCCGGCGAGGGAGAGGGAGGGACGAAGAAGAGGCCGCGCGAGGAGGGAAGGGGTTCGGCGACCCACAAACGGAGGGGAAGGGAGAGGAGAAGGATAGCCACCGGCTCGCCGGCCGGCGGCCCTACTGGTGCGGCGCGCCAAACGGATGTAGAAGGAGAGAGGGAGAGGGTTGCGGCTCGATCCCTTTCTCTTCTTTTCTTTCTTTTTTTTTTCTTTTCTAAACAAAACCCTAGAACCTTAAAAGAAAGAAAGAAAAGTTACCTTGAATCCCTTCTCCCAAGACGCTCGATGAGGAACTTAGGCTGACCACCCTATTTAAAGCCAGATTTAGAAATAATTGGGCTCCTGCAAGATCCAAAAGTTAATTTTCTTGGCCCAACACATTTAAAACTAAAACAAGCCCAAAATTAACTTTGAAAAGGACCAAAACTTACTTGAATTTACCGGGCGTCACATCATCCCCAACTTAAGAACTTTCGTCCTCGAAAGTGGTTAGTCCTCAAACAGCTCCGGATAGCTCGACCTTATCTCGTCCTCACGCTCCCAAGTAGCCTCTTTAAGCTGCTGGTTTTGCCACAAGACCTTGACAAGGTTAATTTCTCTGTTCCTTAACACCTTCTTCTCTCGAGCTAAGATTACCACTGGCTTTTCCTCGTAACTTAAATCTTTATCGACCTGCAATGGCTTGTAATCAATCACGTGGGATGCATCTGGCACATAACCTCGCAGCATCGACACGTGAAACACGTCATGCACGGCTGCTAGCGACGGTGGTAAGGCTAAACGGTACGCCACTGGGCCAATACGCTCCAAAATCTCGAATGGTCCGATGAACCTAGGGCTCAGCTTCCCTTTCATGCCAAATCTCAACACACCTTTCATCGGTGCAACTTTCAGGAACGCAAACTCTCCAACTGCGAACTCCAAGTCCCTGCGCCTCACATCGGCACAACTCTTCTGTCTGCTCTGAGCTGTCAACATTCTCGCTCTAATCTTCTGCACAACCTCATTAGTAACTTGGACAGCTCGGGTCCCAAGAGCTTACGCTCACCAACTTTCCCCAATAAACTGGGGACCTGCACCTCTTCCCATACAAGGCCTTAAAGGGCGCCATCCCGATCGTTGCCTGATAACTGTTGTTATAGGCAAACTCCATCAAGTGAAGGTGCGTATCCCAACTCCCTGCGAAATCCAGGGCACAAGCTCGGAGCATGTCTTCCAAAATTTGGTTCAACCTCTCAGTCTGACCATCCGTCTGAGGGTGAAATGCTGTACTGAAATTACATTCCGCTCCTAAAGCCTTCTGAAAACTCATCTAGAAGTTAGATGTGAAACGAGGGTCCCTATCCGAGACAATCTTCACCGGGACTCCATGTAACCTGACAATTTCCTCCATGAACAGCTTCGCCCACTTCTCCACCGTATAAGTCGGTTTTCCAGGAAGGAAATGTGCCGACTTTGTCAGCCTGTCAACGATGAACCAAACCACCGTGAATCCTCTAACGGTTCGAGGTAGACCTGAAATGAAATCCATCGAAACTTCCTCCCATTTCCACTGAGGCACCTCTAAGGGTTGCAGTAGCCCTGCCGGCTTCTGCCTCGGGGCTTTAACTTGTTTGCAGACTAAACATCTGCTAACAAACTCCGCTACGTCTTTCTTCATTCCACTCCACCAAAGAGAATGCTTTCTGAGTCCCGATACATTTTAGTACTGCCAGGGTGTACTGAGAATGGGGAACTGTGAGCCTCGGTTAGAACTTCCTCCTTGAGGCCACTTACATCTGGAACGCATAATCGTCCTCTGAACAACAAGCCCCCATCTGATGACACTGAGAACTCACCCTCTTGGCCCAACCTGGCCTGTTCCCACCAATCCACAAGACCGGGGTTACACCGTTGGGAATCTAGAACTCGTTGTCTCAGAGTCGGTTGCACTGACAACTGGTTAAACTGAGCTATGACCTGCCCTACCATCAGGGCAATAACGGCACGCTCCATATCGACCCACAAATGAAACTCCTTCGTGACTAAGGCCGACGTGTGAGCTACCTTCCTACTGAGGGCATCGGCAACCACATTTGCCTTACCCGGGTGATACAAGATCTCAATCTCGTAATCCTTCACCAACTCCAACCACCTACGTTGTCTCATGTTCAACTCTTTCTGCGTAAACAAGTATTTCAAGCTCTTGTGGTCTGTATACATCTGGATTTTCTCGCCATACAAATAGTGTCTCCAGATTTTCAAGGCATAAACCACTGCCGCTAACTCTAAGTCGTGGGTCGGGTAGTTTTTCTCATAGTCTTTCAACTGTCGAGAGGCATAAGCAATTACTCTCCCATTCTGCATCAAAACACAGCCCAAGCCCTTCTTGGAAGCATCACTATAGACCACAAAGTTTCCGGATCCATCTGGCACTGTGAGCACTAGAGCTGAAATCAACCTCTGCTTCAAATCCTGAAAGCTTGCCTCGCACGCCTCACTCCACACGAAGGCATTCCCCTTCCGTGTTAACTGAGTAAGGGGTGTGGCAATCTTGGAAAAGTCTTTCACAAAACGACGGTAGTAGGCAACCAAACCCAAGAAACTACGAACTTCAGTGACAGTCTTGGGTCGAGGCCAATATGAAACTGCTTCCACCTTCGACGGATCTACAGAGACACTCTCCTTAGATACTACATGCCCTAAGAAGGACACCTGCGACAACCATAACTCGCATTTGGAGAACTTGGCTTACAACTGATTCTCTCTTAAAGCGGTCAAGACTTTCCTCAGGTGGCTCTCGTGCTCTTCGCTCGACTTTGAGTAAACTAGGATGTCGTCTATGAACACAATTACAAAGGTGTCCAGAAACTCCTTGAACACCCGATTCATCAGGCCCATGAACACGGTCGGGGCATTTGTCAAACCGAACGACATCACGGTAAACTCGAAATGTCCATTCCTGGATCTGAAGGCTGTCTTTGGGATATCTTCTTCCCTTATTCGCAGCTGATGATAACCCGAACGCAAATCAATCTTAGAGAACACAGTGGCTCCTCAGAATCGGTCAAACAGATCATCAATTCTGGGGAGCGGGTACTTGTTCTTTACTGTCACTTTATTTAACTCCCGGTAGTCAATGCAAAGGCGCATCGACCCATCCTTCTTTTTCACAAAAAGTACCGGCGCACCCAAAGGAGAGACACTAGGGCGAATGAAGCCCTTGTCTAACAACTCCTGCAATTGCGTCTTAAGCTCCTTTAACTCGGCTGGGGCCATTCTGTACGGAGCTTTCGATAATGGTGCAGTGCCTGGCTCCAACTCGATACTGAAATCCACCTCCCTGACCGGAGGTAAACCTGGAAAATCCTCAGGGAATACATCAACAACTCCGACTCTCGCACCGGCGGCACGCTCCTTTCTCACTTCTCAAGTCCGTCACACTTGCTAAGAAGGCCCAAGCCCCTTGACCAACCAACTTACTCGCCTTAAGTGCTGAGATCACCTTGGGAACCGTTTTTGACTCGCTCCCTTTAAATTTGAAACTCGGTTCTGACGGAGGCTTGAACACAACCTCCCTGCGGTGACAATCGATGTTGGCATGATTTGCTGCTAACCAATCCATGCCCAGGATTACATCAAAGTCACTCATCTCAAGGACAATCAAGGTCACTTCCAACGAGCGACCTTCCACCAAGACCTGACCGGTCTTCACCTTTTCCCGTGTCACTAACTCTGCCCCTACAGGGGTTGCAACTGATAGGCTAAAACCTAAGGGCTCTACTTCTAGCTGGGCTTGTCCCACAAACAGTGCAGAAATAAAGGAGTGCGTGCAACCAGAATCAAAAAGTACAAAAGCTAAATGACCTAGAATAGGTAAGGTACCTGTGACGACTTTACCAGCACCCTCCGCGGCTCGGCCAGCATTAGCATACGCTCCTCCTCTCTGGCGACCTTCCTGGTTTCCAGCATTTCTATTATCCGGGCACGCTGAGGCCACATGGCCTTCCTTCCGACATATGTAGCACACTCTCAGGTCTGATCTTTTCTTCTGCCTGCACATTGACGCCATATGACCCACTTTACCACAATGGAAACAAACTATGATGGCTGCCGGGCAAGCTCCTCTGTTATGCTGCCCTCCACAGTTAGGGCACACGCCCCTGCCTGCCCCTTGGGCCCACTGTTGCCCCTGCGCTCCAGGTCGGTTTGGCCTAGGGAAGGCCTGATCGTGTCTCCTCTTCTGACCTGATCCAGAAGTCTGCCCTGCCCCTGATGACTGGCCAACAGTACTCCCTTGCTGTTTTGAATCTGCATCGATCAAGGTGGCCACTCGAACAACCGCGACATAGGTCTTTGGGTCATGGGCAGCTACAGACCCACGTAACCCTCCTCGCAGACCCGTGAGGAACCGTTCAATCTTCTTCTTGTCTGTGTCCACCAATTCTGCAGCAAACTGGGACAACATTGTGACCTCGTGCTCATACTCTTCGACCGACTGATTCGGTCCCTGCTTCAGGTGCAGAAACTCAGCCTGTTTCTCAATTCTCATCGCGGCTGTGTAGTACTTCTCATAGAATGCTTCCCGAATCGCGCCCGGGTTATAGGCCCTTCATCGACGTCCAATGGACCGCGAGGCGCCTTCCACCATACATAGGCTCGTCCTGCGAGTGTGTAAATCTGCGCCTTTGGACTCTCTGTCGATCGGGGCAACACATGCGCTCAAATATGTCTTCCACCATCCCGAACCACGCTTCTGCAGCCACGTGGTCAACTCCTTGCCCATCAAAGAGAGGTGGCTCGTATTTCCTGAAGTCCCGAAGGTATCTAGCCTCCTCTGTAGTTGCTCCACGTGTGCGGGCGCTCTCTTTCGCTCGAGCCGGAGCCGCATGCAGTTGCAGTTCTCAAGCTCCCTGATTTTGATTAGCCATCACCCCCAGAACATGGGTCACTCGATTAAGTAGCGCCGTCTGACTAGCCAAAGTTGCTTGCAGGATCTTCTGGAGTCCTGCCATAGTTGCGGGAGCTGGCTGTGGGGCCTGGTCGTTCCCTCGCTCCTGAGGGTTTTCATCAACATGTTCCGACGGCTCCCCGACAGCTGGGGCGTCCTGATTGAGCTCCTTCTGATGCTCGGAGTGCTCATCCAATGGTGGGTCCACCATCGGGCCCTGGCCACGTGCTCCACGACCTCGGCCTCTTCGGCCTCCACGACCACGCCCACCAGCCACAGCTCTACCACGTCCACGTCCACGTGCCTTACTCTGAGTTTACCACAACAAACTTTAAAACACAACACCAAGGTCTTAAGCAATCACAAATTCAAGCATCCAGAGGCAAACAACTTACTAACCCGACTTACTTTACAAAAATAAAAACAAGCAAACCTGGAGGTGATGAGGCGACATTCTGCGAGAAGCTATGAGAACCAGTACCTACGATGTAGGCAAGTATACAGGACCTAAAACTTTCGCTCTGATACCAACTGTAACGCCCCTAGTTTTCGACACAATTCCAACTAGGGACGTCACTAGATAGCACCATCTCACACAAATTTCAAAGCAAAGATAACGGCGCTATCTCGGATTTAAACAAAAATTTCCTTAACTTTTTTTAAGCAAGAAACACTTCTAAATGCCTTCCTCAACGCCCGACCTCCTCCCAAACTACAACAAAATAGCAGCCGGCTCCAGCAGAACACACAACAGGGGCAACGGAAACACTTGAACAGAAATATAAACGAGCATGCTGAACATGGAAACTAAAAGAATAAATGTCATGCTCAACACCCACAGAGTTTAGAAACCAACAAATAATTAAAAAGAATCAAAGTTCAACTTAATACAAAAAGCTTCCTAAGTTCCAAGATAAAAGTCTCTTTAAAACAAGAGAGATCTCATAGCCCGTCATGTCGCCACCGTCGCTCTCTCTCACTCTCACTTTGCCTCTTACTCGCAACCAAAGACAATAAAGTAGACGGTTGAGTATGAGAATACCCAGTAAGTAGCCCACTCACGTCCAAGCTACTAACATTCACATGTGCACACACAGAGGTAAAACAGATTTGTAACCAAGGTATCTTAGGGACTCAAGACTAGGCGCTCACGTGTCTACCTCACCCCGAGACTCACCGACGATCCAGAAACCTAGGCGGCCATAGACGGGGACGCGCTCCAATGCGAAAGAGTAATCACTCTAACACCTACACAGAACGCAATAGAGCCTCGACTCTAAAGCCCACACAGATCGCACAAGGGCGACCCACCCAGGTGCCCACACAGAGATCACGTAGGGTGCTCGACCCCATGTCCACACAGCTCATGAAAAGGGTGCACTCGACCATAAAGCCCACAGGCTCGCAAAAGGGTGCACTCGACCCTAATGCCCACACAGCTCGCATAAGGGCGCACTCGACCCTAATGCCCACACAGAGATGCCAGCCTAAAGGTTTTGTCTCGCTCGGGGTCACTCAGTGGGTTTGGTAACGCTTGCCTAGGAGGTTAAGCTCTAACGTTTCGCCTAGGTTTCTAAACCGTTCCAAGGTCTTCTTGAAACCGAGTCCCTAACCAACAGTTTAAACAGTCAACCACACATCCCGCCAATCAACCTTTTGCCCCAACCACGGAGCTAACTAGTCACCCATGCCCTAGAGCATCACCAACTCTGATTAGTTCTAGGGATCAGTCACACAGTGCACATTACCACACGAGCTCGAGTCTCACTTAGCAGCCAACACAAGCAACAATCACGACATTAAGCAACACGTTAAGGACACGCAAGAGATCCAACCACAAAACTTATAAACGATACAAGGTAAACACAGCCAGAAAAGGATATCCAGAGTCTCATGCGCCAAGTAACAATCTAGCACTCAAACAACAATTATAAAGCCAACCACGACCACCCTATACTCAAACTCATTCGTTTATGAGTTTGATGTTAAACCAAACAACTACTTACCTCGAATAAAGTACGCAAAAGGATGGTCCTTACTCCATTAATGAAATTTCAGCCCCAAACACCTATAGAACGTCACAAATAACGCACAAATTCAGATGGGAACCAATCTCGTGGCCCTACCCTTGAGATGAAATACTGGCCGAACCTAACCAAGTTAATAGGAGCATCTTTTGATAAACCAACATGAAATCACAGCAACTAACATGAACTCAGTCAAACCATCACTCCTAAACTTCAAACACAACCAACGAATTCAAGATCGAGGCTTACCCACAGTTGCGAGCTGAAACGACTCTTCGTTCAATTTTAGCCTCGAGACTCCTTCAAAGATCTACTCCTTAGTCGACGGATCTGGTTCTGTCCAACAAAACCAACACAAATCAGTGAGAGAACGATTCGATTAGGGGCAAATCGGTTTAGATCCGAGGGAGAGAGAGAGACACAAAACCGCGGGTGAGAGGAAAAGAGAGAGGAGGCGACTCGAGAGAGGGGAGGAAGACCGAGAGACAAAGCAGGAGGGACTGAGAGGCAGAGAGAGAGAGGCGGTTCGAGAGGGGAGAGCAGATCGGAGAGGGCGGAGGCCGCGATCGAGAGGGAGAAAGAGAGAAACGGCAGAGAGGGTGGGGGAGAAAGAGAGAAACGGCGGTCGGAGGGTGACGGAGAAGACGGAGGGGGCGGAGAGAGAGAGAAGTCGACGGATCTGGCCGGTGAGGGAGAGGGAGGGACGAAGAAGAGGCCGCGCGAGGAGGGAGGGGTTCGGCGACCCACAAACGGAGGGGAAGGGAGAGGAGAAGGATAGCCGCCGGCTCGCCGGCCGGCGGCCCTGCTGGTGCGGCGCGCCAACGAACGGAAGTAGAAGGAGAGGGAGGTCGGCGTGGCTCGATCCCTTTCTCTTCTTTTCTTTCTTTTTTTTTTCTTTTCTGAACAAAACCCTAACCTTAACAGAAAGAAAGAAAAGTTACCTTGAATCCCTTCTCCCAAGACGCTCGATGAGGAACTTAGGCTGACCACCCTATTTAAAGCGAGATTTAGAAATAATTGGGCTCCTGCCAGATCCAAAAGTTAATTTTGTTGGCCCAACACATTTAAAACTAAAACAAGCCCAAAATTAACTCTGAAAAGGACCAAAACTTACTTAAGGTTACCAGGCGTCACAGGAGGAGCCAACACCTCAAGTCTGTCTCGTCCTTCTCAATCGTTGGGAATGCCTCGACGCAGTGGGAGGGTTGTTTCCCAACCTGACCGCTACTTGGGTTTAGCTGAAACTCAAGTTGTCATACCTAATGACGACGTAGAAGATCCATTGTCTTATAAACAGGCGATGAATGACGTAGACAAGGACCAATGGATCAAAGCCATGGACATTGAAATGGAGTCAATGGACTTTAATTCAGTATGGGAACTTGTAGACCAACCTGAAGGGGTTAGACCCATAGGGTGTAAATGGATCTATAAGAGAAAGAGAGATGTAGCCGGAAAGGTACAAACCTTTAAGGCTAGACTTGTAGCAAAGGGTTTTACCCAAAGGGAAGGAGTTGATTATGAAGAAACTTTTTCCCATTTTGCTATGATGAAATTTATTAGGATACTCTTGTCCATAGCCGCATTTTATGAATATGAAATTTGGCAAATGGACGTCAAGACAGCCTTTTTGAATTGTAATCTTAACGAGAGCATCTATATGTCTTAGCCTAAAGGGTTCATAACCCAATGTCAGGAGCAAAAAGTTTGCAAGCTTAATCGATCCATTTATGGGTTGAAACAAGCATCCAGATCTTGGAATATAAGTTTTGATACTGCGATCAAGTCTTATGCCTTTGACCAAAACGTTGATGAGCCTTGAGTTTACAAGAGGATCATCAACGACAAAGTACCTTAATTAGTACTTTATGTGGATGATATCCTACTCAATGGGAATGATGTAGGATACCTTATTGACATAAAGAACTGGCTGACGATCCAATTCCAAATGAAAGATTTGGGAGAGGCGCAATATGTTCTTGGAATTCAGATCTTCAGGAATCGTAAGAACAGAATGCTAATATTGTCTCAATCGTCTTTTATCGACAAAATGTTTTCCCAATATTCGATGCAGAATTCCAAGAGGGGCTTGTTGCCCTTCAGGCATGAAGTTCATCTGTCAAAGGAACAGTGTCCTAAGACACCTCAAGAAGTTTAGGATATGAGACGCATTCCCTATGCCTCTGCAGTAGGTAGCTTAATGTATGCTATGTTGTGCACGAGGTCGGACATTTGTTATGCAGTGGGAATAGTCAGTATGTACCAGTCCAATCCAGGGTTAGACCACTAGACAACAGTTAAAAATATCCTCAAGTATCTTAGAAGAACGAGGGACTGTACGCTTGTGTATGGGACTAAGCATTTGATCCTTACTGGATACACTAATTCTGATTTTCACCCTTAACGGGGAGCTATAGTATGGCGAAACATCAACCAAGGATGCATCGCTGACTTCACGATGGAGGCTGAGTATGTCGCTGCTTGTGAAGCAGCTAAGGAGGCTGTTTGGCTAAGGAAATTCCTTAATGATTTGGAAGTTGTTCCAAATATGAAATTTCCCCTCACCTTATACTGTGACAACAGTGGTGCGGTAGCCAATTCGAAGGAACCTCGCAGCCATAAGCGAGGCAAGCACAGCGACAAGAAGTATCACCTGATACGAGAAATAGTGCAACGAGGAGATGTGACAGTCACGAAGATCGCTTCGGAGCACAATATTGCTTTTCCGTTTACAAAGACTCTCACGGCTAAAGTGTTCGAGTGTCATTTGGAAAGTCTGGGCCTACGAGACATGTACATAGGCTAATCTAGGGCAAGTGGGAGATATGTAATGGGGTATATGGATGCCCTAGTTTATTGTATTTCTATATCTTGTAACCACTGTTTTAGATTATGATGTACCCCACTAGAGTTTTAGTTCAAGTGGGAGTTTGTTGGGTTTGTGCCCTAAAACTCGTAGTTGGTATTTATGTTCTAATTAATGTAATAAAGTGTTATTATATCAATAAAGATTTATTGTTCGTTATGTACGAGTTTGCCTTTATTACACCCTAAATCTAATAAACTAAACATCCAAAGTTTTTATATGAATCTTCGGTTCGAGATACAACCTAAAGGGTCTATAGTTAGTGGATAAGGTTTGGGTACCTCACCCTGGTAATACTATGGATCTGACCCACTTTCTATTTGATATCAACACAGTGATCCTAGCGTGTTTGTGTAGACGACATGTCAGTTGGGATATCCTATGTGTTGAGATCGCATAAGACCGGACCGCGAAATAGTAACCGCTAGATGTAACTCCATTGACTCGTTAGGTTTCTATTTCACTAGGTTGACCTAGGAAACTTGATCTCAATCCTGAGTAGCTTACGAACTCTTGTTTGCGAGAGATTGTCCTTTGACTAGTATGAGTGAGAGTGGCCAGATTCGCCGACTCAATATGCCTACCTTCTTGGGGACAAGACCGAGTGAGTGACTGGGGACTTAACATAGAAAGATGGAATTCACTCCTTCCCGCCTATTAGGATAAGTAGATGAATATTTCCTTAAGTTGTGTCTTCGGGACTTCAACAAAGAGCCCGACCCTCTCATTGGCCCGAGAGAGTCTTCTATTTGTTGGTAGGACCACAAACAAATTGTTCATTAGAGGAGCACTGGTACTTAAGGCCCAAGATGTAACTTAGGGGTAAAACGGTAATTTGACCCAGCTGGTGTTACGAACATTCGTGAAGGATTGACTTGCTGTTATTGGTCAATATCCGTGGACACAAAAATATATATGTAGTGAGAAGAGTGTAGCTGCGAGAGTTTAGTGGAGTGTTCCTGAAGTTAACGAATGTTGATTGGGAGGTTAATGAGATTAATCGAGCAATCTCGTATCGTTGGAACTTATGATCTGTAGGTCCATTAGGTCCACCTTCTAACTCGTAAAGGGTTCTTAGATCATTTGAATTTGAAATGTTCAAATTCATAAGGGAACAAACTTAATGTATATCGATACGATATAATTTATAGTTTTGGAACTATTTATTATAAATTTAATGTGAATATTATTCATATTAAATTATATGATAAAATTAAATATTTGAAAGAGTTCAAATATTAAATTCAAATGTGAATGTGATTCATATTTGAAAACTATATGTTAAAATTTAATGTGCACTAGATGTACATTAAAACTATAGGTTAGAGGGATATATTGATTAAATGTGGTTTAATCACAATTAAATATATGATATTTAATTTGTTTTATTTAAATGTGATTTAATAATAATTAAATTTGATTTAATTATTATTTTATTGTTATTATTATTTTAATAATAAAATAAGGGAATGTGTCCTCCAGACAAGTTCCCACTACCCCTCTTCTTCTCCGTATCGATAGTTTAACAGGGAGAATGGGGTTGATGGATCAAGTAGATTGATCGATCATTTTGCAATTGAAGGATTGCAACTTCCTAGAAATCTCTCTCACTCTCTAATTATGAAAAGCTTCCAATTGTTGGAATCCTTCCCACCAAGGAAGATCTAAAAACCCAGAGATATAGAAGGTGTTCTCTGTTGGTGGTGTCCTGCTGGAAAACGGAGAAGTTGAGTTGTTGTACAACCTTTGGATAAATGATGCATGGAAATGCTTAACCTAAGGTGGAATATCTAGAATAAAAGCATACATTGTGCATAACAATAATTATACATCAATTGCATAATTTAAATAGAAAAATTAGACCATTTTTTGCTCCCTAAGATTAATTTTAATTAATATAATCTAATTATATTAATTAAAATTAAAAAATAAATATAATTAAATATAAAACATTTTTATATTTAATATATATATATAAATAAAACGTTTTTTGCCTGTTGTGAAACTTCTCAAATGCCTTTGGCGTTGGAACACTGCACCTTGTTCGTTTCTGCCCGTTGAAACATTACTCCAGCAGCGTTGCAATGCGACGCATTGCAATGCTGACTCCTTCATGTCGCGCGCCTCAACAGCTTCAGCGTTGCGACGCCCGTGCAAGCATTGCAACGCTAAGGCCTCATCATCCAAGCGTTGTGACGCTGGGAGGCGCGTTGCAACGTTGTACCTGTATGTAGCCTGAAAACCGCTCGATTGGCGTTGTAACGCTGGATAACAGCGTTGCAACGCTGCACACAGTACAACAAACACCTTTTGCTGTTTCTGCTCGTTTTTTATCCGTTCTCTTTTATCCGGGCCCTTACATTGAACAATTCAATGGAAAAATTGTAAATCTATGTGCCAAAAATGAAAAACATCTAATTTCGCAAACCGTTCATTCATCACATGAAAACTGTAAATCTCACCTTTCTTCTTGATAAATCCAGAACAAAATGAAGAACACAATTCGTCTCTGAAACAAATTGAAGGGATCGAATCCCGCAGCGGAAGCGATTGTGAATCGCGTGTTCTTTTTTTTGTTGCATATATTTCATTCAAGATAATATATATAAGATTAAGCATGCAATACAAAGTAGAACAGCAAGAACATTACCTTTAAAGAATGCTTTCTTTTCGATTTCCTTCTCCAACGATCACGATCCCAGTAAAACGAACCCGATCCGTGTGAATTTCTGCCACAAGATATTTTTCGTTGTTCTCTAGGTGAGGGAGGAATGTGGGTTCCTTTAGGATGAGGTGTGGAGGTTTTGAGAGAAGTTGTATTTGGAACTTTTCCAACAACACAACAATGTGGAACTCTAAGTTTACCAAAGCTTCTTTTTTTTCAAAGTTGCATCTTATGCAACTATTTATAGGGAAATAGGATGGAAATTACCATCCTATCCCTCCTTCGTTCTCTCATTAGCTTATAGTTAATATGTAAATCTAATTCACATTAAAACTATATATTATATCAATTACATCACATATAATTCACATAACACTTCATATATAAACTTGAACACTTCAATCTCATTCCTAACTTTATACCTTCAATTTTATCATGTTGAGCCAACGGAGGGACTTAATGGACCTAGAGTTCATGAGCTCCAAGGATGTGAGATTAACTGATCAAACTCTTTGTTCCAGTTAATCAATGTTCATTAACTACAAGTCACTCCACTATAGACTTGTAGTTGCACTCTCCTCGCTTTAGATTATATTGTGTCCATTGATATAATCATTACCCATGAGTTGACCCTTCACAGGTTGTTCGTAATCACAGTTGGGTCAAATTACCGTTTTACCCCTGTGATTACCTCTTTGTTCCTTAAGTACCACAGATCCTCTAATGAACAACAAGTTTATGGTCCTACCACAAACTCATACCCTCTTAAGCAAGTTTAGAGGGTGGGGCCCCGTTGTTCAAGACCTAGACTTAGTTCTTAAGGGAACAACCCATCTAATTCCTAAGTGTAGGAATGAGTGAATTCCATCTTGCATAGTTAAGTCCCCAGCTACCTACGAGGTTATGTCCCTGTGAAGGTAGGCTTATTGAGTCGGCTACAGGTCACTCTCACCCATACTAGTCTAAGGACAAACTCTTATAAGCAGGAGTTCTTAACTTGCTCAAAATTCAGATCGAGTCACTAATGACCATCTATAAATTATCATCCTTACCTCGTTAACGGTGTTACACTAGTTAGACTAATAATTTGCAGTCCGCTCTTGTATGAAATCTTTATACAGGATGCCCCCACTCGCATGTCAACCACATGAATAAGTTGGATTACCTAATTTGTACTAATTACAAAGTGGGTTGCATCCATGGTGTTACAAGAATAAGGTTTCCAACTTTATTCTTATACCATAGACCATTTAGGTTATACTCTTGAACACAATCCAAATAGTGTCTAATACATTGATGTTCAAGATTTATTATAACCTTGGAACTTAGTTTATTGGATTTATGAAGCAAGAATATAATTTTACCAAAACAAATAACTATTTATTTATTTGTTCAAAATTACATAAGTTTAGGGCACAAATCCAAGCACCTTGACCTTTTTCCCCATGTGGGCAGCAGTGTGGTTAACTTTCCCAACCTTTTTCAACTTCTTCTTCTTACCTTTCGTGCCTGAAAAAACTACAGATTTCGTCCCAGAGGTCGAACCCTATAAAAGACCTGAAGACAACATTTGTCTCAGCTTTTGGTCCCTTGACTCGCATTAGGGACTAGAAGGTTTGTAGTTCATTAGGAAGCGTGGTCACATTATAGCTAATTTTGTTCATAACAGCATTGCTAAGAAACTGAAAGAAACTCTTCGAAAGAGTCTCTAAAATAAGTCTGACCTGACTCGACTCATCGATCGAACCACCATTCATCTCCACCAAGTTGAAGTGGGTCATCATGTCGAGAACATGTTCTCTAACAGATGTGCCTATTTCATCCTAGCATTGAAAACATGTTTGAGGGAATCGTGTCTAACCTCAAAGGACTGTTGTCCAAACATGATCTTCTTATCGGTTACCATGACCTCGTGCTTCTTTTCGAAGACTTCAGATAAGCTTGCTATGATGTAGACCTTTGCCTTTTCATTAGCCTTGATCCACCGATCATACACATCACGAACACTTCGCTATGCAATCGAGCCCGACACCTGAGGACACTCCTCAGTGAGCACAAACTTAAGGTCGTCAGTTACTAAGATCATGTTAATATTGTTTTTCAACTTTTGATAATTGTCGCCTACCAGTTTTTCGGAAGTTAAAAGAGTAATTATAGAACTTGACATTTTGCTGTAAGAAAAAACTTTGTATTAGTTCTCGCAAAAACTTTTCAAATCCAATTATTTTTAGCAAATTTTATTCTATGATCCCTATGTAATTTTAAAATTGCAATGATACCCCAAAGGTTTAGAATGATTGCCACCGAAGGGTAGACATAATCACTCCTCTTCTGGGACGAGACTTTCTCGACCATACCCTAATACCATAATAACTCTTATTCCTATAGGCCTCCTATTACCGTTTTCACAGGTCTGGCTCCCACTCACTATAAGTACTCTCTCCATTCACCTTGAATGTTGACCCATACAAATACCACCCGAAGGGGGACACTCCCATTTGTGCCCCGAGGCCGAGTATGGATCTCATGTTGGGGTTTGTGCCCTAAAACTCGTAGTTTGTAATTTTGTTCTAATTATTGTAATAAAGAGTTATTGTTCGTTATTTACGATATTGCCATTATTTTAACCCAAAATCCAATAATCTAACATCCAAGGCTGTAAAATTTCTCTTAAACTGAATGTAGTGTACATGTAAAGGATCTCGATTCGAGATACAACCTAAAGGGTTCTTAGATCATTTGGATTTGAAATGTTCAAAATCATTTAGGGAATAAATTTAATGTATATAGATACATTATAATATAAAGTTTTTGAACTTTATATTATAAATTTAATGTAAATATGATTCATATTAAATTATGTGAGAGAATTAAATATTTGAAAGAGTGCGAATATGAATTTAAATGTGAATGAGATTCATATTTGGAAAACTATATGTTAAAATTTAATATGCATAAGATGTGCATTAAAACTATAGGTTAAGGGATTATAATTAAATAATAAAATTAAATGTATGATGTTTAATTAATTAATTAAGGAGTTAATTAAATACATTAATTAAATATGATCTAATTAGTGATGATTTAATATTATTATTTTATTATTATTTAATTAATTAAAATGGGAATCGTGTTTGAGACACGTTTCTCCCTACCCCCTATCTCTCCCACTCCCATCGATAAGTATGGGAGGGAGGGGAGAGTGATGCGTTCGATCAATCCTGACAATTAACGAATTGTTGCAAAAATAATTCTCTCTCTCTCTCAATTCTCTCCCTTTTCACATTTTCCAAACTGTTGGAGGCTTTTCCACAAAAGCCTAAATCTAAGCTACTTAGAGATATAGGAGGTTCTCTTTGTGGTAGTGTTCTGTTGAAACAACAGAGAAATTTTTTTTGTTTGTTGTGTTATTGTGCAAATTGGAGTAATGAGTTGCTGGATTAAGAAACTACAAAGGTAAATGATTTCTTACTTTTAGTTTAAGCTTTTACAGGATGTGTTTGCATAATTAGTTCCATGCCTAATTAGATTAGATTTACTGCTTATTCTTTGTTTTTATCCAATGTACTGGTATTTGGAATAAATCAAAATAAACAAGCAATTGATCCATAAAAACACGTTTTCGCTGCTTACGGGGATCAAAATAAAGATTTGTGGATGGAATTTAAATGTATCTTATGTTGGTGTTTGTGCTCTAAAACTCGTAGTTTGTAAATTTTAGTTCTAATTATTATAATAAAGAGTTATTATTTTCAATAAAGCGTTATTGTTCATTATTTACGATATTGCCCTTCTTCTAACCCTAAATTTTATAAACTAACATCCAACGCTATAAAATGTCTCTTAAACTGAATGTAGTGTACATATAAAGGATCTCAGTTCGAGAATCAGCCTAAAGGGTTTATAGTAAGGGGATAAGGTTTGGGTACCTCACTCTGGTAATATTATGGATATGACCCACTTTGTATTTGATACAAACACAGTGATCCTAGCGTGTTTGTGTAAACGATATGTCAGTTAGGATATCCTATGTGATGAGATCGCATAAGACCGGACCGCGAAATAGTAACCGTTAGATGTAACTCCATTGACTCGTTAGGTTTCTATTTCACTAGGTTAACCTAGGAAACTTGATCTCAATCCTGAGCAGCTTACGAACTCTTGTTTGCGAGAGATTGTCCTTTGACTAGTATGAGTGAGAGTGACCAGATTCGCCGACTCAATATGCTTACCTTCTTGGGGACAAGACCGAGTGAGTGACTGGGGACTTAACATAGAAAGATGGAATTCACTCCTTCCCGCCTATTAGGGTAAGTAGATGAATGTTTCCTTAAGTGCTGTCTCCGGGACTTCAATAAAGAGCCCGACCCTCTCATTAGCCCGAGAGAGTCTTCTGTTTGTTGGTAGGACCACAAACAAATTGTTCATTAGAGGAGCACTGGTACTAAACGTAAAAGATCTAACCCAAGGGTAAAACGGTAATTTGATACAGCTTGTATTACGAACATTCGTGAAAGATTGACTTGTTGTTATTGGTCATTATCCGTGGACACAGAAATATATCTGCAATGAGAAGAGTGCAACTTGGGACTTTATTGGAGTGTTCTTGCAGTTAACGAATGTTGATTAGTATCGTTGGAGGTTCTAATCTGTAGGTCCATTAGGTCCACCTTCTAGCTCGTAAAGGGTTCTTAAATCGTTTGAATTTGAAATGTTCAGATTTAATTAGGAAATAAATTTATTGTATATAGATACGTTATAATATAAAGTTTTGGAACTTTATAAATTTAATGTGGATATGATTCATATTAAATTATATGAGAGAATTAAATATTTGAAAGAGTTCAAATATTATTTTAAATATGAATGTGAATCATATTCAAAAACTATAGGTTAAGATTTAATGTGCATGAGATGTGCATTAAAATTATATGTTAGAGGAGAAATAGATTAAATATGATTTGATCTTAATTAAATATATGATATTTATAGATTAATTAAATATATGATATTTAATTAAATAATTAATTAATTGGAATGAGTAGGAAGACACGTTCCACTGGGGAGTGGGGGAAGGACTCCTCTCGTTTTACCTCTCAATGCAGAGGAGTTTGCATTTTGATCGATTTGAGGCAATTAACGAATTGCTGTGAATTCTCTTTTACAACCAAAATTCCCACACCTCTCCAATTGTTGGATTCCTTCCACCAAGGAATTGATCTAAGTTGAACTCAGAGAAATATACGATTTACTGTATGTTAGTGTCGTGCTGAAAACAGAGAAGATTTCTTGTTTGTTGTTGTTGTACAAATTTTGGAGGATCAAGGAGTTGTAGCTAGATTTGATCTACAAAGATAATTAATATTTCTTTCCTTTTAGTTTTAGAACTTATACAACATGTTTGCATGTTTATAATCCAAAACAGCCGAACGATGGCTATCGTGGTCGACGACTGCAACCACGTGCAAGGAAAGTGGGCGAACTCACGGCTGGGTTTTCGACTCCTTCAACGACCTCCAACAAGTACGTGGATTCACGGCGATGGAGTCTTCGGTGGGATCTGCGCGCGGGGGGCGCCGAATCGACGACGGTGGTCGATCGAAATTCCGACAAGGAAGTTGGGTTGGGGTTGTCGGCGTTGAAGGGAGGAGTGAGAGGAAGGAGATGGTGTTCCTCGAAAACAGTGTCTCTCAAAAGTTAACCCTAATTCCATTTCCTTACTCAAATTACAAAAATGCCCTTCCTCTTCCTTTTAACCACAAGTATGCCCTTAAACAAATCAAATGTTCTCAAAATGCCTTTACTTACACAAAACCCTTAATTTACATATCATTTTACTAAATTACAAAGCTCTAAAGCCCACTTAATTTAAATTTCTAGTAAATTAATCCAAGTACAACCTAAGAAGTATTTGAAAATTTCGGGGCGTTACATAAACAGTCAAAATATATCTTTTTTTTATAAACATAAATATAATCTGGCCTCAATTTCGTAAACCAAGATGCTACTTAAGCGAAAACAATCATAAAAACATACTAAATTCAAAAGTGCATGCGGAAACCATGTTCTTTTAATTCTCATGGCCTTCGTAACATATTCACGTCACTCGCCTTGTATGTCTTTGCTTGTACCTAAAAAAATTGTAAAAAGAAAGGGTGAGCATTATAAAATAATAATCAGTAAGTGACCTCATTACCGAAGTTTTGGGATATGCAGACACATGCAATGATGACTTTAGACTTTCGTATGAAAGACCTAAAATTTCTTTTAAACATGACAACCACATGACTTTCACTTCGACTTAAGTGGTCAATGGGTAATCTTGAGCCCTTTCATGTGGAGTCCCTCATAGACCCCTATAATTGTATCATTCATAGACCCTTATAATTTGAGTCCTTCACAGACCCTTGTAAATTTGACACAAACGGTCTCTAATGCATGTTTGACCATGCATAAAACCTCAGGAGACCAATTGTCACTAACTTGTAACATACGTTCATAACATATATACATGCATGAGGTCCCATCCATCATTCATAAGCTGTAATGCACATATCATAGAAGTATAATAAATCATAAATCATGACATAATCTTCATAACTTTAAGTTTGTAAATACTTCATTGTGTAATATTCCCAAAATAGAAAAGTGAAAGAATATATTGAAAACTATAACATAAATTTTTATCTCATTAAAAAAAAATCGGCATGAGATCTCTTACTTTAGCCTTTGCTCTAAAAATCTCCAAAATTCGATTTCTATCTCAATGTACCTTTCAAACGTGTCCAACAATCAGATTCTTAAATTAAGAATCCAATAGATTTTAAATTCACAAGAACTTGAAGTCTTCATTATTTTCTAATTAATTACCTTGACTTTAGTTCTTTAATGATTCGAGCTCGAATATTTTCTTAATCTTGTGATCTCAATTTTGTTAAATTTTGTAACTCAACGCCAAACCCCACTATCTCATAGAACAATATCAATTTTAAATTATTTCGTCCATATAAGGATCATTTGAATAAATCTTGCAGTATTTAACCCACGGAGGACCAAAACAAGCTCGAAGTTGTGATGGCTTGACTCTACCAACTCCGACGAGCGGCAGCGAGTGATCGGACGGTGGCGACACGTGGCCAGCGGCGGCTGTGGAGCATGGTAACTGGCGACACACGTGTTGTTTGATTTTGGGATGCCTAATTGTTGATCTACACATAACTGGACCACAGTGGCGAGAACCAAACGATGACGAGGTTGTTGGTACGAATGGAAACGATGCGTGATATATGGTTCACGAGGTGGTGAGGCTCCGAGCACCCGGTCTGCGTTGCATCTTGATTGAGATCTGTTCTCCTTGAGCAGCAGAAACGTGGTTTGGGATCGTAATTGCTTGATTGTTTAGGTTGAAGCAAAAATTAGTACATTGACAAAATACAGAACAAACATACATCATTTAATCTAATTAAAGCATGGAGTAGTACGTGCAAACGTGATTAAAGTTTGACAATTAAACTAAAAAGGGAGAGGAATAAATTACCTTTGTAGCTTTTTCGCATCAACTCCTTGCTCCACGATAAACAACAATAAGGCAGAACTTCTCTGTTTTTCTCTATGTAACAACACCACCACTTGGATCACCTCCTATGTCTCTGAATGCTTAGATCCTCCTTGGTGGGAAGGATTCCAACTTTGAGAGTGAAAGAGCGTTTTTACAGCAATTCTCCAAAAGCTTAACACACGCCATCATCGATCTTCTTCTCTTTTCTCCATAAGAAGTTAAACCTAGTAGAGGGCATCTCCCACTTCCTATCGAATAGGAATTGGGAGAGAGGGGGAACGTGTCCTCCTGACACGTTCCTTATTTAATTAATTAATCATATTAATTAAATAATCAAAATAAATAAATATCTTATATTTAATTTATATTAAAACACATTTAATGAATTGTCTCTTTATCCTATAGTTTTAATGCACATCTAATGTACATTAAATTTAACCTATAATTTTTAAATATGAATCACATTCACATTTAAATTTAATATCTGAACTCTTTCAAATATTTAATTCTCTCACATAATTTAATATGATTCATATTCACATTAAATTTATAATCTATAGTTCCAAAACTGTATATTATATCGTAACCATATACATTAAATATATTCCCTAGTGAATTTGAACATTTCAAATTTAAATGATCTAAGAACCCTTTACGAGCTAGAAGGTGGACTTAATGGACCTACAGATCAGAAGCTCCAACGATACGAGATTGCTCGGTTAATCTCATTAACCTCCCAATCAACATTCGTTAATCATGGAACACTCCACTAAAGTCCCACAGATGCACTCTTCTCACTGCAGATATATTTATGTGTCCATGGATATTGACCAATAACAGCAAGTCAATCCTTCACAAACGTTCGTAACACCAGATGGGTCAAATTACCGTTTTACTCCTGGGTTACATCCTGTACCTTAAGTACCAGTGCTCCTCTAATGAACAATTTGTTTGTGGTCCTACCAACAAACAGAGCCCCTCTCAGGCCAATGTGAGGGTCGGACCCTTTGTTCAAGTTCCGGAGACACCACTTAAGGGAACATTCCTCTACTTACCCTTGTAGGCGGGAATGAGTGAATTCCATCTTGCTAAGTTAAGTTTCCAGCCGCTCACTCGGTCTTGTCTCCAAGAAGGTAGGCTTATTGAGTCGGCGAAGCTAGCCAACTCTCACCCATACTAGTCAAAGGTCAATCCTTCGCGAATAGGAGGTCGTAACCTGCTCAGGATTGAGATCAAGTTGCCTAGGTCATCCTAGTGAAATAATAACCTAACTAGTCAACAGAGTTACAGCTATAGATTACTATTTCGTGGTCCGGTCTTATGTAATCTCATTACATAGGATATCCCCACTCACATGTCATCTACACGAACACGTTAGGATCACTGTGTTTGCATCAAATACAAAGTGGGCCACATCCATAGTTTAACCAGGGTAAGGTACCCAAACCTTATCCCCTTACTATAGACCCTTTAGGTTGTATCTCGAACCGAGATCCTTTTTATGTTCATTACATTTAGTTAGAGAGTTATTTAACAACCTTGGATGTTTAGTTTATTGGATTTAGGGTTTAAATAAAGGCAAACTCGTAGATAAAATAATAACACTTTATTGAAATAATAACACTTTATTACAATAATTAGAACACAATTACAAACTACGAGTTTTAGGGCACAAAACCTAACAAACTACCACTTGAACTAAAACTCTAGTGGGGTACATCATAATCTATAACCGTGGTTATAAGAGATAGAAATACAATAAACTAGGGCATCCATATACTCCATTACATATCTCCCACTGGCCCTAGATTAGCCTATGTACATATCTCGTAGACCCAGACTTTCCAGATGACCCTCAAACACTTTAGCCGTGAGAGTCTTTGTAAACTGGTCAGCAATATTGTGCTCCGAAGCAATCTTCGTGACTGTCACATCTCCTCGTTGCACTATTTCTCGTATCAGGTGATACTTCCTCTCGATGTGCTTACCACGCTTATGGCTGCGAGGTTCCTTCGAATTGGCTACCGCACCACTGTTGTCACAGTATAAGGTGATGGAAGATTCCATATTTTGAACAACTTCCAAATCAATAAGGAATTTTCTTAGCCAAACAACCTTTTTAGCTGTTTCACAAGCAGCAACATACTCAGCCTCCATTGTGGAGTCAGCGATGTATCCTTGCTTGATGTTTCGCCATACTTTAGCTTCCCCGTTAAGGGTGAAAACGGATCCCAATGTGGATTCCCGAGAATCCTTATCGGTCTGAAAATCAGAATTAGTGTATCCAATAAGGATCAAATCCTTAGACCCATACACAAGCATATAGTCCTTCGTTATCCTTAGATATTTGAGGACATTTTAACTACTGTCCAGTGGTCTAACCCAGGATTGGACTGGTACCTACTTACTGTTCCCACTGCATAACAAATGTCCGGCCTCGTGCACAGCATAACATACGTTAAGCTACATATTGCAGAGGCATAGGGAATATGTCTCATATCCCAAACTTCTTGAGATGTCTTGGGACACTGTTCCCTAGAGAGATGAACTCCGTGCCTGAAGGGTAATAAGCCCCTCTTGGAATTCTGTATCGAATATCTAGACAACATTTTATCGATATAAGACGCTTGAGACAGTGCTAGCGTTCTATTCTTGCAATTCCTGAAGATCTGAATCCCAAGAACATATTGCGCCTCTCCCAAATCTTTCATTTGGAATTGGGTCGCCAAAGAAATTCTTTATGTCGATGGGTATCTTACATCATTCCCAATGAGTAGGATATCATCCACATAAAGTACTAAAAAAGCTACTTTGTTGTTGATGATCCTCTTGTAAACACAAGGCTCATCAACGTTTTGGTCAAAGTTGTAAGACTTGATCGCAGTATCAAATCTTATATTCCAAGATCTTGAAGCTTGTTTCAACCCATAAATGGATCGATTGAGCTTGCAAACTTTTTGCTCATGACCTTGGGCTATGAACCCTTCGGGCTGAGACATATAGATACTCTCTGTAACGTCCCGAAATTTTCAAGTACCTTTTAGGTTGTACTTGGATTAATTTAATGGAAATTAAATTAATCGAGCCTTGGAGCTGTTATTATTATTTTTGGTAAGTTTTGAAAATTTAAGTGATTATATATATGAGTATGTCGTATATATAAGTTAAGTTGGATTATCAAGGCTAAGGGCATGGTTGTAGTCGATCGCCACACGCGTCGCTGGCCACCGCCACGCGCCGCCGTTCGCCGGAACACGCCCGAGAGCATCTGTTTCGTTCCCCGTGTCTATTTCAAACCTCCGTTAGTTGTAATCCGACCTACTTATGGTAAAATTTTTAAATATGAGTTTATTTATGCGATTTAACTAAGGAATTAATGGAATTGATTTAGGAGGCTCGAGTTTTGAACACGATTGAAAGGATTGCTGAGTCAGAGATTTAATTATAGAATATCTCGGAGCTAAGGCTATTGTAAGAGATTTTCTATAAATTATGTTGAAAAAGGGAAGTATATATGTTTCGAAGGATATTGGTTTAAAAGGATGAATTCCAAAGATTTATTCCACAGGAGGAATCTCAAATGTTTTATTTTAAGAATAATTTTCCCCAAGATTTATTATTCGAATGGGGTTTGAGAGGACATTCAACGCATGATTTGATTTTAAGAGAATTTCATATAATTTAAGGGTTTGAGAGAACCCGAGTAGAAATGATTTCAAAAGACCCGAATAGAAAGGATTTAAAAGTATTTGAAAATGAGTTTTGACACAGTTATGTATAATTATGTAGAATGAGATTTTCAGTTATGACGTTGTGATGAATACGTATCTGGGATTGTAAAGGTATTTATGATTTATGATTGATTATCTTGAGTTTAAAGATATAAAAGTTATATCATGATTATATGATTTATGTGATTGTTGCATCATAATGAATGCATATGTATATGTGATTGATAAATGGGACCTCATGCATATTGTATGTATATGAACATGTTATGTAAGCTGTGGGCAATTGGTCTCCAGAGAATTTATGCATGGTAAAACATGCATCAGAGACCCTATGGGTCAAACTTATAGGAGTCTATGAGGGACCCAACTTATAGGGGTCTGTGAGGGACTCAATTCTTATAGGGGTATGTGAGGGACTCAAATCTTATAGGGGTCTGTGAGGGACTCAAACTTATAGGGGTCTGTGAGGGACTCAAACTTATAGGGGTCTGTGAGGGACTCAATATGAAAAGACTCAGGTAGACTCAATTGACCACTTTTAGCCAAAGAGAAAAAGTCATGATTTTATGAAAGAAAGTTTTAGGTCCCACTACAGAAAGCTTTATGATTTTAATAGTCACGAATAATAGTCATGTTTAAAAGTCATGTTTAAAGGAAAGTCATGTGCATGTATTTGTATTTTCCAACCCCCACTTACTGGGTATTTTATAATACTGTAACGCCCCTAATTTTCTATGACCAAATCCCTAGGGACATTACTACACATGCATGCATTTATAGGCCGAGAAATAAAAAGAACTAAAAAGCCATTTCTCATTTAAAATAAATAGTTCCAGGGATCCCAAATCAAAAACAAAACATTCAAATCATATAAAACATCACGTCAGTTTGGCCTATTAAAAACTGTAAGTAAGTTTAACTTCAAATAAACACCTAGAGACAACAATAGTTCAAATAAGAGTATGCGGAAAATTATGCTGGTTCCCATGGTCCTATTCACGCTCTCCCGTCACACGCCCTGCACGTCCTTCCCTTTACCTGAAAAACATTTTTAAAAGAAAGGGTGAGTATTGCATAAACAATACCCAGTAAGTAACCTCGCTACCGAGGTTTGGGATATGCATACACATACAATCATGATCTTTAAATTCATTCATAACATACATAGATGGGATTTAAAACTTTCTAGAGTTGCCAGGTCTTTAATCCATGGCTGCATAGTTAATTGTCAGGCCTTTAATCCATGACTGCTCATTCAGTTGCCAGGTCTTTAATCCATGGCTATTCATTTAATTGCCAGGTCTTTAATCCATGGCTGTTCATATAATTGCCAGGTCTTTAATCCATGGCTGCTCATAAAATTGCCAGGTCTTTAATCCATGGCTGTTCATAAAATTGCCAGGTCTTTAATCCATGGCTGTTCATAAAATTGCCAGGTCTTTAATCCATGGCTGTATATTTAATTGTGAGGCCGACTGGTCATCCTGGATCATTTCAGCGATCTCAGGATAACCAATGTCCACACTATTCGTTAATTCATTTCGTGGCATACAAAACATGCATAAGGTCCCATCAGTCTCATGATCATGGTGTACATATCACAAACATCATCATCCACATATCATTCATACTTTCTCATGGACAGGGTGATAAATCATACTTTTGTAATAAACATGAAACATTCTCATACACACTACTGTCCTATTTTCACATGAAATAATGGGATCTTTATACATAACATACGAGAATACTTTCACATAAAATAATGATTCATTTTCACATAATACATCGAAATATTTGCTCATAAAATATCACGTATTCTCAAAATAATATCTGTGGATTTTCATGTGAAAAATATAAACTGTTTCGCATAAAAATCATGAAATTCATTTTCATTTACTCCCATAAAAGTTCGGCACGAGGTCCCTTACCTCGAGCTTCGATTTTTCTCCAAAAACCTAATCGAACTCCCTGCCTATTCTCCTTTTAGCGAAACCTGATTCACATCAATATTTCCGAATTCAAACTCCAAGCATTTCACTAAAACCCTAATCATGCGTTATTCAAAATATCAGATTTCGATGTCGTGTCCCGCTTACCTCGGTTTCACGCGGGAACTCGATAT
The DNA here is from genome assembly GCA_036507285.1 of Trichosanthes cucumerina. Taxonomy (NCBI): domain Eukaryota; kingdom Viridiplantae; phylum Streptophyta; class Magnoliopsida; order Cucurbitales; family Cucurbitaceae; genus Trichosanthes; species Trichosanthes cucumerina. The sequence continues at coordinate 29,591,605 of CM071843.1, read as the reverse complement.
TCCTTAGTTTGCTTGGCAATCGACTTCCAATTCCGTTCCAAGTTCGGTTCCTACAAAGACGTGTTCGAACCTGTACTCAATTTCTCAATTGAACGTTTAATCTAAACGATCGGTCGCAATATTACTAGTTAAGCACGAAACTCGAATTAAACGCTCACCGACCAATAAACTTGCTGCTGTGAACGTGCTTTGCCGAACTCAACGGAGAGGCTCGCTCGCTCGCATCCCCACGCCGGCGGCCGAAATGTCGATCAATCGAACCTCGCTCGGTGGTCGACTCGTGAATTTCGGTACGCCGCAGCTCCTTCAGCGTCCGACGGTGGCTGAGTAGCGAGGTTGAGTTCCCGGCTTGCGGACGGTGGCTGAGGCGTGCGTGGTCGGCGTTCGTCTGAGTGTGTTCTCTTCTCACCGGCGAGTGGGCGATGCGCGGGAGTGCGGCCGACAAATCGCGAGCTCCGCGAGGTCTGCGCGGTTGGATTGGGCGCGATCGGGTGATCCGCACGGCAAGGACCTCGGCGGCGGCTCCCCGGTTGTTCTCTCGGCGTAATCGACGCGAGCTCTTCCCGAGACGGCCTCAACGGCGCGACCTCCACGTGACGGATCCGATCGTGGCTGGCCGCGTTCGCCGTTCGCGAGTAGCGAGCGGGTTGGTGAAGGATTGGGCCGCGCGTGTGGGTCCGCAGTCGGCGGGAGTCATTGTACCCTTCTTGCCGTGGCTAGGGGTTGAGTGAAGGAAGGAGGGTTTGAGTCCTTTAGGGTTAGGGTTTGTAATTCAAAGAGAAGGAGCAAATGTGTGTTCTTTTAGGGCTAGGGTTTGGGTTTGATACAATGAAGAGTAGGTGTGGAGGCTAGGTTTTCTCATGATATATATATACCAACCATCTAGGTCAAGTTGTGTGCTAGATCACCCTAATTTAGAACTAATTCACCAAAACGCCCTTACACTTACCTTTCCCTTTAATTTTTATAGCTAATCTCATTAGACAAGAAATAATTCACATAAGTTAAACAAAAATACGGCCTCCTCTCTCAGAGCTTGATTAGAACACCAAAACGACTAAATACAAATTGCTAATAGAGTGTTAATTAAAATAACTAATAATACACGAGATGGCGGTCGTTACAATCTTCCTCTCTTAAGAACTTTCGTCCTCGAAAGTTCCTATTCTTGGAATAGTTCGGGATATTTAGCGCGTACTTCCTCTTCTCGCTCCCAAGTAGCTTCCTCCGCGCGGTGGTTCTGCCATAATACCTTAACTAAGCTGATCTCACGATTCTGGAGGGTCTTTCGGTCTCTTGCAATGATCTGCACGGCTGCTCGCCATAACTCGGATCTTACGCTAATCGCAGCGGTTCAAGTCTCGACGATGATTCGGTCCGGAACATACTTTCTCAACATGGAGATATGAAACACGTTATGAACCGCTGCAAGAGAAGGCGGCAGTGCTAATCTGTAGGCCACTGCACCGATCCTCTCTAAAATCTCAAATGGTCCGATGAATCGCGGACTCAACTTCCCCTTACGGCCAAACCTTAGAATCCCCTTCATTGGAGCCACCTTAAGGAACACGTGGTCCCCAACCTCGAATTCTAGGTCCCTTCGTCTCGTGTCAGCGTAATTCTTTTGTCTGACTTGGGCGGTCTGCATTCGTGCCCTGATCTTTTGCATTGCCTCATTAGTGACCTGTACTAATTCCGGACCCAACAACTGGCGTTCACAAACCTCCTCCCAGAAAACGGGAGTTCTGCAACGTCTTCCGTAAAGAGCTTCAAATGGAGCCATTCCGATGGTCGACTGGTAACTGTTATTGTAAGCAAACTCCATTAGATGCAAATGAGTGTCCCAACTACCTGGGAAATCTAAAGTGCAAGCTCGCAACATATCCTCTAATATCTGGTTTAAACGCTCCGTCTGCCCATCCGTCTGTGGATGAAAAGCTGTACTGAAGTTCAATTGCGAACCCAACGCTCTCTGTAAACTTCTCCAGAAGTTGGAGGTGAAACGTGGATCCCTATCTGAAATAATCTTGACTGGGATTCCATGTAAACGGACTATTTCTTCCAGGTAAAGCTGCGCCCACTTATCTGTAGAATAGGTGGGTTTTCCTGGTATGAAATGTGCTGACTTTGTTAACCTGTCCACTATGACCCAAATCACTGTGTAACCTCGTAAAGTTCTAGGCAATCCAACTATGAAATCCATAGAGATCTCCTCCCATTTCCACTGAGGCACATGTAATGGTTGCAGCAATCCTGCGGGTCTCTGTCTAGGTGCCTTCACCTGCTGACAAGTCAAACACTTGCTGACAAACTCTGCCACGTCGCGCTTCATGTTGCACCACCAAAACGATCAAGCTTGGATCTCGGTACATCTTGGTACTGCCAGATGCATAGAAAATGGTGAGTTATGTGCTTCGCTTCAAGATCTCGCCTCTCGACTTGTCATCGTCGGCACACACAAACGTCCCCGAAATAGCAATCCTCCATCTCGTGGATAGGAAAACTCTGTCAACTCACCTGTGAATTCTTACCGCAGTAGTTTTTCCACTAATCGGGGTCCACCACGAGCCTCTATAATACGTTGCCTCAAGGTCGGTTGCACCGCTAATCGCCAATCGAGCCGTGGTCTTTTTCTACTAACAACGCAATTTCACTCGAGCAAACTCGCTTTGTAACTCTCCGCTCATGTCATCACTCGCGCAGCAGATGCACGCGCTTCTGCTTGAGGGCATCGGCCACTACGTTAGCCTTACCGGGATGGTGCTGTATGTCAATATCATAATCTTTCACCAATTCCAACCATCTGCGTTGCCTCATGTTCAATTCCTTCGGGTGAACAGATACTTGAACTTTATGATCTGTAAAAATCTGAATTTTCTCGCCATACGTAGTGTCTCCAGTTTTTAACGCAAAAACCACTGCTTTGCTAATTCCAGTGTCATGAGTTGGATAGTTCCTCTCGTCGCCTTCAATTGTCGGGATGCATAAGCTATTACTTTACCGTCTTTGCATCGCATACAACCAAACCCTTTCTTGGAAGCATCACCAGAAACCACAAAGCTCCTGCTCCTCTCGGAATCTGAAGAATCGGGGCGACACTAATCTGTGCTTGAGTTCCCGGAAACTCGCTTCACAAGCATCATCCCAAACAAAAGAGTTTCCTTTACGCGCGTCACCGAGTCATAGGCATGGCTATCTTGGCAAAATCTCATGCACGAAACGCCTATAGTATCCCCAAGACCCGTAAAAACTACGTACCTCAGAATCGTGGGTCTGACGAGGCCACCGTGTGTGACGGCCTCCACTTTCGCCGGATCAACAGACTCCACTTCTGGACACAACATGCCCTAGAAAAGATACATGCCTCGAGCCAAAATTCACACTTGGAGAATTTTGCATACAATTTATTCTCTCTCGGTGTGAGTAAGACTTTCCTCGTGTGCATTTCATGTTCTTCATCACACTGAGTATATCAATATATCATCGATGAACACAATCACGAACGTATCAAGAAACTCCTTGAACAAACGGTTCATCAAGTCCATGAAGGCGGCGGGAGCATTGGTCAGCCAAACGGCATCACCGTGAACTCGTAATGCCCATAACGTGATCTCGAATCTTTGTCTTAGGGATATCCCCTCGCCGATCCTCAATCGATGGTAGCTCGATCTCGGATCGATCTTAGAGAACACCGCCGCTCCTTGCAACTCGGTCGAACAAGTCATCTATCCCGGGAGAGGATATTTATTCTTGATTGTAACTTTATTCGACTCCACGTAATCTATACACAGCGCATGGATCCGCTTCTTTCTTTTCACGAACAATACATGGCTCCCAGTGGTGAAACGCTTGGGCGTATAAACCCTTTGTCTAGCAAGTCCTCAGAATCGTATTTTTAGTTCTTTCAACTCTGCAGTGCCATTCTCAGACGGGGCCTTGGATATCGGGTCGCTCCCAATTCCAATCTGATGTTAAAATCTACCTCCCCGATCGAGGTATTCCGGAGATCCTCGGGAAGACGTCAGAAACTCATTCACTCATCGCACCGATGTCACTTTGAGATCTCTGTGCACCTTGCATCTAGTATGCAGCTAAGACACCCCAAGCTCCCGATGCAATAACTTTCGGCCTTAAGGGCGTGAATTACCTTAGGCCTACTTCTGCTATAGTGCCTCTGAACTCAGAGCTGTGTCGGTTAGGAGGAGTGAACACTACCTCCTTCCCCGAAACAATCAATACAAGCATGGTTCTGCGCTAACCACCCATGCCCAATATTACATCAAAATCAAACATATCTAGAACCACTAGGTTCACTTTGCTAACTCATGGTCTCATGATGGTCACACTACCATCCTTGACTTTCATATTGGCTAACAAATTTATCCTCGCAGAGTGGAGACAGATAGGGCATACTCAGAATCGCTCTAGTTCTAGCTCGGCTTGACTTACAAAGGATGCGAGAAATAAAAGAGTGCGTAGAAACTGAATCAAATAGTACAAAGGCGAGGTGCCCAAGTAATGGAAGTGTACTGAATTCACCGAGTCCGAGCCATAGATGTCTCGGACCGTGCTTGCATAGGCTCTCCCCTCGCTGTATGGCGGCTTCACAAAGAGCCCCCACTACTCATAACTGTGGGTGGCTAGTCTTTGGCTTGATTCGGCGGACATTAGCTCTGCGCCCTTCCTTTCCACACTTGAAACACGCTCCGGACCGGGCCATACATTTACCTCAGTCAGGCGCTTTACCACATTCCTTGCACTGTGGCCTATCTCCGCTGCTATTCCCCGATCTGTTGGCTGGTGGTTTCTGGCTGGGACCTGTATGGAAATGCCCTGGTCTATGCGATGTACGCTGGGGGCGCTGTGAGCTGGAATGGGGCTGGTCCCACTTCCTCTTATGATTCGCTAAGGGCTGCCCCGAGTTAACTACCACTGCATGTGCGATGAGAGCTCGCACTCCAATCGGTTCGCCACTCTCACGCGGAGGCGTAATCAGGAGGCGCTAATGCTTGAATAAAACCTCGAACATTCTCATCTAGCCCCATGATGAAGCGCTCAGTCTTCTTTGCTTCTGTATCCACTAGCTCGGGGGCAAAACGGGACAAACGGGTAAATTCCCTCTCATAAATCTCTACGGCCCTCCGGTTCTGGCACAGCTGTAAGAATTCTGCCTGCTTCCTGTAACGAGCTGCAGCAGGATAGAATTTTCGCCAGAATGCTTCCTTGAATAGATTCCAAGTAATCGTTTCTCCGCTGGCAACAATGGTTCCTTGGGCGGACTCCCACCACAAGTACGCGTCATCCTCAAAGATGAAGGTCGCACAGACACCCTCTCGGTCCTCGTGGCGCTTCATCGATCGAAGATGGTCTCAATGGAGGACGACCACAACTCCGCCACGGTGGGGTCACCGGAAGACCCATTGAAAGATCTCGGATCATACTTCCGAAGTCTATCGTAACGAGACTCGAGTTGCGCTGCTTTCGCCCGATTTGCTTGGGCCACCGGGTGGCTACCGTGGCTCGCACTAGGCTCGCATGGCCTCCACCATCATAGTCATAACGCGTTGGCGTTCCCTGTCCGCCACGGGGCAATCGCAGTATTCTCCTCGACGCTCAAAGCGGGTCTGGGGAGGTCTCGAACGGGTGGAGTAATCTCTTCCCGATCCAGGTAATTCCGGTTGGGCGTCGATGTTTTCCCTTGCCTCCCGCCCCTACCACGTCCCCTACCTCTCCCTCGGCCTCTAGGTGGCATTATGTCAAAACTACAATATAGAGAGTTTCTAACTCAGTTTTCTTTAAATCATAAGCTAGAATCACCCCTTGGGGCTTTTAAGGTTATGTATGCATAAAATCAGTATCATATAATAATCATTTACTTTCTTGATAAAATGTCGAGCGCACTCAAGCGGTGGATCGGAAGCGTTGTTAAACCATGGGAACTACTCTGTGCTTACTCTGTAAGCAAGTCTACAGAACCCTTAAACCTAGGGCTCTGATACTAACTGTAACGCCCCTAATTTTCTATGACCAAATCCCTAGGGACATTACTACACATGCATGCATTTATAGGCCGAGAAATAAAAAGAACTAAAAAGCCATTTCTCATTTAAAATAAATAGTTCCAGGGATCCCAAATCAAAAACAAAACATTCAAATCATATAAAACATCACGTCAGTTTGGCCTATTAAAAACTGTAAGTAAGTTTAACTTCAAATAAACACCTAGAGACAACAATAGTTCAAATAAGAGTATGCGGAAAATTATGCTGGTTCCCATGGTCCTATTCACGCTCTCCCGTCACACGCCCTGCACGTCCTTCCCTTTACCCAAAAAAACATTTTTAAAAAGAAGGGTGAGTATTGCATAAACAATACCAGTAAGTAACCTCGCTACCGAGGTTTGGGATATGCATACACATACAATCATGATCTTTAAATTCATTCATAACATACATAGATGGGATTTAAAACTTTCTAGAGTTGCCAGGTCTTTAATCCATGGCTGCATAGTTAATTGTCAGGCCTTTAATCCATGATCATCATTCATTGCTTGCAGTCTTTAATCCATGGCTATTCATTTAATTGCCAGGTCTTTAATCCATGGTCGTTTCATATAATTGCCAGGTCTTTAATCCATGGCTGCTCATAAAATTGCCAGTCTTTAATCCATGGTCGTTTCATAAAATTGCCGTGTCTTTAATCCATGGTCGCTTCATAAAATTGCCGTCTTTAATTCATGGTCAGATATTTAATTGTGAGGCCGATGGTCATCCCGGATCATTTCAAATGATCTCGTGATAACCAATGTCCACACTATTCGTTAATTCATTTCGTGGCATACAAAACATGCATAAGGTCCCATCGCCTCATGATCATGGTGTACATATCACAAACATCATCATCCACATATCATTCATACTTTCTCATGGACAGGGTGATAAATCATACTTTTGTAATAAACATGAAACATTCTCATACACACTACTGTCCTATTTTCACATGAAATAATGGGATCTTTATACATAACATACGAGAATACTTTCACATAAAATAATGATTCATTTTCACATAATACATCGAAATATTTGCTCATAAAATATCACGTATTCTCAAAATAATATCTGTGGATTTTCATGTGAAAAATATAAACTGTTTCGCATAAAAATCATGAAATTCATTTTCATTTACTCCCATAAAAGTTCGGCACGAGGTCCCTTACCTCGAGCTTCGATTTTTCTCCAAAAACCTAATCGAACTCCCTGCCTATTCTCCTTTTAGCGAAACCTGATTCACATCAATATTTCCGAATTCAAACTCCAAGCATTTCACTAAAACCCTAATCATGCGTTATTCAAAATACTGTATTTCGATGTCGTGTCCCGCTTACCTCGGTTTCACGCGGGAACTCGATATTCCTTAGTTTGCTTGGCAATCGACTTCCAATTCCGTTCCAAGTTCGGTTCCTACAAAGACGTGTTCGAACCTGTACTCAATTTCTCAATTGAACGTTTAATCTAAACGATCGGTCGCAATATTACTAGTTAAGCACGAAACTCGAATTAAACGCTCACCGACCAATAAACTTGCTGCTGTGAACGTGCTGGCCGGAACTCAACGGAGAGAGGCTGCCGCCGGCGTATCCCCACGCCGGGCCCGAAATGTCGATCAATCGAACCTCGCTTCGGTGGTCGACTCGTGAATTTTCGGCTACCGCAGCTCCTTCAGGCGTCCGACGGTGGCTGAGTAGCGAGGTTGAGTTCCCGGCTTGCAGACGGTGGCTGAGGCGTGCGTGGTCGGCGTTCGTCTGAGTGTGTTCTCTTCTCACCGGCGAGTGGCTGATGCAGCGAGGAGTGCGGCTGGACAAATCGCGAGCTCCGGCGAGGTCTGCGCGTTGGATTGACGCGATCGTGATCCGCACGGCAAGGACCTCGGCGCGCAGCTCCCGTTGTTCTCTCGGCGTAATCGACGCGAGCTCTTCCCGAGACGGCCTCAACGGCGCGACCTCCACGTGACGGATCCGATCGTGGCTGGCCGCGCCTTCGCTTCGCGAGTAGCGCACGGGGTTGGTCAAGGATTGGGCGCGCTGGCGTGTGGGTCCAGTCGGCGGAGTCATTGTACCCTTCTTTGCCGCGGCTAGGGTTGAGTGAAGGAAGGAGGGTTTGAGTCCTTTAGGGTTAGGGTTTGTAATTCAAAGAGAAGGAGCAAATGTGTGTTCTTTTAGGGCTAGGGTTTGGGTTTGATACAATGAAGAGTAGGTGTGGAGGCTAGGGTTTTCTCATGATATATATATACCAACCATCTAGGTCAAGTTGTGTGCTAGATCACCCTAATTTAGAACTAATTCACCAAAACGCCCTTACACTTACCTTTCCCTTTAATTTTTATAGCTAATCTCATTAGACAAGAAATAATTCACATAAGTTAAACAAAAATACGGCCTCCCTCTCGCCGAGCTTGATTAGAACACCAAAACGACTAAATACAGCTGCTAATAGAGTGTTAATTAAAATAACTAATAATACCTGAGATGGCGGTCGTTACAAATACTCACCCTTTTACCTTTGTTGTGTTTTCTCTGTTTTAAAATGTTTCCAGGTAAAGGCGAGGGCATACCAGACGAGTGACGGGGATGCGCTACAGAAGTCATAGGAACCAAGTCAAGATTTTCCGCATACATGATTTAGAATGTGTTTTTTTAAAAATGACTTTAGTTCCGCTTATGTAGTATAACGATTTTTAAATTGAGGTCAAAGTTAGTTAGTTGTAAATGTTTTGTATTTATGGGATCCCAAATTAAATCGATTTGAATTATCAATTTTTACTTATTTAAAGTTATTTAAGGCCTCGAATGCATGCATGAGTAGTAATGTCCCTAGGAAATGAGTCATAGAAAAGTAGGGGCGTTACAGTTGGTATCAGAGCCTAAGGTCATAGGTCTTGTAGACTCGCTTACATAGTAAGCAACAAGTATCCCATGGCTAAGTAGCAACTCCAGGTCACCGTCAGGTATGCCTTTAGCAAAAGTTTTATTTTGTGGATGAAATGAAAAATTATGCATTCTATATAAAGTTATTTTTATATAAAAATCAAGTTCAATGAATTTCTAAACTAAGAAAGAATGAGAATGTATGAGCTGAACTATATGTCTATAGACAGGAAATGTTTATATGTTAATCTATATGCATATATGTTGTAAAGTTGACGTGTTTTTGCGCTGGAAAGAAAAGGAATGGTTGTGATCCCTGCTGTTGGGGGTAGAAAGGAAAGAGCTGAGAAAAAGGTTGATACCTAGAGGAAGTTTCATAAATACGAAACATTTATGTATTACTGAAGATAGGCATGGTGTGAACTTTCAAAAGTAATACCATAGGTACCTATGGTGGGATTTCAAAAGTAATATCATATATTTAATCTGGATTAAATCTCCTTTAATCATATTACCCCTTTATGCTATAGTTTTAATGTACATCCAGTGCACATTAAATTTTAACTTATAGTTTTCAAACATGAACCACATTCACACTTGACTTCAATATTTGAACTCTTTCAAATATTTAATTCTCTCACAAAATTTAATATGAATCATATCCACATTAAATTTATAATATATAGTTCCAAAATATATATTATATTGTATCAATATACATTAAGTTTATTCCCTAATGAATTTGAACATTTCAAATTCAAATGATCTAATAACCCTTTACGAGCTAGAAGGTGGACCTAATGGACCTACAGATCAGAAGCTCCAACGATACGAGATTGCTCGGTTAATCTCATTAACCTCCCAATCAACATTCGTTAACTGTGGGAACACTCCACTATAGTCCCACAGTTGCACTCTTCTACATGCAGATATATTTCTGTGTCCATGGATATCGACCAATAACAGCAAGTCAATCCTTCATGAATATTCGTATCACCAGCTGGGTCAAATTACCGTTTTACCCCTGGGTTACATTTTGTGCCTTAAGTACCAGTGTTCCTCTAATGAACAATTTGTTTGTGGTCCTACCAACAAACAGAGTCCCTCTCGGGCCAATGAGAGGGTCGGGCCCTTTGTTCAAGTCCCGGAGACACCACTTGAGGGAACATTCCTCTACATACCCTAGTAGGCGGGAATGAGTGAATTCCATCTTGCTAAGTTAAGTTCACAGCCGCTCACTCTGTCTTGTCCCCAAGAAGGTAGGCATATTGAGTCGGCGAATTTGGCCACTCTCACCCATACTAGTCAAAGGACACTCCCTCGCGAACAGGAGTTCGTAACCTGCTAAGGATTGAGATCAAGTTGCCTAGGTCATCCTAATGAAATAGAAATCTAACTAGTCAACGGAGTTACAGCTAGAGATTACTATTTCGTGATCCAGTCTTATGTAATCTCATTACATAGGATATCCTCACTCACATGTCATCTACACGAACACGTTAGGATCACAGTGTTTGTATCAAATACAAAGTGGGCCACATCCATAGTTTTACTGGTAAGGTACCCAAACTTTATCCCCAACTATAGACCCTTTAGGTCAGTATCTCGAACCGAGATCCTTTTTATGTACATTACATTCAGCTTAAAGATTCATTTAATGACCTTGGATGTTTAGTTTATTGGATTTAGGATTTAAATAAAGGCAAACTCGTACATAACGAACAATAACACTTTATTGAAATAATAACACTTTATTACATTAATTAGAACATAATTACAAACTACGAGTTTTAGGGCACAAATCCCAAGAAACTCCCACTTTAACTAAAACTCTAGTGGGGTATATCATAATCTAAAATAGTGGTTATAAGAGATAGAAATACAATAAACTAGGGCATCCATATACCCCATTACATATCTCCCACTTGCCCTAGATTAGCCTATGTACATATCTCGTAGACCCAGACTTTCCAGATTACCCTCGAACACTTTAGCCGTGAGAGTCTTTGAAAACGGATCAGCAATATTGTACTCCGAAGCGATCTTTGTGACTGTCACATCTCCTCTTGCACTATATCTCGTATCAGGTGATACTTCCTCTCGATGTGCTTACCTCGCTTATGGTTGCGATGTTCTTTCGAATTGGCTACCGCACCACTGTTGTCACAGTATAAGGTGATGGAACATTCCATATTTGGAACAACTTCCAAATCCGTAAGGAATTTCCTTAGTCAAACAACCTCTTTAACTGCTTCACAAGCAGCGACATACTCAACCACCACTGTGGAGTCAGCGATGCATCCTTGCTTGATGTTTCGCCATACTATAGCTCCCCCGTTAAGGGTGAAACTGATCCCGATGTGGATTTCCGAGAATTCTTATCAGTCTGAAAATCAGAATCAGTGTATCTAGTAAGGATCAAATCCTTAGACCCATACACAAGCGTATAGTCTCTCATTCTCCATAGATACGTGAGGATATTTTTAACTGTTGTCTAGTGGTCTAACCCTGGATTGGACTGGTACCTACTGACTATTCCCACTGCATAACATATGTCCGGCCTCGTGCACAAGCGTACATTAAGCTACCTACTGCAGAGGCCTAGGGAATATGTCTCATATCCTCAACTTCTCGAGGTGTCTTGGGACACTGTTTCCTAGACAGATGAACTCTATGCCTGAAGGGTAATAAGCCCCTCTTGGAATTCTGCATCGAATATCTAGACAACATTTTGTCGATATAAGACGCTTGAGACAGTGCTAGCATTCTGTTCTTGCAATTCCTGAAAATCTGAATCCCAAGAACATATTGCGCCTCTCCCAAATCATTCATTTGGAATTGGGTCGCTAGCCAATTCTTTATGCCAGTGAGGTATCCTACATCATTCCCAATGAGTAGGATCTCATCCACATAAAATACTAACAAAGCTACTTTGTCGTTGATGATCCTCTTGTAAACACAAGGCTCATCAACGTTTTGGTCAAAGTCGTAAGACTTGATCGCAGTATCAAATCTTATATTCCAAGATCTTGACGCTTGTTTCAGCCCACAAATGGACCGATTGAGCTTGCAAACTTTTTTCTCCTGGCCTTGGGCTATGAACCCTTCGAGCTGAGACATATAGATGCTCTCGTCAAGATTACCATTCAAAACGGCAGTCTTGACGTCCATTTGCCAAATTTCATAATCATAAAATGCGGCTATGGACAAGTGTATCCTTATGGACTTCAGCATAGCAACAGGGGAAAAAGTTTCTTCATAGTCAACTCCTTCCCTTTGGGTAAAACCGTTTGCTACAAGCCTAGCCTTAAAGGTCTGTACCTTTCCGACCACATCTCTCTTTCCCTTATAGATCCATTTATACCCTATGGGTCTAACCCCTTCAGGTTGGTCTACAAGTTCCCATACTGAATTGAAGTCCATTGACTGCATTTCAAGGTCCATGGCTTTGATCCATTGGTCCTTGTCTACGTCATTCATTGCCTGTTTATAAGACCATGGATCTTCTACGTCGTCATCAGGTATGAAAACTTGAGTTTCAGCTAAACCCAAGTAGCGGTCAGGTTGGGAAACAACCCTCCCACTGCGTTGAGGCATTCCCAACGATTGAGAATGACGAGACTGACTTGAGGTGTTGGCTCTTCTATCAACTCTTGATGAAGGTCCAGCTTGATCAACAACTCTTGTTTGTTCATGTGTAGCTTCATTTAGTACTAATTTACTATGCGGTTTGTGGTTCCTCATGTGATCTTCCTCCAAGAACGTGGCGTTTGTCGATACAATCACCTTTTTTTCTTGTGGGTCGTAGAAAACACCACCTCTCGTTTCTTTGGGATAGCCAACAAATTGGCACAATCTTGAACGAGGTTGCAGTTTCTTTCGTTTTGTCAAGAGCACGTGTGCCGGACAACCCCAAATCGTGAAGTGTTGTAAACTAGGTTTACGCCCCTTCCAAAGTTCAAAAGGTGTTTCCGAAACACTTTTTGATGGAACACTGTTCAATATTTGAACTGCAGTCTCTACTGCGTATCCCCAAAACGAGGCAGGCAATTGAGCATAGCTCATCATAGAACGAACCATGTCTAACAAGGTACTATTTCTCCTTTCTTACACACCATTTTGCTGTCGTGTATTAGGTGCTGAGAGTTTAGATTTAATTCCATGTTCTATCATATAGTCCTAGAATCTCAAATCCACATACTCTCCACCTCGATCGGATCGAAGTATTTTAATGGTTTTCCCTAATGCATTCCCTACTTCCACCTTATACTCTTTGAACTTTTCAAGAGCTTCAGACTTGTGATGCATTCGGTATAGATAATCATTCCTCGAATAATCATCTATGAAAGAGATGAAATATTCGTACTCTCCTCGAGCTTTGGCATTCACTAGACCACAAAGATCTGAATGCACAAGTTTTAGGGGCTTTATGGCTTTGTAACCTTTTCCAGTAAAAGGTCGCTTGGTCATTTTACCTTCCAAGCAAGACTCGCAAGGCGGTAAAGAATCATCTTCTAACTTGTTTAGAAGTCCATAAATGCCATAAATAGGTATTCTTATTTGGAGAAATTCTTTGCGTTTTATTTTGAGTGTTAGCATTTTTAAACATCTCATGATTTAAAATTGCTTTGGTTTTGTCTTGGTTTCAATTACATACAAGCCATTTTTCAACTTAGCAGAACAAATATTGACACCTTCTTTCAAAATGAACGCTTCAATAATTGAAAAAGAAATACAATATCCATGTTCTATTAAACAAGAGATAGAGATTAAGTTCCTTTTAAGATTAGAAACTATATACAGATTTTTTAATAAAAGAAATCTATCTCCAAAAAATAGCTTGGCATCTCCCACTGCACGAGCTGAGACGACGTCTCCCGTTCCGACCCTGAGCGTCATCTCACCCTCTTCGAGCTCCTTGAAGGAACTAGTTTCCTGAAATGAAGAGTAAACGTGATTAGTGGCTCCTAAATCAAGTATCCAGGTCAAATCATTATTTTCCACTAAACAAGTTTCAAGAACAAGTAAATACGATTTACCTTTCTTCTCTTTGAGCTCAGCAAGGTATTTTGGGCAGTTTCGCTTCCAGTGCCCATCCACGTTGCAATGGAAACATTTTCCTTTATCTGCAACCTTGACTTTTCCCTTGCCTTTGTCAGCAGTAGGTGCCTTCCCTTTCCCTTCTATTTTCTTGTTTTGGGTCTTCTTAAGCCCAGAAGATGAGCTACAGGACTTAGTCTCAAAGGATGATGCCTTCTGGAACCTTCTGGAATGGGCAAACAAATTTACCTCTCCATCAGCCTGTCCCTTATTCTTCATAAGAGACTGGAAAGTCTGTAATTCATTAAGGAGATTAGTCAGGTTATACTCTATCTTGTTCATCACTGCATTGTTGTGGAATTGCAGGAAACTCTTCGAAAGAGACTCCAGAATGAACGATACCTGACTTTGCTCGTCAATGACCGCTCCATTCATCTCAGTCACGCTGAAGTGGACCATCAGATCAAGAACATGTTCTCTCACCGATGACCCCTCCTTCATATGGGAGTTATAAACGTATTTGAGGGATTCGTGTCGAACCTGCCTGAGACGGTTGTCCAAACATTTCTCGCAAATAACTCATGATCTCACGAGCTGAGACCATGCCCTCGTACTTTTTGGCCAGAACTTCAGAAAAACTAGCCAAAATGTAGACCTTGGCCTTATCATTGGCCTCGATCCAGCGGTCGTATGCCTCCTTAAAAAATTGAGGAGCGTTACGAGCAGGGATTTGAGGACATTCCTCAGACAGTACAAACCCTAGGTCGTCAACAACGAGAATCGTATTCAAGTTGGACTTCCACGTAGTAAAATTCCCACCAGTTAAACGGTCGTTTTTAAGTAAGGATATTATTGAGGACGACATGCTGAAAATCCAAAATAGTTATAATTAGTTATGCCTTTTAACCCATTGTAAAAACCAATCAAATTTAGCAAAATTATTAAAGAACCCTAGTGTTTAAACTAAACCCACTATTTAAATTAAACCTTTTAATTTTGCAACGATACTTCAAGGGTTTAGAACAAAAGCCTCCGTCGGGCGGTCAGTCATTCGTCCCTTGAATTAAGACTTTCTCAGCCAATTCTCACTACCAGAACATCTCATGGCCCAATGGTCCTTAGCTACCGTTTGTTTGGTCAAGGACTTGTTAACTAACTTAACTCATCTCGTAAATGTGACCCTACCATTTTCAGATCCAATAGGCCCGAGCCAACAGGTTACTATTAAGAAAGACAATTGTTGGCAAACAACCTAAGAGACCCTATCCATTTCTGGAGTTCGCGGTGTTCTGATCCCTATAGTCGGGCCCTCCGTAGGGTTTTTGCTGCCCAGACAACCTAGCAAAGTGCGACTATAGAAATCTCATGGTGCGACCTAATGGAGGAGACCGTAGGATACGTTGACATGCATCCTGCTCCCATTTACTATGGATACTTCCCTCATTCACCTTTGTATTGAACCATGCAAACACATACCGTAGGGGGACGCCCTATTGACGCCACGTAACCGAGCATGGAACTCACGGTGTGAACTCTTGAGGACGTGAGAGTAAACTCGATGCAAACATCTCGTTTTCTCCCACTGAATCTCCTAAGATTAGGGTATAGATTTAACTTAGTTGGATTCCGGCTAAAAGAATCTATCTAAGTCTATGCCTGTTATAACTATTATAACTAGGTCTTTTAACCTTATGTCTAGGTGAATAAACATTTTAATTACCTAGAGATAAAACGGAACTAAGGTTAATTCAACTCAGGTTCCGGGTCAGTTCCCAGGTAGGAGGTGTTCCGTTAATCGTCAGCTTAAGTACCCCAAGCCTTAGACAGAACTTCACCGGTAGAGTTCCCTTATAACCAAAGTCCTAAAGTCCTACTATATTTTAAACTGTTTAAAATACTACGTAAGACTAATTTCTAATCCTATTAGAAATTGAAACTTAGGTCTAAATTAATTTTAAACGATTTAAAAGTAATTAATCTTTTAGGCCAAGTTCCTATGTTTGCATGCATTTCTTTATTATAGGTTATAGTTTCTAAAACCCCTTTAATTTATAACTTTTATAAATTTTAATAATTAACCTACGAAAGAAACTATATTATAAATCCAACAATAAATATTCAAATTGGAATTATAAAAGGAATTCAACTAATTGAATTATAAAATTACTTAAACAAAATAACATTTATTTTAAACTAAGTAATTTCATGCTCCATGAAATTTATTTTCCATATAATCTAATCATAACAATTATAATTAATTACTCATGAAAAATAAATTAATCATGCATTTAACCATATTCATATAACATTTATATAAATAAAAGGCATGATCATGCTTATCCTAAGATGGGAAAAATCTAAATGACATTCATAAAGACATAAAGCTGTAAAACTGGAATAATTTGGCCCCTAATGTGCAAAAAATAAAATTACATTAATTTTATTTCATGAAACTGGTCCAAAACACCCTGAACCGACCTTGAACCGCTCGAACCAGACCAAAACCAACGAACCAGCTTGATCCGATCTGCTACTGCTTGATTTGCCTCACGGCGTTCCAACGCTGATGCTAGCGTTACAACGCCCGCTTCATCCTCGCGCGCGCCTGCCATCGGAGTGGCGTTGCAACGCTAAAGGGCGGTGTTGCAACGCCGCTGACCCCTTGAGCGCCCACGTCAATAGGAAGCGCTGGCGTTGCGACACCGACGCTGATGAACGGCGTTGCAACGTTGCTGCTTCGGCAGCTGCTTTCTTCTTCGAACACAACAACTTCGTTCTTCAACTTCGTTCTTCAATTTCTCCTTCGCTTCTCAATCTAATTGCATGAAACTGGTCCCGAACGACTCATAACTCAATTACAGACTCAATTATGCACTTTATGCCCCAAAACGCAGGGGCCTTTACATACTAATTGATCAAAATCAAAGTAACTAAGGCCAAAAAACTCCTAAAACAAATTTTTTACAACAAACCAAATGCATTTCCCATCAAATCAATGCAATTTTGTTTCGAAACAAAACAATACAAGCATTGCTCTGATACCAATTGATGGAGATCTAATCTCCTTGAGCAGCGAAAACGTGTTTGGGATCGTAAATTGCTTGATTGTTTTGCTCGAAACAAAAAACCGATACATTGACAAAAAATAGAACAAGCATGGAAATTCTAATCCTATTAGGCATGGATAATAGCATACATACAAACATATTAAGTTTAACAATTAAACTAAAGGAGAAAATAAGAAATACCTTTGTAGTTTCAACTTGTAGCAACTCCTTGCTTCAAACAGTACAACAACACAGGAACTTCCAAGAAACTTCTCTGTTTTCTTCAGGAAAGACACTACCAACCGGAGAACCTCCTATGTCTCTGAGTGATTAGATCTTCCTTGGTGGGAAGGATCCAACAATTAGAAGAAGAAGGAAGTTATGGAGATTGGGAGAGACAGAGATATTTTTGCAGCAATACTCCAATTGCATCAAATTGATCGATCGAGAGTGCAACTCACTTCTCCCTGTTAAACTGTTGATAGGTAGAAGGGGAGGGGTAGTGGGGAACGTGTCTGGATGACACGTTCCCTTTTTATTATTAAAATAATAATAATAATAATAATAATATAATTAAATCATATTTAATTATTAATTTAAATCATATTTAAATAATATAAATTAAATATCATATATTTAATTTGGATTAAATCTCATTTAGTCATATTACCCCTTTAACCTATAGTTTTAATGTACATCCAGTGCACATTAAATTTTAACCTATAGTTTTCAAACATGAATCACATTCACACTTGACTTCAATATTTGAACTCTTTCAAATATTTAATTCTCTCACAAAATTTAATATGAATCATATCCATATTAAATTTATAATTATGTTGATGAGATCAATGTAAAGACCCTTTATTTTTTAGCATTTTTTGTTGTAAATCGAGTTAGTAAGTCCGGGTCGTTCGTGGGAAGAGTTGTTGTGAAGAAATCGGAGCAGAAACAGGCAAAAATCGGTGGAAGAACAACAAAGTGTTTGTTGTTCTGTCGATGTCGTCTCAACGCTGTCCTTGCGGACGGAGGCCCTGCAGCGAGCTCAAATAAGGTAACGCTGGTGTAAGCGTTACCAACGCTACCGGCGTTGAGAACGTAGCTCGACATTGTAGGCGGCAGCCACTGAGGCGATTCTTTGGAGGCGGTTTCGTGAGGTCGTGGGTTCGAGGCTAAGTGGGGCGGTTATTTCGTTTTATTTATTTAATTTTATTTATAAAATGTAATTTTTTATTTTATTTAATTATTTTATTAAATAATATTAATATAAATGTTATATTAATGTTATTTAATTAAATAATTGCCCCTAGGTGCCAAAAATCGGTCCATTTTTGCTTTTTAATTATTTTATGCATGAGATGTATATTTTAATTAATTTCTATGTGCATAATGTATGTCATATAGATTTAAAATCCCACTTTAGGTTAAACATTTCATGCATCATATTTATATTATAAGAGTTATAATATATAGTATGCATGATAGGATTATATTATAAGAGTTATAATATAATGTTTGCATGATTTAATTTATTTAATATAAGTGTTATATTTTTTAAATTAAAAGAATGCTCATGCATTTAATTCATGTGATGAATTATATTATGTTATAGTATATAGTATTATTCATGTGATGGATGATCAAGCACTATAACATAGAAATGCATGCAACCTAAGTTACTTATTAGTTTTAAAGTGTTTAGAACTTGAATAATTAGACTTAGGTTTTATAATTTTCTAATAAGATTAGAAATTTAATTAGGAAATCAAATATGACCTTTGAATGGAGACTGATAAGTAACTCTGTCTAAGGAAGGTTTTGTCTAAGGCTGGGGTATTTAAGTTG
This sequence comes from Trichosanthes cucumerina, assembly GCA_036507285.1. NCBI lineage: Eukaryota > Viridiplantae > Streptophyta > Magnoliopsida > Cucurbitales > Cucurbitaceae > Trichosanthes > Trichosanthes cucumerina. The sequence goes on along the minus strand of CM071843.1, from coordinate 29,572,747 downwards.
ACGCTTGTGGAACACCCCTACCTGGAAATCGACTTGGGAGTGAATTCGATCCGGAGATTCTTAGGTTATATTCTCGTGAGTGTCGTTAATTAAGTGTTAATCCATTTACTCACATAGACCTAAGTTAATAATGTGATTATAAACTTAGGTTAATACCATATAAGAGTTATATTGGTAGACTTAGGTAAATTTTAGCCGGTTAATCAAGGTCAATCCCTAATAAAATTAAAGTGCTGAGTGGGAGGAAATAAAGTGTATGAGATACATTTGAATTTCCAACCACAAATCTCCTTTAAGTCCGCACCGTGAGATCTATACTCGGCCTCGTGGCGCAAATGGGAGCGTCCCCCTTCGGATGGCATTTGTATAGGTCAATATCATCGTAGATGGAGAGAGTACTTATAGTGAGTGGGAGCAGGACTTGTGAAAACGAGACCCACAATCTCTTCTTTCGGTTCACACCGTGAGACACCTATGATTTGCCTGCTAGTTTGGCCTGGACAAGACAATCCCTTCGGAAGGCTTGATCATGGGAGTCGGAACACCGTGAATTCCCGAAAGGGATACAGTTTCCTGGTTGGTTTTCCATCTTGGTTCACCTTTCGGTGGCTATTGTTTGGACGGATACTTGGAAACTTAAAGATTGAGGGTGACACTCACAAAATTCGTTAAGTGTTAATGAATTCGACCGAACAATGGTAATTGGACGCCTAATGGAATAAGAGTTATTCTGGGATTAGGGTCTGATCAAGAAAGTCTCGTCCTAGAGGAGGAGTGTTCTGTTCACCCTTCGGTGGCGGTCATTCTAAACTTTTAGGGTATCATTGCAAAATTTTGAATGACCTAGGGATCATGAAACATTTTTGCTAAAACTTGATTGGATTTCAAAAGTTTTTTGCGAGACTAATACAAAGGTTTTTCTTATTTTTCAGCTAAAAATGTCTAGCGCAATAATAGCTTTACTCGCTTCGGATAAATTAGTGGGAGATAATTACCAAAGTTGGAAAAACAACATTAATACAATTTCGGTACAAGACGACATAAAGTTCGTGCTATCTGAGTAGTGTCCTCAGATGTCGGGCTCCACCGCGTCACGAAGTTTTCGCGACACGTACGATCGTTAGATCAGGGCCAATGAAAAGGCCAAGGTCTACATAATTGCCAGCATGTCTGATGTCTTGGAAAAGAAGCATGAGTTGATGGTTTCCGCTAAGGAGATCATGGAGTCCTTGCAGGAAATGTTTGGACAGCAGTCCTTTCAGGTCCGACATGACTCGCTCAAATACGTTTTCAACGCACGGATGAAAGAGGGGTCGTCTATCCGTGAACATGTTCTAGACATGATGACCCACTTCCATCTGGCCAAGATGAACGGGGCTTCGATCGACGAGTCGAGCCAGGTCAGTTTTATTTTGGAGTCTCTTCCGAAGAGTTTCCTTCAGTTTCGTAGCAGTGCTGTTATGAACAAAATTAGCTACACACTGACTACCCTCCTCAATGAGCTACAGAATTTCCAATCCTTGTAGAGGCTCAAGAAATCTGAGGCAAATGTTGCCTATAGGTCTTATCACAGGGGTTCGACCTCTGGGACGAAACCTGTTGCTCCTTCACGCCCGAAAGGGAAGAAGAGGATGAAGAGGGGTAAAACTGACCGTGCTGCCGCCCACAAGAGCAAGAAGGTCAAGGAGGTTGCAGAGAAAGGAAAGTATTTCTAATGCAATCGGGGCGGTCAGTGGAAGAGAAACTGTCCCAAATTCCTGGCCGATAGGAAGAATCAAGGTAAATGTGATTTACTTGTGACTGAAACCTGTTTAGTGGAGAGTAGTGACTCTGCCTATATATTGGATTCGGGCGCCACTAACCACGTTTGTTCTTCTTTTCAAGGAATCGATTCCTGGCAGCCGCGGCAAGAGGGTGAGGTGACTCTACGGGTTGGATTCGGGGAGTTTGTCTCTGTTGCAGCGATCGGCACGGTGAAGCTAAACTTTGGCGAGAAGTACTTATTGTTGGACAATCTGTACATAGTTCCAGGGTTTACTAGAAACCTTGTTTCAATTTCCTGCTTAATAGAACAATGTATTTCAGCTTCTTTTGAATTGAATAAAGCATTTATTTCTTTCAAAGGGAATGTTATTTGTTCAGCTTCACTTGAAAATAATTTGTATGTTTTGAAACCCAATTCGGTCAAAAGTGTTTTGAATACTGAATTGTTTAAAACTGCAGAAACACGAACTAAGAAAGCAAAAGTTTCTCCAAAAGAAAATGCCCACCTTTGGCATCTTCGGTTAGGCCACATTAATCTCAATAGGATTGAGAAACTAGTGAAGAGTGGACTTCTAAACGAGTTGGAAGAAAACTCTTTGTCGGTGTGTGAGTCATGCCTTGAGGGCAAAATGACCAAACGTCCTTTTAGTGGAAAAGGATATAGAGCCAAAGAGCCTCTTGAGTTAGTACATTCTGACCTCTGTGGTCCGATGAATGTTAAAGCTCGGGACGGTTATGAGTACTTCGTGTCTTTCATAGACGATTACTCCAGATATGGGTATATTTACCTAATGCATAAGAAGTCTGAAACTCTTGAAAAGTTGAAGGAGTACAAGACTGAGGTTGAGTACCTCATAGGTAAATCGCTTAAAACACTTCGATCGGATCGAGGTGGAGAGTACATGGACACCGAATTCCAGGACTATATGATAGAACACGGAATCACGTCCCAACTCTCAACACTTGGTATGCCACAGCAGAATGGTGTATCGAAGAGGAGAAATAGAACCTTGTTGGACATGGTTCGGTCGATGATGAGCTATGATTGTCTCCCTGATTCTTTTTTTGGAACGTGCCCGTCGTGTGAATGCGCATACAAATAGGGTCACTATTCGCCTACTACTAAGTTAAGTAAAGGCGGAAGTCTAAAGAAAGGGAGGGGCAAAGTCCACTCGCTATTAGCTCGCAACAATCTCTCCACTTGCCACGCAAGGTGCAGGAACTACGATTCTTCCTCAGATTAGTCCTACTGGGGTACGCAGTGGAGACTGCGGTTTATATTTTGAACAACGTTCCGTCGAAGAATGTTTGTGAAACACCTTTCAAGCTCTGGAGTGGACGTAAAGGCAGTTTACATCACTTCAGGATTTGGAGATGCCCGACCCATGTGTTGGTGTCAAACCTGAAAAAGTTGGAACCCCGTTCGAAATTGTTCCTATTTGTAGGTTACCCCAAAGTGACTAGAGGTGGTCTATTTTACGATCCTAGGGAAAATAGGGTGCTTGTGTCGACAAACGCTACATTCCTAGAGGAAGACCACGTCAGGGATCATTTAAAATAGGGTACATCAGCAAGTGTTGTTGCTGATGGGGCTAGTACATCAACAAGGGTTGTTGATCCTAGCACGTCTAGTCAAGTCCGTTCCCAAAAGTTGAGAATTCCTCGACGTAGTGGGAGGGCTGTGAGACAGCCTGATCGCTACATGGGTTTAGCTGAAACCTCAGTTGTCGCTCCTAATGATAACTGTGAGGATCCATTGACTTATGATCAGGCAATGGTTGATGTTGACAAAAACGAGTGGATTAAAGCTATGGACCAAGAAATGGAGTCTATGTACTTCAATTCTGTATGGGAGCTTGTGGATCAACCGGATGGGGTAAAACCTATTGGTTGCAAATGGATCTACAAGCGTAAACGTGGCGTAGATGGGAAGGTGGCGACCTTCAAAGCCAGACTAGTGGCAAAGGGTTTTACCCAGGTTGAAGGGGTTGACTATGAGGAGACCTTTTCACCTGTTGCCATGGTAATGTCGATCAGGATCCTTCTGGCCATTGCCGCGTATTATGACTACGAGGTATGGCAGATGGACGTCAAGACATCCCTTGTGAATGGAAAACTTGATGAGACCATCTACATGGACCAACCCAAAGGGTTCATCGCCCAAGGCCAAGAGCAAAAAGTTTACCGGCTTCATAGGTCCATTTATGGACTGAAATAGGCTTCGAGGTCTTGGAATATAAAGTTTGATGAGACGATCAAATCTTATGGCTTTGATCAAAATGTCGACGAGCCTTGTGTCTACAAGAAAATCGTTGACAAAACTGTCGCATTTTTGGTGTTGTACGTGGACGATATTCTTCTCATTGGGAATGAGGTAGAATTTCTTACTGACGTTAAAAAATGGCTAGCTTCGCAATTCCGAATGAAAGATTTGGGAGAAGCTCAGTATATTCTAGGTATCCAGATAGTCCGGAACCGGAAGAACAGAACGCTAGCCTTGTCTGAGGCGTCTTATATTGACAAGATGTTGTCTAGATATAAGATGCAGAACTCCAAGAAGGGCTTCTTGCGCTTTTCGGGCATGGGGTTCACTTGTCTAAGGATCGGTGTCCTAAGACTCCTCAAGATGTTGAGGATATGAGACGGATTCCATATGCTTTAACTGTAGGCAGCCTCATGTATGCCATCTTTGTGTAGTAGGCCTCACATCCATTATGCAGAGGGAATTGTCGATGAGATATCGGTCCCAAGCCGTTAGATCAGATCACCGGATGTAGTAAAGGCAATCCTCAAGTATCTTAGGAGAACGAGGAACTACAACTTAGTGTATGGTAGTGGGGATTTGATCCTTATGGGATACACGGATTCTGATTTTCAGACCGATAAGGATTCTAGGAAATCCACCTCGGGGTCAGCCTTCATTTTGAATGGAGGAGCTGTAGTATGGCGAAGCATCAAGCAGTATATTGCGGCCTGTGAAGCTGCAAAGGAAGCTGTTTGGCTTAGGAAGTTCATGACAGATTTGGAAGTTGTTCTTAACATGAACTTGTCAATCACACTGTTCTGTGATAACAGTTGTGCAGTAGCCAACTCACGTGAGCCTCGGAGCCATAAAAGAAGCAAACACATTGAGCGCAAGTATCATCTGATACGGGAGATTGTGCACCGCGGAGACGTAATACTCACACAGATAGCGTCGGAGCACAACGTAGCTGATCCATTTACAAAGCCCCTCACGGCTAAGGTGTTTGAGGGTCACCTAGAGAGTCTAGGTCTTCGAGAGCTTCCTGACTAGGGCAAGTGGGAGATGTGTAAACGGGTATTCAATGCCCTAGTTTATTGTATTACTTCATTGTAATTTATGTACATTTCATAAATGTATTTTCTCCACTAGCTTAGTCCAAGTGGGAGTTTGTTGGGATTTTTCGTCCTAATCTCGTGTTTGTAATATATTGTTTGAAATTAATAAGAGTTATTCATTTCATTACTTTGTGTCTCGCAATATTTATAAACTTTTTCAATAAACTAACCTCTAGGGTCATTGAATTTATGAGAGAATTAGAACTTGAACGGTTTGTAGTGGACACACAGGGAGGATCACGTTCGAGTTAATGACCCGAACGGTCTACAGTATATGGATAGGGTTGGAGACCTAATCCTGGATACACTGTGGATGCGGCTCGCTTTATATTCAGATACAAACGAGGTGATCTGACTCGTTCAGGTAGTTGACATGCGAGTGGGGGCATCCTATGCAATGAGATTGTACAGGACCGAACCGTGATTTATTAGACCTACTTATGTAACACAGTTGACAGTAAAGACTAATAACTTCGTAGATGACCATTAGTGACTCGACCTGAATCCTGAGCGTGTTACGGACTCCTGTGTGCGAGGGTCTGTTCTTTGACTAGTACGGGTGAGGGTGGTCACAGTTACTCGCCCAATATGCCTATTTTCTCAGGGACAGAACCTAGTAGGGAGCTGGGAACTTAACTATGCGAGATGGAATTCACTCGTTCCCGCCTTTAGGGAAACTAGAGGGGTTGTTCCCTTAAGTGCTGTATCCAGGGCTTGGACAACGGGCGCCCACCTTCTCACTGGCCCGAGAAGGGTGTTGTGAATGGTTGGACCATCACAATATGTTGTTCATTAGAGGAGCAGTGGGGACTTAAGGAACAAGTGGTAGACATAGGGGTAAAACGGTAATTTGACCCAGTCGTATCTACGAACAACCTGTGAAGGGTCGACTCATGGGTATTGGTTATATCAGTGGACACGTAATATTCTGCACTGACGGAAGTGCAGCTACGGGCTATAGTGGAGTGTTACCGTAGCTAATGAATGTTGGTTAACCGTGTCAAAGAGTTTGGCAGGTTAATCTCGGATCATTGGAGCCCGTCACTGTAAGGCCATTAGATCCCTCGGTTGGCTCCACCTGGGTTAAAAGAAGGGTTAATGTTTTGGTATGAAATTTAAGTGTTCAATTTCACTTTAAGGGCATTTATGTCATTTATATGAGATATGAATGATATAATATATAGTTTAATGTGAATGAGATTCATAATAAACTATAGGTTAGCCTAATTGTTGAATTATGGCTAATTTGAGAAATTGATTGAGAGAAATTAAATTGGATGTGATTCAATTTAATTAATCCACAATTATTGCAAATGAGATTTGCAATATGAGATATGAGATATCTTATATTATATGGTTATGCAAATGAGATTTGCATAACCTATAGTTGTGGTAAAGTGGTAATTATGTGGAGATTTTAACTCCATCAATTCCACTATATAAACCCTTCTTGCAAGAAGGATGTAAGTTCAATCTCTCATTTTTTGATTTTGCATCAAACAAGAGAAGAGGAATTCTCTCAATTCTCTCTCAATTCTCCTCCCTCTCCAAAACTCAAAAGATCCCACCATCTTCCTTTCTCCAAAAGAGAACAACCGAGAAGGGTTTTTGGTTGTGTTCGAGTTCCTTTTGTGGAAGTGTTCGTTGAGTTCGAGGAGCACGAAGAGTTCGTGAATTGAAGAAGAAATCTTTAAGAAAGTCTACAACAAGTAAGTAAGAACTCATCTTGCTGTATTTTTCTTCTTCTTTTAAGCATGTTTAGCCTAGATCTAGTGTTAGATCAATTTTGATAAAACCATGTTGCATATTGATACCTCGACGATTCAATCGTCTTCCGCTGCGTGGGATTCTCATTCCCTTCAGGGCCATCCTGTGCAATGAGATTGTACGAGACCAGACCGTGAATTATTTGACCTACTGATGTAAGAGCGTTAAGAGTATAGGACTAATAACTTCGTAGATGACCATTAGTGACTTGACCTGAATCCTGAGCATGTTATGGACTCCTGTCTGCGGGGGTCTGTCCTTTGACTAGTACGGGTGAGGGTGGTCACAATTACTTGCCCAATATGCTTATCTTCTCAGGGACAGGACAAAGTAAAGAGCTGGAAACTTAACTATGCGAGATGGAATTCAATCGTTCTCACATCTAGGGAAACTAAAGGGTTTATTCTCTTAAGTGTTGTCTCTAGGGCTTGGACAACAGGCGCCCACCCTCTCACTGGCCCGAGAGGGGTGTTGTGTATGGTAGGACCATTACAACGTTGTTTTTCATTAGAGGAGCAGTGGAGACTTAAGGAGAAAGAAGTAGACACAGGGGTAAAACGGTAATTTTATCCAGCCGTGTCTACCGACAACCTGTGAAGGGTCGACTCATGGGCAATGGTTATATCAGTGGACACAATTTGTCTAACACTTACGGGAGACCAACTACAGGATTTAGTGGAGTGTTACCGTAGCTAATGAATGTTGATTAACCGAGTCAAAGATTAGACAAGTTAATCTCGGATCATTGGAGCTCGTCACTATAGGTCCATAAGATCCCTCGGTTGGCTCAAACTGGATTAATAGAAGGTTTACATTTTTTGTGTGAATTTGAAGTGTTCAAGTTCACTAAAGGGTAAATATGTCATTTATATGAGATATATATGACATATTATATAGTTTAATGTGAATGAGATTCATAATAAACTATAGGTTAGAATAATTGTCGAATTAAGGCTAACTAGTAGAAATTCGATTGAGAGAAATTAAATTTAATGTGATTCAATTTAAAAATCATCAATTATACAAAATGTGTTTGTAAAATGAGATATAAGACATCTTATTATAGGTTGTTATGCAAATATTATTTGCATAACCTATAGTTGTGGTAAAGTCGTAAATTGGTGGAGATTTCAATTTCACCTATCACCATTATATAAACCCCTTTGCAAGAAGGGTTGGCAAGGCATTTGCTCATTTTTGGATTTCTCACCAAAAAGAAAATTGAAATTCTCTCTCAAACCTCTCTCTCTCAAACTCTCCCCTCTACACCAAAAGAAGAGAATCCCACCATTCTCCTTCTACCAAAAGTAGAACAACCGAGTAATCGAGTGGAGGTGTCCAGTTCGTTGGTGTGTTCGAGGAGTTCGAGATGGTTGAGAACAACACGAAGAGTTCGTGATCGAAGGAAAGAAAACTTGAAGATGGTCTTAAACAAGTGGTTCTTCCTTGTTGTTTTTCCTTCTCAATAGCATGTTTAGCCTTATTCTATATGATAGTTTGATTTTAAGAAAACAAAATTGCACAACGATACCACGACGATTCCATTCCCTTCATTGAGCATGCTACCTATGGTGGGATTTTAAAATCTATATATTCACAATGCATAATTAATTAAACCCACTAAAGTGGACTTGTTTTGGCATCAAGAAAAAGTAAACAACTAAATTATTATAATAATAATCTAGAAATATGATCGAACCACTTCGAACGCTTTGAATTTTGGTCGAACCAACTTGCAAATGTGTGAACCAGACCTTCAAAAGGGCGAATCTGGCTATAAAATGATAAACTAGGCCTCCAATTGATGAATCTGACCTCCAAATGATTAGAATCAGGCTTGAACTGGTTTGAAAATGCCTGAACTGGACAAAAAACGGGTCGAATTGATCCAAAAACGGGTGAACCGGTCAAAAAGTCAAAGAACCAGAACCGATGACATCACCAATTGAACTAATGATGTCATCCTTATTCAACCTTTGAAAATCACGTGCGGAGAACTTGGTCTGGACAAAAAACTAAAAAATTTTTAAAAAAAGCTCCCTGTTTCGGTTTTCAATGACCTTTGGAGCTACTCTCTTCAAACTGAAGGTCTTCCCAGAGTTCGATCGACTCCAAACATTTACAGAATCTTCTTCGCACATTACTGCTCTAACACTCGTGAGGAATTAGAAAATAAAGCATGAATTAATGGTCAGTTTAGATGCCAAAACAAAAACATGAAAAACATTTTCAAAATTACACCCTTCATGCTCAAATTGATTCAAATTGAGTGCTCCAAATTGCTTCGAACCCAATTGAAAGAGTACGTATTAAGAAAACGAAAGAAATTTTGGATCTTAAATACACTAAGTTAATTAATTTAAACAAACAAAAAGAATGCACAAAACAGGAAAAACAGAGTATAAGAACCCAACCTTTGAAGCTCAAAATTGAATCAATCCTAGGGCTTTCATTGAACAAAAACTAATTGTGGACCACCTCTAGTGTCCTCCCTACTATCCTAAGACCTTGGAATAGATTGTGTGATCTTTAATTGAGTGATTTTGGAAGAAAAATGCTAAAAGGTAAAAAACGAGAACCCAAAAAGCTACTGTAAAATTCTCATAATTCTCCTCAATTCATATTCAAGTAAAGCTTCATTAAGCTTTGTGAAGATGCCAACACATGAGTGATGAGGATAATTTGAGAAGGAGCTTGCGAATTTTGTGTAATTTGGAGAATGAGTAGGATGACTCAACTTGTCAATTTGTGCAACTTGAAATTCAAGATTAAACTAGAATTTTCAAATAATTTTAATTCAAAATTAATATAAAATTAATTTTAAATTAAAAGCAATTTATTATTTAATTAATTAATATAATATAATATAATTAATTAATTTTAATTTAATATCAAATATTAAATTAAACCATTTGACCGATCTCGATCTCAAATCGATTTTTCGAACATGAATGTCTATTCATGTTTTAAAACGAACCAAAATCTAAATCAAATTTAAAATGTTCATCTCTTCTTTATCATAGTTTTATACACAACTAAACTATGTCACGTTAAATATATCACATATAATTAACGCTTTCTCCCGAAATCGAATATGAAAAATTCATATTCTTTTCTCTCAAATTGTTACCAGACTTAATCCAAGCTAGTAAAAGGGACCTAATGGACCTAGAAATCATGACCTTCAACGATACGAGATTAACTGACCAAACTCTGTAGCCTAGCTAATGCACATTTGTTAACCACTGGGCACTCCACTAAAGCCCAGTGGTTGCACTCTCCTCATGTTAGATATATTTTTGTCCACTCGATATAACCATGATTAATAAGTCGATCCTTCACAAGTTGTTTGTAATTACAGTTGGGTCAAAAGAACCATTTTACCCCTGTAATTACTTCTTGTTCCTTAAGTCTCACCTGATCCTCTAATGAACAATTGGTTTGTGGTCCAACCAATACACGGAATTGATGGAGATCTAATCTCCTTGAGCAGTGGAAACGTGTTTGGGATCGTAAATTGCTTGATTGTTTTGTTTGAAACAAAAACCGATATATTGACAAAAAACAGAACAAGCATGGAAATTCTAGTCCTATTACACATGGATAATAGCATACATGCAAATATATTAAGTTTAACAATTAAACTAAAGGAGAAAATAAGGAATACCTTTGTAGTCTCAACTTGCAGCAACTCCTTGCTCCAAACAGTACAGCAACACAGGAACTTCCAAGAAACTTCTATGTTTTCTTCAGGAAAGACACTACCAACAGGAGAACCTCCTATGTCTCTGAGTTCATAGATCTTCCTTGGTGGGAAGGATCCAACAATTGGAAGAAGAAGGGAGTTATGGAGATTGAGAGAGAGAGAGATTTTTTTGCAGCAATTCTCCAATTGCATCAAATTGATCGATCGAGAATGTAACCCCCTTCTCCCTGTTAAACTGTCGATAGGGAGAAGGGGAGGGGTAGTGGGGAACGTGTCTGGATTACACGTTCCCTTTTTATTATTAAAACAATAATAATAATAATATAATAATTAAATCAAATTGAATTATTAATTTAAATCATATTTAAATAATACAAATTAAATATCATATATTTAATCTGGATTAAATCTCCTTTAATCATATTACCCCTTTAAGCTATAGTTTTAATGTACATCCAGTGCACATTAAATTTTAACTTATAGTTTTCAAACATGAATCACATTCACACTTGACTTCAATATTTGAACTCTTTCAAATATTTAATTCTCTAACAAAATTTAATATGAATCATATCCACATTAAATTTATAATATATAGTTCCAAAACTATATATTATATTGTATCAATATACATTAAGTTTATTCCCTAATGAATTTGAACATTTCAAATTCAAATGATCTAATAACTCTTTACGAGCTAGAAGGTGGACCTAATGGACCTACAGATCAGAAGCTCCAACGATACGAGATTGCTCGGTTAATCTCATTAACCTCCCAATCAACATTCGTTAACTGTGGGAACACTCCACTAAAGTCCCACAGTTGCACTCTTCTCACTGCAGATATATTTCTGTGTCCATGGATATCGACCAATAACAGCAAGTCAATCCTTCACGAATATTCGTAACACCAGCTGGGTCAAATTACCGTTTTACCCCTGGGTTACATTTTGTGCCTTAAGTACCAGTGTTCCTCTAATGAACAATTTGTTTGTGGTCCTACCAACAAACAGAGTCCCTCTCGGGCCAATGAGAGGGTCGGGCCCTTTGTTCAAGTCCCGGAGACACCACTTGAGGGAACATTCCTCTACATACCCTAGTAGGCGGGAATGAGTGAATTCCATCTTGCTAAGTTAAGTTCCCAGCCGCTCACTCGGTCTTGTCCCCAAGAAGGTTGGATTTTGTTGAAAAAGATCGAAGCCGCGGTATTTATTTCACTCAAGATTGGGTCTCTTTACCAGGTGTTCTATCAGATGATTGCATTGGACAAGAGGGCAGTAGATTATAGAAAAGAAAGAATGTAAAGAATTAGAAATAAAAAAAAGTAAAGAAATTCTTGATTGCATCAGGAATCCATATTGAGTCGGCGAATTTGGCCACTCTCACCCATACTAGTCAAAGGACACTCCCTCGCGAACAGGAGTTCGTAACCTGCTAAGGATTGAGATCAAGTTGCCTAGGTCATCCTAATGAAATAGAAATCTAACTAGTCAACGGAGTTACAGCTAAAGATTACTATTTCGTGGTCCAGTCTTATGTAATCTCATTACCTAGGATATCCTCACTCACATGTCATCTACACGAACACGTTAGGATCACAGTGTTTGTATCAAATACAAAGTGGGCCACATCCATAGTTTTACCAGGGTAAGGTACCCAAACCTTATCCCTTAACTATAGACCCTTTAGGCTGTATCTCGAACCGAGATCCTTTTTATGTACATTACATTCAGTTAAAGATTCATTTAACAGCCTTGGATGTTTAGTTTATTGGATTTAGGATTTAAATAAAGGCAAACTCGTACATAACGAACAATAACACTTTATTGAAATAATAACACTTTATTACATTAATTAGAACATAATTACAAACTACGAGTTTTAGGGCACAAATCCCAAGAAACTCCCACTTTAACTAAAACTCTAGTGGGGTATATCGTAATCTAAAACAGTGGTTATAAGAGATAGAAATACAATAAACTAGGGCATCCATATATCCCATGACATATCTCCCACTTGCCCTAGATTAGCCTATGTACATATCTCGTAGACCCAGACTTTCCAGATGACCCTCGAACACTTTAGCCGTGAGAGTCTTTGAAAACGGATCAGCAATATCATACTCCGAAGCGATCTTTGTGACTGTCACATCTCCTCTTGCACTATTTCTCGTATCAGGTGATACTTCCTCTCGATGTGCTTACCTCGCTTATGGCTGCGATGTTCTTTCGAATTGGCTACCGCACCACTGTTGTCACAGTATAAGGTGATGGAAGATTCCATATTTGGAACAACTTCCAAATCCGTAAGGAATTTCCTTAGTCAAACAACCTCTTTAACTGCTTGACAAGCAGCGACATACTCAGCCACCACCGTGGAGTCAGCGATGCATCCTTGCTTGATGTTTCACCATACTATAGCTCCCCTGTTAAGGGTGAAACTGATCCCGATGTGGATTTCCGAGAATCCTTATCGGTCTGAAAATCAGAATCAGTGTATCTAGTAAGGATCAAATCCTTAGACCCATACACAAGCGTATAGTCTCTCGTTCTCCATAGATACGTGAGGATATTTTTAACTGTTGTCTAGTGGTCTAACCCTAGATTGGACTGGTACCTACTGACTATTCCCACTGCGTAACATGTCACACCCCCTCCCGAACCACATGCTAACTTAGCCCGGGAGACGGCATGAAGCCAACAGACATTGTTACCTCTTAACAATACCTGCTGACATTACTTTACCTGGAAACAAACTATGTTCGCATATGGAACGCTTTAAACTTAACACAATGGAATCGGACATCTATAAGACGTACATAAGGAGAAACTCTTCTCAAGTCTCTCTTGGAAACTAAGATGAGCTAGAACATCAGAACCACAAACAGTCCAAACCACTAATTAAGCAACCACAACCTCTAAAGCACATACGACTATAACTACATAGTTCTCTTAAAATAATTTACTGAGACATATGGACTTGCTAAACCACACCAACCACGTACAACATATCAAACATGAGAAGCTTCCAGTGACTATAGCGCGAGTTATCGTGCACCGGGAGCTCGATCTCTACCGAAAAGTGGAAAAACACTAAAAGAATGAGCTATAAAGCTCGGTGAGTGACTTGAGTTTAAAAGAAAGCTATTAACTCGTAAATCATATCACTGGCCATCTATGAGCATATGCATCCATAATCAAGCGTTAAAAGTAATCGTGTAATCATTATAGCTTTTCATGAATACAAGCAAGACACCGTTAAAAACTCGTAAGGCATGTAAATGATATAAACTCTTTTTAAAACATGTCACAATCTACGTTGTGTAGGGCACGCCCAGTACACCAACGTTTATTCTACGATGTAGTGGGGCCCGCCCAACACTCCCATCGTCTTTGTCGTAGTGGGGCCGCCCAAAGACTCACGACATAGCCACTGTTGTCACGAGTACACTCAACGTCGACAACGAATAAGACCTGTGTGCACACGGTACTATATAGCCTCGGGCTCAATATCTCAGAAGATCACATGAAAACATTTGAACATGCCAGCGTATCTTTTTCTTTGATAAAACTCAAGCTTACTTAGCTTGTTCATAAAACTGGAAATCTTTAAAACATACTTGCTAGTACATGCTTGCTTGAAATCATCACATTTTCATAAGTTTCGCAACCATTGGACATATGCTCATGTATAAACTTTATAAAGACTTTTAGGCTCATCATGAACACTTTAAAACATTTCTAAGAAATCATGAATGCTCATAAACAAGTGTTCAAGAAAACAATAAACATCTAAACCATTTTGTTTTAGCAAAACCTTGCATTTCATAAGCATAATACAAGCCTATAAACCATTTTCAAGGTTCGTTTTGTCACTCACAGTGTTAGAACTAAAGTCTTCACCCGTACACTTGACCTTTTGTTCTTGGCCTGTCAAACAAACCAAAACCATGTTTTAGAACCTCGAGCTCATGGTTTTAACTTTAAAACTACAAGAAAACACTCCAACAAAAATTCCAGCATTTAACAGATTTTATGCCCTGTATTCAGATACTCATAACTTCTTCATTACTTATCCAAAAATAATGTACTTTATACCAAACTCTTCCTTTTTGAACCCTCTAAAACTCTTATGAAGACATGAAAATGAGATTCCCAATAGATTGGTTCAGAAATACCTCGAAAGCTTCTTTCCCCGGAACCAACTTCTGCTATTCCAGATTCGATTTTCTGCTGCAACCCGAAACTTGACCTGTTAATTACAACATCTTCCAATCATTTTCTATTCACGATTCCTTCATGAAAAGTGTAGGAAATTCAATAAGCTTTCCAACCATACCTAATAGAGCTTCTGATTCCAATTCTACAGGTCAGTACAACCAAAACATCAGTGACTTCTCGGATTTGACAGTAAATTCTGTGTTCTGACTTCCTCTTCACAAATCAGTAGCTTAAGATCCGAATTTGCTCAAGCATCCTTCACGAATTTTGTTCCAATATGAGTTAACGTGCACGAAACAACATTTCAACTCTTACCTCTTTCTGTGGAGCTCGTGATGAACAAAATAGCAGAACATGGCAGAGTGATTACCTTGCTGTCATACTAATTTGCTTGAGTTCTCTCCCTCTCTTCTTCAATTTCCAGCTGAAACCCTCTTCTTCTTCTTCCTTTAAGCTTCTCCCACGAAAACCCTTGCCTTTCATTTGATAAAATGAAGAAGAAGATCGATAGAAGCTTGTTTTAAAGAAGAACTTAGGTGGGGTCCCACCACCCACCATCATTTCTTTGCTTTTCTTTCTTTTTCCTTTTCTTTTCTTTTCCTTTCTTTTCTTTTCTTTCCTTTTCTTTCCTTTTCTTTTCTAAACATAACAAACTTAGTATATTAAACATTGTTTCATTTCCTTTCCTTCTTTTGTCTTAAAAGCAATCCAAACCGAAATGGTTTAAACTTTCCTTCCTTGTTTTCCTTTTGCCTTTCACTTCATTTCTTTCCTATTTAAAACATGGAAAACCAAGTTTTAAACATTCATTTCTTCTTTCTTTTTGTTGTTTGATAAAAAGGAGGTTCCAAAGAAAGATCTCGGGTTTACAACTTACCTCCCCTTAAGAAATTTCGTCCTCGAAATTTAGTAGTCTTTAGGTGAAAATCATCGGATACTTCCTCCTCATTTAGTCTTCTAACTCTCAGGTTGCCTCCTCCACTCCGTGATGTCTCCAACGAACCTTCACGAGTGGGATCGTCTTGTTTCTTAAAACTTGTTCTTTTCTGTCGAGGATTTGAACTGCATCCTCTGCGTACCTCATGTCTTTTTCAGCTCAACGGGTTGTGCTTGTAGCACATGTGTTAGATCTGGAATATACTTTCTCAACATGAACACATGAAAAACATTATGTACTCAAGATAGTTCTGGCTGGCAATTCTAGTCAGAGGTCACTGCCCAACTTGTCCAGGTTACATTGATAAGGACCAATATATCTAGGGCTTAGTTTACCTTTCTTACCAAAACGAAGGACACCTCTCCATGGAGATAACTTCAAGAAAACTTGATCTCCAACCTGGAATTCTAAGTCCTTTCGTTGCTTATCTACATAACTCTTCTGACGGACTTGTGCTACCCTCAGATTCTCTCTGATTACGTTAATATTGTTTGTCATAACTTGCACCAACTCAGGACCGATTAGCTTCCGCTCTTCCAGTTCATTCCAATATACGAGCGTTCTACACGGTCTTTTATCTAGAGCTTCAAATGGTGCCATGTCAAAACTAGACTGATAATTGTTATTGTAAGCAAATTCCATAAGTGATAGGTGTGTATCTCAACTTCCCTTAACTTGAAAGACACATGCTTGCAACATGTCTTCTAGGGTCTGGATGGTCCTCTCGGACAAACAATCTGTTCGAACATGAAACGTCAGACTAAAACTCGCCTTTGTCCCCATAGTTTTGTAAGCTAGGCCAAAACATAGAAGTAAATCTCGGATCTCTATCTCAAACTATGGACATTGGCACTCGTGTTGACTCACAATTTTGTCGACGTATAGATTAGCTAGGTGATTAAGCGTGACATCGCTTTAATCGGTACAAAAACCGTGTTGTCTTAGTGAGTCTATCCACCATTACCCAAGTACCATCATGTCCATTTGAAGTACGTGGTAATCTAAACAGAAAAACCATAGTAATACGCTCCCATTTCCATTCCGACACTAGCAATGGGTTAAGGAGTCCTTTTGCCTCTGTCTTAATCGGTTTAACTTGGCGGCCATTAAATATCTATCAACATAATCAACTATCTCCCCGCTTCATCCCGTGCCACCAATATGTCTCATTCAAGGTTTTACACATCTTGGTGCTTCTGGATGCATAGCGTAAATTGAATCTGTGAGCTTCTTCTAGAATAACATTCTTAAGCTCACTAACACTCTAACGCATAGTCTTCCTTGTTTCTCTATGGCTCAAAATCTCGATCTCATTTTAAATTTTGCTTCTTGGCTTTATTTGGACTTTCTAAACATCTTTTGCAAGTTACTATTCTCTCGATTGTCTTCTCACAATCTCTATTATGAGTGAAGGCTGATCTAAAATTAAACTAAAGACCCTCTGAATTCTCTGCAGTTACAACTGCCTTAGAATCCCTTAGAGTACTTAAAAATGTTGCTCGAAAACCACACAAAATGTCCTTAGGAAGTCTTCACTTCCTGCTCAATGCAACTGCTACCACATTCACTTTACCAGGATGGTATTCTATGGTACAATCATAATCTTTAGTCAGTTCTAACCATCTTCTCTGTCTCATAATCAACTCCCTTTGATCAAAGATATACCTCAGACTCTTATGATCTGTGTAAATGTGACACCTTTCACCAAACAAGTAATGTTGCCTTAACGCATAAGTTATTACTTTTCGTTCTTGCATCAGTACACACCCTAAATCTTTCCTCGAGGCATCACAGTAAACGACATACTCTTTTCCCATTATAGGAAGTGTCAAAATAGGTGTTGTAATTAATCTCTTTTTCAGCTCCTGAAAACTCTGTTCACACTTATCTGACCACTCAAACTTAGCATTCTTTCTTGTCAAAGCTGTTAAGGGTAATGCTAATCGTGAGAAATCCTCAACAAACCGCTTGTAGTATCCTGCCAAGCCTAGGAAACTACGTACCTCTGTCGCCGTGACCGACCGGTCTTTCCCGATTGACTCTGACTTTAATTTTATTTAGATCCACACTAACACCATTTGCTGAGACAACATGCCCCAAAAACACTACCTGATCCAACCAAAACTCACTATTGGTGAATTTAGCGTACAACTGTTTATCTCGTAGTGTTCGCAGAATAATCCTTAAATGTTCCTCATGAGCTTTCCTGTCAACTGAGTAAACTAGTATATCATCAATAAATACTATCACGAACTGATCCAAATATCGTGGAAAACTCATCCATGGGGTCCATGAAAATCGCTAGTGCATTGTTAAACCGAAGGCATTACTAAACACTCGTAATGCTCGTACCTCATTATGAATAACGTCTTAGGAATGTCTGATTCTCTGACCTTTAACTTATGATATCCTGATCTTAAATTAATCTTACAAAACATCGATGCACCTCTTAACTGGTCAAACAAGTCATCTATTCAGGGTAAAGGATACTTATTACGTATCGTGACTTTGTTTAACCGCTCTATAATCAATGCATAATCTCACGGGTACCATCTTTCTTTTTCACGAGATAACACCGAGCTCTCCAAGGCGATACGCTAGGTCTGATGTATCACTTATCAACTAGTCCTTGTAACTGCATCTTTAGCTCCCTGATCTCACTTGGAGCCATTCTATACGACGCTTGCGAAATAGGTGTTATTCATGATAACAGTTCAATGATGAACTCAACTTCCCTATCAGGTGGCAATCCTGATAGATCTGCTAGAAAACAACAAAAAAATTCATTCATAACAAGAACATTTTCTTGTTTTAGCTTTTCTTCCTGCACCTCAACTACATGTGCAAGAAACGTCGTGCAACCTTTCCTTAATAACTTCTGAGCTTTGAATGATGAAAACAAACTCGTAGGGATAGTCTTTCTTTCATCCCATAAAACCACTTCAGCTAATCCTGGTTTCTTGAAAACAACTTCCTTTATATGGCAATCTCTAGAAGCATAATGAGTAAATAGTAAATCCATCTTTAAGATTGCATCTCACACCTGCAAGTCTAGGGAAAGAAGATCCACTAACAAATTGAGACCTTTTACTAAGACCTCACAATTCCGCATCACTGAATTGACTAATAAAGCATCACCAACTGGAGTGTATATAACTAACCTTTTACATAAAGGTTCTAGCTTCCCATTCAACTTAGTCAAGAACATACTAAAAACAAAGAAATGTGTAGCACCTTGTTCTATTAAAACAGGTGCAGGTACATTTCAAATAATAACCGTGCCAATATTCATATCTGGTGCATCCTCAGCTTCTTGCTGAGTCATAACCTAGACCTTACCGTGTTGCCTAGGCTTCCCTACAACTCTCTTTAGTCTAACACCACTGGTGCCCTCTCTTGCGACTCATCAAACTCTCTACGCTTGCTCTCATCAGGGACTCAACTCCCTAGTCCTCTGTGCGCACATCCATAGCCGTGGACAATCCTCTTGACATGTCCTCGGTTGTCAAGATCGGTAGCATGTACCAACACTCACAAGACAATGATCTTGATGATTCTTGCAACAGATCACACATGGAGTTTTCCTTGTTATACTTTGGCATAGACTCTTGCCCTCTTTGCGCATCTTGCGACTAATCAAACAAACTAATTAGGTTCTTTTTAACTCGCCTCGATAGGCACTACCCACAATCATCCGCCTCGATACACGCTACTTGGCTACTAGCTTGCTCCTTAAAGTCATATTGACTTGAAACATTTACTCCAAGTGTGAACCTCCACGCCGCTCACGACCTTGAAATCGCTTGTTGTCGAAGCCTTCACAACTAGGCTTCACTCATCGACTTCTCTCTCGCTATACTCGCTCAACACGTAGAGCGCTCTCTACCAACCGAGAGAAGTCGGTCCCACACTAGCAATGGTCATGGCGGGTACGTATCTCGTGTCGTAACCCTCATTCAATTCGACGACACCGCCGCTCTTGGATGCCACAATCACATCAACATACCGCGACAACTCGGTATATCTTTTCTCATACTCAGCCACTGGAAGTGTCTCTTGTTTTAGTTCTAAAAATTCATCCCTCTTTGCCTCTCGGTACGTGCTAGGGTAATATTTATTTTCAAATATACTTCTGAAAGTTTGCCAGTGTGAAGTACGTGCATCACTACAACGGGCTAACATCGATTTCCATCATCCTTCTACCTTCTCTAGCAGCAAGAATGTGACCAACTTAACATTTCGCTCCTCAGAGCAACTCATAACATCAAAACATTTATCAAACTTATTTAGCCAAACCTCAGCTTCAACTGGATCTTTGGAACCCTCAAACACTGTGGCTCCTAATTCTTTTAGTTGATCTATTTTATATGTCTTATCTGGATTACTTAGCTCTGCTCCCTATGGCTTACCTACCTCCTGTGAGGAATTAGCATGTTGCTTAATTCTGGCCCCCATCTGAACTCTCGGGGCACTAGATCTCCACTGGGATTGATCTTGGGTAGGATCCTGCGTCCCGTCCTGATCTTGCCTCGCATCGCCCGCTAGCTAGTGCGTGGTGGCATGACTTCTATAACATATTAACATACTAGACATGTAATGAGTACTTAACTCAAATGCACAATTCTAGACTTGTGTTCGATTCTAGTCCCGATCGGACTTACTCTTGTCCTTACTTGGACCATGCTCTGCTAGTTCTATTGAACTAACTCAATAACTTGCTATTTACTTTTGAGTTTCTTCTAGAGCTAACTTGCTCTGTCTCATTCCCATGGAGCTAATCGCTCGATACTGTTGTCACACCCTCCCGAACCACATGCTAACTTAGCCCGAGACGGCATGAAGCCAACAGACATTGTTACCTCTTAACAATACCTGCTGACATTACTTTACACGAAACAAACTATGTTCGCATATGGAACGATTTAAACTTAACACAATGGAATGCGGACATCTATAAGACGTACATGAGGAGAAACTCTTCTCAAGTCTCTCTTGGAAACTAAGATGAGCTAGAACATCGAACCACAAACAAATCCAAACCACTAATTAAGCAACCACAACCTCTAAAGCACATACGACTATAACTACATAGTTCTCTTAAAATAATTTACTGAGACATATGGACTTGCTAAACCACACCAACCACGTACAACATATCAAACATGAGAAGCTTCCAGTGACTATAGCAGTTATCGAGGCACCGGAGCTCGATCTCTACACGAAAAGTGGGAAAAACACTAAAAGAATGAGCTATAAAGCTCGATGAGTGACTTGAGTTTAAAAGAAAGCTATTAACTCGTAAATCATATCACTGGCCATCTATGAGCATATGCATCCGTAATCAAGCGTTAAAAGTAATCGTGTAATCATTATAGCTTTTCATGAATACAAGCAAGACACCGTTAAAAACTCGTAAGGCATGTAAATGATATAAACTCTTTTTAAAACATGTCACAATCTACGTTGTGTAGGGCACGCCAAAGATGCACCAACGTTTATTCTACGATGTAGTGGGGCCCGCCCGAAGACTCCCATCGTCTTTGCCGTGTGGGGCCCGCCAAAGACTCACGACAATATTTGTTGTCACGAGTACACTCAACGTCGACAACGTAATAAGACCTGTGTGCACACGGTACTATATAGCCTCGGGCTCAATATCTCGTAAGATCACATGAAAACATTTGAACATGCCGACTTATCTTTTCTTTCATAAAACTCAAGCTTACTTAGCTTGTTCATAAAATGGAAATCTTTAAAACATACTTGCTAGTACATGCTTGCTTGAAATCATCACATTTTCATAAGTTTCGGCAACCATTGGACATATGCTCATGTATAAACTTTATAAAGACTTTTAGGCTCATCATGAACACTTTAAAACATTTCTAAGAAATCATGAATGCTCATAAACAAGTGTTCAAGAAAACAATAAACATCTCAACCATTTCGTTTTAGCAAAACCTTGCATTTCATAAGCATAATACAAGCCTATAAACCATTTTCAAGGTTCGTTTTGTCACTCACAGTGTTAGAACTAAAGTCTTCACCCGTACACTTGACCTTTTGTTCTTGGCCTGTCAAACAAACCAAAACCATGTTTTAGAACCTCGAGCTCATGGTTTTAACTTTAAAACTACAAGAAAACACTCCAACAAAAATTCCAGCATTTAACAGATTTTATGCCCTGTATTCAGATACTCATAACTTCTTCATTACTTATCCAAAAATAATGTACTTTATACCAAACTCTTCCTTTTTGAACCCTCTAAAACTCTTATGAAGACATGAAAATGAGATTCCCAATAGATTGGTTCAGAAATACCTCGAAAGCTTCTTTCCCCGGAACCAACTTCTGCTATTCCAGATTCGATTTTCTGCTGCAACCCGAAACTTGACCTGTTAATTACAACATCTTCCAATCATTTTCTATTCACGATTCCTTCATGAAAATTGTAGGAAATTCAATAAGCTTTCCAACCATACCTAATAGAGCTTCTGATTCCAATTCTACAGGTCAGTACAACCAAAACATCAGAGACTTCTCGGATTTGACAGTAAATTCTGTGTTCTGACTTCCTCTTCACAAATCAGTAGCTTAAGATCCGAATTTGCTCAAGCATCCTTCACGAATTTTGTTCCAATATGAGTTAACGTGCACGAAACAAAATTTCAACTCTTACCTCTTTCTGTGGAGCTCGTGATGAAGAAAATAGCAGAACATGGCAGAGTGATTACCTTGCTGTCATACTAATTTGCTTGAGTTCTCTCCTCTCTTCTTCAATTTCCAGCTGAAACCCTCTTCTTCTTCTTCTTCTTTAAGCTTCTCCCACGAAAACCCTTGCCTTTCATTTGATAAAATGAAGAAGAAGATCGATAGAAGCTTGTTTTAAAGAAGAACTTAGGTGGGGTCCCACCACCCACCATCCTTTCTTTGCTTTTCTTTCTTTTTCCTTTTCTTTTCTTTTCCTTTCTTTTCTTTTCTTTCCTTTTCTTTCCTTTTCTTTTCTAAACATAACAAACTTAGTATATTAAACATTGTTTCATTTCCTTTCCTTCTTTTGTCATAAAAGCAATCCAAACCGAAATGGTTTAAACTTTCCTTCCTTGTTTTCCTTTTGCCTTTCACTTCATTTCTTTCCTATTTAAAACATGGAAAACCAAGTTTTAAACATTCATTTCTTCTTTCTTTTTGTTGTTTGATAAAAAGGAGGTTCCAAAGAAAGATCTCGGGTTTACATAACATATGTCCGGCCTCGTGCACAAGCATACATTAAGCTACCTACTGCAGAGGCCTAGGGAATATGTCTCATATCCTCAACTTCTCGAGGTGTCTTGGGACACTGTTTCCTAGACAGATGAACTCTATGCCTGAAGGGTAATAAGCCCCTCTTGGAATTCTGCATCGAATATCTAGACAACATTTTGTCGATATAAGACGCTTGAGACAGTGCTAGCATTCTGTTCTTGCAACTCCTGAAGATCTGAATCCCAAGAACATATTGCGCCTCTCCCAAATCTTTCATTTGGAATTGGGTCGCTAGCCAATTCTTTATGCCAGTGAGGTATCCTACATCATTCCCAATGAGTAGGATCTCATCCACATAAAGTACTAACAAAGCTACTTTGTCGGTTATGATCCTCTTGTAAACACAAGGCTCATCAACGTTTTGGTCAAAGTCGTAAGACTTGATCGCAGTATCAAATCTTATATTCCAAGATCTTGACGCTTGTTTCAACCCACAAATGGACCGATTGAGCTTGCAAACTTTTTTCTCCTGACCTTGGGCTATGAACCCTTCGAGCTGAGACATATAGATGCTCTCGTCAAGATTACAATTCAAAACGGCAGTCTTGACGTCCATTTGCCAAATTTCATAATCATAAAATGCGGCTATGGACAAGAGTATCCTTATATACTACAGCATAGCAACAGGGGAAAAAGTTTCTTCATAGTCAACTCCTTCCCTTTGGGTAAAACCGTTTGTTACAAGCATAGCCTTAAAGGTCTGTACCTTTCCGGCCACATCTCTCTTTCTCTTATAGATCCATTTACACCCTATAGGTCTAACCCCTTCAGGTTGGTCTACAAGTTCCCATACTGAATTGAAGTCCATTGACTGCATTTCAAGGTCCATGGCTTTGATCCATTGGTCCTTGTCTACGTCATTCAATGCCTGTTTATGAGACCATGGATCTTCTACGTCGTCATCAGGTATGAAAACTTGAGTTTCAGCTAAACCAAAGTAGCGGTCAGGTTGGGAAACAACCCTCCCACTGCGTCGAGGCATTCCCAACGATTGTGAATGACGAGACTGACTTGAGGTGTTGGCTCTTCTATCAACTCTTGATGAAGGTCCAGCTTGATCAACAACTCTTGTTGGTTCATGTCTAGCTTCATTTAGTACTAATTTACTATGCGGTTTGTGGTTCCTCATGTGATCTTCCTCCATGAACGTGGCGTTTGTCGATACAATCACCTTGTTTTCTTGTGGGTCGTAGAAAAGACCACCTCTCGTTTCTTTGGGATATCCAACAAATTGGCACAATCTTGAACGAGGTTCCAGTTTCTTTCGTTTTGTCAAGAGCACGTGTGCCGGACAACCCCAAATCGTGAAGTGTTGTAAACTAGGTTTACGCCCCTTCCAAAGTTCAAAAGGTGTTTCCTAAACACTTTTTGATGGAACACTGTTCAAGATTTGAACTGCAATCTCTACTGCGTATCCCCAAAACGAGGCAGGCAATTGAGCATAGCTCATCATAGAACGAACCATGTCTAACAAGGTACTATTTCTCCTTTCTGACATACCATTTTGCTGTGGTGTATTAGGTGCTGAGAGTTTAGATTTAATTCCATGTTCTATCATATAGTCCTAGAATCTCAAATCCACATACTCTCCACCTCGATCGGATCGAAGTATTTTAATGGTTTTCCCTAATGCATTCTCTACTTCCACCTTATACTCTTTGAACTTTTCAAGAGCTTCAGACTTGTGATGCATTCGGTATAGATAACCATACCTCGAATAATCATCTATGAAAGAGATGAAATATTCGTACTCTCCTCGAGCTTTGACATTCACTGGACCACAATGATCTGAATGCACAAGTTCTAGGGGCTCTATGCTTTGTAACCTTTTCCAGTAAAAGGTCGCTTGGTCATTTTACCTTCCAAGCAAGACTCGCAAGGCGGTAAAGAATCATCTTCTAACTTGTTTAGAAGTCCATAAATGCCATAAATAGGTATTCTTATTTGGATAAATTCTTTGCGTTTTATTTTGAGTGTTAGCATTTTTAAACATCTCATGATTTAAAATTGCTTTGGTTTTGTTCGGTTTCAGTACATACAAGCCATTTTTCAACTTAGCAGAACAAATATTGACACCTTCTTTCAAAATGAACGCTTCATTAATTGAAAAAGAAATACAATATCCATGTTCTATTAAACAAGAGATAGAGATTAAGTTCCTTTTAAGCTTAGAAACTATATACAGATTTTTTAATAAAAGAAATCTATCTCTAAAAAATAGCTTGGCATCTCCCACTGCACGAGCTGTGACGACGTCTCCCGTTCCGACCCTGAGCGTCATCCCACCCTCTTCGAGCTCCTTGAAGGAACTAGATTCCTGAAATGAAGAGCAAACGTGATTAGTGGCTCCTAAATCAAGTATCCAGGTCAAATCATTATTTTCCACTAAACAAGTTTCAAGAACAAGTAAATATGATTTACCTTTCTTCTCTTTGAGCTCAGCAAGGTATTTTGGGCAGTTTCGCTTCCAGTGCCCATCCACGTTGCAATGGAAACATTTTCCTTTATCTGCAACCTTGGCTTTTCCCTTGCCTTTGTCAGCAGTAGGTGCCTTTCCTTTCCCTTCTATTTTCTTCTTTTGGGTCTTCTTAAGCCCAGAAGATGAGCTACAGGACTTAGTCTCAAAGGATGATCCCTTCTGGAACCTTCTGGAATGGGCAAACAAATTTACCTCTCCATCAGCCTGTCCCTTATTCTTCATAAGAGACTGGAAAGTCTGTAGTTCATCAAGGAGAGTAGTCAGGTTATACTCTATCTTGTTCATCACTGCATTGTTGTGGAATTGCAGGAAACTCTTCGGAAGAGACTCCAGAATGAACGATACCTGACTTTGCTCGTCAATGACCGCTCCATTCATCTCAGTCACGCTGAAGTGGACCATCAGATCAAGAACATGTTCTCTCACCGATGACCCCTCCTTCATATGGGAGTTATAAACGTATTTGAGGGATTCGTGTCGAACCTGTCTAGACGGTTGTCCAAACATTTCCTGCAGCGATCTCATGATCTCACGAGCTGAGACCATGCCCTCGTACTTTTTGGCCAGAACTTCAGAAACACTAGCCAAAATGTAGACCTTGGCCTTATCATTGGCCTCGATCCAGCGGTCGTACGCCTCCTTAACAGATTGAGGAGCGTTACGAGCAGGGATTTGAGGACATTCCTCAGACAGTACAAACCGTAGGTCGTCAACAACGAGAATCGTATTCAAGTTGGACTTCCACGTAGTAAAATTCCCACCAGTTAAACGGTCGTTTTTAAGTAAGGATATTATTGAGGACGACATGCTGAAAATCCAAAATAGTTATAATTAGTTATGTCTTTTAACCCATTGTAAAAACCAATCAAATTTAGCAAAATTATTAAAGAACCCTGGTGTTTAAACTAAACCCACTATTTAAATTAAACCTTTTAATTTTGCAACGATACTTCAAGGGTTTAGAACAAAAGCCTCCGTCGGGCGGTCAGTCATTCCTCCCTTGAATTAAGACTTTCTCAGCCAATTCTCACTACCAGAACATCTCATGGCCCAATGGTCCTTAGCTACCGTTTGTTTGGTCAAGGACTTGTTAACTAACTTAACTCATCTCGTAAATGTGACCCTACCATTTTCAGATCCAATAGGCCCGAGCCAACAGGTTACTATTAAGAAAGACAATTGTTGGCAAACAACCTAAGAGACCCTATCCATTTCTGGAGTTCGCGGTGTTCTGATCCCTATAGTCAGGCCCTCCGTTGGGTTTGGCTGTTCCAGGACAACCTAGCAGGCGTACTATAGAAATCTCACGGTGCGACCTAATGGAGGAGACCGTAGGATACGTTGACATGCATCCTGCTCCCATTTACTATGGATACTTCCCTCATTCACCTTTGTATTGAACCATGCAAACACATACCGTAGGGGGACGCCCTATTGACGCCACGTAACCGAGCATGGAACTCACGGTGTGAACTCTTTAGGACGTGAGAGTAAACTCGATGCAAACATCTCGTTTTCTCCCACTGAATCTCCTAAGATTAGGGTAAAGATTTAACTTAGTTGGATTCCGGCTAAAAGAATCTATCTAAGTCTATGCCTGTTATAACTATTATAACTAGGTCTTTTAACCTTATGTCTAAGTGAATAAACATTTTAATTACCTAGAGATAAAACAGAACTAAGGTTAATTCAACTCAGGTTCCGGGTCGGTTCAGTAGGAGGTGTTCCGTTAACTGCAAATCGAAGTTAAGTACCCCACCTTGTAGACGAGAACTTCACCCCAGAGAGTTCCCTTATAACCAAAGTCCTAAAGTCCTACTATATTTTAAACTGTTTAAAATACTACGTAAGACTAATTTCTAATCCTATTAGAAATTGAAACTTAGGTCTAAATTAATTTTAAACGATTTAAAAGTAATTAATCTTTTAGCCCAAGTTCCTATGTTTGCATGCATTTCTTTATTGTAGGTTATAGTTTCTAAAACCCCTTTAATTTATAACTTTTATAAATTTTAATAATTAACCTACGAAAGAAACTCTATTATAAATCCAACAATCAATATTCAAATTGGAATTATAAAAGGAATTCAACTAATTGAATTATAAAATTACTTAAACAAAATAACATTTATTTTAAACTAAGTAATTTCATGCTCCATGAAATTTATTTTCCATATAATCTAATCATAACAATTATAATTAATTACTCATGAAAAATAAATTAATCATGCATTTAACGATATTCATATAACATTTATATAAATAAAAGGCATGATCATGCTTATCCTAAGGTGGGAAAAATCTAAATGACATTCATAAAGACATAAAGCTGTAAAACTGGAATAATTTGGCCCCTAATGTGCAAAAAATAAAATTACATTAATTTTATTTCATGAAACTGGTCCAAAACACCCTGAACCGACCTTGAACCGCTCGAACCAGACCAAAACCAACGAACCAGCTTGATCCGATCTGCTACTGCTTGATTTGCCTCACGGCGTTGCAACGCCCGCTTCATCCTCGCGCGCGCCTGCCATCGGAGTGGCGTTGAAACGCTGAAAGGCGGTGTTGCAACGCCGCTGACCCCTTGAGCACCCACGTCAATAGGGAGCGCTGGCGTTGCGACACCGACGCTGATGAACGACGTTGTAACGTTGCTGCTTCGGCAGCTGCTTTGTTCTTCGAACACAGCAACTTCGTTCTTCAATTTCTCCTTCGATTCTCAATCTAATTGCATGAAACTGGTTCCAAACGACTCATAACTCAATTACAGACTCGATTATGCACTTTATGCCCCAAAACGCAGGGGCCTTTACATACTAATTGATCAAAATCAAAGTAACTAAGGCCAAAAAACTCCTAAACAGCTTTACAACAAACCAAATGCATTTCCCACCAAATCAATGCAATTTTGTTTCGAAACAAAATAATACAAGCATTGCTCTGATACCAATTGATGGAGATCTAATCTCCTTGAGCAGCGAAAACGTGTTTGGGATCGTAAATTGCTTGATTGTTTTGCTCGAAACAAAAACCGATACATTGACAAAAAATAGAACAAGCATGGAAATTCTAATCCTATTAGGCATGGATAATAGCATACATGCAAACATATTAAGTTTAACAATTAAACTAAAGGAGAAAAGAAGGAATACCTTTGTAGTTTCAACTTGTAGCAACTCCTTGCTTCAAACAGTACAACAACACAGGAACTTCCAAGAAACTTCTCTATTTTCTTCAGGAAAGACACTACCAACCGGAGAACCTCCTATGTCTCTGAGTGCTTAGATCTTCCTTGGTGGGAAGGATCCAACAATTAGAAGAAGAAGGAAGTTATGGAGATTGAGAGAGAGAGAGATATTTTTGCAGCAATACTCCAATTGCATCAAATTGATCGATCGAGAGTGCAACTCACTTCTCCCTGTTAAACTGTCGATAGGGAGAAGGGAGGGGTAGTGGGGAACGTGTCTCGATGACACGTTCCCTTTTTATTATTAAAATAATAATAATAATAATAATAATATAATAATTAAATCATATTTAATTATTAATTTAAATCATATTTAAATAATATAAATTAAATATCATATATTTAATTTGGATTAAATCTCATTTAGTCATATTACCCCTTTAACCTATAGTTTTAATGTACATCCAGTGCACATTAAATTTTAACCTATAGTTTTCAAACATGAATCACATTCACACTTGACTTCAATATTTGAACTCTTTCAAATATTTAATTCTCTCACGAAATTTATTATGAATCATATCCATATTAAATTTATAATATATAGTTACAAAACTATATATTATATTGTATCAATATACATTAAGTTTATTCCTTAATGAAATTGAACATTTCAAATTCAAATGATCTAAGAACCCTTTACGAGCTAGAAAGTGGACCTAATTGACCTCTGGATCGAAGCTCCAACGATACGAGATTGCTCGGGTTAATCTCATTAACCTCCCAATCAACATTCATTAACTGCGGGAACACTCCACTAAAGTCCCACAGTTGCACTCTTCTCACTGCAGATATATTTCTGTGTCCATGGATATCGACCAATAACAGCAAGTCAATCCTTCACGAATATTCGTAACACCCGCTGGGTGAAATTACCGTTTTACCCCTTGGTTACATCTTGTGCCTTAAGTACCAGTGCTCCTCTAATGAACAATTTGTTTGTGGTCCTACCAACAAATAGAGTCCCTCTCGGGCCAATGAGAGGGTCGGGCCCTTTGTTCATGTCCCGGAGACACCACTTAAGGGAACATTCCTCTACTTACCCTAGTAGGCGGGAAGGAGTGAATTCCATCTTGCTAAGTTAAGTTCCTAACCACTCACTCGGTCTTGTCCCCAAGAAGGTAGGCATATTGAGTCGGCGAATTTGGCAGCTCTCACCCATACTAGTCAAAGGACAATCCCTCGCGAACAGGAGTTCGTAACCTGCTCAGGATTGAGATCAAGTTGCCTAGGTCATCCTAGTGAAATAGAAATCTAAATAGTCAACGGAGTTACAGCTAGAGATTACCATTTCGTGGTCCGGTCTTATGTAATCTCATTACATGGGATATCCCCACTCACATGTCATCTACACGAACACGCGTTAGGATCACAGTGTTTGTATCAAATACAAAGTGGGCCACATCCATAGTTTTACCAGGGTAAGGTACCCAAACCTTATCCCCTAACTATAGACCCTTTAGGCTGTATCTCAAACCGAGATCCTTTTTATGTACACTACATTCAGTTAAAGATTCATTTAACAACCTTGGATGTTTAGTTTATTGGATTTAGGGTTTAAATAAAGGCAAACTCGTACATAACCAACAATAACGCTTTATTGAAATAATAACACTTTAGGGCACAAATCCCAACAAAATATTGATAGAGATCAGATCTCCTTGAGCAGCGGAAACGTGTTTGGGATCGTAAATTTCTTGATTGTTTAGCTTGAAATAAAAACCGATACATTGATAAAAAACAGAACAAGCATGGAACTTTTAATCCTATTAGACATGGATAATAGCATACATGCAAACATATTAAGTTTAAAAATTAAACTAAAGGAGAAAGTTTTGACTTGCAGCAACTCCTTGCTCCAAACAGTACAGCAACACAGGAACTTCCATGAAACTTCTTTATTTTCTTCAGGAAAGACACTACCAACAGGAGAACCTCCTATGTGTCTGAGTGCTTAGATCTTCCTTGGTGGGAAGGATCCAACAATTGGAAGAAGAAGGGAGTTATGGAGATTGAGAGAGAGAGAAATTTTTGCAGCAATTCTCCAATTGCATCAAATTGATTGATTGAGAATGCAACCCCCTTCTCCCTGTTAAACTGTCGATAGGGAGAAGGGGAGGTGTAGTGGGGAACGTGTCTTGATGACACGTTCCCTTTTTATTATTAAAATAATAATAATAATAATATGATAATTAATCTTTATCCCAACAAGAACCCTCTACGAGTTTGTGGTCCAACAAATAAACTGAATCCCTCTTGGACCAATGAGAGGGTGGGACCATTGTTCAAGACCCGGAGTCAACACTTAAGGGAACACTTTCCTTTTTCTCCAACCTCCTTGTGAAGGGATTGAATCCCGCAGCGGAAGCGATTGTGAATCCCGTGTTCTTTATTTTGTTGCATAGATTTTATTCAAGAACAATGTATATAAGATTAAGCATGTAATACAAAGTAGGACAACAAGAAAATTACCTCTGAAGATGTGACGACCACGACCACAGGTACTAATTATTTATTTTATTTAGCGTCCTTTCAACCTGTGTGTGCCTAGTGAATTGGTGAAATTCATCAAGCTCGGTGTTAATGAGTCCTTGATTTTACTTAGTTTAAAGCCAAATATTCTCCTTTAGATTTTTATTTATTAAAATTAAGGGAAAAAGAAGGAGCGATGGCCCTTTGATTATTAATCACTAAATGAGGGGTACATAGGACTTTTGATTATTGGCCCAATTTTGTAGTATTTAAGCTCCCTAAAGTTCAAATCAAAGAGAACCCTAACCCTAAACACATTGAGGCAAAACCCTAGCCCTAACCCTAACCCTAGTTTCCTCTCTTCTCGTTTTAACCTAGCCGGCCACCACCGAAGCTGCCGTTCAACCTTCACCGACCAGAAAAGAGACCCGCCGGTCGTTCCTTCAAGCGAGCAGGCCGCACGTTCGGTTTCGTCGGAGAGAGAGACTGCAGCGAACGCTCCCTAATCGGCAACAACACCGGAGAGCGCCGAACCTTGCAGCACCGTCGGCGTCCTCAGACTCGTTCATCTTCAATCCCGCGCCACCAATCCACGAACGCCGATCCGCGAGCTTCGACCGCACAATCTTCTCGTGTGGTTCTCGCGCCGGCAAGTTCCGATCGAGTCCGTTGCAGCCGCAATCACGCCGGAGAACACCAGCCGAAGTAACTCGCCACAACCATCCGATTGCAAGTGTCGTTCGCACCTGCAGCAGCCTCAAAAGCCTACCGTCCGACGATCCGCAAGCACCTGCAGCAGACTTCGCCGGACTTCACGCACGCCGACCACCGCGTTTTGTCAGCCGCTAGGTTTACAACCGGTGAGTGTTCGTGTTGAGTTTCGTTTTCGATGAAGATTTATTCGTGATCTATTATGTATCTAAGAGTCTAATTGAGGGTTTAACTACGGCTTCGAACACAACTTGTAGGGACTAAACTTGGAGCGGAATTGGAGGTCAAACGCCAAAACAAACTAAGGAATATTAAGTCCTCGCGTTGAACCCGAGGTAAGCGGGGCATGAAATTGTAAGGACTTGAGTTAAGTACCTTTACAAGTATGGATTTAGTGAAGGCTCGGTGAATAATTTCGAATTGTTGTGTGAATCAGGTCCCACTAAAGGAAGAGTAGTCAAGGAGTTCGATTAGGTGTTGGAGCGAAATCGGAACTAAGGTAAGGGACCTTGTGCCGAATCTTTTTAAATGGGATTAAAGAAAACGAACTTCAATATTTTATGTGAAATTAGTACGATATTTTACTTAAAAGGATTTAATGATTTTTATACGAGAATATCCCGAGATTTTATGTGAAAATACTTTGATATTCTATGAGAAGATATCTCAATATTTTATGCGAGAATAATTTAGTATTTTATGCGAGAATGTCTTTGTATTTTATGTAAGGATATTCCAGTATTTCATGTGAGGATAGTACAATATTATCTATGAGAATATTGCATGATTTTGTACGCGAGTATTACGCCCTATCTGATGTGAAAAGTCATGATTTGCATATTAATGATAATGGTTGTGGCATGTGCACTATAGTTATGATGAATGATGGGACCTCATGCATGTTATGTATGTCATGAAATGAATTAATGAAAAGTGTGGACATTGGTCTCCTGAGAGCATTATGTGCATGGTCAAACATGCAATAGAGACCCTATGGGTCAAATTACAGGGGTCTGTGAGGGACTCAAATTATTACAGGGGTCTGTGAGGGACTCAAAATGAAATGACTCAGGATGACCAGTCGGCCACACAAATAAAAAGGAAGTCATGGATTAAAGACTTACAATATGAGAAAGTTTTAGGGTCCCGCATATGTACATTTCGAACAAGTTTAAAAGTCATGATTGTATGTGTATGCATATCCCAAACCTCGTAGCGAGGTCACTTCTCGGGTATTGTTTTGCAATACTCACCCTTTCTTTTAAAAATGTTTTCAGGTAAGGCCAAGGACGTGCAGGGCGAGTGACGGAGGCGCGTTGCTAGAACCATGGGAACAGACATGTTTTTCCGCATATTCCTTTTATAACTGATGTTGTCTCTTTATGTTTTTTGGAGTTTAAATTTACTTACAGATTTTTAATAGGCCATGTTAAACTGATACTTTTATTTGTTTTAAACGATTTGATTTGGGATCCCTAAAAACAATTTATGTTGGTTGGAGGTTTTTTTTCTTTTAAGATCTTTTATCTCTTGGCCTATAAATGCATGCATGTGTAGTAATGTCCCTAGGAGTTTGGTCATAGAAAAGTAGGGCGTTATAGCTTGGTATCGAGCCCTAGGTTTAAGGGTTACGTAGACTTGCTTACAGAGTAAGCACGAGTAGTTCCATGGTTGAACAACGCGTTCCAGCACCGCCGCCAGTGCGTTACTCGTATTTTATTAATTAAGTAAATGATTATGATGTGATTCTGCTTTTATGCATATACATGAACTTAAAACCCTGGGGGTGATCCTATCTCGTAGTTAGAAAGTAATGAAACCGAGTTAGAAACTCTCTCAGATTGTAGTACCGACAAAATGCCATCTAGAGGTCGAGGGAGGTAGGGGGGCGTGGTAGGGGCCGGAGGGCAAGAGAAAACGTTGACACCCAACCGGAATTACCACTGGAACAGGAAGAGATTGCCCCACCGCACTGCACTCCCCCCAGACCACCGCCGCCGAGAGAATGCACTGCAGCTGCTCCAGCGGGCGATCAAGGGAACACCAACGTTATGGCTATGATGGTGGAGGCTATGCAGAGTCTAGTGCGAGCTACAGTAGCCACTCAGCTGGCCCAAGTAAGTCAGGGGCGAAACGATGCAACTCTGGAGTCTCGATATCTGAAGGACTTCAGGAAGTATGATCCCGATCTTTCGATGGGTCTTCCAGTGACCCCACTGTGGTCGAGCTATGGTCGTCCTCCATTGAGACCATCTTCGATTGATGAACCGCCCGAGGACCGAGAGGGTGTCCTGTGCTACCTTTATCTTTGAGGATGACGCGTATTTATGGTGGGAGTCCGCCCGAGGAACCATTGTCGCTAAGCGGAGAAACAATTACACTGAATCTGCTTTAAGGAAGCGTTAGCGGAAATTTTATCCTGCTGCGCAACTCGTTACGAGAAGCGGCGCAATTCTTACAACTTGGCGAGCAGGGAGGGCGGGAGGTATATGAGAGGGAATTTACCCGTTTGTCTCGCTTTGCCCCCGAGCTGGTAGACACAGAGGCAAAGAAAACAGAGCGCTTCATTATGGGACTGGATGAGAATGTTCGAGGCTTCATTCAAGCACTAGCACCTCCTGATTATGCCTCCGCAGTGAGAGTAGCGGAATTGATTTGGGTGCAGCGCAGATCGCATGCCAGAGTGTAGTGGTTAACCCGGCGACCATGGCAAATCATAAGAGGAAGTGGGACCAGCCAAATTCAAGCTCACAGCGTCCCCAGCGTACACACCATAGACCAGGACATTTTCGTGCAGGTTCAGGTCAGAAACCACAGGTAAACAGGACGGGAAATAATAGTGGAGATAAGCCACAATGCAAAGACTGTGGTAAGCAGCATTGGGGTAAGTGCTTGGCCCGGTCCGGAGTGTGCTTCAGATGTGGGAAAGAAGGGCACAGAGCTAATAGCTGCCCGAGCCAAGCCAGCGCTAGTCAACCTCAGGTTATCAATAGCGGGACTCTGTGAAGCCGGTTATACATCAAGGAAGAGCTTATGCAAGCACCGATAAAAACATCTATGGCTCGGACTCGGTGGTTACAGTACACTTCCATTACTTGGGCACCTTGCCTTTGTATTATTTGATTCGTTCTACACACTCTTTTACTTCGCATCCTTCGTAAGTCAAGTGAGTTAGAATTAGAACGATTCTGATGCTCGCCTCTGCTCTCCACTCCCGCGGGGATAAATTTGTTAGCCACTATGAAAGTCAATGATGGTAGTGTGACCATCGCAGACCATGAGTTAACAGTAAATCTAGTAGTCTTAGACATGTCTGACTTTGATGTGATATTGGGCATGGACTGGTTAGCGCAGAACCATGCTTGCATTGATTGTTTCAGGAAGGAGGTAGTGTTTACTCCTCCTGACCAACCTGGCTACAGGTTCAGAGGCACGATAGCAGGAAGTAGGCCTAGGGTAATTACTGCCCTTAAGGCCAGGAAGTTATTACATCGAGGAGCTTGGGGCGTCTTAGCTTGCATATTAGATGCAAGGTGTATGGAGATTTCCGTGTCATCGGTGCCAGTGGTAAATGAATTTCCAGACGTTTTCCCGAGGACCTTCCCGAATACCTCCTGGTCGAGAGAGGTAGATTTTAACATCGGATTGGAATTAGGGACGACTCCGATATCCAAGGCACCGTACAGAATGGCACCGGCAGAGTTGAAAGAACTAAAAGTACAGTTACAAGACTTACTAGACAAGGGGTTTATACGCCCAAGCGTTTCGCCTTGGGGAGCCCCTGTGTTGTTCGTGAAAAAGAAAGACGGGTCCATGCGCCTGTGTATAGATTACAGGGAGTTGAATAAAGTTACGATCAAGAATAAATACCCTCTTCCCAGAATAGATGATTTGTTCGATCGATTCAGGAGAAGCAACGATGTTCTCAAGATTGATCCGAGATCGAGCTACCATCGATTGAGAATCGGTGAAGAGGATATTCCAAAACAAAGATTCGATCACGTTATGGGCATTACGAGTTCACGGTGATGCCGCTTGGTTTGACCAACGCTCCGCCGCTTTCATGGACTTGATGAACCGCTTATTCAAGGCGTTTACGATACGTTAAGTGATAGTATTCATCGACGATATCTTGATATACTCCGTGTGTGATGAAGATCATGAAAGGCACTGAGAAAAGTCTTCTTGTGAGAGAGAATAAATTATATGCAAAATTTTCCAAGTGTGAATTACGCTCGCATGGTATCCTTCTTAGGGCATGTGGTGTCCGGCCGAGTCTCTGTTGACCCAAAGCAAAGTGGAGGTCGCCACACGCTGGCCTCGTCCCCACCACCGTTACGGTATATGTAGTTTTCGGGTCTTGCGGGATACTATAGGCGCGTTTCGTGCGGGATTTCGCCAAGATAGCTATGCCCATGACTCACCGGTGCAAGCAAGGGAAACTCATTTGTTTGGGATGATGCTTGCGAGGCGAGTTTCCGAGAACTCAAGTGCAGATTAGTGTCGGCCCGATTCTTACAAATCCCTGAGGGAACAGGAGCTTTGTGGTTTACAGTGATGCTTCTAAGAAAGGTTTGGGTTGTGTGCTAATGCAGCACGGTAAAGTAATAGCTTATGCATCCCGACAATTGAAGACGCACGAGAGGAACTATCCAACTCATGACTTGGAACTAGCAGCAGTGGTCTTTGCATTAAAGATCTGGAGACACTACCTGTATGGCGAGAAAATTCAAATCTTCTGAGATCATAAAAAAGTCAAAGTATCTGTTCACCCGGAAGGAATTGAACATGAGGCAACGCAGATGGTTGGAATTAGTGAAGGATTATGACATTGACATACAATACCACCCCTAAGGCTAATGTCGTGGTCGATGCCCTCGATGAAAGCCGCATGCACTACAAAGACGAGTTACTCGACGCAGAGCGCGAGTTACAGGTAGAGTTTGCACGAGCTGAAATCGCGGTACTAGTAGGAAAAACCACGGCTCAGTTGGCTCAGTTAACGGTACAACCAACCTTAAGACAGCGCATCGTTGAGTCTCAGTAGGGAGACCCTCAGTTAGTGGAAAAACTTACTGCAGTAACTACAGGTGAGTTGACAGAGTTTTCTCTATCCTCAGATGGAGGATTACTATTTCAGGGACGATTATGTGTGCCAGACGATGACAAGCTGAGAACTGAGATCTTGAGCGAGGCCCACAACTCACCATTTTTATGCATCCTGGCAGTACCAAGATGTATCGAGATCTGAAACAGTCCTTTTGGTGGTGTAACATGAAGCGCGACGTAGCAGAGTTTGTCAGCAAGTGTTTGACTTGTCAGCAGGTGAAGGCACCTAGGCAGAGACCCGCAGGATTACTGCAACCGTTGCATGTACCTCAGTGGAAATGGGAGGAGATCTCTATGGATTTCATAGTCGGACTGCCTAGAACCTTACGGGTTACTACTCGGTAATTTGGGTCATAGTGGGCCAGATTAACCAAGTCAAGCACATTTCATACAAGGGAAACCCACCTATTCTACGAGATAAGTGGGCGCGACTTTACACGGAAGAGATAGTCTGCTTGCATGGGATTCCAACAAGATTATTTGCATGTGGGATCCACGTTTCACCTCCAACTTCCGGAGGAGTTTACAGAGAGCGTTAGGTTCGCGATTGAACTTTAGTCTGACTTTTCATCCACGCAGACGGATGGGCGGGCCAGAACGTTTAAACCCGGATATTAGAAGATATGTTGCGAGCTTGCACCTTAGACTTCCCGGTAGTTGGGACACTCATTCGCATTTGATGGAGTTTGCTTACAATAACGATTATCGATCGACCATCTAATGGCTCCATTTGAAGCTCTCTATGGAAAACGTTGCAGAACTCCCGTTTTCTGGGAGGAGGTTGGTGAACGCTAGTTATTGGGTCCAGAGTTGGTACAGGTCACAAATGATGCGGTACAAAAGATTAGAGTGCGGATGCAGACCGCCCAAAGCAATCGTAAAGAGTTATGCCGATTCAAGGCGAAGGACCTAGAATTCGAAGTTGGGGACCACGTGTTTCTTAAAGTTGCCCCAATGAAGGGAATTCTAAGGTTTGGCGAAAAAGGAAATTGAGTCTGCGATTCATCGGACCATTTGAGATTTTAGAGAGGATTGGTGCAGTGGCCTACAGATTAGCACTGCCGCCTTCCCTTTCAGCGGTCCATAACGTGTTTCATGTCTCCATGTTGAGAAAGTACGTTCCAGACCCGACTCATGTCGTAGACTTCGAACCATTGCAGTTAGCAGAAGATCTGAGTTATGGCGAACGGCCAGAGTGCAGTTATTGCAAGAGATCGAAAGACCCTCCGTAACCGTGAGATCAGCTTAGTTAAAGTGTTGTGGCAAAACCATCGCACGGAAGAAGCTACCTGGGAGCGAGAAGAAGAAGTGCGGGCTAAATATCCAGAACTATTTCAAGAATAGGAACTTTCGAGGACGAAAGTTCTTAAGGAGGGAAGATTATGACGACCACGACCACAGGTACTAATTATTTATTTTATTTAGCGTCCTTTCAACCTGTGTGTGCCTAGTGAATTGGTGAAATTCATCAAGCTCGGTGTTAATGAGTCCTTGATTTTACTTAGTTTAAAGCCAAATATTCTCCTTTAGATTTTTATTTATTAAAATTAAGGGAAAAAGAAGGAGCGATGGCCCTTTGATTATTAATCACTAAATGAGGGGTACATAGGACTTTTGATTATTGGCCCAATTTTGTAGTATTTAAGCTCCCTAAAGTTCAAATCAAAGAGAACCCTAACCCTAAACACATTGAGGCAAAACCCTAGCCCTAACCCTAACCCTAGTTTCCTCTCTTCTCGTTTTAACCTAGCCGGCCACCACCGAAGCTGCCGTTCAACCTTCACCGACCAGAAAAGAGACCCGCCGGTCGTTCCTTCAAGCGAGCAGGCCGCACGTTCGGTTTCGTCGGAGAGAGAGACTGCAGCGAACACTCCCTAATCGACAACAACACCGGAGAGCGCCGAACCTTGCAGCACCGTCGGCGTCCTCAGACTCGTTCATCTTCAATCCCGCGCCACCAATCCACGAACGCCGATCCGCGAGCTTCGACCGCACAATCTTCTCGTGTGGTTCTCGTGCCGGCAAGTTCCGATCGAGTCCGTTGCAGCCGCAATCACGCCGGAGAACACCAGCCGAAGTAACTCGCCACAACCATCCGATTGCAAGTGCCGTTCGCACCTGCAGCAGCCCGAAGCTCCAGCCGTCCGACGATCCGCAAGCACCTGCAGCAGACTTCGCCGGACTTCACGCACGCCGACCACCGCGTTTTGTCAGCCGCTAGGTTTACAGCCGGTGAGTGTTCGTGTTGAGTTTCGTTTTCGATGAAGATTTATTCGTGATCTATTATGTATCTAAGAGTCTAATTGAGGGTTTAACTACGGCTTCGAACAAAACTTGTAGGGACTAAACATGGAGCGGAATTGGAGGTCAAACGCCAAAACAAACTAAGGAATATTAAGTCCTCGCGTTGAACCCGAGGTAAGCGGGGCATGAAATTGTAAGGACTTGAGTTAAGTACCTTTACAAGTATGGATTTAGTGAAGGCTCGGTGAATAATTTCGAATTGTTGTGTGAATCAGGTCCCACTAAAGGAAGAGTAGTCAAGGAGTTCGATTAGGTGTTGGAGCGAAATCGGAACTAAGGTAAGGGACCTTGTGCCGAATCTTTTTAAATGGGATTAAAGAAAACGAACTTCAATATTTTATGTGAAATTAGTACGATATTTTACTTAAAAGGATTTAATGATTTTTATACGAGAATATCCCGAGATTTTAAGTGAAAATACTTTGATATTCTATGAGAAGATATCTCAATATTTTATGCGAGAATAATTTAGTATTTTATGCGAGAATGTCTTTGTATTTTATGTAAGGATATTCCAGTATTTCATGTGAGGATAGTACAGTATTATCTATGAGAATATTGCATGATTTTGTACGCGAGTATTACGCCCTATCTGATGTGAAAAGTCATGATTTGCATATTAATGATAATGGTTGTGGCATGTGCACTATAGTTATGATGAATGATGGGACCTCATGCATGTTATATATGTCATGAAATGAATTAATGAAAAGTGTGGACATTGGTCTCCTAAGAGCATTATGTGCATGGTCAAACATGCAATAGAGACCCTATGGGTCAAATTACAGGGTGCGTGAGGACTCAAATTATTACAGTGTCCGTGAGGACTCAAAATGAAATGACTCGGGATGATCGATCGGCCACACAAATAAAAAGGAAGTCATGGATTAAAGACCTGACAATATGAGAAAGTTTTAGGTCCCGCATATGTACATTTCGAACAAGTTTAAAAGTCATGATTGTATGTGTATGCATATCCCAAACCTCGGTAGCGAGGTCACTTACTGGGTATTGTTTTGCAATACTCACCCTTTCTTTTAAAAATGTTTTCAGGTAAGGCCAAGGACGTGCAGGGCGAGTGACGGAGGCGCGTTGCTAGAACCATGGGAACAAACATGTTTTTCCGCATATTCCTTTTATAACTGATGTTGTCTCTTTATGTTTTTTGGAGTTTAAATTTACTTACAGATTTTTAATAGGCCATGTTAAACTGATACTTTTATTTGTTTTAAACGATTTGATTTGGGATCCCTAAAAACAATTTATGTTGGTTGGAGGTTTTTTTTTTCTTTTAAGATCTTTTATCTCTTGGCCTATAAATGCATGCATGTGTAGTAATGTCCCTAGGAGTTTGGTCATAGAAAAGTAGGGGCGTTACAGAAGAACGCTTTCTTCTCGAGTTTCTTCTCCAACGATCACGATCTCAGCAAAACGAACCCGATCCGTGTGAAATTCTGCCCCTACATCTTCTCTGTTGTTCTCTAGTTGAGGGAGAAATGTGGGTTTCTTTAGGATGAGGTGTGGAGGTTTTGAGAGAAGTTGTATTTGAAACTTTTCCAACAACACAACAATGTGGAACTCTAGGGTTACCAAAGCTTTTTTTTTTTCAAAGTTGCATCTTATGCAACTATTTATAGGGAAATAGGATGGAAATTACCATCCTATCCCTCCTTCATTCTCTCATTACCTTATAGTTAATATGTGACTCTAATTCACATTAGAACTATATATTATATCAATTATCTCACATATAATTCACATAACACCTCATATATTAAATTGAACACTCCAATCTCATTCCTAACTTTATACCCTCAATATTACCATGTTGAGCCAACGGAGGGACCTAATGGACCTACTGTTCACGAGCTCCAATGATGTGAGATTAACTTATTAAACTCTTTGATCCAGCTAATCAATGTTCATTAACTACATGTCACTCCACTATAGACTTGTAGTTGCACTCTCTTCACTGTAGATTATATTGTGTCCATTGATATAATCATTACCCATGAGTCGACCTTTCATAGTTTGTTCGTAATCACAGTTGGGTCAAATTACCATTTTACCCCAGTGATTACATCTTTGTTCCTTAAGCACCACTGATCCTCTAATGAACAACAAGTCTATGTTCCTACCAAAAACTCATTCCCTCCTAAGCCAGTTTAGAGGGTGGGGCCCCGTTGTTCAAGGCCTGGACTAAGTTCTTCAGGGAACAACCAATCTAATTCTTAAGTGTAGGAATGAGTGAATTCAATCTAGCATAGTTAAGTCCCCAGCTACCTACAAGGTTCTGTACTTGAGAAGGTAGGCTTATTGAGTCGGCTACAGGCCACTATCACCCATACTATTCTAAGGAAAAACCCCTATAAGCAAGAGTTCTTAACTTGCTCAGGATTCAGATCGAGTCACTAATGACCATCTATAAATTATTAGACTTATCCTGTTAACGGCGTTATACTGGTTAGAATAATAATTTGCAGTCCGGTCTTGTATGAAATCTCCATACAGGATGCCCCCACTCGCATGTCAACCACATGAACGAGTTGGATTACCTCACTTGTACTAATTACAAAGTGGGTCGCATCCATGGTGTTACCAGAATAAGGTTTCCAACCTTATTCTTATACCATAGACCATTTAAGTTATACTCTTGAACACAATCCAAATAGTGTCTACTACACTGATGAAGATATATTATAGCTTTGGAGCTTAGTTTATTGGATTTATAAAGCAAGAATATAATTTTACCAAAACAAATGACTCTTTTTTTATTTGATAAAAATTACATAACTTTAGGGCACAAATCCCAACAATCTCCAAGTTGACCTAAAGCTTGTGGAGTACTAAACATTACAATAATGTAAATACAATAAACTAGGGCATTGAAACCCTTTGTACAATATACTCCCACTTGCCTGAGTTGGGGAAGACATGTAAACCTAGACCTTCTAGGCGA
Source organism: Trichosanthes cucumerina (assembly GCA_036507285.1). Classification (NCBI taxonomy): domain Eukaryota; kingdom Viridiplantae; phylum Streptophyta; class Magnoliopsida; order Cucurbitales; family Cucurbitaceae; genus Trichosanthes; species Trichosanthes cucumerina. The sequence goes on along the minus strand of CM071843.1, from coordinate 29,530,404 downwards.
CTCTCAAATACTTTAGCCGTGAGAGCCTTTGTAAAATGATCAACAATATTGTGCTCTGAGGCTATCTTCGTGACGATCACGTCTCCTCGATGCATGATCTCCCGGATGAGATGATATTTCCTCTCAATATGCTTTCCCCTCTTGTGACTTCGGGGTTCCTTTGAATTTGCCACGACACTAGTGTTATCACAATACAACGTGATGGACAAATTCATATTTGGAACAACTTCCAAATCTAACATGAATTTCCTTAACCAAACGACCTCTTTAGTTGTTTCACAAGCTGCTACATATTCGACCTCCATGGTGGAATCAACGATGCAACACTGCTTCACGCTTCTCCATACTACAACTCCTCCGTTAAGAGTAAATACTGACCCTGATGTAGATTTCTGAGAATCTTTATCAATTCGAAAGTCAGAATCCGTGTATCCTATAAGGATCAAATCCTTAGCCCCATACACAAGAATGTAGTTCTTTGTTCTCCATAGATACTTAAGGATTGTTTTAACCGTTGTCCAGTGTTCAGGTCCTGGATTTGATTTCCAACTGCAATACAGATGTTTTGCCTAGTACACAACATGGCGTACATCAGGCTCCCAATAGCTGATGCATAAGGAATCTGTCTCATATCCTCAACTCCTTAAGGTGTCTTAGGACACTGTTCCTTAGACAAATCAACTCCATATTTAAAAGGCAATAAACCCTTTTTGGAGTCTTGCATCTTAAACCTCAACAATACTTTGTCGGTGTAAGATGTCTAAGACATGGCTAGTGTTTTATTCTTGCGGTTTCGGACAATCTGGATCCCATGAACAAACTGCACTTCACCCAAATCTTTCAATCCTATTGAGGTTAATGTGACCTAATCTAAGATGCCAAAGATGAGCATTTTCTTGAGGAGAAATTTTACGTTTCTTAGTTTGTGTGTTTGCAGTTTTAAATAATTTAGTGTTCAAAACCATTTTGACTGAATTAGGCCTTAAAACATACAACCCATTTTCTAATGAAGTTGAACATATTTCCACACCTTTTTTAAAAATAAACACTTTATTCAAAGAAAACGAAATAGAAATACATTGTTCTACAAGGCAAGAAATTTAAATAAGGTTTCTAGTAAACCCTGGTATCACTAATATATTGTCTAACAACATATATTTCTTGCTAAAATTAAGCTTCATCGTGCCAATTGCTACAGTTGAGACGACTTGTCCATTTTCAACCCGGAGCTTTATCTCTCCTTTCTGTAGCTGCTGTCAGGAATCAATACCCTGAAAAAAAGAGCAAACATGATTAGTGGCCCCTGATTCAAGTATCCAAACAGTTGTATCAGTATCCACTAAACAAGCTTCTAAGCAAAGTAAGTTATATTTACCTTCCTTCTTCTTTTCTGCAATGTACATCGGACAGTTCGGTTCCCAATGCCCGTCTTCATTGAAGTGGAAATACTTTCCTTTGTCTGCAACTTTTTTGACCTTCTTGCCCTTTGGAGCGGCAGCTTTATCAGCTCGTTTCCATTTACCAACCTTGCTCATGTTCTTCTTCTTCCCTTTCAGGTTAAAAGAAGATGAAACCATTGTTATTTATCCAGAGGTCGAACCTCTATGATAACTCCTATTGGAAACATTTGCCTCACCTTTCGATCCCTGAATTTTTATCTAAGATTGAAAGGTCTGGAGTTTATTCAGACGGGAGGTAAGATTAAAAGTAAGCTTGTTCATAACATCATTACTTCTAAACTGTAGGAAACTATATGGAAGAGTTTCCAGAATGAAGCTGACCTGGCTCGATTCATAGATAGAAGCACCATTCGACTCTGTGATGTTAAAGTGTACCATCATATCCAAAACATGATTTCGAAAGAATGAACCCTCTGGCATCCCCCAGTTGAATATAGACTTAAGGGCATTGTTTCGGGCATGTGTAGACTGTTGTCCAAAAATACCCTGCACTGAATCCATGATTTCCTTAGCGATCATCATGCCCTCGTGCTTCTTGGCTAATATGTCAGGCATACTTGCCAGCATATAGCCTTTGGCCTTATCATTGGCCTTGATCCATCGATCTTATGCATCACGAACATTTCCTGTACCATTCGAGCCTGACACCTGAGGACATTCCTCAGTCAACTCAAACTTCAGATCATCCACTATCAAAATTGTGTTAAGTTTGTTTTTCCAAGTCATCATGTTCTCTTCGGTTAATTTTTCGGCACCCAGTTGTAACACCTCAGGACCAGGATCTCTTGCGACCTGGTTGCGTCACTATATCATCCACGACTGCTTGTAAGAATGAAGACACTATCCCCACAAACAAACACGAGGTTCTTTCAGCACGTTTTGTCCTCACTCACATGCTCCCTAGGAAAATTCCAAGGAGGTCACCAAAGATAGGATTGCTCCAAGCCAAACACGCTTAACTGTGGAGTTCCTATGATTGAGCCATCGAAAAGGAAAGTGTAACTTGTTAGTCTAGGTAGTAGCTACCTATACTTTTTAGCCTTTCTGAACAATACTTTCATCTTTCTCAATCATACTATCACATTCTCAGGATCCCTCTCATTCAGATGTGGTCCCGATTCATTCATGTACCTCTCCATATCTAGGGAGTAACATGTCAACCAACTTCCACTTTGGTTCGTCCCCGAACCACATCTTACTGGGAGAGGTTCCACTGTGATACCATTTGTAACGCCTCAGGCCCAGTAAGATGTGGTTCGGGGGACGAACCAAGGCGGAAGATGGTTGGCATGTGACGCCCGAGGAAGAGGGGTACATGAATGAACCGAGTCCACATCTTAAAGAGAGAGATCCTAAGGATATGAATGTATGGTGCCCGAGGAAGAGGGGTACATGCAAGTGCCCATGAGAATATGAAAGTATAGTTGAGAAAGGCTTAAAATGATTTGATAGCTACTATCTATAACAACAAGGTACACATTCCTTTTTGGTGGCTCAATCATAGGAACTCCACAGTTAAGCGTGCTTAGCTTGGAGAAATTCTATGTTAGGTGACCTCCCGAGAATTTTCCTAGGGAGCTTGTGAGTGAGGACAAAGCATGCTAAAAGAACCTGTGTTGGTTTGTGGAGAAAGTCTTCACTCTTACAAGCAGTCATGGATGATGTAGTGACGCAATCAAGTTGCAGAAGATCCTGGGCCTGAGGTGTTACACAAGTAAGGAAATAATAGAGCTAGACATTTTGCTGAAATTTACAAAAAAAACTTGTATAACCTTCTTGTTATAATCGTCTAAGCCAATCATTTTTTAGGTAATTATCTAATGATTTCTAAATCATTAATAATTTGCAATTATACTCCAAAGGTTTATAATGTATGACACCGAAGGGTAATAAAAAACACTCCTCCTCTGGATCAAAGCATTCTTGACCAAAACTTAATGCCAAAATAACTCTTATTCCTATAGGCTTTAGTTACCATTATTTGGCCAAGATACATACACTTCTTATGTACCTTGTGAGTGTAACACTCTGTCTTTATACCCCAGAGTCTAGGTTGAAAAACAGACTAAGGAAATCTTTATCCCTTTCGGGTGTTCACTTTGTTCGATCCCCTATGATCAAGCCCTCCGAAGGGATTGTCTAGTCCAGGCCAAACTAGCAGGCTGACTATAGTGATCTTACAGTGTGAACCGACAAAAGAGACCATAGGTTTTATTTTTGCTAAACCTGTTCTCCCTCACTATAAGTACCCTATCCATTCACCTTGATATTTACTCATACAAACACCATCCGAAGGGGGACGCTCCCATTTGTGCCACGACACAAAGTATGAGTCTCACGGTATGAACTTCCCAGAGAAACGTAGGTGGCATTGTATTTATCATATACACATTTCCTCCCACTGGATACTTTAACTTTATAGGAAAATGACTTAGGGTAAACCCGACTAATGATTTTAATTAAATTTATCAATATAACTCTTATATTGATTTTATTCTAAGTTTGCTAATATAACTCTTTATATTAAGCCTAGGTTTTCTACTTTATTAACCGCTTAATAAACCCGCTGACGCTACTATAATTTATAAACCCTCTGATTAAAATTCACTCTCAGGTCACTTCCCAGGTAGGAGTGTTCCGTTTCCGTCGGCTTAAATACCAAAGCCTAGACAGAACCTCCTTAGATAGAGTTCCTCTTTTAATCATTGTTTATAAATTACATGGGTCCTAATTCTAATCTAATTAGAACTAGATAACCTAAGGTCTATTAATTCCAAGTTCTAAACATTTTAAAACTAATAATTAACCTTAGGTGACTTGCATACTATGTTATATTTGATTGATCATCCATCTCATGAATCATAATGCATGTTAATGTTGTCCATAAATTAACACCTTATATTAATTATACATGCAAACTATATAATATAACACTTTATATTATAAATGATGCATGAAAATGCTTAACCTAACGTGGAATATCTAAAATAAAAGCATACATTATGCATGACAATAATTATAAAACAAATGCCTAATTTAAAAAGAAAAATTAGACGATTTTTTGTACCCTAAAATTAATTTAATTAATATAATTATATTATATTAATTAAAATTAAAAAATAAATATAAAACGTTTTTATATTTAATATATATACATATATATATAAATAAAACGTTTTCCACCTGTTGTGAAATTCCTGAAACGCCTTCGGCGTTGCAATGCTACACCTTGTTCGTTTCTACCCGTTGAACCGTTACTCCAGCAACGTTGCAATGCGATGCATTGCAACGCTGACTCATTCATTTCGCGCGCCTCAACAGCTTCAGGGTTGCGACGCCCATGCAAGTGTTGCAACGCCAAGGCCTCATCGTCCAAACGTTGTGACGCTGGGAGGCGCGTTGCAACGCTGTACCTGTCTGTTGCTTGAAAACCGCCAGATTGGCGTTGCCAGTAACGTCAAGAACAACAAGTTAAACGCCGCACACAAAGACAAAGAAACACCTTTTGCTATTTTTGCTTGTTTTTTATCCGTTCTTTTCAGCAACCACTTTACCTCGATCAACACAGACTTAAAGACTCGATTTACAATTAAAATTGCCCAAACACCGGGCCCTTACATTGAACGATTCAATGGAAAAATTGTAAATCTATGTGCCAAAAATGAAGAACATCTAATTTCGCAAATCGTTCATTCATCACATGAAACAGTAAATCTCACCTTTGTTCTTGATAAATCCAGAACAAAATCAATAACAAAAGTGGTCTCTAATACCAATTTAAGAGATCGAATCCCGCAGCGGAAGCGATTATGAATCACGTGTTCTTTATTTTGTTGCATAGATTTCATTCAAGAACAATGTATATAAGATTAAGCATGTAATACAAAGTAGGACAACAAGAAAATTAATTTTGAAGAACGCTTTCTTCTCGATTTCCTTCTCCAACGAACACGATCCCAGCAAAACGAACCTGATCAGTGTGAAATTTCGCCACAAGATCTTCTCCGTTGTTCTATAGGTGAGGGAGGAATGTAGGTTCCTTTAGGATGAGGTGTGGAGTGTTGGGATTTGTGCCCTAAACGTATGTAATTTTGAACAAATAAATAAAGAGTTATTTGTTTTGATTAAATTATATTCTTTCTTTATAAATCAAATAAATTAAGCTCCAAGGTTATAATGTATCTTGAACATCAGTGTAGTAGACACTATTTGGATTGTATTCAAGAATATAACCTAAATGGTCTATGGTATAAGAATAAGGTTGGAAACCTTATTCGTGTAACACCATGGATGCGACCCACTTTGTAATTAGTACAAATGAGGTAATCCAACTCATTCATGTGGTTGACATGTGAGTAGGGGCATCCTGTATGAAGCGTTCATACAAGACCGGATTGCAAATTATTAGTCTAACCAGTGTAACACCGTTAATAGGATAAGACTGATAATTTATAGATGGCCATTAGTGACTCGACCTGAATCATGAGTAAGTTAAGGACTCCTGCTTATAGGGGTTTATCCTTAGGCTAGTATGGGTGAGAGTGACCTGTAGCCGACTCAATAAGCCTATCTTCGCAGGGACAGAACCTCGTAGGTAGCTGGGAACTTAACTATACAAGATGGAATTCACTCATTCCTACACTAAGGAATTAGATAGGTTGTTCCCTTAAAAACTGAGTCCAGGTCTTGAACAACGGGGCCCAACCCTCTAAACTGATTAAGAGGGTATGAGTCTATGGTAGGACCTTAGACTTGTTGTTCATTAGAGGATCAATGGTGCTTGAGAAACAAAGAGGTAATCATAGGGTTAAAACGGTAATTTGACCCAGCTGTGATTAAGAACAACCTTTGAAGGGTCGACTCATGGGTAATGATTATCTCAATGGACACAATATAATCTACAGTGAGGAGAGTGCAGCTACAAGTCTATAGTGGTTTGACTTGTAGTTAATGGATGTAGCCACCTATTTTTGTCCGGCTTGCTTGTTTTATTTATTGGTCTTAATTTTTTGTTGATGAAATTTATTAGAGCTTTAATCTTTTAATCTTTTTTTTGTGGCATTTTTTTGTTCATTTTTTTTGCTAAGTGTGAGAAGTTGGATTTTGAAAGAAGTGAGAAAAATGATATTTTCTTTTAAAGTAAACTTTTAGGTCAAATTCTAGCTTTTTCAAAATTTTCTTCCTTTTTTGGTGCAAGTGCCCATTTTAAAGAAAATTGGAGTTTTATTTTTTGCCTAAAAAGGGAAGGAGTTTGCCTTTATAAACCCTAGTTTTTCAAAACCCTAAGGGGGGAATTCCAAGAAAAAAAAACACAGAAAAAAAATCATTCTCCATATCTTATCCACAACCATCTTGCAACAAAAAAAAAGCAAAGAAAGTAAGTTTTTTTTTCTTATTTCCTACAGTATTTCTTTACAAAAAAGTAGGGTTTGTAATACAGTAAGAACAACCACACTTAGCCGGAAGTTGCACTTGGTAGGGTTTCGGACCCAAGGATTCGCACTTCAATTGGCGAGTTAGTTGCATTCCTCCCCCAACTTCTATATTCTCGAATCATCCCTGAAAAACAGTAGTTGAGTAAAGGGTTTTTTTTTTTTATTATTGTTATTAATTTTTTTTTTCTTTTTTTACACTAATCTATATCTTTGTGTTGGTGTTCTTATCCTACATCTTATTACGGTGTTCTTGATTTGCTACTAGTATCACACTTTGTTTTCTATATGCTACTATTTTTTTTTACTAGTATTTATCTCTCTTTTTTTTTTCTTTTGTTCCTAGAACTCTTTTCTTTTGCTAGAAGTAAAAAATGAACCTAAAAGAGGAAAGTGTTTGAACTAAAAAAAAAAGAATCGATGCATCTTTGTAAAAGAAATGAAAAATAAAAAAAAACACACAAACTAAAAAACAGAAGCAACATGTTGTAAAAATAAAAATAAAAAGAAAAGCAAATAGCTTATCTTCGTGGGAGAGTCCTTGCTTCTGTGTAGTATCTTTGGATAAAAAGAACAACTAAGGAAAATAAGGAGAAAGATGAGATTTAGGTTTTGAAGAAGAAACGAGGGTAGGGCAAAAAAAAAAAAGAGAGGGAAAACAAAGAGAAAAGTGAGATTTTTGTTTGAGAAAGAAAGGAAAAATGAAAGTTTTTGTTGAAGGTGTGTGAGAAAGAAAGAAAAGAGAGTAGGGCAGAAGAGAAAAGAGAGAAGAGAGAAGAAAAGGAAAGAGAAAGGTGGGATTAGGGTTAGAGAGAAAAAAATGGTGAAAGAGAAAAGTTTGGTTGAGATTTGTTTGTTTTATTATTATTATTATTATTATTTTAAAAAAATTCATGTGATGGGCGGCTGTGTTGCCGCCCATTTTTTTTTAATTTTAATTTTATTTATAAATCAATTCTTTTATATTATTATTATTCAATTTTATTATATATTAATATTATTACTATTATATATATATATATATATTTAAAAAAAAAATAGAAGATGAAAGGGACTGAAGCCACCCATCCTATCATTGACGCGCGCGTCTTTTTATTTTTTTATTTTTTATTCAATTTTTTATATTTATTTTATTTTCATTTTTATTTCTTTTTTTATTTCTTTCTTTTTTCTAATTTAATTTTTTTTATTAGTGTTTTTTTTTAAAAAAAAAAAAAAGTGGTAAGTGTTGTGCTTATTTTCGTTTAAAAATTGTATTACTATCTAGTATTATTATTGTCATTTTCTTGTTCTAGTTTATGATATGTTTGTATGCTTAAAAATCACATTTCCTATTTATTTTTTTTATTTTTTTTGCTTTATGTGTGCTAATTATCATGTGATCTTGTAATCTACACCATTTTATATATAAAAAAAAATATATACCTGCGACGGAATCTAGAAAAATTTGGGAGTCCGATTTTCTAGAATTCTTGAGGTGAGGGATCATTATCTTTGGGAGTCCGAGATTTTGATCCCAAGAAAAAAATGAATTTAATTAAATTTTTTTTTTTAAAAAAAACTTTCTTTTATGAAGGTTATCCTATGATGGATTTGAGGAAATTGTGAATTTTTCTCATCTTCTTGAGGTGACGTTATTTCCAAAATCTTGGAAATAATTTTAATATAGCCAAATTAATGGATTTTCATCCACTTATTTTATGGATCATGACTCCAAATATTGGAGTAATGAGGGGTAAAATAAGACATTTTTTTTAAAAAAAAATCTTTTCTTTAACTAAATAATTTTTTTTTCCTTAAACCTTTTTTTTGTAAATTCAAGATTAAGTTTGGCCACCGTTTTAAACGGGTGTTGTGGGGTGCTAACACCTTCCCCGTACACAAACAACTCCCGAATCCAAATCTGGTTTTCGCATACCATTTTTTTTTTCTTCGTTTTTTTTAAAAGTTGTTTATTCTATTTTGGTGCTCAATCACACCATAAAAAAAGATTGGTGGCGACTTCTTTTTAAATCCTCCCCTTTGATGAGGACGTCGGCCGCTCCGCGTCACAGGTACGTGGCGACAATGGATATTGATTAACTAGATCAAAGAGTTTGATAAGTTAATCTCACATCATTGGAGCTCATGAACTGTAGGTCCATTAGGTCCCTCCGTTGGCTCAACATGGTAATATTGAGGGTATAAAGTTAGGAATGAAATTGAAGTATTCAATTTCATATATGACGTGTTATATCAGTTATATATGATATAATTGATCTAATATATGGTTTTTAATGTGAATATGATTCACATATAAACCACATAATAATGCGAGAATAAATGAGGGATAGGATGGTAATTTCTATCCTATTTCCCTATATATAGTTGCATGAGATGCAACTTTGTGAACCAATCTCTTTGAGAAACCCTAGAGCATTCTCTCATATTGTTGGAAAGAGTTCCAAGTAAATTGTCATAAGATCATCTCACCTCACCCTAAAAGGAACCCACCATCCTCCCTCACCTAGAGAACAATGGAGAAGATCCGGTGGTAGTGTCCGTGATTGTAACGCCCCTAGTTTTCGACACAATTCCAACTAGGGACGTCACTAGATAGCACCCTCTGCGCCGAAATTTCGGCAGCATAACGACACTATCTGGACGAAACCACAAATTTCCTTAACCTGTTTAAGCAAGAAACACTTCTAAATGCCTTTCTCAACGCCCGACCTCCTCCCAAACTACAACAAAACAGGCCGGGCTCCAGCAGAACACACAACAGGGGCAACGGAAGCACTTGAACAGAAAATATAAACGAGCATCTGAACACGGAAACTAAAAGAATAAATGTCATGCTCAACACCCACAGAAAGTTCGAAACCAACGAATAATTAAAAGGAATCAAAGTTCAACTTAATACAAAAAGCTTCCTAAGTTCTAAGATAAAAGTCTCTTTAAAACAAGAGAGGTCTCATAGCTACCATGTCGCCACCGTCGCTCTCCACTCCACTTGTTTGCCTTACTTACCGCAACCAAAGACAATAAAGTAGACGGGTGAGTATGAGAATACTCGAGAAGTAGCCCACTCACGCCCAAGCTACTAACATTCACATGTGCACCACGAGGTAAAACAGTTTGTAACCAAGGTATCTTAGGGACTCAAGACTAGGCGCTCACGTGTCTACCTCACCCCGAGACTCACCGACGATCCGAAACCTAGGCGGCCATAGACGGGGCGCCCAACGCCGAAAGAGTAATCACTCTAACGCCCACACATAACGCAATAGTGCCTCGACTCTAAAGCCCACACAGATCGCACAAGGGCGGCCCACCCAAGTGCCCACACAGAGATAACATAGGGTGCTCAACCCTATGTCCACACAGCTCGCAAAAGGGTGCACTCGACCCTAAAGCGCACAGGCTCGCAAAAGGGCGCACTTGACCCTAATGCCCACACAGCTCGCATAAGGGCGCACTCGACCCCAATGCCCACACAGAGATGCCAGCCTAAAGGTTTTGTCTCGCTCGGGGTCACTCAATGGGTTTGGTAACGCTAGCCTAGGAGGTTAAGCTCTAACGTTTCTCCTAGGCGTCCCCTAAACCGTTCAAGGTCATCCTGAAACCGAGTCCCTAACCAACAACCTAACCAACCAATCACACAACAAACTCTTGGTCCATCCACAGAACTAACCAGCCATTCCTAACCAAAACCACCACACAACTCATCCTGTTCCATTCCAGGGGTCAACCACACAACTCGCCCTACCATACAGACTCCAATCTCACTCAGCAACCAATCCCGAGTCATAAGGGCACAATCATGAATTAAGCAATACATTCAAGGCACACTATTGATTCAACCATAAGACTTACAAGATGTACAGGGCATCCACTACTAGGATAGGATAATCAGAGTCTCATGCACCAAACAATAGTTAACAGTCCACATAACAGTTATAAAGTCGACCACAACGACCCCATACTCAAGCTCATTCACTTATGAGCTAGATACTTAACCAAACAGCTACTTACCTCGAATAAAGTACGCAAAGGGAGGTCCTTACTCCTGTCAGCCGCCCTAAGCACCTACAGAACGTCACAAACGACGCACAAGTTCAGTTGCGAACCAAGCACGTGGCCCTACCCTTAAGCCACGACACAAAAGCGAATCCAACCGAGCTAACCGAAACCTTTAACTCAACCAACAAGAACTTAAAGCGAAAGCAACACATCCTATGCTTACAATTCAGAACCAAAAAGATTCGAGAACGAGTCTTACCCACGATTACAAGCTGAACCGGCCCTATGCTCGTTCTAGCCTCGAGATTTCTTCTAAAAGCCTTACTCCTTTGCCAACGAATGTGACCCTGTCCACAAAACAACACCAATCAGCGAGAGAAAGACTCGATTAGGGGCAAATCGGTTTAGATCCGAGGGAGAGAGGGACGGATCTGAAAAGAGGGAGAGAGAAAGAGAAGCAGATCGAAGAGGCAGAGAGAGAGAGCTCGAGAGTCGGCGGGTCGAGAGGGGGGCGGCGGAGAGGCGATGTCGGCGAGGGGTGTGGCTGGCGGAGATTCGGGAGGGGGAAAGAGAGAGGGAGGCCGACGGATTTGAAGGGAGGAGAGGGAGAAACGGATCGGAGAGAGACGGTGAACCGAGAGGCAACAGCTGACCATTGAAGCCGTCGACTCGCCGGCCGGCGCCGTGCCTTCGACGGACGGGGGTGGCGCCCCAAGCGCAAAGCGCGCACAAGAGAACGGAGGGGGCTCGCTGCGTGCCTTCTCTCTCATTTGATTTCTTTTATTTTATTTTTATTTTTTTTCAATTTTAAAACTAAAACCCTAGAAACTTAAGGAAAAGAGAAGGGGACAGAAAATACCTTGACTCCTTCTCCCAAAACGCTCGATAAGAAGAGTAAGGCTGTCAATCCAATTTAAAGCGAGATTTGAAAGATTAATGGGTTTCTGCAAGATCCGCAAATCAGTTCCTTGGCCCAACTCTTTTAAAACTAAAACATAAGCCCAAAGTTCACTCTAAAAAGAACCAAAACTTACTTGAATTTACCGGGCGTCAGATCCTCCCCACCTTAAGAACTTTCGTCCTCGAAAGTGGTTAGTCCTCAAACATCTCCGGATAGCTCGACCTCATCTCGTGCTCACGCTCCCAGGTAGCTTCTTTAAGTTGCTGGTTTTGCCACAAGACCTTGACAAGGTCGATTTCTCTGTTTCTCAACACCTTCTTCTCTCGAGCCAAGATTTCCATTGGCTTCTCCTTGTAGCTTAAGTCTTGATCGACCTGCAGTTGCTTGTAATCAATCACGTGGGATGCGTCTGGCACGTAGCCTCGCAGCATCGACACGTGAAACACATCGTGCACGGCTGCTAGCGACGGTGGTAAGGCTAAACGATACGCAACTGAGCCAATACGCTCCAAAATCTCAAACGGTCCGATGAATCTAGGGCTCAACTTCCCTTTCTTGCCAAATCTCAACACACCTTTCATAGGTGCAACTTTCAGGAACGCGTACTCTCCCACTACAAACTCCAAGTCCCTGCGCCTCACATTGGCATAACTCTTCTGTCTGCTCTGAGCTGTCAACATTCTCGCTCTAATATTCTGCACAACCTCATTAGTAACTTGGACCAACTCGGGTCCCAAGAGCTTACGCTCACCAACTTCTCCTCAATAAACTGGGGTCCTACACCTCTTCCCATACAAGGCCTCAAAGGGCGCCATCCCGATCGTGGCCTGATAGCTGTTGTTATAGGCGAACTCCATCAAGTGGAGGTGCGTATCCCAACTCCCTGTGAAATCAAGGGTACAAGCTCGGAGCATATCTTCCAAGATCTGGTTCAACCTCTCAGTCTGACCATCCGTCTGAGGGTGAAATGCTGTACTAAAACTACATTCCGCTCCTAAAGCCTTCTGAAAACTCAGCCAGAAGTTAGATGTGAAACGAGGGTCCCTATCCGAGACAATCTTCACCGGGACTCCGTGTAATCTGACAATTTCCTCCATGAACAGCTTCGCCCACTTCTCCACCGTATAAGTCGGTTTTCCAGGAAGGAAATGTGCCGACTTCGTCAACCTATCAATGATCACCCAAACCACCGTGAATCCTCTAACGGTTCGGGGTAGACCTGAAATGAAATCCATCGAAACTTCCCCCCATTTACACCGAGGTACCTCTAAAGGTGCAGTAGCCTCTGCCGCTTCGCTTGGGGCTTTAACTTGTTGGCGCACTAAACATCTCGCTAACAAACTCCGCTTACGCCTTTCTTCATTCCACTCCACCAAAGAGAATCTGCTTTGTGTCCTGATACATTTTAGTACTGCCAGGATGCACTGAGAAAGGGGAACTGTGAGCCTCGGCTAGAACTTCCTCCTTGAGGCAACTTACATCTGGAACGCATAACCGTCCTCTGAACAACAAGCCCCCATCTAATGACACTGAGATCTCGCTCTCTTGGCCCGACTTGGCCTGTTCCCACCAATCCACAAGATCGGGGTTCCCCTGTTGGGAATCTAGAACTCGTTGTCTCAGAGTCGGTTGCACTGACAACTTGTTAAACCGAGCCATGACCGCCTCCTACCATCACAAAGAATACCGCAGCGCGCTCCATATCGACTCGCAAATGAAACTCTTTCGTGACCAAGGCCGACGTGTGAGCTACCTTTCTACTAAGGGCATCGGCAACCACATTTGCCTTACCCGGGTGGTAGAAGATCTCAATCTCGTAATCCTTCACCAACTCCAACCACATACGTTGTCTCATGTTCAACTCTTTCTGCGTGAACAAGTACTTCAAGCTCTTGTGGTCTGTATACATCTGGATCTTTTCACCGTACAAATAGTGTCTCCAGATTTTCAAGGCAAAGACCATTGCTGCTAACTCCAAGTCGTGGGTCGGGTAGTTTTTCTCATAGTCTTTAAACTGTCGAGAGGCATAAGCAATTACTCTCCCGTTCTGCATCAAAACACAGCCCAAACCCTTCTTGGAAGCATCACTATAAACCAGAAAGTTTCCTGATCCATCTGGCACTGTAAGCACTGGAGCCGAAATCAACCTCTGCTTCAAATCCTGAAAGCTTGCCTCACACGCTTCACTCCACACGAAGGCATTCCCCTTCCGTGTTAACTGAGTAAGGGGTGTGGCAATCTTGGAAAAGTCTTTCACATATCGTCGGTAGTAGCCAGCCAAACCCAAGAAACTACGAACTTCAGTGACAGTCTTGGGTCGAGGCCAATCTGAAACTTCTTCCACCTTTGACGGATCTACAGAGACACCTTCCTTAGATACTACATGCCCCAAGAAGGACACCTGCGACAACCAAAACTCGCACTTGGAGAATTTGGCGTACAACTGATTTTCTCTTAAAGCGGTCAAGACTTTCCTCAGGTGGTTTTCGTGCTCTTCGCTCGACTTTGAGTAAACTAGGATGTCGTCTATGAACACACTTACGAAGGTGTCCAGAACTCCTTGAACACCCGATTCATCGTGCCCATGAACACAAATAGGGCATTTGTCAAACCGAACGACATCACGGTAAACTCGTAATGTCCATACCTGGATCTGAAGGCTGTCTTTGGGATATCTTCTTCCCTTATTCGCAGCTGATGATAGCCCGAACGCAAATCAATCTTAGAGAACACAGTGGCTCCCTGTAACTGGTCAAATAGATCATCAATTCTGGGGAGCGGGTACTTGTTCTTTCATCACACCTTATTTAACTCCCGTGAGTCAATGCAAAGGCGCATCGACCCATCCTTCTTTTTCACAAAAGCACCGCAAGCACTTATGGAGAGACACTAGGCGAATGAAGCCCTTGTCTAAAAACTCCTGCAGTTGCGTCTTGAGCTCCTTTAACTCGGCTGGGGCCATTCTGTACGGAGCTTTCGATAACGGTGCAAAGGCTCGATCCAACTCAATCACGGGTTCACCTCACGACCGAGGCAAACCGGCAAATCCTCGGGGAATACATCAATGAACTCCCGACTCATCGCACCGACGACACGCGCCTCCTTTCTCACTTCTCAAGTCCGTCACACTTGCTAAGAAGGCCCAAGCCCTTGACCAACCAACTTACTCGCCTTAAGTGTTGAGATCACCTTGGGAACCGTTTTTGACTCACTCCCTTTAAATTTAAAACTCGGTTCTGACGGAGGCTTGAACACAACCTCCTTGCGGTGACAATCGATGTTGGCATGATTTGTTGCTAACCAATCCATGCCCAGGATTACATCAAAGTCACTCATCTCTAGGACAATCAAGGACACTTCCAACGAGCGACCTCCCACTAAGACCTGACCGGTCTTCACCTTTTCCCGTGTCACTATCTCCGCCTTCTGCGAGGTGCAACCGATAGGCTAAAACCTAAGGGCTCTACTTCTGGCCGGGCTTGCCCCACAAACAAGGCAAGGTAAATAAAGGAGTGCGTGCGGCGAGAATCAAAAAGTACAAAAGCTAAATGACCGAGAATAGGTAAGGTACTTGTGACGACTTTACCAAAGACTCCCTCACTTTCGGCCAAAGATTAGCATACGCCCTCCTCTCTGCGACCTTCCCGGTTTCCATTTTCTATTATCCGGCACGCTGAGGCCACATGGCCTTCCTTCCGCATATATAACACACTCTCAAGTCGTCCCTTCTTCTTCGCTCGCACACTGACGCCATATGGCCCACCTTACCACAATGGAAACAAACTTTGGTAGCGGTCGGGCAAGCTCCTCTGTTATGCCGCCTCCACGCTTAGGGCACGCGCCTCCGCCGCCGCTTGGGCCCATCGCGTTCCTCGCGCTCCAGTCGGTTTGGCCTAGGGAAGGCTTGATCGTGTCTCCTCTTCGACTGACCCGACCTGAAGTCCGCCTTCGCCCGACGTCCACCAACACTATTCCCCGTTGTTTCGAATGCATCATCGATCAAGGTGGCCACTCAACCACCGCGGCATAGGTCTTTGGGTCATGGGCGACTCTGCACCCACGTAACCCTCCTCGCACTCCGTGAGGAACCGCTCAATCTTCTTCTTGTCTCAGGTCCACCAATTCTCGCAAAGAAACCGACAACATTGTGAACTCGTGTTCATACTCTTCGACCGATCGATTTGGTCCTCGCTTCAGTGCGCTTCACCGCTTCTCGATTCTCATCGCGGTGGGTAGTACTTCTCATAGAATGCTTCTGGAATAAAGACCCGTGTTATAGGCCCTTCACTCACGCCAATGGACCGCGAGGCGCTCTTCCACCATACATAGGCTCGCCCTCTTAGTGTGTAAATCGCACCTGGACTCTCTGTCGATCGTAGCGCACATGCGCTCAAATATGTCTTCCACCATCCCGAACCACGCTCAGCAAAGCCCACATGGTCAACTCCTTGCCCATCGAAGAGAGGCGGCTCATATTTCTCAAGTCCCGGCGGTATCTAGCCTCCTCTCGTAGTGTCTCCACGTGTCCGGCGCCTCTTCGCTCGAGCCGAGCCGCCTGGTTCTTCCTCTCGCGCCCCGATTTTTGTTAGCCATCACCCCGTAACTTGGGGACTTGATTAAGCGGCCGCCGTCCCGACTAGCCAAGGTTGCTGCAGGATCTCCCGGAGTCCCCGCCATAGTTGCGGAGCCGGGCCGTGCGCGACTCGGTCGCTCCTCGCCTCCGAGGGTTTTCATCAACATGTTCCGACGGCTCCCGACACCGGGCGCGTCTGATTAAGCTCCTCCCGATGCTCGGAGTGCTCATCCATTGGTGGGTCCACCACCGCCACGCCACGGGCTCCACGACCTCGGCCTCTTTGGCCTCCACGACCACGCCCACCACCCACGCTCTCTACCACGCCCACGCCCACGTGCCATACTCGAGTTAACCACAACAAACTTTAAAACACAAAGACCAAGGTCTTAAGCAAGCACGAATTCAAGCATCTAGAGGCAAACAACTTACTAACCCGACTTACGTTACAAAAATAAAAACAAGCAAACCTGGAGGTGAAGAGGCGACATTCTGCGAGAGGCTATGAGAACCAATACCTACGATGTAGGCAAGTATACAGACCTAAAAACTTTGGCTCGATACCAAATCGTAACGCCCTAGTTTTCGACACAATTCCAACTAGGGACGCCACTAGATAAGACCTCTCATACGAAATTTCTGGCAAAGATAACGACACTATCTGGACGAAACCAAAAATTTCCTTAACCTATTTAAGCAAGAAACACTTCTAAATGCCTTTCTCAACGCCCGACCTCCTCCCAAACTACAACAAAACAGGCCGGGCTCCAGCAGAACACACAACAGGGGCAACGGAAGCACTTGAACAGAAATATAAACGAGCATGTTGAACACGGAAACTAAAAGAATAAATGTCATGCTCAACACCCACAGAGTTTAGAAACCAACGAATAATTAAAAGGAATCAAAGTTCAACTTAATACAAAAAGCTTCCTAAGTTCTAAGATAAAAGTCTCTTTAAAACAAGAGAGGTCTCATAGCCAGTCATGTCGCCACCGTCGCTCTCCAGCTCACTGTTTGCCCTTACCTGCAACCAAAGACAATAAAGTAGACGGGTGAGTATGAGAATACTCAATAAGTAGCCCACTCACGTCCAAGCTACTAACATTCACATGTGCACACACAAAGGTAAAACAGGTTTGTAACCAAGGTATCTTAGGGACTCAAGACTAGGCGCTCACGTGTCTACCTCACCCCGAGACTCACCGACGATCTGGAAACCTAGGCGGCCATAGACGGGGATGCGCCCCAACGCGAAAGAGTAATCACTCTAACGCCACACATAACGCAATAGAGCCTCGACTCTAAAGCCCACACAGATCGCACAAGGGCGGCCCACCCAAGTGCCCACACAGAGATAACGTGGGGTGCTCAACCCTATGTCCACACAGCTCGCAAAAGGGTGCACTCGACCCTAAAGCGCACAGGCTCGCAAAAGGGCGCACTTGACCCTAATGCCCACACACGCATATATAGGGCGCACTCGACCCCAATGCCCACACAGAGATGCCACCCTAAAGGTTTTGTCTCGCTGGGTCACTCAGTGGGTTTGGTAACCCTAGCCTAGGAGGTTAAGCTCTAACGTTTCTCCTAGGCTTCCCCTAAACCGTTCAAGGTCATCCTGAAACCGAGTCCCTAACCAACAACCTAACCGGCCAATCACACAACAAACTCTTGGTCCATCCATAGAACTAACCAGCCATTCCTAACCAAAACCACCACACAACTCATCCTGTTCCGTTCCAGGGGTCAACCACACAACTCGCCCTACCATACAGACTCCAATCTCACTCAGCAACCAATCCCGAGTCATAAGGGCGCAATCATGAATTAAGCAATACATTCAGGGCACACAAGTGATTCAACCATAAGACTTACAAGATGTACAGGGCATCCACTACTAGGATAGGATAATTAGAGTCTCATGCACCAAACAATAGTTAACAGTCCACATAACAGTTATAAAGACGACCACAACGACCCCATACTCAAGCTCATTCACTTATGAGCTAGATACTTAACCAAACAGCTACTTACCTCGAATAAAGTACGCAAAGGGAGGTCCTTACTCCTTTCAGCCGCCCTAAGCACCTACAGAACGTCACAAACGATGCACAAGTTCAGTTGCGAACCAACCACGTGGCCCTACCCTTAAGGCACGACGACACAAAAGCGAATCCAACCGAGGTAACCGAAACCTTTAACTCAACCAACAAGAACTTAAAGCCAAAGCAACACATCCTAAGCTTACAATTCAGAACCAAAAAGATTCGAGAACGAGTCTTACCCACGATTACAAGCTGAACCGGCCCTATGCTCGTTATAGCCTCGAGATTTCTTCTAAAAGCCTTACTCCTTTGCCAACGAATCTGACCCTGTCCACAAAACAACACCAATCAGCGAGAGAAAGACTCGATTAGGGGCAAATCGGTTCAGATCCGAGGGAGAGAGGGACGGATCTGAAAAGAGGGAGAGAGAAAGAGAAGCAGATCGAAGAGGCAGAGAGAGAGAGCCCGGTCGGCGGTCGTCGAGAGGGGGCGCGAGAGGCGATGTCGGCGAGGGGTGTGGGCGACGAGATCTCGGGAGGGGAAAGAGAGAGGGAGGCCGACGAATCTGAAGGGAGGAGAGGGAGAAACGAATCGGAGAGAGACGGTGAACCGAGAGGCAACAGCTGACAATTGAAGTCGTCGACTCGTCGGCCGGCAGCGTGGCTTCGACTTCGGACGGTGGCTACCCTGCGCAGCAGCAGCGCATTTTAACTGGGGCTGCCAAGTGTTCCTCTCCTCATTCGATTTCTTTTTTTTTTTTTTTTTTTTTTTTGAATTATAAAACTAAAACTCTAGAAACTTAAGGAAAAGAGAAGGGGAAAGAAAATACCTTGACTCCTTCTCCCAAAACGCTCGATAAGAAGTGTAAGGCTGTCTATCCAATTTAAAGCGAGATTTGAAAGATTAATGGGTTTCTGCAAGATCCACAAATCAGTTCCTTGGCCCAACTCTTTTAAAACTAAAACATAAGCCCAAATATCACTCTGAAAAGAACCAAAACTTACTTGAATTTACCGGGCGTCACAGTGATCGTTTGGGTTCGAGTTGCTGAGATCGTGATTGTGGGAGAAGGAGCACTTGAAGAAAGAGTTCTTCAAAGGTAAATTTTAGCTGTCCAATTTCATAAAGCATGCTTAATCTTAGTCTTATTTGATTTTGATTGAAATCCATGTAACTAAATAAGAACACATGCTTCACAATCACTTCCGTTGCTGGATCCGATCCCTTCAATTGGTATCAGAGACAATTGTGTTCTTGATTTAGTTCTTGATTTTTCAAGATAAAAGGTGAGATTTACTGTTTTTCATGTGATAAATGAACGGTTTGCGAATTAGACGTTTTCAATTTTGGCACTAAGATTTACGTAATTTCGTTGAATTGTTTAATGTAAGGGCCAATTGTTTTGGGCATTTTATTATGTAAATCTAGTCTGTAAGTCCGTGTCGATCAAGGCAAAGTGGTTGCTGAGAAGAACGGAGCAAAAACAAGCAAGAAAATTGAAGTGGAATTGTTATTCTGTGAAGGGCGTTTACAACCTTGTTCATTAGCGTTGCAACGCCGCTGCGGCAGGCGCGCGACTGAGGAGACAACAGCGTTGCAACGCTATCCTCGGCATTGCAACGCTTATGCTGAGGCGCGCTTCAACGGGCAGAATAGGACAAGTTGCTGCGTTGCAACGCTAGTATCAGTGTTGCAACGCCACAGGCGTTTCACGAGAAAGAGCAACGGATAGAAACGTTTTTATTTTTATATAATAAATATAAAAATGGTTTATATTTATTTATATTTAATTTATTTAATTTTAATTAATATAATTAGATTATATTAATTAAAATTAATTTTTAGGGTGCCAAAATTGGACTAATTTTGTTATTTAAATTATGCAACTGTTGTGTAATTATTACCATGCATAATGTTTGCTTTTAATTTAGATATCCCACCTTAGGTTAAACATTTCCATGCATCATTTATAATATAAAGAGTTATATTATATAGTTTGCATGTATAATTAATATAAAGAGTTATATTAATTCATGGACAAGATTGACATGCATTATAATTCATGAGATGATTATACTATCTATGTTTTATTATTCATGAGATGAATGATCAAGCACTATGACATAGTATGCATGTCACCTAAGGTTAATTATTAGTTTTAAAATGTTTAGAACTTGAAAATAATAGACCTTAGGTTATCTAGTTCTAATTAGATTAGAATTAGGAACCAAGTAATTTATAAACAATGATTAAAAGAGGAACTTTGTCTAAGGAAGGTTCTGTCTAGACTGGGGTATGTAAGCTGACGGAAACGAAACACCCCTACCTGGGAACTGACATGGGAGTGAAATTTAATCAGAGAGTTTATAAATTATAGTAGCGTCAACGGGTTTATTAAGGGGTTAATAAACTAGAAATCCTAGGCTTAATATAAAGAGTTATATTAGCAAACTTAGGATAAAATCAATATAAGAGTTATATTGATTATCAATATGAGAGTTATATTGATAAGTCTAGGTGAAACCATTCGCCGGGTTTAACCTAAGTAAATTTTCTATAAAGTTAAAGTATCCAGTGGGAGGAAAAGTGTATATGATACATATTTTTCCACCTACGTATCTCCGGAAAGTTCACACCGTGAGGCTCATACATGGCCTCGTGGCGCAAACGGGAGCGTCCCCCTTTGGATGGTGTTTGTATGAGTCAATATCAAGGTGAATGGAGAGGGCACTTATAGTGAGTGGAAGCAGGTTTACTTATAACAAAACCTATGGTCTCTTCTGTCATTTATACCGTAAGATCACTATGGTCAGCCTGCTAGTTTGGCTTGGACCAGACAATCCCTTCAGAGGGCTTATCATAGGGTATCAAATACAGTAGTCACCCGAAAGGAATAAAGATTTCCTTAGTCTATTGTTCAATCTAGTCCTCCCTTTGGCGGATTTTATTGGATGGGGATTTTGGGGTATAAAGACAGAGGGTTACACTCACAAGGTATATAAGAAGTGTATGTACCCTGACCAAATAATGGTAATTAAAGCCTGTAGGAATAAGAGTTATTCTGGCATTAGGTTTTGGCCAAGAGTGTCTTGATCCAAAGGAGGAGTGTTTTTTATTACCCTTCGGTGTCACACATTCTAACATTCGGAGTATCATTGCAAATTATAAATGACCTAGGAATCATTTGATAATTGGCTAAAACATGATTGGACTAGAAAATAGTAGCAAGAAACTTATACAAGTTTTTTTGTAAATTTTCAGCAAAATGTCTAGCTCAATTATTTCCTTACTGGGTGTGGAAAAATTAACCGGAGAAAACATAATGATTTGGAGGAATACACTCAACATAATCTTGGTTGCACATGATCTTAAGTTCGTTCTCAATGAGGAGTGTCCTCAATTCTCTGCTCAAAACACATCTCAATCTGTTGAGGATGCGTATGACCGCTGGATCAATGCTAATATGTTTTAGCCAGGAGGCTGGAGGGCATACCTTATGTTTTAGCCAGGAGGCTGGAGGGCAAGGTCTGAGCTCGTTAGATCGTAGATTTTGTGCTAAATTTGTCTAGATAACCGTCCAAACAAATTTGGCATGAAGCCCTAAGGTACGTTTACAACACGCACATGGAGGAGGGAGCGTTAGTAAGAGAACATGTTCTCAATCTGATAGCTCACTTCAACATAGCGAAACTAAACGAAGCGGTCATAAACGAGAAAAGTCATGTTTTGTTGATCCTAGAATCTCTTCCGAAGAGTTTTCTAGAATTCCACCGCAATGCAGCGATGAAAACCATGGAGTATGATCTGACTTCTCTGCTAAATGAACGGCAGAAGTATCAGTCTCTTATGGATGATGAGAGAAAACAGAATGGGGAGGCAAATCTGTTTGCTCATTCCAAAAGTTCTCAGAACGGTTCAACCTCTGGAACTAAATACTGCAGTCATACTTCTGAACTTAAGAAGATATAGAAGAAAAAAAGCAATCGTCTAGCAAGAAAAATGTGTTATTTGATAACATGAATGTATTTTCAGGGTTTATTAGAAACCTTATTTATATTTCATGCCTTAGCGAACGTTGTACTTCAATTTCTTTTCAATTGAATAAAGTGTTTATTTCTTTGGAAAAGTATTGAACTATGTGCTGCTCTTCTTGAGAATTACTTGCAATGTTTTAATTCAGTTATAATAATTTTAAACACTGAATTATAGCAAATACACGAACTGATTTCTTGTAACACCCCTACTTTTATAACATAAGTTCCTAGGGCATTACTACTCATGCATGACTTTGAGGCCTTAAATAACGGTAAATAGGGAAAACTTGGTGATTAAATTCACTTTATGTGGGGATCCCATAAAAATAAAAACATAACCAAGTTCGACCTCTGGTTCCAAACCTCTATAATACATAAGCGGAAAAACAATAGTTTGTTAACAATATTATCTAAAACATATGCGCGGAAAACTATAACTCGGTTCCCATGGCTTCTGTAGCGCATCCTCGTCACTCGCCTGGTATGCCTTCGCCTTTACCTAAAAACATTTTAAAAGCGGAGAAAGCAAAACAAAGGTAAAGGGGTGAGTATTATAAAATACGTACTAAGTGGGAGGTCGGGAAATGCAATCACATGCAACATGACTTTCTTTTAAACATGACTTTTATATATGACATTTATACATGACTGTTATTCGTGACTTTTGAAATCATAAAACTTTCTGTTGTGGGACCTAAAACTCCTTTCATAAAATCATGACTTTTCTCTTTGGCTATGCGTGGTCAATTGAGTCTACCTGAGTCTTTTCATATTGAGTCCCTCAGAGACCCCTATAGGTTTGAGTCCCTCACAGACCCCTATAAGTTTTGAGTCCTTCACAGACCCCTATAAATTTGAGTCCCTCACAGACTCCTATAAGTTTGACCCATAGGGTCTCTGATGCATGTTTTACCATGCATAATATCTCAGGAGACCAATTGTCACAGCCTACATGACATGTTCATATACATACAATATGCATGAGGTCCCATTCTTCAAACACATATACATATACAATCAGAATGATGCAACAATCACATAAAACATAAAATCATGGCATAACTTTCATAACTTTAAACTTGAGTCAATCAATCATAAGTAATAAGTACGTTTATAATTTAAGATACATAATTAACACAATGACATAACTGAAAATCTCGCTATATATAAATATACATAACTGTATTAAAACTCATTTTCAAACATTTTGAAATCATTTTCATTTGGGTCCTCTCAAACCCTTAAATCATTCAAGCTCCTTTCTAAATCGTTTGAAAATCATTTACTCATGATCCTTTAAAACCCTATGAAATATTACTTTTCTAAAGTCATGGGCGTAAGTGTTGGAATTTCACCCTTTTGAACTAAGTCCTCGAATTTCACCTTTTAAAAATAAATCTTTCAAGAAGTCATATTCATTCCCCTTTTTAAGATCATTTGTAGAAAATCCCTTACCTTAACTTGGCTTGTAACTCCTAAAGTTTAGTTCATAACTCAAGGCTCCTTTCAAAGTTTTACGGTACTCGAAACCCTTCAATCCAACACCTTTTCCTAATTAACACACATAGTAATTAAACTTATTTTTTGAATCCAATAAAAGATAAGTCAAATTACCACTAACGAAGACTCAACACGAGCTCGGGATTCGAAGCTGATCAGGCTGGGCTAACTCCAGCGAGCGACGGCGCGTGGCCGGCTTGCGACGGTTGGCAGCGGCGTGTGTGGCGGCGCGTCTCGGAGCGTGGAGTACATCGTTGGGAAGCTTGTGGGTCGATCTATTCTGAACCGAGAAGGCTTTGATGAAAACCGATCGAAAACGAGGTGAACCGATCGAACCAAACTCTAATTTGGCTTGAAGATAAATGCAACGGTTCACACGCGGCAACGGGGTACTCGACCATCTACACGAATACTCTCGATTTTCGCCGAGGCTACCACGTCCGTGAGTAGGCGTCAATCGATCGGCTTCAACGTCGGCTTGGCTGAAGCAAAACGGGCGGCTTCAATCGGTCAGGGACAGGGACTTGCGTACAACAACTTCGACAACTACTTGTGTCCCGATCTGAGGCGTGCGGCTGGAGCAGACACGTGCGATGGGTTTCGACTGGCGTGTTCGACAGTTCGCAGCGACTTCATCTGGTTGTTCGGCCGAGTGGTTGCAAAAAGGAACAAAAAAAAGAAAAAGAAACTACTCTAACACTGGCTGACGACGTTCACTTCGTGAAGGGGAGAAGAGATGGAAGATGGTCAAAATAGTTCATTTGGTTGCATGCATAGAAGAGACAAAACCCTTATTCTTTTCCTTTTAATTTCCCAAATTGCCCTTCAACTTCCTTTAAACCACAAACATGCCCTTGGGCTTAATTACTTAACCTTGAAATGCTTATTTCCTTATGTTGTACAAAATTAAACTTTTAAATCCAAATAATTTAATTTCCATTAACTTAATCCAAAGTACAATCATAAAAGGTACTTGAAAAATCTGGAACGTTACAATCTTCCCTCCTTAAGAACTTTCGTCCTCGAAAGTTCCTTGTCTTGAAATAGTCAAGGATATTTAGCCTACATTTCACCTCCTCGCTCCCAAGAAGCCTCTTCTATCTTGTGACTTTACCATAATACCTTATCTAAACTTATTACTTGATTACTAAGGGGCCCTCTAATCTTTTGCGAGAATTCGCACAGACCTTTCCTCACAACTCACGTTCTCATTCAACTGCAAAAACTCGGAATTTACCACCTGCAATCGTGAACATAACTTTCCCTTCTTGTTAAAAACTCGAAACTCCTTTCATTAAAAAAAATGCTTTAAAGGTCATATGAACATCAACTCTAAACTCTAAGTCCCTTCGCCCCAATCTAGCATAGCTTTTCTGCTCACTCAATGCAGGTTGCATTCTTGCCCTGATCTTTTGAATAACATCCTTCTTGCAAGCTTGTAACCCTTTTTTTTTCAGCTCTAACTTAATCATTTTGTCGGACCATGGAGTCGTTGGTGTATTGCTATGCAAAATCCAACCGCCTACTTATTTTTGTTAACTTAGGTCTCCTTAATGGTTTTGTTGCGTGGATTATTCTGCATAAGTTTTGCCAATCTTACTATCTAAATGCTACGAAAATTTCGAAAACATAACGACATAACTGTAACGATTCCAAAATTTCCTAACACCTATTTAACAAAAAGATTACACTTCTAAAATCAGATAGTCAACCAATCAGACCTCCAAACTTCAATTCAGATTACCAAGGTTCAGAAATGTTCAACAATCAAACAAAAATGAGTCTAAACTTCTTTAACTAATTTCAAACAATAAATATTTTAAAACACTATAACATAACAATCAGGTTGCGACCTCACCTTTAAAACAAAACATTAAAAGTGTAACAAAATCCTCTTGACTTACCTTGCTTTAGTGCTTAATCCATTATAAATTATCCAATTAGGTGTCAAAGATTTCATTGCAAGTTTTATGTCATGACTGAAGAAACTTAATTTAACTTAACCTATGTCTATCTAGGTGACATAAGGCATAACAATGAACCTCTAATGTAGCATTAATACGTCACTTGGTGCTTTTAAGGAAGTATCATTGTAACCTGCAAATCTATTTGTCACCTCAGATACTGTAAGAACTTGCTAAAACTAATCGTTGTTTGAAATTTTGAAAACATATTCCACAAGGTTCATCCTACACCAATGAGTCGCCTTTCTGAGTAAACTGTGTTAAGGGGAAGACTATTCTCAAGAATTTATGAACTATTACCTGCAGTAACCTGCTAGACTCAGAAAACTTCATACTTCAGTAACAATGGCAAGACGAGGCCACTATGTAACTGCATCTATCCTTGCAGGGTCCATAGAGATTTCGCTCTTGACACCACGGTTTCCTTAGAAGAACAATTCTTGGAATCAAAATTCTTATTCAGCAAACTTTACATATAACCTATTTTCCATAAAATTACTATAATCCTTCTAGGTTACTATTTATGTCCTTCATAAAACTTACACTTTACCACATTATCCTCAATGTTAACCAAACTCTTCTAAAGTGTTTTTCCTGTCCCTTCTTAGATTTCGATTATACCAGAATATCCCCAACAACTTAATCACAACAATAATTAGAAATTTCTTGAACACTAAATTCATTAAGTCTTTAAACATTGTGGGTGCTTTAGTCAAACCTCTATGACTTCATAATGTTCATAACATGATTTGAAAGCTATCTTGGGAGATCTTAACTCTGATTCTTGCCCGACGATAACTTGACCTCATATTCATCTTAAAGAACATTGTGTTCCTTATAGCTGGTGGAATAGGTCGTCAATCCAAGGAAGAAGATATTTATTCTTAGCAGCAACTTTCTTCAACTTCCAATAATCTACGCGTAATTAGGCATATAGATACACTTTTCTCCTTTACGAACAACAGTAATGCTCCTTAGGGTTATATATTACTAGTAGTTCTTTATATAAAAGGTCTTGCACCTATAACTTGAGCTCTTTTAACCTTATTGGAAGTATTCGCTAAGGAGTATTAGAAATTACTGATGCTCTACACTTTAATCTCATGCTCAAATCCAGCTTCTGTACTGGTTGTAACCTCGAAAGATCCACTTACTTTATTAATGCGAACACATTTTTCTCCTTTTAGCCAAAATGAGAACTTCCTAGCCTTACTCCAATAGTTGAACGACTACCACCATAGATAATTTTCATTTAAAGGCTATTTCGCTTAATCCCCTCGTACGAACAACGACAAGACCATTAAACTTTTCTCTAATACTCAAATCATCCATGTTTAGTCCTCTGCTCGAGGAAAATAAAAGTATACCACATAGGAATTCAAGGTTAACCTCTCAAATTATTTCTTCCAAGTTATACACATATATATCTTAATCAAAAAGTGGAAATTAGTGGCGAGGTTCCTTATACAAATTCCAAAAGCTTGAACACACAAGTGAGCATGTGACTGTCGAATTGTGCACAAGTTTCTGGAGTCCAGACAATCACTTCTCTCATGTTCTCAATTTAAAACTCTAACTCCTTACTTTTCCTCTTCATACTTGTCTTTATTAAGAACATTTAGCTTATGGTATTACTTTTGAAAGTTCACACCATGCCTATCTTCAATAATACATAAATGTTTCATATTTACAAAACTTCTTCTAAGTATCAACCTTTTTTTTTTACTCAACTCTTTCTTTTCTACCACTAACAGTAGGAATCTCATGCATATCCTGTTCTCTCAACGCAGAAACACATCACTTTCATAACATATATACGTTTAGCTTCACATATATGCATTTTCTTCCTGAAAACAAACAGTCTGATTCATATATTTTCATTCTTTCATAGCTTAGAAACACATCTTGCTCAAATCTCATACACATATAACTTTACATGTAAAACATACATAATTTTCTTTTCATAAACAAAAACAGAATTTTATTTCAAAGGCATACCTGGCGATGACTGGGAGTTGCTACTTAGCCATGAAATTACTAGTGCTTACGATGTAAGCAAGACTACAGAACCCATAACCTAGGGCTCTGATACCAACTGTAACACCCCTACTTTTATAACATAAGTTCCTAGGGCATTACTACTCATGCATGACTTTGAGGCCTTAAATAACGGTAAATAGGGAAAACTTGGTGATTAAATTCACTTTATGTGGGGATCCCATAAAAATAAAAACATTTAAAAAACATAACTAAGTTCGACCTCTGGTTCCAAACCACTATAATACATAAGCGAAAAAACAATAGTTTGTTAACAATATTATCTAAAACATATGCGCGAAAAACTATGACTCAGTTCCCATGGCTTCTGTAGCGCATCCTCGTCACTCGCCTGGTATGCCCTCGCCTTTACCTAAAAACATTTTAAAAGCGGAGAAAGCAAAACAAAGGTAAAGGGGTGAGTATTATAAAATACCCAATAAGTGGGAGGTCGGAATATGCAATCACATGCAACATGACTTTCTTTTAAACATGACTTTTATATATGACTTTTATACATGACTGTTATTCGTGACTTTTGAAATCATAAAACTTTCTGTTGTGGAACCTAAAACTCCTTTCATAAAATCATGACTTTTCTCTTTGGCTATGCGTGGTCAATTGAGTCTACTTGAGTCTTTCATATTGAGTCCCTCAGAGACCCCTATAGGTTTGAGTCCCTCACAGACTCCTATAAGATTTGAGTCCCTCACAGACCCCTATAAGTTTTGAGTCCTTCACAGACCCCTATAAGTTTGAGTCCCTCACAGACTCCTATAAGTTTGACCCATAGGGTCTCTGATGCATGTTTTACCATGCATAAATTCTCAGGAGACCAATTGTCACAGCCTACATGACATGTTCATATACATACAATATGCATGAGGTCCCATTCTTCAAACACATATACATATACAATCAGAATGATGCAACAATCACATAAAACATAAAATCATGGCATAACTTTCATAACTTTAAACTTGAGTCAATCAATCATAAGTAATAAGTACGTTTATAATTTAAGATACATAATTAACACAATGACATAACTGAAAATCTCGCTATATATAAATATACATAACTGTATTAAAACTCATTTTCAAACACTTTGAAATCATTTCCATTTGGGTCCTCTCAAACCCTTAAATCATTCAAGCTCATTTCTAAATCGTTTGAAAATCATTTACTCATGATTCTTTAAAACCCTATGAAATATTACTTTTCTAAAGTCATGGGCGTAAGTCTTGGAATTTCACCCTTTTGAACTAAGTCCTCGAATTTCACCTTTTAAAAATAAATCTTTCAAGAAGTCATATTCATTCACCTTTTTAAGATCATTTGTAGAAAATCTCTTACCTTAACTTGGCTTGTAACTCCTAAAGTTTAGTTCATAACCCAAGGCTCCTCTCAAAGTTGTACGGTACTCGAAACCCTTCAATCCAACACATTTTCCTAATTAACACACATAGTAATTAAACTTATTTTTCGAATCCAATAAAAGATAAGTCAAATTACCACTAACGAAGACTCAACAAGGACTCGGGATTCAAAATTGATTAGGCTGGGCTAACTCCAACGAGCGGCGGCGCGTGGCCGGCCAGCGACGGTCGGCAGCGGCGTGTGTGGCGGCGCGTCTCGGAGCGTGGAGTACATCGTTGGGAAGCTTGTGGGTCGATCTATTCGGAACCGAGAAGGCTTTGATGAAAACTGATCGAAAACGAGGTGAACCGATCGAACCAAACTCTAATTTGGCTTGAAGAAAAATGCAGCGGTTCACACGTAGCAACGGGGTACTCGACCATCTACACGAATGCTGCCGATTTCCGACGAGGCTACCACGTCTGTGATTAGGCGTCAATCGATCGGCTTCAACGTCGGCTTGGCTGAAGCAAAACGGGCGGCTTCAATCGGTCGGGGACAGGGACTTGCGTACAACAACTTCGACAACTACTTGTGTCCTGATCTGAGGCGTGCGGCTGGAGCAGACACGTGTGATGGCTTTCGACTGGCGTGTTCGACAGTTCGCGGCGGCTTCATCTGGTTGTTCGGCCGAGTGGTTGCAAAACAGAACAAAAAAAAGAAAAAAAAACTACTCTAACACTGGCCGACGATTTTCACTTCGTGAAGGGGAGAAGAGATGGAACATGGTCAAAATAGTTCATTTGGTTGCGTGCATAGAAGAGACAAAACCCTTATTCTTTTCCTTTTAATTTCCCTAATTTCCCTTCAACTTCCTTTAAACCACAAACATGCCCTTGGGCTTAATTAATTAACCTTGAAATGCTTATTTCCTTATGTTGTACAAAATTAAACTTTTAAATCCAAATAATTTAATTTCCATTAACTTAATCCAAAGTACAATCATAAAAGGTACTTGAAAAATCTGGAACGTTACATTTCTCCTAAAGAAAATGCTCATCTTTGACATCTTAGATTGGGTCACATTAATCTCAATAGGATTGAGAGATTGGTAAAAATGAACATCTAAATGAGTTAGAAGAAAACACTTTACCTGTATGTGAATCCTGCCTAGAAGGCAAAATGACTAAAAGACTTTTTAGTGGAAAAGGTTACAGAGCCAAAGAACCTTTAGAGCTTATACATTCAGACCTTTGTGGTCCGATGAATGTTAAAGCCAAAAGAGGTTATGAATATTTCATCTCTTTTATAGATGATTATTCTAGATTTAGGCATTACCTAATGCATCACAAGTCTGAAGCACTTGAAAAGTTCAAGGAATTCAAGACTGAAATTGAAATCAATTAGGTAAATCAATTAAAACACTTCGATCAGACCGAGGTGGAGAGTACATGGATTTAAAATTCCAGAACTATATGATAGAACATGGAATTACATCCCAACTCTCAGCTCTCGATACTCCACAGAAAAACAGTGTATCGAAAAGGAGAAATAGAACCCTGTTGGACATGGTTCTATCAATGATGAGTTATGCTCATCTCCCTAGTTCCTTTTGGGGTTACCACTACGGGATACATTTTGAACAATGTGCCATCAAAAAGTGTTTCTGAAACACCTTTTGAACTTTGAAAAGGACGTAAAGGTAGTTTATGTCATTTTAGAATTTGGTGATGTCCAACACATGTGCTTGTGACAAATCCAAAGAAGTTGGATTCACGTTCAAAATTGTGCCTATTCGTAGGATACCCAAAAGAAAAAAGAGGTGGTTTATTCTATGATTCTAAGGAAGATAAGGTTTTTCTGTCGACAAATGGTGCTTTCTTAGAGTAGGACCACATAAGGGACCACAAACCAATAAGTAAGTTGTATTAAGGGAGTTAGACGAAACAATGGCAAAAGTTGCTAATAAAACTAGTACGTCAACAAGAGTTGTTGATAGTAGCTTGTTTAGTGTACAGAGTCCATCCCAAGAGTTGAGTATGCCTTGAGGTACTAGGAGGGTTATAACACAACCTAACCGTTACATGGGTTTATCTGAAATCCAAGTTGTTCTACCAGATGACGACTGTGAGGATCCATCGACTTATAATCGAGCGATGGTTGACAAAGACAAAGACAAATGGGTCATAGCCATGGACCAAGAAATGAAGTTTATGTACTTCAATTCTGTTTGGGATCTTGTAGATAAACCTGATGGGGTAAAACCTATAGGTTGTGAGTAGATCTACAAGAGAAAGCGTGGTGTAAATGGAAAGGTGCAAACAATTAAAGCTAGACTAGTAGCAAAGGGTTATACCCAGGTTGAAGAGGTTGGCTATGAGGAAACCTTTTCACCTCATGCTATGGTAGTGTCTATCTGTATCTTACTTGCCATTGCCATATATTATGACTATGAGGTATGAAAAATGGATGTCAAGACAGCCTTTTTGAATGTCAATCTTGATGAGAACATCTACATGGACCAACCCAAAGGGTTCATTGAACAAGGACAGGAGCAAAAGGTTTGGAGGCTTGAAAGGTGAATCTATGGACTGAAACAAGCCTCTAGGTCCTGGAATATAAGATTTGATGACGCAATCAAATCCTATGGCTTTGATCAAAATGATGAAGAACCTTGTGTCTACAAGAAAATCATCACTAGTTTTGTCGCATTCCTAGTTCTATATGTTGATGATATCCTACTCATTAGGAAGATGTAGGATATCTTACTGACATTAAGAATTTGCTAGCTACACAATTCAAAATGAAAGATTTCGGTGAAGCGCAATTTGTTCTTGGGATCCTGATTGTCCAGAACCGCAAGAATAAAACACTAGCCATGTCTCAGATATCTCACATCGACAAAGTGTTGTTGAGGTTTAAGATGCAAGACTCCAAAAAGGGTTTATTGCCTTTTAGACATGGAGTTCATTTGTCTAAGGAACAGTGTCCTAAGACACCTCAAGGAGTTGAGAATATGAGACGAATTCCTTATGCATCAGTTGTTGGGAGACTGATGTACGCCATGTTGTGTACTAGGCCAGACATTTGTTTTGCAGTTGGAATGGTTAGTAGGTATCAATCTAATCCAGGACCTGAACACTGAACAACGGTTAAAACAATCCTTAAGTATCTACGGAGAACAAGGAACTACATGCTTGTGTATAGGGCTAAGGATTTGATCCTTACAGGATACACAGATTCTGACTTTCAAACTGATAAAGATTCTCGGAAATCTACATCAGGGTCAGTATTCACTCTTAACGGAGGAGTTGTAGAATGGCGAAACATCAAGCAGGGTTGAATCGTTGATTCCACCATGGAGGTCGAATATGTGGCAGCTTGTGAAACAGCTAAAATAGGTCGTTTGGTTAAGGAAATTCATGCTAAATTTGGAAGTTGTTCCAAATATGAGTTTTTCCATTACGATGTAATGTGATAACAGTGGTGCCGTGAAAAATTCAAGGGAACCCCAAAGTCACAAGAGGGAAAAGAATATTGACCGGAAATATCATCTTATCTGGGATATCGTGCATCGAGGAGACGTGATTGTCACGAAGATAGCCTCAGAGCACAACGTTGGTGAACATTTTAGAAAGGCTCTCACGGCTAAAGTTTTTGATAGTCACCTAGAAGGTCTAGGTTTACAAATCATCCCCAACTAGGGCAAGTGGGAGTATTCTGTACAAAGGGTTTAAATGCCCTAATTTATTGTATTTACATTATTGTAATGTTTTAGTACTCCACAAGCTTTAGGTCAAGTGGGAGATTGTTGGCATTCGTGCCCTAAACTTATGTAATTTTGATCAAATAAATAAAGAGTTATTTGTTTTGATTAAATTATATTCTTGCTTTATAAATCCAATAAACTAAGCTCCAAGGTTATAATATATCTTGAACATCAGTGTAGTAGACACTATTTGGATTGTGTTCAAGAATATAACCTAAATGGTCTATGGTATAAGAATAAGGTTGGAAACCTTATTCTGGTAACACCATGGATGCGACCCACATTGTAATTAGTACAAATGAGGTAATCCAACTCATTCATGTGGTTAACATGCCAGTGAGGCATCCTGTATGAAGAGTTCATACAAGACCGGACTGCAAATTATTAGTCTAACCAGTGTAACACCGTTAACAGGATAAGGCTGATAATTTATAGATGGTCATTAGTGACTCGACCTGAATCCTGAGTAAGTTAAGAACTCCTGCTTATAGGGGTTTGTCCTTAGACTAGTATGGGTGAGAGTGGCCTGTAGCCGACTCAATAAGCCTATCTTCGTAGGGACAGAACCTCGTAGGTAGTTGGGGACTTAACTATACAAGATGGAATTCACTAATTCCTACACTAAGGAATTAGATAGGTTGTTCCCTTAAGAACTGAGTCCAGATCTTGAACAACGGGGCCCCGCCCTCTAAACTGATTAAGAGGGTATGAGTCTATGGTAATGATTATATCGATGGACACAATATAATCTATAATGAGAAGTGTGCAGCTACAAGTCTATAGTGGAGTGACTTGTAGTTAATGAATATTAATTAACTATATCAAAGAGTTTGATCAGTTAATCTCACATCATTGGAGCTCATGAACTCTAGGTACATTAGGTCCCCCGTTGGCTCAACATGGTAATATTGAGGTTATAAATTTAGGAATGAAATTGAAGTGTTCAATTTTATATATGAGGTGTTGTATTAGTTATATATGATATAATTGATATAATATATGGTTTTAATGTGAATTAGATTCACATATAAACCATATACTAATGAGAGAATAAAGGATGGATAGGATGGTAATTTCATCCTATTTCCCTATATATAGTTGCATGAGATGCAACTTTGGGAACCAATCTATTTGAGAAACCCTAGACCATTCTCTCATATTGTTGGAAAGAGTTCCTAGTACATTTTCACAAGATCATCTCACCTCACCCTAAAAGAAACCCACCTTCCTCCCTCACCTAGAGAACAACGGAGAAGATCCGGTGGTAGTGTCCGTGATCGTTTGGGTTCGAGTTGTTGAGATCGTGATCGTGGATGAAGGAGCACTTTAAGAAAGAGTTCTTCAAAGGTAAATTCTTGTTGTCCAATTTCTTAAAGCATGCTTAATCTTAGTCTTATTTGATTTTGATTGAAATCCATGTAACTAAATAAGAACACATGATTCACAATTGCTTCCGCTGTGGGATCCGATCCCTTCATGGATGTTTTGAGAGAAGTTGTATTTGGTACTTTTCCAGCAACACAACAATGTGGAACTCTAGGGTTACCAAAGCTTCTTTTTTAAAGGTGCATCTTATGCAACTATTTATAGGGAAATAGGATGGAAATTACCATCTTATCCCTCCTTCGTTCTCTCATTAGCTTATAGTTAACATGTGAATCTAATTCACATTAAAATTATATATTATATCAATTATATCACATATAATTGACATAACACCTCATATATGAAATTGAACACTCCAATCTCATTCCTAACTTTATACCCAGAGACGTCCACGGGGCGGGGCGGGGTCGGGAAATGGCTCCCCGTCCCCGTCCCCGCCCCCTATTTCATTTCCCGTCCCCGCGAAATTCCACATTTAATTTTGCGGGGAACGGGGCGGGGATTCCCCGCGGGAAATTCGCGGGGATCGGGCTCCCTGTGGGAAAAAATTTCCCGTTTATATTTTATTTTTTAAAATTGGATTTATTAATTAATTTTTTTTTGAAAATTTGTATTTAAATGGTTAATTATTCTTTAGAGATTTCTAGTTAAAAGGCATTTTTTTCAATTTTCTTAGAAAAATAAAATTATATTTAATAAAATTTAGACTTATAGTTTATTAAATGTATAAAAATATATATATATAAAATTAAATAAATTAATCGGGGTGAGGACGGGGAGCGGGGCGGGGACGGGGAATGTATTCTCCGTCCCCGTCCCCGTTTAGCCAACGGAGAAAATTGTTTCCCCGCTCCCTCCCCCATTCCCCGCCTAAACGGGGATTCCCCGCCCCGTTAGGGGCGGGTCCCCGCGGGAAAAATGGACATCTCTATTTATACCCTCAATATTACCATGTTGAGACAACGAATGGACCTAATGGACCTACAGTTCATGAGCTCCAATGATGTGAGATTAACTGATCAAACTCTTTGATTCAGTTAATGAATGTTCATTAACTACAAGTCACTCCACTATAGACTTATAGTTGCACTCTCCTCACTGTAGATTATATTTTGTCCATTGATATAATCAGTACCCATGAGTCGACCCTTCACAGGTTGTTTGTAATCACAGTTTGATCAAATTACCGTCTTACCCCTCTGATTACCTCTTTGTTCCTTAAGCACCACGGATCCTCTAATGAACTACAAGTCTATGGTCCTACCACAAACTCATACCCTCATAAGCAAGTTTAGAGGGTGGGGCCCCGTTGTTCAAGACCTGGACTCAGGTCTTATCTTGTTAACGACGTTATACTGGTTAGACTAATAATTTGCAGTACGGTCTTGTATGAACTCTTCATACAGGATGCCCCCACTCGCATGTCAACAACATGAATCATTTGCCTTGCCTCATTTGTACTAATTATTAAGTGGGTCGCATCCATGGCGTTACAAGAATAAGGTTTCCAACCTTATTATTATACCATAGACCATTTAGGTTATACTCTTGAGCACAATCCAAATAGTGTCTACTACATTGATGTTCAAGATTTATTATAACCTTGGAGCTTAGTTTATTGGATTTATAAAGCAAGAATATAATTTTACCAAAACAAATAACTCTTTATTTATTTGATCAAAATTACATAAGTTTAGGGGAAAAATCCCAACACCTTGACCTTTTTCCCCACGTGGGAAGCAGTGCGGTCAGCTTTACCAACCTTCTTCAACTTCTTCTGCTTACCTTTCACGCCTGAAGAACCTACAGATTTCGTCCAAGAGGTCGAACACCTATGAAAGACCTGAAGGCAACATTTGCCTCTACTTCTAGTCCCTTGACTCGCATCAGGGACTGGAATGTCTGTAGTTCTTTAAGAACCGTGGTCCGATTGTAGCTAATTTTGTTCATAACAGCATTGCTACGAAACTTAAAGAAACTCTTCGGAAGAGTCTCCAAAATAAATCTGACCTGGCTCGACTCATCGATCGAAGCACCATTCATCTTCACCAAGTTGAAGTGGGTCATCATGTCAAGAACATGTTCTCTAACAGATGTGTCGTCCTTCATCCTAGCATTGAACACGAGTTTGAGGGAATCGTGCCTAAACTCAAAGTACTGTTGTCCAAACATGTTCTACAACGACTCCATGATCTCCTTATCAGTGACCATGACCTTGTCCTTCTTATCCAAGACTTCAGATAAGCTTGCTATGATGTGGACCTTGGCCTTTTCATTAGCCTTGATCCATCGATCATACACATCACGAACATTTCGCGATGCAGTCGAGCCCGACACGTGAGGACACTCCTTAGTGAGCACAAACATAACGTGGTCAGTTACTAAGATCGTGTTACTATTGTTTTTCCACTTTTGATAATTGTTGCCTAACAGTTTTTCATAAGCTAAAAGAGCAATTATAGAACTTGACATTTTGCTGAAAGAAAAAACTTTGTATTAGTTCTTGCAAAAACTTTTCAAATCCAATCATTTTTAGCAAATTTTATTCTATGATCCTTATGTTATTTTAAAATTGCAATGATACCCCAAAGGTTTACAATGATCGCCACCGAAGAGTAGACAGAATCACTCCTACTCTGGGACGAGACTTTCTCGACCATACCCTAATACCATAATA
Organism: Trichosanthes cucumerina; assembly: GCA_036507285.1. Taxonomy (NCBI): domain Eukaryota; kingdom Viridiplantae; phylum Streptophyta; class Magnoliopsida; order Cucurbitales; family Cucurbitaceae; genus Trichosanthes; species Trichosanthes cucumerina. The sequence continues at coordinate 29,493,262 of CM071843.1, read as the reverse complement.
ACTCTTATTCCTAAAGGCCTCCTGTTACCATTTTTCGTTCAGAATTCATTAACTCTCAACAAATTCCGTGAGTGTCACCCTCTATCTTTAAACCAACAAGAAAATTGTATCACTGTCGGGAATTCACGGTGTTCCGACTCCCATGATCAAGGCCCTCTGAAGGGATTGTCTGGTCGAGGCCAAACTTACAGGCAGATCATGGGCATCTGACGGGGTGAATCGATAGAAGAGACCATGAGTTTCGTTTTCACAAGTCTGGTTCCCACTCACTATAAGTACTCTCTCCATTCACCTTGAATGTTTACCAATACAAATACCATCCGAAAGGGGAAACTCCCATTTGTGCCATGAGTCCGAGTATGGATCTCATGTTGGGTTTTGTGCCCTAAAACTCGTAGTTTGTAATTTTGTTCTAATTATTGTAATAAAGATTTATTATTTCAATAAAGAGTTATTGTTCGTTATTTACGATATTGCCCTACTTTTAACCCAAAATCCAATAAACTAACATCCAAGGCTGTAAAATTTCTCTTGAACTAAATGTAGTGTACATGTAAAGGATCTCGGTTCGAGATACAACCTAAAGGGTCTGTGGTAAGGGGATAAACTTCGGGTACCTTACCCTAGTAAAACTATGGATGTGGACAATTTTGTATATGATACAAACACTGTGATCCTAATGTGTTCGTGTAGATGACATGTGAATGAGGATATCCTATGTAATGAGATTACATAAGATCGGATCACGAAATAGTAACCACTAGATGTAACTCCGTTGACTAGCTAGGTTTCTATTTCACTAGGATGAACTAGGAAACTTAATCTCAATCCTAAGCAGGTTACGAACTCCTTTTTACGAGGGATTGTACTTTGACTAGTATGGGCGAGAGTGGCCAGATTCGCCAATTAAATATGCCTACCTTCTTGGGGACAAGACCGAGTGAGTGGCTGGGGACTTAACTTAGCAAGATATAATTCACTCCTTCCTGCCTACTAGGGTAAGTAGATGAATGTTCCCTTAAGTGGTGTCTCCAGGACTTTAAAAAAGGGTCCGACCCTCTCATTGGCCCGAGAGGGACTTCTTTTTGTTGGTAGGACCACAAATAAATTGTTCATTAGAGGAGTACTGGTACATAAGGTACAAGATGTAATCCAATGGTAAAATGGTAATTTGACCCAGTTGGCATTATGAACATTCGTGAAGGATTGACTTGCTGTTATTGGTCAATATCCGTGGACACAAAAATATATATGCAGTGAGAAAAGTGCAGTTGTAGGACTTTAATTGAGTGTTCCCGCAGTTAACGCATGTTGATTAGGAGGTTAATGAGATTAACCGAATAATCTCGTATCGTTGGGCTTCTGATCTGTAGGTCCCTTAGGTCCACCTTCTAACTCGTAAAGGGTTTTTAGATCATTTGGATTTGAAATGTTCAAATTCATTTAGGGAATAAATTTAATGTATATAGATACATTATAATATAAAGTTTTGGAACTTTATATTATAAATTTAATGTAAATATGATTCATATTAAATTATGTGAGATAAATAAATATTTGAAAGAGTGCAAATATGAATTTAAATGTGAATGAGATTCATATTTGGAAAACTATAGGTTAAAATTTAATGTGCATAAGATGTGCATTAAAACTATAGGTTAATGGATTATAATTAAATAATAAAATTAAACATATGATATTTAATTAATTAATTAAAGAGTTAATTAAATACATTAATTAAATATAATTTAATTAATGATGATTTAATATGGTTAAATTAATACTATTATTTTATTATTATTTAAATAATTAAAATGGGGATCCTGTGTGAGACACATTTCCCACTACCCCATATCTCTCCCACTCCCATCGATAAGTATGGGAGGGAGGGGAGAGTGATGTGATCGATCAATCCTGGCAATTAACGAATTGCTGCAAAAAGAATTCTCTCTCTTTCTCAATTCCTTCCTTTTCACCTTTTCCAAACTGTTGGAGGCTTTCCCACAAAAGCCTAGATCTAAGCTACTCAGATATATAGAAGGTTCTCTTTGTGGTAGTGTCCTGTTGAAAAAACAGAGGATTTTTTTTGGTTTGTTGTGTTGCTGTGCAAATTGGAGCAAGGAGTTGCAGGATTGAGAAACTACAAAGGTAAATGATTTCATACTTTTAGTTTAGACTTTTACAGCATGTGTTTGCATAATTAAATTCCATGCCTAATTAGATTAGATTTACTACTTATTCTCTGTTTTTATCCAATGTACTAGTATTTGGAATAAACCAAAATAAACAAGCAATGGATCTATAAAAATACGTTTCCGCTGCTCACGGGGATCAGATCTCCATCATCTCACAAAGATCTGTGCATTGAATTTAAATGTATCTTATGTTGGGGTTTGTGCCATAAAACTCGTAGTTTATAAATTTTTGTTCTAATTATTATAATAAAGAGTTATTATTTTCAATAAAGTGTTATTGTTCATTATTTACGATATTGCACTTGTTTTAACCCTAAATCTAATAAACTAACATCCAACGTTGTAAAATGTCTCTTGAACTGAATGTAATGTACAATCAAAGGATCTCAGTTCGAGATACAACCTAAAGGGTCTATAGTAAGGGGATAAGGTTTGGGTACCTTACCCAGGTAATACTATGGATATGACCCAGTATTTGATACAAACACAGTGATCTTAGCGTGTTTGTGTAGACGACATGTGAGTTGGGATATCCTATGTGATAAGATCGCATAAGACCGAACCGCGAAATACTAATTGCTAGATGTAACTCCGTTGACTTGTTAGATTTATATTTCACTAGGATGACCTAGGAAACTTGATCTCAATCCTGAGCAGGTTACGAATTCTTGTTTGCGAGAGATTATCATTTGACTAGTATGGGGGAGAGTGGCCAGATTCGCCGACTCAATATACCTACCTTCTTGGGGACAAGACCGAGTGAGCGACTGGGGACTTAACTTAGCAAGATGGAATTCACTTCTTCCCGCCTATTAGGGTAAGTAGATGAATGCTCCCTTAAGTGGTGTCTCTGGGACTTCAACAAAGGGCCCGACCCTCTCGTTGGCCCGAGAGGGACTTCTGTTTGTTGGTAGGACCACAAACAAATTGTTCATTAGAGGAGCACTGGTACTTAAGGTAAAAGATGTAACCAAGGGGTAAAACAGTAATTTGACCCATCTGGTGTTACGAACATTCGTGAAAGATTGACTTGCTGTTATTAGTCAATATTCGTGGACACCGAAATATATCTGGAGTGAGAAGAGTGCAGCTGTGGGACTTTAGTGGAGTGTTCCTGCAGTTAACGAATGTTGATTAGGAGGTTAATGAGATTAACCGAGTAATCTCCTATCGTTGGAGCTTCCGATCTGTAGGTCCATTAGGTCCACCTTCTAGCTCGTAAAGGGTTCTTAGATCATTTGAATTATAAATGTTCAAATTTAATTAGGGAATAAATTTAATGTATATAGATACGTTATAATATAAAGTTTTGCAACTTTATAAATTTAATGTGAATGTGATTCATATTAAATTATATGAGAGAATTAAATATTTTAAAGAGTTCAAATATTAATTTAAATGTGAATGTGATTCATATTAAAAAACTATAGGTTAAAATTTAATGTGCATGAGATGCGCATTAAAACTATATGTTAGAGGATAAATAGATTAAATATGATTTGATCTTAATTAAATATTTGATATTTAAATATTAATTAAATATATGATATTTAATTAAATAATTAATTAAATTTGATTTAATTAATTTAATAATTGATTAGTTATAATTAATTAATTAATGGGAGCGTGTCAGAAGGACACGTTTTGTGACGCCCGGTAATTTCAGGTAAATCATTATTTCCTTTTCGTTTTTAACTTCGGGCTCATGTCGTAGTTTTTTTTTAAAAGCCTTGGGCTAAGAAATTAATTATTGGACCTTGCAGGGACCCAATTATTTAAACCTCTCGCTTTAAATTGGGGTGATTAGCCTTAAGCTCATTATCGAGCGTGTGGGAGGGAGAAGGAGTCAAGGTATTCTTTCCCTTCTCTTCTTCCTTAAAGTTCCTAGGGTTTTATTTAAAAAAAAAAAAAAAAAAAAAAAGAAGAGAAAGGGATCGAGCCGCAGCTCTCCCCCTCTCCTTCTTCTTCCGTTCGGCGCATCACACAAGAGAGCAGCCGCCCGCGCGGCGGCCGCTATCCATCTCCTCTCCTCCCTTCCTCCGTTTGTGGGTCGTCGAACCCCTCCCTCCTCGCGCGGCCGTTTCTCCGTCTTTCCTCTCCTCGCCGGTTGGATCTGCCGATCTCCTCCCTTCGAACCGCCATCCGCCGCCGCTTCCCCGCTTGCTCGCCGTCCCCCCTCCCTCTCGCACTCTCGGTCTCCCTCTCTGTCTCCCTTCCCTTCCGCTCAGAAGTTCTCTCTCTCCTCCTCCTCCTCTGCCGTCGTCGCCCGCTTGGTGAGACCCACGCCTTCGATTCGCCACCGCCACCCCACGCCCCCTCGCCAGGCATCGCCTCTCGATCCGCCGCCCCCTCCCTCGTTCGATTTCTCTCTTTCTCTCCCTCTCGGTCAACTCCCTTTCTCTCCCCTCTCTCTCCCCTGGATCTGAACCGATTTGCCCCTAATTGAATCTCTCGGCTGATTTGTGTGGTTTTGTTGGACAGTTTCGAGATCCGCGAGATAAGTAGATCTTTGAAGGAATATCGAGGCTAAGATTGAACGAAGAATCGCTTTCACCGTGAATCGTGGGTAAGACTCGCTCTGAATCTTTTTGGTCATGAATTCGAGTTTAGAACTTGTCGTTTCAACCGTGTTTACCGCTTAGATGCACATTAGGTGTCATGTTAGCTCGATTAAGTTCGTTCGAGTTGTACCTTAAGGGTAGAGTCAAAGGTTGATTCACAACCGAACTTGTGCATCGTTTGTCTTTGCTGCTCAGTAGGTGCTTAGGGTCACTAACGAGTAAGGACCTCCCTTTTGCGTACTTTTTATTTGAGGTAAGTAGTTGTTTGGTTAAGTATCAAGCTCATAAGTGAATGAGCTTGAGTGCGGTCATTGTGGTCGACTTTATAATCATTATGTGGATCATTAATCGTTGTTTGGTGCATGAGACTCATTATCCTGTTCTAGTAGTGAATGCCCCGTACACCTTGTAAGTTTTATGGTTGAATCACTTGTGTGCTCGAACGTATTGCTTAATTCATGTTTGCGCTCTTATGACTCGGGATTGGTTCTTTGAGTGAGATTCGAGTCCGTATGGTAGGGCGAGTTGTGTGGTTGACCCTGAATGGAAACAGATGAGCCGTGGGGTGGTTTTGACTAGAAATGACCGTTAGTTCTGTGGATGGACCAAGAGTTTGCTGTGTGTGATTGGTCGGTTAGGTTGTTGGTTAGGGACTTGGTTTCGAATGACCTTGAACGGATTAGGGAAGCCTAGGAGAAACGTTAGAGCTTAACCTCCTAGGCTAGCGTTACCAAACCCACCGAGTGACCCCAGAGCGAGACAAAACCTTTAGGTGGCATCTCTGTGTGGGCATTTGGGTCGAGTGCGCCTTTATGCGAGCCGTGTGTGGGCATTAGGGTCGAGTGCACCCTTTGCGAGCTGTGAGCTTTAGGGTCGAGTGCACCCTTTTGCGAGCCGTGTGGACATGGGGTCGAGCACCCTATGTGATCTCTCGTGTGGCACTGGGTGGGCCGCCCTTGTGCGATCTGTGTGGGCTTTAGAGTTGAGGCTCTATTGCGCTACGTGTGGGCGTTAGAGTGATTACTCTTTCGCGTTGGGGCGCGTCCCCGCCTATGGCCGCCTAGGTTTCTAGATCGCTCGGTGAGTCTCGGGTGAGGTAGACACGTGAGCGCCTAGTCTTGAGTCCCTAAGACATTTTTGGTTACGAATCTATTTTACCTCTGTGTGTGCACATGTGATTGTTAGTAGCTTGGGCGTGAGTGGGCTACTTATCGAGTATTCTTATACTCACCCGCCTACTTTATTGTCTTTGGTTGCGGTGTAAGGGCAAACAAAGGAGCTGGAGAGCGACGGCGGTGGCGACGTGACGGGCTATGAGACCTCTCTTGTTTTTGAGAGACTTTAACCTTAGAACTTAGAAAGCTTTTTGTATTAAGTTGAACTCTGTTTCCTTTAGTTATTATTCGTTGGTTTCAACTCGTGAGTGTTGAGCATGACATTTATTCATTAGTTTTCCTTGTTCAAAGATGTTCGTTTATATTTCTGCTCAAGTACTTCCGCCCCTCTTGTGCGTTCACTGGAGCCCGACTGCTTTTGTTGTAGTTTGGGAGGAGGTCGGGCGTTGAAAAAGGCATTTAGAAGTGTTTCTTGCTTAAACAGTTAAGGAAATTTTTGGTTTCGTCCGAGATAGCGCCGTTTATCTGTCAAAATTTGGCATTGAGAGGGTGCTATCTAGTGACGCCTTAGTTGGATTTGTGTAGAAAATTAGGGCGTTACAGCTTGGTATCGAGCAAAGTTTTTAGGTCCTCATATACTTGCCTACATCGTGAGGTACCGGTTCTCATAGCCTCTCGCAGATTGTCGCCTCGTCACCTCCAGTTTGCTTGTTTTTATTTTTGTAAAGTAAGTCGGGTTAGTAAGTTGTTTGCCTCTGGATGCTTGAATTCGTGCTTGCTTAAGACCTTGGTGCCGTGTGTTTAAAGTTTGTTGTGGTTAACTCGAGTATGGCACGTGGACGTGGGCGTGGTAGAGCCGTGGGTGGTGGGCGTGGTCGTGGAGGCCGAAGAGGCCGAGGTCGTGGAGCCCGTGGCGTGGCCCGTGGTGGACCCACCAATGGATGAGCACTCCGAGCATCGGGAGGAGCTTAACCAGACGCCCCAACCGCCTGGGGAGCCGCCGTAACATGTTGATGAAAACCCTCGGGAGCGAGGGAACGACCGTGCCGCATGCACCACCTCCCGCCACTATAGCAGACTCCGTGAGATCCTGCGCAGCAACTTTGGCTAGTCGACGGCAGGCGCTTAACTGTGTCACCCAAGTTCGGGGTGATGGCTAACCAAAATCGGGGCGCGCAGAATCGTAACCAGCAAATCAGGCTCGAGCGAAAGAGAGATCGCCCGGACACGCGGAGCCACTACGAGAGGAGGCTAGATACCTTCGGGACTTCAGAAATACGAGCCACCTCTCTTCGATGGGCAAGGAGTTGACCATGTGGCTGCAGAGGCATGGTCCGGATGGTGGAAGACATATTTGAGCGTATGTGCCGCCTCGATCGACAGAGAGTCCAGCATGCAGCTTTACACACTCGCAGGACGGGCTATGTATGGTGGAAGTCTGCCTCGCGGTCCATTGACGTGAGTGAAGGGCCTATAACCTGGGCGCAGTTCCAGGAAGCATTCTATGAGAAGTACTACCCAGCCGCAATGAGAATCGAGAAGCGGTGAGTTTCACACTGAAGCGGGACCGAATCGATCGGTCGAAGAGTATGAACACGAGTTCACAATGTTGTCCCGATTTGTCGCAGAAATTGGTGGACACAGCATAAGAAGAAGATTGAAACGGTTCCTCACGGGTCTGCGAGGAGGGTTACGTGGTTCTGTAGCTGCCCATGACCCAAAGACGTATGCCGCGGTTGTTCGAGTGGCCACCTTGATCGATGCAGATTCAAAACAGCAGAGAGTACATGCTGGCGATCATCGGGCGGGCGTACTTACGGATCAGTCGAGAAGAGGAGACACGATCAAGCCTTCCCTAGCCAAACCGACCGGAGCGCGAGGGCGTGATGGGCCCAAGGAGCAGCGCGAGGCGCGCGCCCTAACCGTGGAGGGCAAAGATAACAGAGGAGCTTGCCCAGCCCACCACCAAAGTTTGTTTCCATTGTGGTAAGGTGGGTCATATGGCGTCAATGTGCAGCGCGAAGAAAAGATCGACTCACAGTATGCTACATATGTCGGAAGGAAGGCCATGTGGCCTCAGCGTGCCGGATAACAGAAATGCTGGAAACCAGGAAGGTCGCCAGAGAGGAGGAGCGTATGCTAATGCTGGCCGAGCCGCGGAAGGTGCTGGTAAAGTCGTCACAGGTACCTTACCTATTCTCGGTCATTTAGCTTTTGTACTTTTTGATTAGTGGCCGCACGCACTCCTTTATTTCTCAGACTTTTTTTGTGGGACAAGCCCAGCTAGAAGTAGAGCCCTTAGGTTTTAGCCTATCAGTTGCAACCCCTGTAGGGCCAGAGTTAGTGACACGGGAAAAGGTGAAGACCGGTCAGGTCTTGGTGGAGGGTCGCTCGTTGGAAGTGACCCTGATTGTCCCGAGATGAGTGACTTTGATGTAATCCCGGGCATGGATTGGTTAGCGAAGAAATCATGCCAACATCGATTGTCACCGCAGGGAGGTTGTGTTCAAGCCTCCGCCGTAACCGAGTTTCAAATTTAAAGGGAGCGAGTCAAAATCGGTTCCCAAGGTGATCTCAGCACTTAAGGCGAGTAAGTTGGTTGGTCAAGGGGCTTGGGCCATCTTAGCAAGTGTGACGGACTTGAGAAGTGAGAAAGAAGACGTGTCGCCGCGCGATGAGTCGTGAGTTCACCGATGTATTCCCGAGGATTTGCCAGGTTTGCCTCCGGTCAGGGAGGTGGATTTCAGTATCGAGTTGGAGCCAGGCACTGCACCATTATCGAAAGCTCTGCATGAATGGCCCCACCGAGTTAAAGGAGCTTAAGACGCAATGCGGGGAGTTGTTAGACAAGGGCTTCATTCGCCTAGTGTCTCTCTCCTGGGGTGCGCCTGCACTTTTGTGAAAAAGAAGGATGGGTCGATGCGCCTTTGCATTGACTACCGGGAGTTAAATAAAGTGACAGTAAAGAACAAGTACCCGCTCCCCAGAATTGACGATCTGTTTGACCAGTTACAGGGAGCCACTGTGTTCTCTAAGATAGATTTGCGCTCTACCACCACGATTCGAATAAAAGAAGAAGATATCCCAAAGACACCTTCTTGATCCGTGTATGGACATTACGAGTTTACCGTGATGTCGTTCGGTTTGACAAATGCCCCACTGTGTTCATGGGCACGATGAATCGGGTGTTCAAGGAGTTCCCGACACCTTCGTAATTGTGTTCATAGACGACATCCTAGTTTACTCAAAGTCGAGCGAAGAGCACGAGAACCACCTGAGGAAAGTCTTGACCGCTTTAAGAGAAAATCGGTTGTACGCCAAGTTCTCCAAATGCGAGTTTTGGTTGTCGCAGGTGTCCTTCTTAGGGCATGTAGTATCTAAGGAAGGTGTTTCAGAGATCCGCTCAAAGGTGGAAGCGATTTGATTGGCCTCGACCCAAGACTCACACCAAGTTCGTAGTTTCTTGGGTTTGGTAGCTATTACCGCTGCTTTGTGAAAGACTTTTCCAAGATTGCCACACCCTTACTCGCTTAACACGGAAGGGAATGCCTTCGTGTGGTGAGGCGTGCGAGAGGCAAGCTTTCGAGATTTGAAGCAGAGGTTGATTTCAGCTCCAGTGCTTACAGTGCCAGATGGATCGGGAAACTTTGTGGTTTACAGTGATGCTTCCAAGAAGGGCTTGGGCTGTGTTTTGATGCAGAACGGGAAGGTAATTGCTTATGCCTCTCGACAGTTGAAAGACTATGAGAAAAACTACCCGACCCACGACTTAGAGTTAGCGGCGGTGGTCTTTGCCTTAAAAATGCTGGAGACACTATTTGTACGGTGAAAAGATCCGGATGTATACTGCACCACAAGAGCTTGAAGTACTTGTTCACGCAGAAAGAGTTGAACATGAGACAACGTAGGTGGTTGGAGTTGGTGAAGGATTACGAGATTGAGATCTTGTACCACCCGGTAAGGCAAATGTGGTTGCCGATGCCCTTAGTAGAAAGGTAGCTCACACGCCGGCCTTGGTCACGAAAGAGTTTCATTTGCGAGTCGATATGGAGCGTCTTGCAGATTGCCGTGATGGTAGGGCGGTGTCATGGCTCGGTTTTTAACAAGTTGTCAAGATAACCGACTCGAGACAACGAAGTTCTAGACTCCCAACAGGGGAACCCCGGTCTTGTGGATTGGTGGGAACAGCCGTCCGGGCCAAGAGAGCGAGTTCTCGGTGTCATCGGATGGGGGCTTGTTGTTCGAGGGACGGTTGTGCGCTCCATGTAAGTGGCCTCAAGGAGGAAGTTCTAGCCGAGGCTCACGCTTCCCATTCTCGGTGCATCCCGGCGGTACTAAAATGTATCGGGACTCAAAGCAGTTTCTACTGTGGTGGAGTGGGATGAAGAAAGACGTAGCGGAGTTTGTTAGCGGATGTTTAGTCCGCCAACAAGTTAAAGCCCCAAGGCAGAAGCCGGCAGGGCTACTGCAACCCTTAGAGGTTCCTCAGTGGAAATGGGAAGAAGTTTCGATGGATTTCATTTCAGGTCTACCCCGAACCGTTAGAGGATTCACGGTGGTTTGGGTGATCGTTGACAGTGTGACAAAGTCGGCACATTTCCTTCCCGAAAACCGACTTATACGGTGGAGAAGTGGGGCGAAAGTTGCTCATGGAGGAAATTGTCGATTACACGAGTCCTGTGAAGATTGTCTCTCGATGGGGACCTCGTTTCACATCCAACTTCTGGATGAGTTTTCGTAAGGCTTTAGGAGCGGAATGTAATTTCAAGATGACATTTCACCCTCGCACGGATGGTCGACCGAGAGGTTGAATCGCATCTTGGAAGATATGCTCCGAGCTTGTGCCCTTGATTTCACAGGGAGTTGGGATACGCACCTTCACTTGATGGAGTTCGCCTATAACAACAGTTATCAGGCCACGATCGGGATGGCGCCTTTCGAGGCCTTGTATGGGAAGAGGTGCAGTCCCCGCTTTATTGGGAGAAGTTGGTGAGCGTAAGCTTTGGGACCCGAGCCGGTCCAAGTTACTAATGACGCTGTGTGCGTAAGATTAGAGCGAGAATGTTACTTGCTCGAGAGCGAGCAGACAGAAGAGTTACGCCGATGTGAGGCGTAGGGACTTGGAGTTTGCAGTTGGAGAGTACGCGTTCCTGAAAGTTGCACCTATGAAAGGTGTGTTGAGATTTGGCAAGAAAGGCAAGTTGAGCCCTAGGTTCATAGGGCCATTCGAGATCTTGGAGCGTATTGGCCCGCATGGCGTATCGTTTAGCCTTGCCACCGCCCCCGGCAAATGCGGCACGACGTGTTTCACGTGTCGATCTTTGAGAGGCTACGTGCGAGCACGCATCCCACGTGATTGACTACAAGCCACCGCAGTTGACGAGAATCTAAGCTACAAGGAGAAGCCGGTGGAAATCTTGGCTCGAGAGAAGAAAGGTGTTGAGAAATGCAGAGAAATCGACCTTGTCAAGGTCTTGTGGCAAAACCAGCAGTTTAAAGAGGCTACTTGGGAGCGTGAGGACGAGATGAGAACGAACTACCCGGAGTTGTTTGAGGACTAGCCACTTTCGAGGACGAAAGTTCTTAAGGTGGGGAGGATGTGACGCCCGGTAATTTCAGGAAAATCATTATTTCCTTTTCGTTTTTAACTTCTGCTCATGTCGTAGTTTTTTTAAAAGCCTTGGGCTAAGAAATTAATTATTGGACCTTGCAGGGACCCAATTATTTAAACCTCTCGCTTTAAATTGGGGTGATTAGCCTTAAGCTCATTATCGAGCGTGTTGGGAGAAGGAGTCAAGGTATTCTTTCCCTTCTCTTCTTCCTTAAAGTTCCTAGGGTTTTATTTAAAAAAAAAAAAAAAAAAAAAAAAAGAGAGAGAAAGGGATCGAGCCGCAGCTCTCCCCTCTCTCCTTCTTCTTCCGTTCGTGCGCACCGCACCAGTGAGCCGCCGCCCGCCGAGCCGGCGGCTATCCATCTCCTCTCCCTCCCTCTCCTTTGTGGGTCGTCGAACCCCTCCCTCCTCGCGCGGCCGTTTCTCCGTCTTTCCTCTCCTCGCCGGTTGGATCTGCGCCGATCTCCTCCTTTCGACCGCCATCCGCCGCCGCTTCCCCGCTTGCTCGCCGTCCGCCCCTCCCTCTCGCACTCTCGGTCTCCCTCTCTGTCTCTCTTCCCTTCCGCTTCCGAGTTCTCTCTCTCCCTCCTCTCCTCTGCCGCCCGCACACCGAGACCCACGCCTTCGATTCGCCACCGCCCGACCACGCCCCTCGCCAGCATCGCCTCTCGATCCGCCGCCCCCTCCTCTCGTTCGATTTCTCTCTTTCTCTCCCTCTCGGTCAACTCCCTTTCTCTCCCCCTCTCTCTCTCCCTCGGATCTCAACCGATTTGCCCCTAATTGAATCTCTCACGATTTGTGTGGTTTTGTTGGACGAGTTCGGATCCGCGATAAGGGTAGATCTTTGAAGGAATATCGAGGCTAAGATTGAACGAAGAATCGTTTTCACTCAGAAGTAGTAGGTAAGACTCGCTCAATCATTTTGGTCATGAATTCGAGTTTAGAACTTGTCGTTTCAACCGTGTTTACCGCTTAGATGCACATTAGGTGTCATGTTAGCTCGATTAAGTTCGTTCGAGTTGTACCTTAAGGGTAGAGTCAAAAGGTTGATTCACAAATCGAACTTGTGCATCGTTTGTCTTTGCTCAGTAGGTGCTTAGAAATTTGCTAACAGAGTAAGGACCTCCCTTTTTGCGTACTTTATTTGAGGTAAGTAGTCGTTTGGTTAAGTATCAAGCTCATAAGTGAATGAGCTTGAGTACGCACGGTCATTGTGGTCGACTTTATAATCATTATGTGGATCGTTAATCGTTGTTTGGTGCATGAGACTCGATTATCCTGTTCTAGTAGTGAATGCCCCGTACACCTTGTAAGTTTTATGGTTGAATCACTTGTGTGCCCGAACGTATTGCTTAATTCATGTTTGCGCTCTTATGACTCGGGATTGGTTCTTTGAGTGAGATTCGAGTCCGTATGGTAGGGCGAGTTGTGTGGTTGACCCTGGAATGGAAACAGATGAGCTGTGGGGTGGTTTTGACTAGAAATGACCGGTTAGTTCTGTGGATGGACCAAGAGTTTGGCTTTGTGTGATTGGTCGGTTAGGTTGTTGGTTAGGGACTTGGTTTCGAGAATGACCTTGAACGGATTAGGGAAGCCTAGGAGAAACGTTAGAGCTTAACCTCCTAGGCTAGCGTTACCAAACCCACCGAGTGACCCCGAGCGACAAAAACCTTTAGGTGGCATCTCTGTGTGGGCATTTGGGTCGAGTGCGCCCTTATGCGAGCCGTGTGGGCATTAGGGTCGAGTGCACCCTTTGCGAGCTCGTGAGCTTTAGGGTCGAGTGCACCCTTTGCGGTGTAGCCGTGGGACATGGGGTCGAGCACCCTATGTGATCTCTCGTGGGGGCACTGGGTGGGCCGCCCTTGTGCGATCTGTGTGGGCTTTAGAGTTGAGGCTCTATTATGTTACGTGTGGGCGTTAGAGTGATTACTCTTTCGCGTTGGGGCGCGTCCCCGTCTATGGCCGCCTAGGTTTCTAGATCGTCCGGTGAGTCTCGGGGTGAGGTAGACACGTGAGCGCCTAGTCTTGAGTCCCTAAGACATTTTTGGTTACGAATCTATTTTACCTCTGTGTGTGCACATGTGATTGTTAGTAGCTTGGACGTGAGTGGGCTACTTACTGAGTATTCTTATACTCACCCGTCTACTTTATTGTCTTTGGTTGCGTGTGGCAAACAAAGAGCTGAGAGAGCGCGGCGGGCGGCGACGTGACGGCTATGAGACCTCTCTTGTTTTTGAGAGACTTTAACCTTAGAACTTAGAAAGCTTTTTGTATTAAGTTGAACTCTGTTTCCTTTAGTTATTCGTTGGTTTCTGAACTCTGTGAGTGTTGAGCATGACATTTATTCAGATTAGTTTTCCTTGTTCAAAGATGTTCGTTTATATTTACTGCTCAAGTACTTCCGTTGCCCCTCTTGTGCGTTACTGGCTGGAGCCCGACTGCTTTTGTTGTAGTTTGGGAGGAGGTCGGGCGTTGAAAAAGGCATTTAGAAGTGTTTCTTGCTTAAACAGTTAAGGAAATTTTTGGTTTCGTCCGGATAAGCGCCGTTATGTCACAAAAATTTCTGCACGCAGGGTGCTATCTAGTGACGCCTTAGTTGGATTTGTGTAGAAAATTAGGGCGCGTTACGTTTCCTCTGGGAGTGGTGGAAGGACTCATCTCGTTTAACCTCTCAATGTAGAGGAGTTTGCATTTTTATCGATTCGAGGCAATTAACGAATTGCTGTGAATTCTCACATACAAACAAAATTCTCACACATCTCCAATTGTTTGATTCCTTCCACCAAGGAATTGATCCAAGTGGAACTCTGAGAAATATAGGGTTTACTGAGGCAATTAACGAATTGCTGTGAATTCTCACTTACAAACAAAATTCTCACACATCTCCAATTGTTTGATTCCTTCCACCAAGGAATTGATCCAAGTGGAACTCTGAGAAATATAGGGTTTACTGTATGGTAGTGCCCTGCTGAAAACAGAGAAGATTTCTTGTCTACTGTTGTTGTACAAATTTTGGAGGAGCAAGGAGTTGATGCTAGATTTGATCTACAAAGGTAATTAATATTTCTTTCCTGTTAGTTTTAGAACTTATACAACATGTTTGCATGTTTAGAATATATGCCTAATTAGATTAGATTTATTGTTTATCTCTCTGTTTTTATCCAATGTATTAGAATTTGGAAGAAACCAAAACAAGCAAGTAAAATGATCTTTAAACAACGTTTCCGTTGCTCACAGGGATCAAATTCCCTTCATTTTATACACTACAATTCCTTCCACTTAACACTTTAGTTTTACGGGATTGACCTAGATAAACCGGTTATATTTACTTATGTCTACTAATATAACTCTTTTATTTGATTAGCCTAAGTCTATAATCATATTATTAACTTAGGTCTATGTGAGTTTACTTAATTAGCGCTTAATTAACGACACTCACAAAAATATAACCTATGAATCTCCAGACCAGATTCACTCCCAGGTCGGTTCTCAGGTAGGGGTGTTCCGCAAAGCGTCAACTTAAATACTTCAGCCTTAGACAGAACCTTCCTTAGACAGAGTTACTAATTAGTCACCATTCATAAGTCACATTTGATTTCCTAATTCTAATCTTATTAAATATAAAAAACCTAAGTCTAATTAATTCAAGTTCTAAACCATTTAAAACTAATTAATTAACTTAAGTTACATGCATTTCTATATTATTGTGCTTGATAATTCATCACATGAATAATAAAACTATATAACATACATTCATCACATGAATTAATGCATGTCAATGCTTTTAATGTAAATAATGTAACACTTCTATTGAATAAATTAAAACATGCTTTATATTATGCATATAATTCAATCATACAACATTTTCATAATAAAATAACAAATTGGATCTGTTTTGGCACCGTAGGGACTTTAATTTAATTAATTAACATGAATATAACTCTTATATTAATATTAATTAAATAAAATTAATTTAATAACTTATTTTACAAAAATAAAATAAAATAGAGTAACTGATTTTCGGAAATAACCGCAGCCACTATTCCTCTTTGCCACTTTTGCGTGAAAATAGCGTTGAAATTGCCCACTATCGAAGCAGCGTTGCAACGTCACAGGCAACGTTGCAACGCTGCACTTCCCCAGTGTCTTGGCGCGTGCTCAACATTCACAAAACGCCGCCGTGCTCGGCGTGGCAACCTTGCGCGCGTCAATCGCGTCGCCGAACTCGAATGACATTGCAACGCTGCACTACAGAAGCTTCTCCTTCCGCATGGATAGGGTTGAGACGCTCGTCTCAACGCTTCCTTTGTACAACAACATAGTTTGCTAGAAAATGCTTGTTTCCACTTCTTTTCTTCACAACATCTCATGCAACCAATAACACGGACTTACATACTCAATTTACTTTCAATTATGCCCAAAACAACGGGCCCTTACATTGATCTTATCAACGATAAATGTAAATCTAGTATAAATGCCAAAATCGAAAACATCCATTTGGTAAACCATTAACATTCATCACATGAAATTAATGCTACCCACCGAAATACAAAATCCACAACGAAGGGCAACGTTGGGCTCTGATACCAACTTAAGGGAATGGATTTCCGGCAGCGGAAGCGTTGTGAAACGTTGTTGATTCATTTTGTCTCTATTTTCTTAAAATTGAATGCATCAACATACATTCTAGATTAAGTATATTGTTTTAAGAAGGAAAACAAAAAGTAAAAGTCATACTAACCTCTGGAAGAACCTTTCTTCGATTTCCTCTTCGATTTCTCTCGATCTGACAAAAGAACAATCTCGATCCTCAAACCGAAACTCGAACTGAACACAAAGACACTTTTCAAAGATCTTCTCGGTTGTTCTCGGGAGGTAGAGGGAGAGTGATGGAACTCCCTTTGGAATTTGGGTTGGAAAGAGTTATATAGAATTGAGAGAGAAGCTAGAGAGAATTTGTTTTTGTTCTTTGGATGGAATTCCAAAAATGATAACAATTACGTACCAAATGCTTCATAAAGCACCTATTTATAATAGTGTGTGGTGGAGCCAAAATCTCCACCAATTCACCATTTTACCACTACCATATGATATGCAAATCATCTTTGGATATCACATAATATAAGGTATCTCATATCTTAGTATAGAAATCCTATTTGCATAATTGTGGAATTTTAAATTGAATCATATTCAATTTAATCTCTCTCAATTGGACTTCTCCAAATTAGCCCTAATTAATCAATTAGGCTATACTATAGTTTATTATGAATATCATTCACATTAAATTATATATTATGTCAACTATATCACATATAAATGACATAAGTACCCTTTTAATGAATTTGAACACTTCAAATCCACTCCAAATCGTAAACCCTCATTTTGTCTAATTTGAGCCAACCGAGGGACCTGATGGACCTAGAAATGACAAACTCCAATGATACACGATTAACCGATCAAACTACGGGGTTTAGTTACGGTAACACTCCACTAAACCCCGTAGTTGCACTCCCATCACTGTAGGACAAGTTGTGTCCACCGACATAACCAATGCCCGTGAATCGTCCCTTCACAGGTTGTTCGTAGTCACTACTATGCCAATTTACCATTTTACCCCTGTGACTAGTTCTTGTTCCTTAAGTCCCACTGCTCTCTACTGAACAACTTTGTTGCATGGTCTAACAATAAACAACGCCCCTCTCGGGCCAATGAGAGGGTGGGTGCCCGTTGTTCAAACCCTGGAGACAACACTTAAGGGAATACCCCTTTTGGTTCCCCTAGTTTGAGAATTAGTGAATTTCTTCTTGCGTAGTTAAGTTCCCAGCTCCCCACGAGGTTCTGTCCGCAGACAAGAGTTCGTAACACACTCAAGATTAAGGACGAGTCACTAATGGCCATTTACAAAGTTATTAGTCCTATACTGTTAATGGTGTTACATCAGTAGGTTTAATAATTCACCGCCCGGTCATGTACAATCTCATTGTACCGGATGCCCCCACTCGCATGTCAACCACATGAACGAGATGGATCACCTCGTTTGTGTCTAATACAAAGTGGGTTGCATCCACAGTGTGATGAGAATGAGGTTCCCAACTCTATCCATATAATGTAGACCATTCGGGTCATTAACTCGAACGTGATCCTTCTTTGTGTCCATTACACACAGTTGAAGTTCTAGTTCTCTCATATAATATGACCCTGAAGCTTAGTTTATTGAACTAAGTGTATACAATGTGAGATACAAAGTCTGATAAATAAACAATCATTATTTATTAAAATAATAAGTATTACAAACTTCATGGGTTTAGGGCATACATCCTGTTGACTTCGATTCTTTTAATACAGTTAAGTGAGAGTATTCGTGTTAATTAATTGAGATAAAAACCAATTTCTGTAGATTCGATACTCGGTAGGAATATTGTTTTATATTACCTGACCTATCCACTTATGGAACCGTTAAAGGACACATCATCATTAATGCAATTTTGTGTATAATTTAGGTTGTGTTAATTAATTGAGATAAAAACCAATTTTTTGAGTTTTTGAGCATCTCAACTCGGACTTTTTCTTTAGGTTTGCATAGTGCGCTTTTATTGTGTAGTCCTTGAGCACTTGATCTAAGACTTTTGATTAATTTAGCGAAAAATGTTTTTCTTAGTAATGGATGTAGTTGCATTAATAGGACAATTTATTAGATTCTCTCCGAAGTCTTGTTGCTTGCAAAGTGCTGAAGCATGATTACCTTGTCCCAATTTAGCCTATTCAATGTTTTTTTCCTTGAGTTTCTTACATGTTTTTTCAGCATCTTAAGTTGTATTATAGGATTCATATGTTTGTTGTATCCAATAGGCTTAGGCATTGATTTGATGGTGAACCAGCATGATACATTGTAATTTACTAGTTAGGGAGAAAATACAATTTATATACCTTCAAGAAAAAAAAAGCTCGAAAGTCAAATCATTTTAGTGAAAGAGAAAAAAAGAAAAAAAGAAGAAGAAAAGAAATATAAGCTTGTAATGTGTTAAAAAGATTCAAGGGCAAAAAGTGTTGTCATTATCAAGATCAGTTAGGCCACTTATCAAGCGAGTGCTCTAGAAAAGGGTCACTGTGATATTTGTGTGAAAACTAGTGTCCTTCGTATTAAAATTATGAAAGTTTATCCTAGGGATAGTTTGTTGGGACCTATTAGCTTATTAGTTTCTTGAATGCTAGGAAACCCAAATAATTGGCGTCTAGGCCAACGAAGGAGGAAGATAGATTTAGAATCCTATAAACCTATCTTGCGCTTGTAAAGACCTAGTTAAGTACGGTAGTTGCACACACTCGTGCAAGAGACACTTGGAAAAACTTTTTAATATGCTTTTGAGGGCATGTTTAATTTTGATTTACACTTAGAATTTAACGAAACTATCTTGAGCATCGAAATTTGAGTCGGGTTTCTTACATCCAATGAAGTTATTTCTCTTGAGTTTATTGTAGTCTTGCTCAAGGACTAGCAAGGTTTAGGTGGGGTATTTGATAGGACTAGATAAGTCCTATATTTCCATGCACACCCCTTGTTGTGTTAAGGGATTTAACATGTTTTATTATTCATTTTTGCAGATAATTCAGAGCGAGGAGCAATTGGAGACGTTTTCGTTCTTTTTGGATCTTTTTGGTGTGCTTGCGGTTAACTCGAGCTTATCTGAAGATCAACTGAGCATCAATTGGAGAAGATGAGAAGATTTTTACCCTTATGCCCCATACGAGAGCATCAATATGCTCCATGGAGCCTCACTCAACGCTTGAAGACAGTATGCGAGATACAAGGTAGCGTAAAGATTCTATCCTAAGCATCTCGATGTTGTCGCAAGTCCAGAAGCACGCAAAACAAAGTAGCGTTGAGGCATTATCTCAAGTGTCTCGACGCTTCAATAGTGAGCACACTTCAACATTGCGGCGAGCTCATTCGATGTTGGTATATTTCGGCATCAACGGCGCGACGTTGTGCCTAGTTTGTCAATGCTACTTTGAGTTGTATATTATATAGCAAAAGAGAGGGGGAGAAGAGAATAACCACCATTGTTAGAGAGTTGAGGCTTCTGTATTTTTCATCTTTAGGTTAGAATTAGTTTAGGTTTTAGCTTACTAATCTTACGTATGGACATTTATGTGGGAACATCAATTCAGAGGCAATCATAAGAATTTTCTTGTGATGCCATGAGGTTTATTCTTTAATGTTAATTAATTTCTTGCCTTCTATCTTTTTCTTCTTTTTTTTTTACTCTCAAGCATGATCGTAGTGGAGTTTGATACCCTCCTAACGCATCGAAGGAGCTTAGTCCGACTATGCATGTTGAATTTATGTTTTACCATGTTTTTTAGTAGCATTAAGCATTTGAATCGATGAGTTTGTGAGCTTTGTGGTCATGGGCGACTTAATGAGGCTGCATGTTTAGGAATGATTTAAGAAATATTGATTTTAGTATAATTGATTTCTTTATAATTTATTTATTAAAATCCAGGACCCCCTACGACCTGGCAACGTCACCATATCATCCATGACTGCTTGTAAGAGTGAAGACACTATCCCCACAATCCAACACGAAGTTCTTTTAGCATGCTTTGTCCTCACTCACATGCACTCTAGGAAAATTCCTAGGAGGTCACCCAACATAGGACTGTTCCAAGCCAAGCACGCTTAACTATGGAGTTCCTATGATTGAGCCACCGAAAAGGAAGGTGCACCTTGTTGGTATAGGTAGTAGCTATCAATTCTTTTAAGCCTTTCTCAACTATACTTTCATATCCTCATTGTCATTCTCATGTACCCCTCTTCCTCGGGCACCATACTTTCATATCCTCAGGATCCCTCTCATTCAGATGTGGACTCGGTTCATTCATGTACCCCTCTTCCTCGGGCGTCACAATTTTAATATTTTATTAAACTATTGTAAAAGTGATTTAAAGTAAGAGATACATATTATAAAAACTTTAGAGAGAGAAAATTTGTCATTTTGTAAACAATGATGGATGAACTCAATAGTGACGATTTTGAGAAAATTCAATCATTGATGAGAATTTATGTTTAGAAAGGATTTCAATCCATAAATTTAGATTTATTATTCAAGTTTAGTAAAATATTTATATTTCAATTGAAAAGAGCAAGAACGACCACTTTCGTGAGTAGTTAACAAAAAAGGACTTTAGTCAACCAATTCAAGTTACAAAGCAATAGTTTCATATTTTTAAAGTATAGTTGGGATATTAACAAAAACAATGATTTCTTTTTTTTTTTTTTGTTTTTGAACAAAAAGGTTTCTCGCCTAAAAGAAAAATAAGTTCACTTTTTATGACAAATAACTCAAACTCAAATTTGTGTTCCTGTTTTGAATTAACATTTCTCTTTTACAAAAAGAGTACATATGATAGAAGAACTGTAACACCCCAAAAACACGAACACAACAACTCGAGACATTACTTCCAAGTTGTACCGTTCGCACCGAAAATCCGGCAGCATAACGGCGCAGCCTGGACAAACTGAAAAATTTTACAGGAAATCTGAAACTAAACACGAACACTTCAAAAGACTCACGAGGGTACCCAGCCTCCACCAAACTACACAGAGACAATAGGCTGGGCTCCAGTCCCTCGGAGTTAACAGAGAACTCAACAGCAGAAGCATGCTTTGAAAACGAAAGAGTACAACAGAACATACTTTGATTCGAGAAATGAACAACAGATAGAATAAAGTTTAAAACATGCATGGAAGCAACAGAACGCAACAGAAGCAAAGAAAATGAAAAGAACAATTCCTAACGCAACCCCTAAGTCCTACAAGTCTTCCATAGCCTCGCAGGGGTCTCGCCGTCGGTGGTCATCTCACTGGTTTGCCTTACCTGCAAGGAAAAAGAAATAAAGAAGGGGTGAGTATAAAAATACTCAGTAAGCAGCCCACTTCGTCCAAGAATAAAGAACATAAGCACGACTTAGACTTAGCTAAACACGACACCTAGCCCACCAAACAACCTCAACACACAACCTGGCCCTGCTTTTACTCAGCTTTATCAGTCCTGTCCTACCCTTAGCTCCTAGACTGGGTTGGCAGCACGTGGCCACGAGACTCATCCCGGGCCTGCACTAGGGCGAAGGACTCTATCCAACCCCTCTGACTCTAAGGATCACACCCCAAGTTGCACAACTGGATGGGGGCGGACCACCACATCCCATAAACATCAAAGCGGTACAACCGCGCACAATCGACCTCGGGCTCATTCCCGGGCCTGCACTAGGGCGAAGGACTCTATCCAACCCCTCTTACTCCAGGGGTCGTACCCCCGAGTCTCACATCATCGACATTTCTCCAACCTCTAGTCTTAGTCTACTAAGGGTTACACAGTTACTTAGGACTTGGGCCTGCACTAGGGCTAGTTGTGCTAACTATAGTCTTAAGGCTCAACGGCACTTCCCGAGTCACTACAGACTAAGCACGGGACAACTAAGGCACGGGACAAACAGTCATAGCAATCGCACAATCGTAGTTCTCAAAGACAAACTACTTTACTCTATAAGCTACTATTCACATAGGACTAACAGACAATTAACCCCTGAACCAACAGGTTCGGGTTTCAATACAGATAGAATAGGACTAACAGACAATTAACCCCTGAACCAACAGGTTCGGGTTTCAGTACAGATATGCAACGAACATCAAAGAGCATGAGTTAGGCACAATTACACTTCTCATATCCTAACATGCTACTAACAGGTGGACACATGCAACGTGCCCCTAAACCCTACACTTAGGTCTGGAGCGTGAGGGCTATTTCCCCCATGACTCATTCTAGCGAAATGTTAGGCGTGAGAGAGACGTCTCTCACCGCCATTCGTTAACGAGACCTAGGGCGGAGTTAGCGGCAGGAAACGCAGGGTTCTGGATGGTGATATTGTTGATTCGTGTTGTTATGTCATGAGGTTGCGTAGTGTGGTGCCTAGTCGTGAGAAGACTCTTAAACTGAGCTTGACGGTGGTAGTAGTTTTGACGTGAGTGAGCTGCTTACTGAGTATTTTTATACTCACCCGTCTTCTTTGTTGTTTTGGTTGTAGGTACGAAACCAAGAGGCGACTGGCGGCGGTGGCGACCTGACTAGGCTGTGAAGAATTTCCTTCCCTGAGCCTAGGCATGGATTTTATCTCTGTATTGGTTGTTTAGTTGTTAGTTTCAGAACTTGTGGTCCATCTTCGTACTCCTATGTGTAGCTCCTATGGTAGTCTCTTAGCTTAATAAGTTTTACGACATTGAACTCGGTTGTCAACCTGTTTGTAAGTGTATTGCTTGTTGAAATTCTGATTCTTTTTAGGCTCAGCCTAATCTTTAATTGAAGTCTGGTGGAAGTTGGGTATTTATTGAACCTTAAGGAGTGTTTGATTGGATTTACAGGTCCCCAACGAAACTTTGGTTACCTCCTAGTTATGTCGTTATGCTGCCAAAGCTTCGGCGCAGATGGCATGACTAAGTAACCTCCCTAGCTATATTTGTCCTAAGTTTTAGGGTCGTTACAGAGATAATCACAATACATGGAACCGAACACCAAAGAAACAATCATCAGTTTAAAGATTAAGAGAATTAAAACATATGTGGTTTGGAATTTATAATAAAATAATTTTTGTTGTAATTTATATCATAATAAAAATTTTAAAATACAATGAACTATTATTGATAAATAAATAATATATTCTTTTTTAATATTATTGTTAATTTGACGACGTATTGAATAATTATTTTGTAAAACAAATATTTAGTGAGGTTTGGAATTGTTTTTCCCTAATATTTTTCTATGTAGGAACGAAATATAACGAAATTTCTTATAAATTTATCCTTATAATTAATATAAAACATCAAGTATAACAAAGTGAACATATCGGTTTATGATTTTCAAAAAAAAAAAAACATATCGGTTTATGAATTAATTATTCCTATTTGAAATTTGAACTAAATTTATATACTTATTATAAAGTGATAAAACTAAATTCATTTACTTATTTATTATAAAGTTATCATTAAATAATTATTTTTATTTAACTAATATATTTTTATTAAAATTTTAATGCATTTTAAAAGCATGATAAAGACAAAATATGTAGCAAACTTAGAAAATATGAATAAAGTATTGTAGCAAACTTGGTGAGTAAAGTAGAGTACTGCAAACAAATGCGACTTTATTTAAACAAACTCATATACCCCACTTTCAAAATAAGAAACCAAACACCCCCTAAGACACTTAACATGAGCATACTTTTTTACAGAGGCTTTGGAGAGCATGCCTAGTTATGTAATGTTTATGAAGGAGATTCTCACAAAAAAGAATAAGTTCAGAGACTATGAACAAGTCTTCATGATGGGTATTACAAATTATTTAATACAAGATAAATTGTCCATTGAAATGAAGAATGCAGGTAGTTTCACAATCCCTTGCACAATAGGTGATATTCATATTAAGAAAAGTTTATGTGATTTAGGGTCTAGTGTAAAATTAATGACTTACTCGATTTACAAGAAATTAAATCGTGGGGAACTACGATTATCCACTATATCTCTTGAGTTGGTAAATGGATCGGCTGGTAATTGAGAATATCTTTGTTAAAATTAATATGTCTATTTTTTTCCATAGATTTTCTAGCGTTGGATGAGAAGGATGGTGACTTCAAGATTTCTGTTATCTTCGGACAATCCTTACTGGCAATTGGTTAGGCTGATTTCATCACGAACATAGGTAAACTAACCTAGGCTGATTTCATCACGAACATAGGTAAACTAACCTTTGAAGTAAAGGATGAGAAGGTAATGTTTAAATTTTTGTGTCCTATGCATGTGCCATAAATGGAAAACTGTTATAGGACATGATTGGTAAATGATGAGCCTTCTAGCTTTGCTCATAGTAGTTTACCTATGTTTCACGAGCTGGAATCAGTTATGTTTAATATGGATGATCACCTGGAGTTACTGTTGAGGGGTCGTGGTGCTTCTTCTATTTTTATTGATTCCGACTTTGTTGATGAGACGATTATTGATTCTGATAAATCTGCTTGTAAGGTTGATAGAAATTAGTCTTCCTTTTGAACACCCTGATGTTATGCTTACGTAATGTGTTGTTAACGATAATATGAAAACTCAAAATATCGTTTGTGAAGGTGTTCGAATATTGAAAATTAGGAAGTGCAAAGACTTTAATTAAAGATGTTTCAGTTTTCGAGGGGTTGTCTACTGAAGATATGCACAATAGAGTGCCCGTAGTGAATGAGATAATTCTTTTAGAAAACCGAGGGCAATCGGTCGGTTTTGTAACTTTTTCGGTCGGAGTCAGTTTTGTGCTTGACAAAACCGATCGATATTTAAAGAAATTATATATATATATATATATATATATAAAATAACAATAATAATAATAATAATTAAAAAATAAAAACTAAAAAGATTTTCTCAAAATATATTAAATCATAATGATAAATTATTAATTAATTAATTAATTAAATATTTAAAAAATATATAAAAATAAACCAAACCGACCGGTCGGTCGGTCAGTTTTTTTAAAAAAAGAAGGTCGGTCAAACCGACCGACCTTGGTCGGGTCGGGGGTCGGTTCGGGTCGAAAAACGACCCAGACCGACCGATGCTCACCCGTAGAAAACACCAATGATAAGAAGTGGAGTTTGAAGTGGAGTTTAACACATGTTATAGATTACATTTAGAGTTATGGTGAGTTAATTTATAAATTACATATTACCATGCCTATGTCGAGTGAGATTGTTATGTGAAGAAATTAATTGGAGAAAATTCCTATGCATCATGTTATTGAGTCAAGTTACAATTTTCCCTCATGTTTGAAATTATATATTTTAAATCATATAGGAGGAGTTAATTCTATTTTGGCAAGGAATTGGAAGAATGGTGGATTCTTTATTTTTAACTTTCCTTGAAACATTTTTAGGATCACCTCGAGCTAGTGATGCTAAACAAGCACTTCTTATAAGGCAACCCAAGTTGTTTGTTTGTCGTTGTTTAGTTTGTTTTGAGTAGTTAGTTTTAGTGATCTTTGCTAGTTCAAGGTTTCAGTTGTTCTCACATCTCCCAAGCCTTCAATGGATGTTCCGAATGATGTTCCTCGCTTAGCAAGGTAGCGTCGTTTCGCTTTTATGTTTTAAATTTTTCTTGTCATGTTTAGGAAAGGTAAATGATGTTATACATTGAGCACAATGTATAGTTTATGTCTGGGGGAATGCAGGGTTTGCTTGAGTTGATTTTGAGATGAGTTTAAAAATATTTTAAAGTTTATGTGCTTGAATAATTTGACGATTTGAACTGAAAATTTGGTGATTAGGACAACCAACGATGTGATTCATTCACTGTGGTTAGTTTTGCATGATTTTTTCATGAAATTTGAAGCATGTCTGAATCTGAAGTAAATTAAAAAAAAATCTTCCAATTCCTTTACATGTTAAACACGTAGCCTTCTTTTGGTGTTTTGAATGTTTAGAATAGTTTTATAATGTCTAAAAGTTTATTGTAATTTCAATAGGCTGGGCCTAGTTTGCAAGTGATATTGCATGATAGCTTGTACTATTGAGCTTAGAGTAAGCAAAAAAAAAAAAGTTATATGCCTGTGATAGAATAAAGATTTTACTCCGCAATGGAAACATTGGATTGCCTTTAATAAATTTTAAAGTTTGGTTGTGTCAAATGCAATACCGCAAGTATAATGATCAAGTTTTAATATAGTGATTAAGTGTTCATAACATTGTCGGATTGATTTTCTAGTCACTTAAGTAACATGAAAAATATCAATTTTATTTAGAAAAAGAAATCGAGAGATAGGAAACAAAACTAAAATAAAGCGATAAATATGGAGACAAATCAAGAGAGATATATCTTAGGAAATTGATATAACCAATTAAACTAATGATTCAACTAAACAACCAAGATTGATGATGCAAATATTTTATAGGTCTAGAAGTTTTAAATTATGAATGATCCTATAAAACAGTTCTCATGCAAAATCATAAAATCTATATCCATGCTGATTTTTATTAACATTCATGATATTTAGACTATTCATTAAGCAACCCCTAAAGGTGTAACGATCCTAGTTTTAATGACTCACTTCCTAGGGACATTACTACTCATGCATGCATTCGAGGCCATAAAATATTGTAGTGAGGACTAAAATTCATTTAAATCAACGAAAAAAATATCTTTATTGGGATCCTAAATAGTCAAAATATATCTTTTTTTATAAACATGAATATAATCTCGCCTCAATTTCAAAAACCAAGATGCTACGTAAGCGAAAACAGTCATAAAAACATACTAAGTTCAAAAGTACGGAAACCATGTCCTTTTAATTCTCATGGCCTTCGTAACATACTCACGTCACTCGCCTTGTATGCCTTTGCCTGTACCTGAAAAAATTTTAAAAAGAAAGGGTGAGCATTATAAAATAATAATCAGTAAGTGACCTCACTACCGAAGTTTTGGGATATGCATACACATGCAATCATGACTTTAGACTTTCGTGTGCGAAACCTAAAACTTCTTTTAAACATGACAACCACATGACTTTCACTTCGACTTAAGTGGTCAATTGGTCATCTGGAGTCCTTTCATGTGGAGTCCCTCACAGACCCCTATATTTGTATCCTTCACAGGCCACTATAATTTGAGTCCTTCACAAACCTTTGTAAATTTGACACAAAGGGTCACTAATGCAGGTTTGATCATGCATAAAACCTCAGGAGACCAATTGTCACAACCTTTTAACATACATTCATAACATATATATATGCATGGGGTCCCATCCATCATTCATAAGCAGTAATGAACATATCATAGAAGTATCATAAATCATAAATCATGACATAATCTTCATAACTTTAAGTTTGAAAATACTTCATAGTGTAATATTCCCAAAATAGAAAAGTGATAGAATATATTGAAAACTAAAACATAAATTTTTATCCCATTTAAAAAAAAAATCGGCATGAAATCTCTTGCTCTAAGAATCCCCAAAATTCGATTCTTATCTCAATGTTATTTTCAACGTGTCCAACAATCAGATTCTTAAATTAAGAATCCAATGGATTTTAAATTCACAAGAACTTGAAGTCTTCATTATTTTCTAATTAATTACCTTGACTTTAGTTCTTCAATGATTCGAGCTCGAATAATTTCTTAATCTTGTGTTCGCAATTTTTTTAAATTTCCTAACTGAACGCCAAACCCACTGTCTCCTAGAACAATATAAATTTTAAATTATTTCATCCATATAAGGATCATTTGAATAAATCTTGCAGTATTTAACCTACGGAGGTCCAAAACAAGCTGGAAGTTGTGACGACTTGACTCTCCCAACTCCGACGAGCGGCAGCGAGTGACCGGACGGTGGCGACACGTGGCCAGTAGCGGTGGTGGAGCGTGGTAACTGGCGACACACGTGTCGTTCGGTTTTGGGTTGCCCAATTGTTGATCTACACATAACCAGACCTCAGTAGCTAGAACCAGACGACACTGAGGTTGTTGGTACGAATGAAAGAGATGCGTGATATATGGTTCACGAGGTGGCGAGTCTCCGAGCACCCAGTCTACGTTGCATGTTGCCCTGCCTCAACGTCTCCGTCAAGTTGCAGTGGCTAGAGGTGGACGTTTCAATCGTTGTGGCAGCTAGAGCGGTGACTGGATGCAACAGAAACGTTGTCCTCCTAGAGCTCGAACCGAGGGTGTCGACAATTGATCCATGACGTGGCTGGTGGTCGCTGGCTGAAGATTGGACGGAGACGGAGAGCACGAAAGAATGGTTGACCGGTGGCAGAAGCTAAAACCTCTAGTGGTTGCAAGAGTCGTGAAGAGGAATAAGGTGGGAGAAGAGAATGAAATCTCTCCTCGATTCGCATGCATCGAAGCGACAAAAACCCTAATTGAATTTCTTTTCTTTTTAAAAAATGCCCCTTTCTCTCCTATAAAACCACAATTATACCCTAATTATAATTAAATCTCACAATTTTCTCATTTCTCTTACTGTCAAACAAAACTTAAATTAAATCATGCATTCAAGGTCAAACTAAATGTTTTCCATTAAATTTACCAAAAATTACGAATTAATTGTACTTGAAGTTCATGAGTCTTACAAAAGGAGTCCTGATCTTGGTCATATCAAAACTATCCTTAGTGATGCAATTAAGGTCTAATATAAACTAAAGTCTCTCAAATGTAAATTTAGATCAACAAAGCAAATATTCAATGACCGAAAGATCATAGGTATTAAATACATAAGAGCATTAATAGAAGAGAATAAATGAATCAAAGCATTTAATTAATCAAAATATCAAATCTAATGACTAAATCAATCCCAATAACAAAAGAGTTTAGTCACTCATGTTCACTATTATAAGCTCTAAACTCAACAATTACTCTGTACAAAAACTACAAAATAAAGGGAAAGAAGGATAGATCTATCGTTGCATGATGATCTCTCCTCCCCAATTCAATCTCCATGAACTCAAGCTTCAAAGTATCTCTCTCATACTCCACCAAGCTCTTCTAACTCTCCAAATAGTCTAAAAAGAAAAAATAGAGTTGTGTCTCTTCAAATGATCTCCCAAGTCTCAGAGGCTGCTGAAATATTTGAAGAAATCATGACAAATCTCTCGACATTTTATACTATCACTCAAAATAAAAAATAAAAAAATGTTGTAGCGTCAAGACAATACATACAATGTCTTCACGCTATGGGCAGAAAGTGGTAGTTGTTAACTCACGTGTTTTTACTTGATGAATGAGTTAAGTTTGTAAAGGTGTTTAGATGCTACCTATGAAGGTTTAAAAAAGGCTTAAATGATGTATTTTAGAGAGCTTTGATGCTCTAACAACGTCTAAACACTATGCTCTAAGTTCTTGTGCTTCATTCTCTTCTCCATTTAACTTGATTACTTCAATTTATGCCTAATGAGTTCCATTATCTTTATCACTATTCTTCTAGAAACTTCAGTATCATTCCAAATACTTGATTTCTACAAAATAAACAAATATGAATATAAAATCAGATAATTAATCCACAAAACTAAAATAGGGCAGAATGATAACACATTTTGTGGATAATCAAGTTCAAGATATACTTTTAAAGTTTAATTAGGACATATTTGACATAAAATTTATAAAATCCTATTTGACACTTTTAAATTTAGTTACGAATTATTCACAAAATTACAAGTTTAGGGACCTATAAAATACATTTTAAAGTTTCGAAATCTATCAAATAAAACATTAAAAATTTAGGGACTGAATTTGAAAGTTAATTATTTTTAAGAAATATTATAAAAGATAGAAAAATAAAAAAATAATAACAAAAGTGTTTTTAAAAGCTGGATGGGGTAATTTAATTAAACACAGACATAAAAATACTCTCTTTGGTAAATTATAATTCAATGGGGAGTAATAACATCCCATATAAAGAGATACATTGAAACATAATAAGTTAAAGGTTTATACAATTACTCCCTATTCCATCCTTTAACACTATTTTTATTAATGTTTGATATAAATAAATGCTAAAGTTACAGTTATACTTACCATTCATTTCATATTTCATCTTTTTATAACTTTTCATTCATTAAAGGTCAGTTGTCAATACTAATTTACAGTTACTCAACCCTCCTTTACTCAAAAGGTAGTTACGTTTTCTCTTTATAAAATTAAGAAAAGAAATTGGATATATCAATTTTAAATAATTTCACCATTGAACTCCCCTATATATATGTGTTCTGATGTTTCAAGCCTATCCATTCTATCGAATAACCAAAAGGAAGGTAGAAGTTTGATAACATTACTAGTTATTCTGTGTCATATTGCAAGCAAAATGGATTTATCGTCAACACTAGCACTTTCCGTCTTGCTAATGTTATTTACAGGTCTAAATGGTTTTGAAGAATCAATCTCACTTCTGCCAAAAACTACAGTTACAACAATTAATAAACTGGTCGTCCCAGGGTTGAGCGTTCACTGTAGATCAAAGGATAATGACTTGGGAGTCCATGTTTGAGATCAAGAAACAAGCTACTCATTGTAACGACCCTAAAATTTAGACGAATCTACCTTAGGAAAGTTACTCCGCTACACTGTTCGCGCTGAAATTTCGGCAGCATAGCGGCGTAGCAAGGAGAAAACCAAAATTTTTCCTGGAACCTAATAAGCAGAAGAAACACTTCAAAGAAAACAAGAATGCCCAACCCCCACAAAACTTCAATCAGAAAATGGGTTGGGCTACAATCAGAGTTCCAAAGCACAATCTCTTTAGATAAAAACATACACGAGCGGAAAGAAAATTCAATAACTAAAAGTACAAGTGAAAAAAATAAAGTGTCGGGCGACTAGACATACAAAATAAAGACCAAAACAGGACAATGACAAATGACAACTCTAAGCCAAAGAAAATGGGAAGGAAACAGGGTCCCACAGCCTCAACACATCGTCATCATCGTCCTCCGCCTCAGGCTTTCTTACCTTCAACCAAAAACAACAAAGTAGACGGGTGAGTATAAAAATACTCAGTAAGTAGCACACTCACATCCAACCTATCAAACAAGCAACCAAACAAAACTCAACTTCTCACCTACCCAACCCCAAACCGGTCTCACATTTAGCACACTTCAACCTGAGCCCCCCTGTGGTAATAACTCGAGCTCTACCTTCGGTCTTGGAACTTGCATTGACGATGCAATGAGAGAAAGCAACTCTCACGCCACACGCCAGTATAGAGCAGGGCAGGTACGTATCCTTCACGACCTATGGGGAATCGCCCCTAAACCGACCCAGGATCATGGAAAGCAACCACTCCTGGCAGGGATGCACCCCAGGCACTCATAATACACTAGCATGGTGCAGTGCGGTACATAACCAACACGCCCATTGGGGAATCGCCCCTAGGCTAGTGCGGGATAATGGAAAGCAACCACTCCCGATCTCAACGGGGACGCACCCCAATCTCACGAGCCTATATATATCGTAAACCTAGAGGTTCCAACTCGCCCAGGCGAAAGTAAGAGTTTAGTAAGTGCTGGGTTCAACACTTTATAAGGTTACTTAGGGTTCTATCTAGGTATATTTCTAATATCCTCGACCTATTCTCAAGGGTCTCAAACTAGGCTAGATTCTCTCTTTTAGTCAACACCTCCAACTATCCTAATCCACTATCAGACCATACTCAATTAGAAGTCTGGCTTGGCCTTACCCCATGCTCTCTCAGGTTTACTCAACTCCTAGCTTCACATCGGTAAACGTCTCCCTAACTAGCATTCTAACATAGCTCAGACCCGTCCCATAGGACACTCATAAGCTATGTCCCACTCCGAGTTTGTTGCCACCCTCATAGTGACTCACCTCCAAGCATCGTCGTCTTTCGTCTATTGCCATGAGTACCATGGCTCACCACAAGACATAGCTGCCCCTGTCTATTGCCACACACATTGTGACTCACCACGAGACATCATCATACATGTAATCCATGCTAGTTCCTCGCAACCTAAACAAGGAGTAGGGTAGGGACTTCAAGACTGAGGGTCACCTGACACAACTTTCTCCTAACTGGTACTAAAACCATACTCAAACTTACGTTCCAACAACTATGCGAGCAAAACACGCCGCATATCGAATATGTGCCTTAACCACACATAAGTACACTCATTCACGATCTGAACCAACCACTTTAACACCCACGAGGTTCAATCCTCAAGCTATGCAAACAAGATCATTTGCTCATGAGCGCAAATACAGGATCAAGTCCGCTACAGACAACGCTTCAAGAATCCACAAAACAACCCCTTCCTTCGATAGTCAAACACAAGCTCGCCCAAAACAATTCTAAGGAGATGAAAGGTCACAAACGTTGCCTAGAGCTTACTTCTAACACCCACCAACGGTTATAGTGATTTAAACAACTTAAGTACGAGTCGAAGTTAAGGCAATACGCTCAACGGACACACTTGGCCCAAACCTCAGTAACCAAACATTAGTTCATAACCTCAAGCCCTTTTTAAGAACCATTTCAGACATAAACGATCTTAAGCCCAACACAGTAATCCTCTAATTAGTTTGATCAACTATACTCTGCCGCACTCGCCCAACTAGAGTTTAATCAAGACTCACAAACCAAATGCAAACCTCGAGGAGGAACCCAAACATAGTACTACTTTTCCACTGCATCCATCTCAAACCCACATCGTTTGTTCTCAACTCATCATTGTCCAAGGCTTTAAGTTCCACTCTTAACTTCAAGCCTTAAGCCCCTATTATCCTATAGATTACTTCCTTAGTCCATTAGCTGTACAAGCAACACTAACACGAACCCAAACTCATACATAAGCATCACAACGTCATTTTTGTGCATTAAACATAAATCATTGGTTACCGCATACAAACAAATTGAATAATGACTTTGAGGGGCTTAATCCAAATGACTACTTACTGAATGACGAAGGCATCGATCCCGAGCTCCCGTACGTTCTTAACATGCTCGAGCCCTTAAACAACAAACAACGACTTAAAACATTCTTCTAACAACCATAAACATCTAATTTGATTTGAATGACCAAACTAAAGTATGGAGAATTAAAACAGGATCGAGAAAACGAAGCCGACTGGTTATACCTATATGGCAGCGGTGGCGGCGAACTTTTCGGCGAGTGGCGGTGCGTGGAGCATTGATCTGAAATGCCCAAAACCCGATCTATTCAAGACCAAACTCCATTTTAAGAGAATCAGACTAAAAGGTAATGAACGACTTGAACCAAAACTAAATGGTTTGAGGAAAAGACTCACCGGCGATGGGGCTACGACCGGTGACTGGGCGGCGAGAGGCTGGATAGAGGAGAGGGAGGCGGCGGCGGGCGGCTGGGCAACGTGTGCGCGAGGGGCGAGCGTGCAAGGGGCGCGCGACTGGATGGCGGACGCGCGCGGGGATGGACGGCTGACACACGGGCGGCGTAGCACGCGGCGGGCTGCAGTTGGCTGGGAGAAGGAGAAAGAGAAGGAGAAGGAAGAAGAAGAAGAAAGGAGAAAAAAATAGAAAGAAAAAGAAAAAATAGAAAATAAAAATAAAAATAAATAAAATAATAAGATTTTAGTTAAATGAGCCTCCAAAAATACCGGGCGTGCATCCTCCCCACCTTAAGAACTTTTGTCCTCGAAAGTGGTTAGTTTTTTAGTAACTCAGGGTAGTTCGTTCTCATTTCGCCGCCACGCTCATAAACCGCTTCCTTCAACTGATGGTTTGGCCACAAAACCATCAAGGTCGATTTCTCTACTCCTCAACACTTCTTCTCACGAGCTAAGATTTCCACTGATCTCTCCTCGTAGCTCAAGTCCTGATCGACCTACAGTGGCTCTAAATCTAACATGAGATGCATCTGGCACATAGCCTCGTAACGTCGACATGCGCGACTGTCAGAGATGGTGGCACAACTAACCAATACACCATCGGGCCAATCCGTTCCAAGATCTCGAAGGGCCCAATTAACCTAGGGTTCAACTTTACTTTCTTGTCAAACCTCAACACTCCTTTCATAGATGCATCCTTCAGAAAAGCGAAATCCTCAACCGCAAACTACAGATTTTTGCGCCTCACATCGGCGTAACTCTTCTGCATGCCTTGCGCTGTCATCAACCTTGCTTAGATCTCCGACACGACCTCGTTCGTGACTTGGATAAACTTGGTTCCCAAGAGCTTACACTCACCAACATCCTTATCAACCAAGGCCTCAAAAGGCGCCAAACCTATCGTTGCTTGGTAGTTGTGGTTACAGCAAACTCCATTAAATGAAGATGCATAACCCAACTACCTGTAAACTCCAAAACTCAATCTCGAAGCATGTCCTCTATGATTTGATTCAATCCTCTCGGTGTGCTCATTTATCTTGGATGGAACATCGAAGCGGAAACTACACTCAACCCCTAAGGTTCTTTGAAGGTTCAACTAAAACTAGATGCGAAACGGGAGTCCCTGTCGAAGGCTATCTGAACTGAAACTCCGAGCAATCAGACCAACTCTTCCATAAACGACTTCGCCTTCTATTTTACTACATGAGTCAGTTTCCTTAGAAAGATTTGTGTCGTCCTAGTTAAGCTGTCCACGACAACCCAAAACACTTTGAATCTTGTAACTGTTCAGGGAAGGCCAGAGATGAAATCTAACAGCATTTCTTCCCATTTCCACCGCGGTACCCCTAAGGGTTACAATTCTCGATCTCGTAATCCTTTACTAGCTCAGCCATATGTGTTGCCTCATATTTCACGTTCTTGCGATCTACATACATCTGGATTTTCTTCAGCACAAACATAGTGCCACAAACTTCCAAAGCAAAGCCCACAACACTAGTTCCAAGCTATGGATCGGATAATTCCGCTCACAGATCTTCAAATGGTGGGACACATAGGCAATAAACTTCCCCTTTTGCCTAAAAGTGCAACTCAAACCCTTCTTTGAGGCATCACTGTACACCACAAAAACTCCTAAACCAACAGGCACCAAGAGTACCGATCACCGAGATCAACCACTGATTAAGAACTTAGAAACTAGTCTCACGCACACCACTCCAAACGAGATCATACTCCCTCCATGCCAACTAGGTGAGAGGAGTAGCCATTTTGGAGAAGTCTCTCATGAAGTGTCGGTAATAGCCAACTAAGCCCAAAATTGCAACCCTCGGGAACAGTCTTGGGTTGAGGCCATTCCGAAACTACTTCCACTTTTGTCGAGCCTACTGAAATCTCCCTTAGGTACAATGTGCCTTTGAGAGGACACTTGATTGAACAATACTCGCACTTGGAGGACTTAGCGTATAACCTGTTCCTCCTCAAAGTAACCAAGACTTTCCTCAGGTGGCTCTCGTATCCTTCACTCGACCTCGAGTGGGCAAAGATGCCAACAACAACACAGGCAGGAAGGCGTCCAATAACTCCTTAAACACTTTATTTATCTGACCCATAAAGACAATCATCGTTTGTGAAACCGAACGACGTCATGACAAACCGTGGTGCCCAAACCTGGGTCTGACCATTGTCTTCGGGATGACCTACTCTTTCATTCTCAACTCATGACAGCTCAAGTGCAAAACGATCTTGGAGACTTTGTTGCTTCCTGCAACTGGGTATCGAGCTCTTTTAACTCAGCAGAGGTAACTCGACATGGGCTTTTGATAGTGGTGTGGTGTTTGGCCACATCGTGATACTAAAAATCCACCTCCCTGACTGGAGGTATGCCAGGTAAATCCTCGAGACACACATCTGCACACTGATCACTAGGACCGTCGACACGTCCCCGGTCTCCACCTTTGGAACCATTTTTGACACGGTACCCTTAAACTTGAGTTTCGATGCTGAAGAAGGATTAAACACGAACTCCCTGCGATGACAGTCGATGTGGGCATGGTTCGCAACCAACCAAATCATACCCAGAACCACATCGACATCACTCATCTCCAAGACAAAGACATGGTCACTTCTGACGAGCGACCAATCACTAAACGGACAAAACACAACCACGTGGCCAAGAATGGGTCTACTACTAGACACTGTCCATGGCCTCTTCGACTGTGACCTCTGCAATCACCCCGACCACCCCAGTCGGTAGATGGCCTTCCTCGAGCCATTCACCTAAAAATCCAGCTAACAAGCAAACTTCTCACGACTGCACACTTTTCAGAGCAAGGTTAGAAACTTCAACACATAACAATGCAAAAACACTAAGATGAGTAAACACATTAGTCCCTATCTACTTTACTAATTAGTTAACATATATCAAACCTGGCAGCGACGAGACGACTTCCCTGAGAGAGGCTGTGAAGAACAGGATGCTCACGATGTGAGCGAGTCTACAAAATCTAGAACCTAAAGCTCTGATACCAACTGTAACGACCATAAAATTTAGACGAATCTACTTTAGGAAAGTTACTCTGCTACACTGTTCGCGTTGAAATTTCGGCAACATAACGGCGTAGCAAGGAGAAAACAAAATTTTTTCTTGGAACCTAATAAGCAGAAGAAACACTTTAAAGAAAACAAGAATGCCCAACCTCCACCAAACTTCAATCAGAAAATGGGTTGGGCTACAATCAGAGTTCCAAAGCACAATCTCTTCAGATAAAAACATACACGAGCGGAAAGAAAACTCAATAACTAAAAGTACAAGTGAAAAAAGCAAAGTATCGCGCGACTAGACATATAAAATAAAGACCAAAACAGGACAATGACAAATGACAACTCTAAGCCAAAGAAAACGGGAAGGAAACAGGGTCCCAAAGCATCATCGTCCTCTGCCTCAGGCTTTCTTACCTGCAAGAAAAAACAACAAAGTAGACGGGTGAGTATAAAAATACTCAGTAAGTAGCCCACTAACATCCAACCAAGCAAACAAACAACCAAACAAAACTCAACTTCTCACTTATCCAACCCCAAATCGGTCTCACATTTAGCACACTTCACCCTGAGCCCCCCCGTGGTAATAACTCGAGCTCTACCTTCGGTCTTAGAACTTTAATTGACGATGCAATGAGAGAAAGAAACTATCACCCCACACGCCGGTATAGAGTAGGGCAGGTACGTATCCTACATGCCCTATGGGGAATCGCCCCTAAACCAACCCTGGAACATGGAAAGCAACCACTCCTGGCGAGGATGCACCCCAGGCTCTCATAATACACTAGCATGTTGCAGTGCGGTACGTAACCAACACGCCCATTGGGGAATCACCCTTAGGCTAGTGCTGGATAATGGAAAGCAACCACTCCCGATCTCAACAGGGACGCACCCCAATCTCACAAGCCTATATATATCGTCAACCTAGAGGTTCCGACTCGCACAGGCGAAATTCAGGGTTTAGTAAGTGCTGGGTTCAACGCTTTATAAGGTTACTTAGGGTTCTATCTAGGTATTTTTAATATCCTCGACCTTTTTTTAAGGGTCTCAAACGAGGCTCGATTCTCTCTTTTAGTCAACACCTCAAACTACCCAAATCCACTGTCAGACCACACTCAGTTAGAAGTCGGGCTTGGCCTTACCCCATGCTCTCTCAAGTTTACTCAACTCCTAGCTTCACGTCGGTAAACGTCTCCCTAACTAGCATTCTAACATAGCTCTGACCCGCCCCACAGGGCGCTCATAAGCTATGTCCCACTCCGAGTCTGTTGCCACCCTCATAGTGACTCACCTCGAAGCATCATCGTCTTTGGTCTATTGCCATGACTACTATGGCTCAGCACAAGACATAACTACCCTTGTCTATTGCCACACACACTGTGACTCACCACGAGACATCATCATACATGTAATCCATGCTAGTTCCTCGCCACTCAAGGTCGTAGGATGACGTCACCTAAACAAGGAGTAGGGTAGGGACTTCAAGACTGAGGGTTACCTGACACAACTTTCTCCTGACTGATACTAAAACCATACTCAAACTTACGTTCCAACAACTATGCGAGCAAAACACGCCGCATATCGAATATGTGCCTTAACCACACATAAGCACACTCATTCACGATCTGAACCAACCACTTTAACACCCACGAGGTTCAATCCTCAAACTATGCAAACAAGCTCACTTGCTCATGAGCGCAAATACCGGATCAAGTCCGCTACAGACAACGCTTCAAGAATCCACAAAACAACCCCTTCATTCGATAGTCAAACACAAGCTCGCCCAAAACAATTCTAAGGAGATTAAAGGTCACAAACGTTTCCTAGAGCTTACTTCTAACACCCACCAACGGTTATAGTGATTTAAACAACTTAAGTACGAGTCGAAGTTAAGGCAATACGCTCAACGGATACACTTGGCCCAAACCTCAGTAACCAAACATTAGTTCATAACCTCAAGCCCTTTTTAAGAACCATTTCACACTTAAACGATCTTAAGCCCAACATAGTAATCCTCTAATTAGTTTGATCAACTATACTTTGCCGCACTCGCCCAACTAGAGTTTAATCAAGACTCACAAACCAAATGCAAACCTCAAGGAGGAACCCAAACATAGTACTACTTTTCCACTGCATCCATCTCAAACCCACAACGTTTGTTCTCAACTCATCACAGTCCAAGGCTTTAAGTTTCACTCTTAACTTCAAGCCTTAAGCACCTATTCCCCTATAGATTACTTCCTTAGCCCATTAGCGGTACAAGAAACACTAACACGAACCCGAACTCATACATAAGCATCACAACGTCATTTTTGTGCATTAAACATAAATCATAGGTTACCGCATACAAACAAATTGAATAATGACTTTGAGGGGCTTAATCCAAATGACTACTTACCTGGATGACGAAGGCTTCGATCCCAAGCTCCCCGTACTTTCTTAACATGCTCGAGCTCTTAAACAACAAACAACGACTTAAAACATGCTTCTAACAACCGTAAACATCGAATTTGACTTGATGACCAAACTAAAGCATGGAGCATATATCCGAAATGCCCAAAACCCGATCTATTCAAAACCAAACTCCATTTTATGAGAACCGGACTAAAAGGTAATGAACGGCTTGAACCAAAACTAAATGGTTTGGAGAAAAGACTCACCGGCGATGGGGCTACACCGGTGACTGGCGGCGAGAGGCTGGACGGAGGAGAGGGAGGCGGCAGCTGGGCAACGCGTGCGCGAGGGGCAAGCGCGCGCAAAGCGCGCGCGGCGGCGCGCGGCAGCGGAGTGTGAGCGCGCGTGGCGCGCGCGGAGGATGGACGGCGAGCCGCGCGCGCGGCGTCGCGCGCGCATCAGACGCGCGCGCATGCGCGTGCAACAGGGTGAGGGGCGTGCAATGGGCGAGGCACACGCGTTGCGTGCGGCGTGAGCGCGTAGTGCGCAGCGGGCGTGCGGCGGCAGGGAGCTGGGCGGCGAGCTGCAGTCGACTGGGAGAAGGAGAAAGAGAAGGAAAAGGAAGAAAAAGAAAAAAGGAGAAAAAAAAAAAAGAAAGAAAATAGAAATAAATAAATAAATAAAATAAATAATAAGATTTTGGTTAAATGAGCCTCCAAAAATACCGAGCGTTACACTCATTTACCTTCAAACCCAATGTTTGGGGGACAACGTTGTTTCCTTGTAGCTTTGTATGGGAGGATGGTGGGGCCCACCACTTCGCTATATATGACTTTCATAGAGATGCAAATCGTTGCACTAATTGCAGATGAGAAATTTATCGAGATGGCCCTTGTTTGTTGCACCCGAAAGACACTGGAACTTATAATGTTTGCTTTCCTTGGAACTAGAAAACAATATTATAAAATGCGATAATATCGCAAGGTAGGGCTAAAACATGCAGTTGCTTAATTTCCCATATTATCTATATAAAATAAATATAGAATCTCAAGTATTAATAAAACTTGCATACTTCTGCTTTCTCTATCACTCGTACTCGTTTTCAATATATAGAATATATTAAAATGTTATATCTCTTCTATAAGCTTTTCACTTTTCCGATGATCATAAAATTGTATATAGATTGGAAATTATACGTAAAGAACATGATTTTGATTTGGTACCTACACTAAGTTGATCATTAGTTGCTTATTAAAAAGAAGTTATGACAGATAGTGTGTTGAGTAAGGTTAAGAGGAAATGAGAGAATACATTTGGGATCCTATGTGAGAACATGGTTTCTATTTCGTCTTTAAATTGAGTTGACAATTAGTTACTTAATAAAAAGGAGACGTGAAAATTATCATGTTCAAAGGAATGTTTAGAGAGGCAAATCCAACAAAGTGACTTGTGGTCAATAATTCACCACTACTACAATTTTGATATTCTATGACACCATAACTAAACTAAATGAGGAGGGAGAAAAAAGGCTGTCATAGATGGTTGGGGCCCATTTTTTGCGACGAAGTAGAGATTTACCTATTTTAAAACATTTATGACAGTTTTTTTTTCAATGTCATACATTTATCACTTTGATTAACTGTCATCGATTCAAAATAATTTATTTTTATCTCTATGTAATTTTTAATTTTAAAGAAAAATGAGAAAAAGAAACAAAATTGGCTCTAATGTATCTCCATCCACTCTCACGCATTTTGACAGCGAGTTAAATAAAATTTATAACTAAGCACTTAGATTTGTTGACTGTGATCAAGTCGATCCACAGAGAAACAAAACTAGTTTATTCAAATATTGATTCAATTTAAAACATATGATTTAATTATTGGTTAAGACTAAACCTTGTAACAATTTGAGAGAAAAGAATTTGCATTGTTCAAATTTAGTTTTGGGAGAAAGCGTTAATTATACGTGATATACTTAACATTTCATAGATTAATTATAAATTAAATTACGATAAAAAAGAGTTGGACATATTTAAATACGATTTAAGTATTGGTTCGCTTTAAAACATGAAATCGAGATTGATCAAATGATTTAATTTGATATTTAAAATTAATTAATTAAATTAAGAAATTGATGTTAATTTAAAATTAATTTTATATTAATTTTGAATTAAAATAAATTTCTTAATTTAATTAATTAATTTGAATTAAAATTAAATGAAAATTCAAATTCATTTTGAATATCAAATTGGACAAAGTTCATGATTTTGGTGAATAAGCTCCTTCCAGTTCAAATTGACCATAATTTGTCATCACCTTCTTGAATTGTTCTTATCACTCACGAGTTGTCTTCTTATTCTAGCTTAAAGAAGCTTGAAATGACAATTAATTGAAGAAGAAAGAGTAGGATAAAGAGAATTTTGCAGAAAGTTTGTTTCTCTCGTTTTTCAGACCTTTCTCCCTTCTCTTTTCAAATTCTCTCAATCAAAGTTTGTTCAAAGACCTAAGGATAGTAGGGAAGACACTAGAGATGGTATACAAGCTCTTTTTGTTCAATGAAAGCCCTCAGATTGCTTCAACTTTGAGCTTTAATGGTAGTGTTCTTCATTTTCTATTTTTCAAGTTTTAAACATGTTTTTTGTTTGATAAAATTGATAAAATTAGATTATTCAGGATCCAAAATTACTTCCATTTTCTTAATATGAACTCTTTCATTGCTATTAGAGCAATTTTAAGCACTCAATTTGATTCAAATTGAGTTGTGGTCGATGCATTTTGAAATCCAATTTTTTTGGGTGTCTAAAGTGATTTTCTAGTTTTGACATTTAAATTGAGCATCAATTCGTGCTTTATTTTCTAATTGCTCAACTGTGTTTGACAATTAATGTGTGAAGAAGAATCTGCAAAAGTTTTGATTCGATCGGAGTCCAGGAGGGTCTTCAATTTCAAGAGAGAAACTCGGGAAGTCACTAAAAACCAAATACAGAGGAGCTTTATTTATTCTGCATTTTATTTCTTCAGTGCCCAAACCACGCTCACATTCAATTTTCAAATTTAGGAAGAAGGTGACGTCATCATGACGTAAGAAGACAAATTCATTGACGTTTTGACCACTTCACTCTTTTTTAGACCGGTTCAACCCGTTTTTAGTTTGGTTCGAGAAATTTCACACCGGTTCAGTTAAGTTTCAGCCTAGTTTTGCTTCTTTGGAGGTTCAGTTCAGTTTTTGGAGGTTCGGTTCAATCTTTTACAATCCAGTTCAGCCTTTTGGAGGTGCGGTTCACACATTTTCAAGCTGGTTAATTCGACCCAAATTCGAAGTGTTCAAAGTGGTTCGACCAATTTTCTAATCATAGATTATAAATTAAGGTCTAATTAATTCCAATTATAAAACCGTTTTAAAATTAGTTAATTAACCTTAGGTTACATGCAATTCTATGTTATAAAGTGCTTGATCATCATCACATGAATAAACATACATTTATAACATAGTCATCACAAGAATAAATGCATGACAATTATATATTTAATTTTTAATTAATATAACTCTTATATTAATTATAATTAAAACATATAACTTTTGTTTCATAAATTAATATAACTTTTATATTTATTCTTATGAAACCCCAACACATGCATACGATATACTATAACATTTACAACATACTTTCAGTGCATGGAGTGTTGGGATGTATGTCCTAATCTCGTTTTGTTTGTAATTTACCATTTGAATTTAATAAGATTTATTCATTTCATTACTTTGTGTCTCGCAAATTTTACAAATTTTGTCCAATACAATAAGCTCCTGGGTCACTGAATTATATGAGAGAACTAGAACTTGAACGGTGTGTAGTGGACACACAGGGAGGATCACGTTCGAGTTAGTGACCCGATTGGTCAATAGTATATGGATAGGGTTGGAGACCTAATCCTAGATACGCTTTGTATGCGACCTGCTTTGTATTGGATACAAACGAGGTGATCTGACTCGTTCATGTGGTTGACATGCGAGTGGGGGCATCCTGTGCAATGAGTTTGTACAAGACTAAACCGTGAATTATTAGACCTATTGAAGTAACACCGTTAACAGTATGTGACTAATAACTTCGTAGATGACCATTAATCCTTAGCATGTTACGGACTCCTGTCTGTAGGGGTCTGTCCCTTGACTAGTACGGGTGAGGGTGGTGACAATTACTTGCCCAATATACCTATCTTCTCAGGGCCAGGACCAAGTAGGGAGTTGGGAACTTAACTACGCGAGATGGAATTCACTCGTTCCCACCTTTAGGAAAACTAGAGGGGTTGTTCCCTTAAGTGCTGTCTCCAAGGCTTGGACAACGGGCGCCCACCCTCTCACTAGCCCGAGAGGGGTGTTGTGTATGGTTTGACCATTACAACGTTGTTGTTCATTAAAGGAGCAGTGGAGACTTAAGGAGCATGAAGTAGACACAGGGGTAAAACGGTAATTTGACCTAGCAGTGTCAACGGACAACCTGTGAAGGGTCGACTCATGGGCATTGGTTATATCAGTGGACACAATTTGTCTTACATTGACGGGAGTGCAGCTACGGGCTTTAGTGAAGTGTTACCGTAGCTAATGAATGTTGATGAACCGGGTCAAAGTGTTTGCCAGGTTAATCTCGGATAATTGGAGCTCGTCACTGTAGGTCCATAAGGTCCCTCGGTTGGCTCAAACTGGATTACTAGAAGGTTTACATTTTTGGTGTGAATTTGAAGTTTTCAAGTTCACTAAAGGGTAAATATGTCATTTATATGAGATATATATGACATATTACATAGTTTAATGTGAATGAGATTCATAATAAACTATAGGTTAGACTAATTGTTGAATTAGGGCTAACTAGGAGAAATTAGATTGAGAGAAATTAAATTGAATGTGATTCAATTTAAAAATCAACAATTATACAAATGTGATTTGTAAAATGAGATATGAGATATCTTATTATATGTGGTTATGCAAATATTATTTGCATAACCTATGGTTGTGGTAAAATGGTAAATAGGTGGAGATTTCAACTCCACCTATCACCATTATATTAACCATTTGCAAGAAGGATTGGCAAGGCATTTGCTCATTTTTGGATTTCTCACCAAAAATCAAATTTAAATTCTCTCTCAAACTCTCCTGCCTACACCAAAAGAAGAGAATCCCACCATTCTCCTTCTACCAAAAGTAGAACAACCGAGTAATCGAGTGGAGGTGTCCAGTTCGTTAGTTTGTTCGAGGAGTTCGAGATCGTTGAGAACAACACGAAGAGTTCGTGATCGAAGAAAGGAATACTTGAAGACGGTATTCAACAAGTAAGAGGTTCTTCCTTGTTGTTTTTCCTTCTCAATTGCATATTTAGCTTTATTCTATATGATAGTTTGATTTTAAAAAAACAAATTGCACAACGATACCACGACGGTTCGATCGTCTTCCGTTGCGCAGGGATTTTCATTCCCTTCATGGAACATGCTACCTATGGTGGGATTTTAAAATCTATATGGCATACACTCAGGGATTTTAATCAAAACATACATTCACAATGCATAATTAATTAAACACACTAAAGTGGACTTGTTTTGGCATCAAAGACAAGTAAACAACTAAATTATTATAATAATAATCTAGAAATATGATCGAACCACTTCAAACGCTTTGAATTTGGGTCGAACGAACTTGCAAATGTGTGAACCAGACCTTCAAAAAGGTGAATCTGGCTGTAAAATGATAAACTAGGCCTCCAATTGATGAATAAGACCTCCATGAACTAGTCTGAAAATGCCT
This sequence comes from Trichosanthes cucumerina, assembly GCA_036507285.1. Lineage (NCBI taxonomy): Eukaryota > Viridiplantae > Streptophyta > Magnoliopsida > Cucurbitales > Cucurbitaceae > Trichosanthes > Trichosanthes cucumerina. The sequence goes on along the minus strand of CM071843.1, from coordinate 29,448,656 downwards.
GAACTGGACCAAAAACAGGTCGAATTGATCCAAAAACGGGTGAACCAGTCAAAAAGTCAAAGAACCAGAATCAATGACATCACCAATTGAACTAATGACGTCATCCTTATTCAACCATTGAAAATCACGCGCGAAGAACTTTGTCTGGACAGAAAACTAATTTTTTTTTTTAAAAAGCTCATTGTTTCGGTTTTCACTGACCTTTCGAGCTACTTTCTTCAAATTGAAGGTCTTCCCAGACTTCGATCGACTCGAAACTTTTACAGAATCTTCTTTGCACATTACTGCTCTAACACTCTTGAGCAATTAGAAAATAAAGCATGAATTAATGGTCAGTTTAGATGCCAAAACAAAAACATGAAAAACAGTTTCAAAATTACACCCTTCATGCTGAAATTTATTCAAATTGAGTGCTCAAAATTGCTCCGATCCCAACTGAAAGAGTAAAGAAAATGGAAGCAATTTTAGATCGTAAACACACTAATTTGATTAATTTCAACAAACAAAAAGAATGCTCAAAACAGGAAAAACAAAGTATAAGAACACAACCTTTGAACCTCAAAATTGAAGCAATCCTAGGGCTTTCATTGAACAAAAACTAATTGTGGACCACCTCTAGTGTCCTCCCTACTATCCTCAGGCATTGGAACAAATTGTGTGATCTTTAATTGAGAGAATTTGGAAGAAGAATGCTAAAAGGTAAAAAACGAGAACCCTAAAAGTTTCTGTAAAATTCTCATAATTCTCCTCAATTCGTCTTCAATTAAAGCTTCATTAAGCTTTGTGAAGATGCAAACACATGAGTGGTGAGGATGATTTGAGAAGGAGGTTTCGAATTTTGGCTAATTTTGAGAATGAGTAGGATGAGTCAACTTGCCAATTTGTGCAACTTGAAATTGAAGATTAAACTAGAATTTTCAGATAATTTTAATTCAAATTTAATATAAAATTAATTTTAAATTAAAAGCAATTTATTATTTCATTAATTAATTAATGAATCTTAATTTAATATCAAATATTAAGTTAAACCATTTGACCGATCTCGATTCCAAATCGATTTTTCAAACATGAATGTCTATTCATGTTTTAAAACGAACAAAAATCTAAATCAAATTTAAAATGTTCATCTCTTCTTTATCAGAGTTTAATTCATAATTAAACTATGTCACCTTAAATATATCGCATATAATTAACGCTTTCTCTCAAAATCGAATATGAAAAATTCATATTCTTTTCTCTCAAATTGTTACAAGGCATAATCCAAGTTAGTAAGAGGGACCTAATGGACCTACAAATCATGAACCCCAACGATACGAGATTAACAGACCAAACTCTGTAGCCTAGCTAATGCACATTCGTTAACCACTGGGGCACTCCACTAAAGCCCAGTGGTTGCACTCTCCTCATTGTCGATATATTTCTGTCCACTCGATATAACCATGATTAATAAGTCGATCTTCACAAGTTGTTCGTAATTAGAGTTGGATCAAAAGAACCATTTTTCCACTGTAATTACCTCTTGTTCCTTAAGTCCCACCTTATCCTCTAATGAACAATTGTTTTGTTGTTCAACCAACAAACTTAATGCCTCTCGGACCAATGAGAGGGTGGGACCATTGTTCAAGACCCGTAGGGAACACTTAAGGGAACAACCTCTCTACTAATCCCTAAAGCGGGTAGGAGTGAATTCCTCTTTCAGTGGTCGTCCCCATTGTAATGGAAACACATTCCTTTTTCTCCAACCTCCTTGTGAAGGGATCGAATCCTGCAGCGGAAGCGATTGTGAATCGCGTGTTCTTTATTTTGTTGCATAGATTTCATTCAAGAACAATGTATATATGATTAAGCATTTAATACAAAGTAGGACAACAAGAAAACTACCTTTGAAGAACGCTTTCTTCTCGAGTTCCTTCTCCAACGATCACGATCTCAGCAAAACAAACCCGATCCGTGTGAAATTCTGCCACTAGATCTTCTCCGTTGTTCTCTAGGTGAGGGAGGAATGTGGGTTCCTTTAGGATGAGGCTACTACAAATTAGGCCTTTATTGACGCGTTCCTTTTTCAAATTGTTGACGCTTGACTAAAAAAAGTGTCAACAAAAGGCAAAAATTCATTTTAAAAATCATTATTAATTTTAAAACATTTATATTGATGGTTATAAAGCGTCATTAAATGTATAAATTTAAATTTTTGCAATTAACTGTCAATAAATATAGTTTTATTGACGTTAATTACGAAAATTTTGCGTCAAAATTAATAAAATCCCGTGTTTTAGCTTTATTGACGGTTAAAATCCGTCAATAAATGGTTGTTTTATTGACGCATAGTGGAAGCTTTCATTGACGGTTAGAAATCGTCATTATATGTATGTTTCATTGACGGGTAATGCCCGTCAACTAAACCTTCAAAACGACGTCGTTTTCAAGCTAAACGACGTCGTTTAGCTTTCATAATTTAAAAAAAAAAAACGCACCTTTCATTGACGGTTAAAAAGCGTCAATATATCGCTCTTTCATTAACGGTTAATGCCCGTCAATGAAACATGCTAAACGACGTCGTGTTGAAGCTAAACGACGTCGTTTAGCTTTTTTAAAATTAAAAAAAATAACGAAAATTAGAAAAGGTAAAACGACGTCGTTTTACCTTTCCTATTATTAAAAAAAAAGGAACCCTAAACCCTTTTCCCATTAACAGAAGCTCACCCTCTCCGTCGAACTCTCCCTTTCCGTCGAGCTCTCTCTCTCACATCTCCCTCGTCTCCGTCGAGCTCTCTCTCTCAAAGTTGTCGCCGCCGTCTGAATCACTTTGAAGGCAGAAGGTTCTGACCCTCGTCTCCCTTTCCGTCGAGCTCTCTCCCTCATCTCTGTCGAGCTCTCTCTGTCGAGCTGTCTCTGCCGTTCGAAGTCGTCGTCCGATTCACCTGAAGGTCGAGCTGTCGCCGCCGTTCGAATTCGCCTGAAGTTGCTGACCTGTGAAGTCGCCGTCGTTCGAAGTTGAGTTGTTGCATACCCTCGCCAGAAATTACTCTCGCATATCATTGTAACGCCCCTACTTTTCTATGACCAACTCCTAGGGACATTACTACACATGCATGCATTTATAGGCCAAGAGATAAAAGAACTTAAAAGAAATTTCCATCCAATATAAATAGTTTCAGGGATCCCAAAAACAAAACATTAAAACCAGATAAAAGCATCGATTTAGCATGGCCTATTAAAACGTAAATCAGTTTAACTCCAAATAAAAACCTAGAGACAATATCAGTTTGAAACAAGAATATGCGGAAATCATGCCGGTTCCCATGGTCTTAGTAACGCTCCTCCGTCACACGCCCTGCACGTCCTTTCCTTTACCTGGAAAACATTTTAAAGAAAGGGTGAGTATTGCAAAACAATACCCAGTAAGTAACCTCGCTACCGAGGTTTGGGATATGCATACACATACAATCATGATCTTTGAACTCATTCGTAACATACATATGTGGGACCTAAACGTTCTCATGTTGTCAGGTCTTTAACCCATGACTTCCTTTTTAAATGTGTATTGTCAGGTCTTTAATCCATGACTACTTTTTCATTCGCGTATTGTCAGGTCTTTAATCCATGACTGCTTTTCTAATTGTCAGGTCTTTAATCCATGACTGCTTTATCATTTGCGTGGCCGACTGGTCATCCTGAGTCATTTCCTTTTGAGTCTCTCACAGACCCCTGTAATTAGACCCATAGAGTCTCTATTGCATGTTTGACCATGCACATAATGATCTCAGGATACCGATGTCCACACTATTCATTAATTCATTTCATGGCATACAACACATGCATGAGGTCCCATCATTCACATTATAATAGTGCACATGTCACAAACATCAACGTTGATAGACAAATCACACTTTTCTCATAGACAGTTGAAGATCATACTTTTGTAAGAAAACATGAAATATCCTCATACAAATTACTGTCCTATTCTCACATAAAATAATGGAATACTTTTACATAGCATACGAGAATAATCTCACATGAAATAATGGTTCATTTCCACAAGATGCATCGAAATATTTGCACATAAAATATTAAGTATTCTCACGATAATATCTGTATATTTTCATAAGAAAAATATAAACTAATTTCGCATGAAATCATAAAAATAATTTTTTCTTTAATCCCAATAAAAGTTCGGCGCAAGGTCCCTTACCTCGAGCTTTGATTTTTCTCCGAAACCTAATCGAACCCCTTGCCTACTCTTCCTTTAGTGAAACCTGATTCACACCATAGTTCCCGAATTCAATTTCTAAGCATTCACTAAAACCCTAATCATGCGATACTTAAATTACTGTATTAAGATATCATACCCCGCTTACCTCACGCTCAATGCAAAAACCTATTAACCCTTAGTCCGTTTTGACGATCAACCTCCAATCCCGCTCCAAGTTTGTTTCCTACAAAAAGTATTCGAACCCGTAACCTAAGTTCTCAATCAAACGCTTAAGTAATCGACAGGACACAAATAATTCTCAATCGAACTCGATACTTAGCAAGATCGCTCACCTAATCGTAAGTCTTAGCTGCTGTAGATACTTCTTGGCCGGCGCGGTGATCGGAGGTGAAACCGGACGTCCACGGCAGCAGCTGTTGGTGGCTCGTGCGGTGGTCGGCGGACGGGTAAGGATCCTTGGTGGTGCCGGAATTCGACGGAGAGAGAGAGAGAGAGAGAGAGAGAGAGCCTGCTGCTCGAAGGTTCCTCACGTCGGCGGCTGGGGTTTCACCACAGCAGCTAGGGCTTCGCGGGGTCTCCGGCGTGGGCTGCAGACGTTCGCGATCGGCTGGACAGCTGGGGCTTCGGTGATCGGCGAGATCTGGCGTCGTCGGCGCTCAGGGATGAAGGCTCGCGGTTTTCGGCTGGCGCGCACGAGCTACTGATGTGCCTTCGGTAGGGCTTCACCGGCGTGAGCGTACCGCGAGGAGAACCGGCTGGACGGAAGAACTGTACTCCCGAGCGGTGATGCGGCCGGAAACCTGACGGCTGCGTGTGGGTTGGAAGCGCCGGCGTTTTCTTTGATCGTGAGCTGCAGGCGAGGTGGCTGGAGGTCTTCGAGCGGCTGGCTGGACGTGCAACTCCTCTTCGTGCAGGCTGGCGGAGGATTGTATTCTCGGAGGGGAGGTTGCCGGCTAGGTTAGCTTGTGGAGGAAGACCAAAATGCTCCTAGGGTTAGGGTTTTGTTGCAAGAAGGAGTAGATGTGATGGCTAGGGTTTTTTTCTATTGGTCTACCCATGATCATGAGCTTATATACTATCAATCTAGGTCACGCCACGTGCTATTGATCACCCTAATTTAGACATCAATCACCAAAACGCCCTTGCTATTCCCTTTTTCTTTTATTATTAACAAAGCAAAACCAGACTCAAGGGAAACTAACCTTTAATGATAGGACGTCAATTACAAACAATAATTAGTACCTGTGGTGGCGGTCGTCACAATCATAGTCGAATTTACTGTCGCATATCACAGTCCACTTACGAAGCCGTTCGATATCACAGTCGCATACCCTCGCCGGAAATCACTGTCGGACATGAGCCAAATCTCGCAGCCCCTCGTCGGATCTCACAACCCCTTGTCGAAAGTTGCTTCTCCTATTTTTCAAATTGAAAAGCACTGGAGTCTCTCTCTATCGAGTTTCTAATCAGCCACGGTCTCTCAGGTTTCTCAACCCTGTTCTCTCTCCCTCAGGTTTGATATCTGGTAGGTTATTTGAATATCTATTTTCAGCTACTCTCCAATATCCTCAAATCAATACTTTAAGTATGATAGATTAAGGATAGATTAAAGATATGCAAAATTTTAAAAATTGTGTAATTCATAGAGTTTAAATTTCGTAAATGTGAAATTCATATATGTGCATCTTTTCTACTTTTATTATTATGTAGATGAGCATCTCTTTCTATTTAAATTTCGTAAGTGGATATCCATTATTGTTGAAACCAATTATGTTAAGAAGAAACATTAACAATTGCTCTAAATTTGTAAACGAGCATCTCTTTATTTTTGGTATTGGCTGAATCAATTATCTGATTTTCACATACTGCTCATAAGATATGATTGGCTTGATTAAAATGTCAGGTTATGAATTAAAATTTTCTTCTAGGAATGTACTTCTAGAATATGGTTCTAGTGCTTGTAATGAGTTCAAGAAGTAGTGTAACTTACAAATTTTCTGTCTATTTGCAAGTGTAAAACATGTTGAGTTTCTGTTTTTTTGAAGCCCAACCTAATGTTTGTTGAAGTCTGTTGGAGGTTCGACATTTATTGTACCTTAAGGAGTGCTTGTTTGGATTTACAGGTTTTGGAGAAATTTTGGTTTTCTCCTAGTTATGTCGTTATGCTGCCGAAATTTCAGCGTAGACGGCATGGCTGAGTAACCTTCTTAATTAGGTTCATCCTAAGTTTTAGGGTCCTTATAGTTGGTTATGGTTAACATGAAAAAATATGTAGTTTATTCTACTTTTTTTAGGACTTAGATTGATTTTATTAATTGAAAAATATCTATTGACTTCATTTAATTAGGTTATAACATAATGGACAAATTATGGATGTCAAAAGATATATTCTCTAAAGAGTATGAAGAAGGTGTAGACACTTTTATTCAGTTTGCACAAGAACATGCGAGTGGTAAACCTTTTATACGATGCCCGTGTGTTAAGTGTGTAAATCTGAAGATTCTCAACATTAATGTAGTCAGGAACCACTTAATTGCGTATGGTATCGATCAAAGATATGATAATTGGATTTGGCACGAGAAACCCTTGATAGACATTCTAGAAACAATGTAGAGTCAAATTTAAACTACACCACTAATGAGCATGTATATGAAGAGAACTCTGATGACAACATTGTGAAGATGGTTGAAACTGCACAACAATATTTTGAAGAAGATCCAAAAAAATTTAAGAAGTTGCTTGCAGATGCTGAAAAACCTCTATATCAAGGATGTAGTAGATTAACTAAGTTAGGTACATTAGTTAGATTGTATCACCTGAAAGCCAAATTTGAGTGGAGTGATACTAGCTTTACAAAGTTGTTGACCTTATTGAAAGATATATTACCTGAAAAGAATGAATTGCCGACATCTACGTATGAAGCAAAGAAGACGTTAGTCACTTTGGGAATGACGTATGAAAAAATTCATGCATGTCCCAATGATTGTTGCTTATATAGGAAAGAATACGCTGATGCATCTAATTGTCCTCACTGTAACGAGTCAAGATGGACGAAACGTAAGAATTCGTTGGAAGTGAAAGAGGGAGTCCCTGCTAAAGTTATATGGTACTTTCCCCCAATTCCACGATTTCAAAAGATGTTCAATAGCACGTTAATTTCCAAGGATTTAACTTGGCATGCTAATGAGAGATTAGTTGATGGCGATTCATTTACATCCTACTGATACTCCATCTTGGAAATTGATCGATCATTTGTTGCCTGAATTTGGAAGTGAAGAGAGAAACCTTCGTCTTGCTCTATCAACTGATGGAATAAATCCTCATAGTGAAATGAATAACAAGTACAGTTGTTGGGCTGCAATATTAACAACATACAATCTCCCACCTTGGTTATGTATGAGACGTAAATTTTTTATGCTAACCACGATAATATCTGGGCCAAAGCAACTGGGGTACAACATAGATGTGTATTTGGCTCCTTTAATAGATGGTTTAAAAATTCTTTGGAATGATGGAGTGCTCTGTAATGATGCATATCGAGATGAAGTATTCACATTAAAAGCAGTGTTGTTGTGGACAATTAACGATTTTCCTGCATATGGTAATTTAGCCGGTTGTAGTGTCAAAGGATATTGTGCATGCCCCATATGTGGAGAACACACATCAGCTATGCATTTAAAATTTGGAAAGAAGATGGCTTATCTTGGACACATAAAATTTTTGCCACTAGCTCATTCATTTAGAAGACAGATGAAAGCATTCAATAGTGAAAAAGAATTTGGAAAGGCTCCACAACCATTGTCAGGAGAAGAAATTATTGAAAAATTCACCAACAAAAAAGATATGTTAAAAGAGAAAAAACCAATAGGTGCCTTACGTTCGAATGAAGATATGTTAAAAGAGAAAAAACCAATAGGTGCCTTACGTTCGTGTTGGAAGAAAAAATCTATATTTTTTGAACTTGAATATTGGAAGAAGCTTTATGTTCGACATTGCTTAGATGTAATGCATATCGAAAAAAATGTTTGTATGAATTTAATAGGCACTTTACTCGAAATCCCTGGTAAGACAAAGGATGGATTACAAACTCGACGTGATTTAGAACGATTAGGTATTCATCCCGAGTTGGCCCTAAAAGTTATAGGAAGAAGGACATTCATACCGCCAGCCTGCTACACATTATCGAAAAATGAGAAACGTGTGGTTTGTCAATCGTTGTCAAAAATGAAAGTTCCTGAAGGTTATTCTTCCAATATAAAGAACCTTGTATCACTCGATAATCTAAAAGTTAATGGATTGAAGTCACATGATTGTCACGTGCTCATGCAACAATTGTTATCAGTTGCAATTCGATCTACACTACCTAAGCATGTGAGAATTGCTATCACACGATTCTGCTTGTTTTTCAATGCAATATGCAATAAAGTGGTGGATGTTTCACAATTAAGTGAGTTGGAGCACGAGATCGTAGTAGTACTGTGTCTGTTTGAAAAATACTACCCTCCATCGTTATTCACGATAATGATGCACTTAACAGTACATCTGGTCAGAGAAGTGCGACTTTGTGGTCCTGTGTATCTTTGATGGATGTATCCTTTTGAAAGATACATGAAAGTTCTTAAAGGATATGTGAGAAATAGGAATCGACCTGAAGGTTGTATTGTCGAAGGTTATATTGTCGAGGAAGCTATAGAGTTTTGCACCGAATTTTTGCATGATGTAAAACCTACTGGACTCGGAAAGGCAAGTGAACGAGCTCAGGATGATGAATTTGGGAGACCTGTATCAGTAGCTTCTCATATGAAGCCTGATAAGGAACAACTCAAGCAGGCTCATCTATATGTCTTAGAAAATATAGATGACGTTCAACCTTTCATAGAGTACGTTCACTTCTTTTACTAATTTAAAGTTAATCCTTAAATTTAATATACTAACACTAATGATTCTATGTATATTATAGAAAACATATGAACTATTTGAAACGTATCTATCGATCAAGATCAAGAAATCAGAAGTGGTTACAAGAGCGACACAATAGAACCTTCATTTCTTGGATACGTGATCAAGTATGGTTTTAACAATTCTGCTAATTTTTTCTTTTTTTCATTTTAGTTTTCAATGACGTATACTCAAATATTAACGGGGTTTATGTGTATAGGTTGCTACTGATCTTGAAGTACCAAACCATACTATATATAACACATTGAGGTGGGTATCACATGGTCCTTCACCCACTGTGATAACCTATTTAAGCTACGTAGTGAATGGTGTTTGCTACAATACAGAGCTTCGTGATGGTACTCGAAATGTTCAAAATAGTGGAGTATGTTTAGTAGCCAGTACGATGCAAGTATCTAGTGCAAAAGATAAAAATCCAATAACCACAAACATGTCTTTTTATGGTGTGATTCAAGAGATGTGGGAATTAAATTACCATAATTTTAAGATTGTAATGTTCAAATGTAAGTGGGTTGAAAGTGATGGGGGTGTTATAACAGATGAACTTGGATTTAAACTAGTTGATCTTAGACGTATTGGATACAAATCCGATTCTTTCATTTTAGCTTCACAAGCTAAACAAGTGTTCTATACAGAAGATCCAAGTGACTCCCGATGGTCTATTGTGTTGCATCCTCAAAATAGAGAGTACGAAGATCATATTAACGAAGACGAGCTCGGGGACTTAATTTTAAACTACAATAACTCTAATTACGTTCTTACTACTAATGAATCTGATGAAATAGATGATGATAGTTCAACATATGTTCGCACTGACTGTGATGGCATTTGGATCGAAAATGAAAATGAAACATAAATTATATGGTATAACTTTTCATTGCTGAATTTAGATATTGATACAATTTGATGTTTTTATTATTTATATTTAACTCAACTAATGTACTGCAGGTATTTAGCAGGATACTCTTATGGATCAATACTCTAGTGATGATGACCGCATGCCACTTGAAGATGAGGCAGAGAATGATGATATGGTGCAACCTCCTAATGTGCGCTCTACTCGAGGCGCTACTGCGATGCTCGAGCTTGCAGGAATTAAAAATGAAGCTGATCGAAGAGTGATCGAATACAATGCTCATGGACAGTGGATTGGTAGGAATGCAACGAAAATGATAAGCTATATTGGAACGTGTGTGCGACACCACATTCCAATTACATATGACTCGTGGCCTGAAGTACCAAGAGAATTGAAAGAAAAGATTTATTCTTGCATTGAGGTAATCTATTATTTCACTAACTCATTAAATATTATGTGCTACTAGTTTCAATGAAAATTACTTATATATATTATATTCTTTTTGTCGACAAGATTCCTTCGTAGTAGATCGTAAATCAAAGAAGGACATATTGATGAAAGTCGGAATTTCGTTACGCAATTTAAGAGCATTTTGAGGACTAAATATATTATTCCATTTCAAGATATGCTCTGAATGTTTGAAGTCTCCACATGACATATATAACCACATCGAGCAAGTTCATTGGGGTGAATTCGTTGGTAAAGTTCTATTTGAAGAGTTTCAAGTAAGTATTGAAAAATGAATTGTTTTTTGTTTATACATGTTTACACAAAGATACTAATTAACCTTGTGTTCTGCTATAATTGTGTGATGTAGAAAGTAAGCAGTTTCCAAAAGGACAGACGTTCCAAAAATAAATACAATCATAGGCTTGCTCGTAAGGGATACGCAAATTTTGTGGAAGAGTTGGTATGTTTTGATTTCTGAATTTATACATTAGTATGTTATGTCTGTTCATTTATTAATTAGATGACTACATATGTTTTTAGAATAAAAAAAGACAAGTAGATTTGGATGCAGATCGAGCTAAGCTATGGATACAAGCTCGACAAGGAAAGGATGGCAAATTCTTGAATGAAGAGATTGCAGACGTTGCAGTCAGAATTGTAAGCAATAATGAAGAGATTGCAGACGTTACTAGAGTAGTAAATATATATTTATATTTTTATTAAATTGTAGGATAACCTAGCAAAAGATCCAGAGAATGCGCATGATGATATTCTGACAGAGGCATTAGGCACTCCTGAACACTCAGGACGTGTAAGAGGTGTGGGAGGTTTAATCAAACCCTCATTCTTCTTTCATAAACCCACACCTTCGACTCAGAAATGTAACGTCATGACCGATTTAAAGAAACGAGTTGGAAGAAAGAAAAGAAAGAAGCGATGACTCGATACACCAAATGACGACAAAACAAACACGTGAAAAGATGGAGAGAAACGATGTGGGGATGTCACTCTCTTGCCAGATAGGGGTAGTTGCCAAGCACAACCACCCATTGCTTCGACATCTACTTAAAATCTTGATCAGGTAACTCGTTTTCTAAATATTCGTTAATTGAATTTTAAGAAAATGTATATAAATACTAAGTCATCATTTTTAATATATTATGTAGGGAAAATCTTGTGATTTAACTGTTGAAAATATAAACAATATTGTGGCATCAGGAATGGTTTATGAGAGGTTAAGTCCGCATGAAGTTGTTTACGGTGTGCCTCTCAGATCGAACGATGTAAGAGTACTTATCACTCTTGTATCCGATTTCAATGTTGCATTGGCTATACCGATAGCTGGGAGTATTGGGACAGTTTCAAATGCGATTGGTTCTCACGTTCCATGGCCGAAGAATCTTGTAATAGTAGATAAAATAGAAAAGGTAAATTTATTTGAAAACGCTCGTTCTTGTTTAACTTAATGTCTATGATTTTTAATATATAACATCGTGTTCGTAGGAACGTAAGAAACCTCATCGTGAGCTAGCGACATTAAGGGAGAAGAGAGGTAGAAATGATGTGCCACGGGTGCATATGCCACTTGGAGTTAAATACATGATCAAAAATCTTGAAGGCATGAGGACTGAGTATATAGACATCCCAATATCTGTTCATGTGTTCGGATATCAATTCAACTTTCATTTAATGAAAGACAGCATGCAACAGCTCTGCATGATGGAGGAACTTGCAATCTCGGTTATATCAGCTGATATCGTGTAAGTATTATTTAATTATGTAGACTTTGATATTCTCGTTATTTACCACTTTAGGATATACATAGTAGCTGGTTTGTTAGTTTTGAGTTATGCTTAAAAATTGTGACATGTGTGTTATTCTTGTTTTGAAGTTGTTGAGTGTATGTTTTGTTTCGTTTATGGTGGTTGAGTATTCTTGAATCATTAAAATTGAAGTGAATTGAAGTTTGATTGAATTATCTGGATGTTGAGTATAGAAGTGTGTTTTTGTTAAGCACAGGTACATGTTAAATTTTTGTATTGTTGTAATTGTGTTGTTATGCTGCTCAAATTTAGGGGTATTCTTGAATCGTTAAAATGATTAGTGAATTGGAGTTTGATTGAGTTATCTGGATGTTGAGGTTAGAAATGTTTTTTTTTTCAGACAGGTACATGTACCATTTTGGTATTGTTGTAATTATGTTGTTATGCTGCCGAAATTTTCGAGACTTAATTAAGAGCAAACTCCACTTTAGGATAGACATTAACTAATTTGTTAGTTTTGAGTTCTGCTTAGCAATTGTGACATGTGAGTTATACTTGCTTTGAAGTTTTTGAGTGTATGTTTTGTATCATTTTTGGTGGTCTAGCGTTATTGAATCGTTAAAATGATTAGTGAATTGGAGTTTGATTGAGTTATTTGGATGTTGAGTTTAGAAGTGTGTTTTTGTTTTAGAAAGGTACATTGTATCATATATTATTAATTTTTATTGTAATATTTTAAACTTTAATATTTTTTTATTTATTGTTAGGTACTTGTGGCAATCTCAACCTATCATATTAGAATAATATGCATTCCTTCAACCATCCTTGATTTCATATGCCTCTGGACCTGAAGAGCAACGTTGTCGATTCCTATGTAATAGGTTACAAGAGACCAAGAATAAACTATTGATCTGTCCTTGTAATTCAGGGTACGTAAACCATGTGCTTATTAATTTACTTGTATTTTGTATATATTCCTAACTCTTATTTGTTGGTAATTCTGTATTTAGACACCATTGGTTGTTGGTGGTTATATCATTGAAAACATCTACAATTTGGTCGGTTGACTCCATAGGACATGGCATTCGAGATTACGTGAAAAATATAGTTAATACGTAAGTATTATGAAACTTCTACCATTGATATATTTTTGACATGGGTAGCGTTATTCACATACTTTTATGTATTTTTCCTTGTATAGTGCTATTAGGATGTTCTATGCTCAAGCAAACGCTAGAAGTCCAATTTTTAACTGGATAGCTGTTCAGGTAATCGTTTCAAATCTACCATTTTTTCGACCATTTTGTTTATTTATTCGAGTCTTGCTTACTGTTTGTTTTAATCTAATTATATAGTGTGCTAAGCAACCGCGGAGTACAGAGTGTGGGTACTATACAATGAAGTTTATTCGAGATATAGTAACACAGAGAAGTCAAGTGATAACAACGTGGTAATACTTTGATCTTATTCTATGTGTTTCACAGTTTCTTCATTTATTCAATTATTTAATGCATGTACACTTCTTTGTGTTTCAGTTGACGAGAAACGATAAGTACACCCAAGATGAGTTGGACGAGATACGAGTTGAGTTATGTGAATTTGTAAATCAGTACTTATGAACATTTTTGTTATCAAACTTCATTTATTTGATTTTCAGAAGTTAGTGTTATGTTCTTTAACAGTTTGCTTAGAAAGATATTTAGTAATTTTAACTTATTAGTTAGTCAATGGAACTTTGTTTTAGTTCATTTGCAATTATGGTTTATTTTGATAAAATTTGTCTTATATAGTTTGACAAATCGTTGAGTCGTTGATAGACTTGTTCATACAGATGCAGGTGGTAGAGGATGGGTGAATAATATCCATTTTTTTTTTATATAAATAGTTATAGTTGACTGCTAAAAAACGACATTAAAACCGGTAGTATTGACGGTTTAAAACTGTCAACATATATGTCATAGTCAACAATGTCAAACGTCATGTATAGTTATAGATGACAACTAAAAAGTGTCAAGATATATTTATATTGACAGGCAACAAGTGTCAATAAAAAGGGTATTATTGACGGTTCGCTAAAAATGTTGACGGTTAAAAAATATCAGTTATACTTAATGTTGACAGCTCACAGATGTCAATAAAATGGTTATTATTGACGTTTTGACCTAAATATTGACGGCTAAGAACCATCAACTATACTCTATGTTGACGTCACATACGTGTCAATAAAAAGGTTTTTATTGAGGCTTTCACCTAAATATTGACGGCTAAAAACTATCAACTATACCCTATGTTGACAGCAAATAAGTGTAAATAAATAGGTCTTTGTTGACAGATTTACGTCATAGTTGATGGTTAATAAGTGTCAACATTAATATTATTGACAGTTAATATCCGTCAATAAAGACATAATCGTTGACGTTTAACGACCGTCAACTATCAACTTTTTATTGACACTTAGATTTATTGACACCGCTTTCAATGACGGTCAAAAAATGTCAACTAAAGTGAATGTTGACAGTTTTTAGCTGTCAATAAAAGCCAAATTTGTAGTAGTGAGGTGTGGAGGTTTTGAGAGAAGTTGTATTTGAAACTTTTCCAACTACACAACAATGTTGAACTCTAGGGTTACAAAAGCTTTTTTTTTTCAAAGTTGCATCTTATGCAACTAGTTTTAGGGAAATAGGATGAAAATTACCATCCTATCCCTCCTTCGTTCTCTCATTAACTTATAGTTAATATGTGAATCTAATTCACATTAGAACTAATATTATATCAATTATATCACATATAATTGACATAACACCTCATATATGAAATTGAACACTTCAATCTCATTCCTAACTTTATACCCTCAATGTTACCATGTCGAGCCAACGGAAGGACCTAATGAACCTACAGTTCATGAGCTCCAATGATTTGAGATTAACTGATCAAACTCTTTGATCCAGTTAATCAATGTTCATTAACTACATGTCACTCCACTATAGACTTGTAGTTGCAGTCTCCTCACTGTAGATTATATTGTGTCCATTGATATAATCATTACCCATGAGTCATCCCTTCGCAGGTTGTTCGTAATCACAGTTGGCTCAAATTACCATTTTGCCCCTGTGATTACCTCTTTGTTCCTTAAGCACCACTAATCCTCTAATGAACAACAAGTCTATGGTCCTACCACAAAACTCATTCCCTCTTAAGCCAATTTAGAGGGCAGGGCCCCGTTGTTCAAGACCTGGACTCAGTTCTTAAGGGAACAACCCATCTAATTCCTAAGTGTAGGAGTGAGTGAATTCCATCTAGCATAGTTAAGTCCCCAGCTACCTACGAGGTTCTGTCCCTGAGAAGGTAGGCTTATTGAGTCGGCTACAGGCTACTCTCACCCATACTAGTCTAAGGACAAACCCTTATAAGAAGAAGTTCCTAACTTGCTCAGGATTCAAATCGAGTCACTAATGACCATCAATAAATTATTAGTCTTATCTTGTTAACGACGTTATACTGGTTAG
This sequence comes from Trichosanthes cucumerina, assembly GCA_036507285.1. Classification (NCBI taxonomy): domain Eukaryota; kingdom Viridiplantae; phylum Streptophyta; class Magnoliopsida; order Cucurbitales; family Cucurbitaceae; genus Trichosanthes; species Trichosanthes cucumerina. The sequence continues at coordinate 29,432,909 of CM071843.1, read as the reverse complement.
ACTAATAATTTACAGTCCGGTCTTGTACGAAATCTACATACAGGATGCCCCCACTCGCATGTCAACCACATGAATGAGTTGGATTACCTCATTTGTACTAATTACAAAGTGGGTCACATCCATGGTGTTACAAGAATAAGGTTTCCAACCTTATTCTTATACCATAGACCATTTAGGTTATACTCTTGAACACAATCCAAATAGTGTCTACTACACTGATGTTCAATATATATTATAGTCTTGGAGCTTAGTTTATTGGATTTATAAAGACAGAACATAATTTTATTAAAACAAATAACTCTTTATTTATTTGATCAAAATTACACAACTATAGGGCACAAATCAAATCAATCTCCCATTTGACCTAAAACTTGTGGAGTACTAAACATTACAAAAATGTAAATACAATAAACTAGGGCATTGAAACCCTTTGTACAATATACTCCCACTTGCCCTAGTAGGGGAAGACTTGTAAACCTAGACCTTCTAAGCGACTCTTAAATACTTTAGTCGTGAGAGCCTTTGTAAAATGATCAGCAATGTTGAGCTATGAGGCTATCTTCGTGACGATCACGTCTTCTCGATGCACGATCTCCCAGATGAGATGATATTTCCACTCAATACGCTTTCCCCTCTTGTGACTTTGGGGTTCCTTTGAATTTGCCACGACACCACTGTTATCACAATACAGCGTGATGGTCAAACTCATATTTGGAACAACTTCCAAATCTAACATGAATTTCCTTAACCAAACGACCTCTTTAGTTGTTTCACAAGCTGCTACATATTCGATCTCCATGGTGGAATCAGGGATGCATCCCTGCTTCACGCTTCGCCATACTACAACTCCTTCGTTAAAAGTAAATACTGGCCCTGATGTAGATTTCCGAGAATCTTTATCAGTTTGAAAGTCAGAATCCGTGTATCTTGTAAGCATCAAATCCTTAGCCCCATAGACAAGAATGTAGTTCCTTGTTCTTCGTAGATACTTAAGGATCGTTTTAACCATTGTCCAGTGTTCAGGTCTAGGATTAGATTCATACTTACTGACCATTCCAACTGTAAAAGAGATGTCTGGCCTAGTACAGAACATGGCGTACATCAGGCTCTCAACAGCTGATGCATAAAGAATCCGTCTCATATCCTCAACTCCATGAGGTGTCTTAGGACACTGTTCCTCAGACAAGTGAACTTCATATCTAAAAGGCAATAAACCCTTTTTGGAGTCCTGCATCTTAAACCTGAACAACACTTTGTCGATGTAAGATGTCTGAGACATGGCTAGTGTTTTATTATTGCTGTTCCGGACAATCTGGATCGCAAGAATTAACTGTGCTTCACCCAAATGTTTCATTTGGAATTGCATAGCTAGCCAATTCTTAATGTAAGTAAGATAACCTACATCATTCCCAATGAGTAGGATATCATCCACATACAAAACTAGAAATGCGATAGAACTATTGATGATGAACCTTGTGTCTACAAGAAAATCATCAATAGTAGACACAAGGTTCATCATCATTCTGATCAAAGCCAAAATATTTGATTTCCTCATCAAATTTTATATTCCAAGACCTAGAGGCTAGTTTCAGCCCCTAGATTGTCCTTTTAAGCCTATAAACCTTTTGCTCTTGTCCTGGTTAAATGAACCCTTTGGGTTTTTCCATGTAGGTGTTCTCATCAAGTTTGCCATTCAAGAATGTTGTCTTGACATTCATTTGTCATACCTCATAGTCATAATATGTGACAATCACAAATAGGATACGAATAGACTTTACCATAGCAACAGGCGAAAAGGTTTCCTCATAGTCAACCCCTTCAACCTTGGTATAACCCTTTGCTACTAGTCTAGCTTTGAAGGTTTGTACCTTTCCATCTACACCACGCTTTCTCTTGTAGATCCACTTACAACCTATAGGTTTTACCCCATCAGGTTTATCTACAAGATCCCAAACAGAATTGAAGTACATAGACTCCATTTCTTGGTCCATGGCTATGACCCATTTGTCTTTGTCTTTGTCAACCATCGCTTGATTATAAGTCGATGGAGCCTCACAGTCGTCATCTCATATAATAACTTGGGTTTCAGATAAACCCATGTAACGGTCAGGTTGTGTTATAACCCTCCCACTACGTCGAGGCATACTCAACTCTTGAGATGGACTCTCATGACTAGACAAACTAGTATCAACAACTTTTGTTGATGTACTAGCTTTATTAGCAACCTTTGCTATTGTTCCGCCTAACTCACTTAACACAACTTTACTTTTTGGTTTGTGGTCCCTGATATGGTCCTCCTCTAAGAAAGTGGCATTTGTTGACACAAATACCTTATCTTCCTTAGGATCAGAGAATAATCCACCTCTTGTTTCTTTTGGGTAGCCTACGAATAGGCACAATTTTGAACGTGAATCCAACTTCCTTGAATTTGTCACAAGCACATGTGCTGGACAACTCCAAATTCTAAAATGACATAAACTACCTTTACGTACTTTCGAGAGTTCAAAAGGTGTTTTAGAAACACTCTTTGATGGGACATTGTTCAAAATGTATCTCGCAGTCTCTACTGCGTAACCCCATAAGGAATTAAGGAGATGAGCATAACTCATCATTGATCGAACCATGTCCTACAAGGTTCTATTTCTCCTTTTCGATACACCATTTTGCTGGGGCGTATCGAGAACTGAGAGTTGTGATGTAATTCCATGTTCTATCATATAGTTCTGGAATTTTAAATCCATGTACTCTCCACCTCGATCTGATCGAAGTGTTTTAATTGTTTTACCTAATTGATTTTCAACTTCAGTCTTGAATTCCTTGAACTTTTCAAGTGCTTCAGACTTATGATGCATTAGGTAAATATGCCCAAATCTAGAATAATCATCTATGAAAGAGATGAAATATTCATAACCTTCTCTGGCTTTAACATTCATCGGACCACAAAGGTTTGAATTTATAAGCTCAAGAGGTTCTTTGGCTCTATAATCTTTTCCACTAAAAGGTCTTTTAGTCATTTTGCCTTCTAGGCAGGATTCACATACAGGTAAAGTATTTTCTTCAAAGTCATTTAGAAGTCCATTCTTTACCAATCTTTCAATTCTATTGAGATTAATGTGACTCAATCTAAGATGCCAAAGATGAGAATTTTCTTGAGGAGAAATTTTACGTTTCTTAGTTTGTGTTTGTAGTTTTAAATAATTTAGTGTTCAAAACCATTTTGATTGAATTAGGCCTTAAAACATACAACCCATTTTCTAATGAAGTTGAACATATTTCCACACCTTTCTTTAAAACAAACACTTTATTCAAAGAAAACGAAATAAAAACACATCTTTCTATAAGACAAGAAATTTAAATAAGGTTTCTAGTAAACCCTGGTATCACTAATATGTTGTCTAACAACATATATTTCTTGCCAAATTTAAGCTTCATCGTGCCAATTATTACAATTCAGACAACTTCTCCATTTTCAACCCGGAGCGTTAGCTCTCCTTTCTGTAGCTACTGTCAGGAATCACCCTGAAAAAAAGAGCAAACATGATTAGTGACGCCTGAATCAAGTATCCAAGCAGTTTTATCAGTATCCTCTAAACAAGCTTCTAAGAAATGTAAATCATATTTACCTTCCTTCTTTTTTTCTGTAATGTAGTTCAGACAAATCCGATTCCAATGTATGTTTTCATTGCAGTGGAAACACTTTCCTTTGTCTTCAACTTCTTGGACCTTCTTGCCCTTCTATGCGGAAGCTTTATCAGCTCGTTTCCCTTTACCATCTATCTTCATGTTCTTCTTCTTCCCTTTCAAGTTAGAAGAAGTGAAGCCACTGTTTTTTATCCAGAGGTCCAACCTCTAAGATAACTCCTACTGACAACATTCGCCTCACATTTCGATCCCTGAATTTTCATCTAAGATTGAAAGGTCTGGAGTTTATTCCGAACGGAGGTAAGATTAAAAGTAAGCTTGTTCATAACATCATTACTTCTAAACTGTAGGAAACTATCTGGAAGAGTTTTCAGAATGAAGTTGACCTGGCTCGATTCATTGATAGAAACACCATTCGACTCCGCGATGTTGAATGTACCATCATATCCAGGATATGATCTCGAACAGATGAACCCTCTGGCATCCTCGAGTTGAATATATACTTGAGGGCATTGTGTCGGGCCTGTGTAGACTGTTGTCCAAACATACCCTGCACTGAATCCATGATTTCCTTAGCGATCATCATGCCTCGTGCTTCTTGGCTAATTTGTCAGACATACTTGCCAGCATATAGACCTTGGCCTTATCATTGGCTTTGATTCATCGATCTTAAGCATCACGAACATTTTGTGTAGCATTCGAGCCTGACACCTGAGGATACTCCTCAGTCAACACAAACTTCAGATCATCTACTACCAAAATAGTGTTATGATTGTTTTTACAAGTCATCATGTTCTCTCTAGTTAATTTTTCGACACCCAATTATAACGCCTCAGGCCAAGGATCACCTGTGACTTGGTTGTGTCACTATATCATTCATGAATGCTTGTAAGAGTTAAGACACTATCCCTACAAACAAACACGGGGTCCTTTCAGCATGTTTTGTCCTCACTCACATGCTCCCTAGAAAAATTCCCAGGAGGTCACCCATCATAGGATTTCTCCAAGCCAAACATGTTTAACTGTGGAGTTCCTATGATTGAGTTAAAACACACAAAATGTGCTATCCTTTGGCTTAATAATTGCTAGTTTTATAATGATTTCAGGGCTTTTACATGTTTAAATCACTCAATTTTAGGTTAAGAGTTTAAACAGAGCTATTGGAGACAATTTGGATCACTCGAGATCGAAACGAGGCTATTAGGAGCTAGAAAAAACATCAATTGGAAGAGAAAGGATCAATCCAAGCTTGAAGACCCAAGGTGATGGCGTTGCAACGCCATGTAGAGCGTTGCAACGCCGAATGTGCAACCAAGATGCGTTGAAGCCCTAGGCGATAGGGTTGCAACGCTGCTTTGTAGTGTCGCAACGCTATATCGATATGGAGGTGCACATGAAGGACCGCACAGAGAGCGTTGCAACGCTGCCTTGTAGTGTCGCAACGCCGTATCGATACGAAGGCGCGCGCGTTAGGGTAGCAGCGTTGCAACGCTGGCCTCAGCGTTGCAACGCCATCGAAAGTTTCCTTATTTACCAGCCGCCTAGGGTACAAGGTTGCAACGCTGTCCCTAGCGTTGCAACGCTGCACCGATTGAACCTATAAATATATCATTATGCATTCTTGTAAGGAGAGCCGAATTTTGTAGATTTTCCACCTTAATTTCGGAGAGAGAAAAGAGCGTTTTTGGAGCCTAAGCATCTGTGGAGATTCGAGATCGAAGATGGGAGCTCGGAAACGAAGGACCAGCATCGACACATAAGTTGAATTTCCGTTTCTTTCAATTTGTAATAGTGTGCTAAAACTTTTTCTACATGTTTAGTTTGATTTTTATGTGATTTAGAGTAGCTAGACATTGTCGTTAGGATTTGATTTACTTGTTAAAGACTTTCTTACTTTGAATTGAAGCATGATTTGTTCTTATTTTTGGCAATTCGTTCTCAACTCTTAATTTGTTGGTTTAAGTGGACTCGAGAGATAAAGCTTGAATTAGAGCAAAATTGTCAAAACCCTTAGAAATATGGCATGAGAATGACCTAGAAATTTTAGGGAAACGTATAAAGAAGTTGCTTAATGCCATGCATGTCGTAGGTTCATATGGAGACTATGGAGTTTATTGCATGTGTGAGGCTCACTAAGAATTGAGGGATTTTCTTGAGTATTTTACTTCTTGTTTATAAATTCATCTCATTGGTTCATTGGGTGTGTTAGTTAAGTTTATGACTTGTAAAATCACTTTCCTCAAATCTATCGATTCGTGTCTCCATATGTTAGTCTATTGTTTGTTTTTACTTTCATCACTTATCCATGTTTTGTTTCTTTAGCTAAAATTAAAGATAAGTATCTTAGTAATTAATTAATCTATAAACTCATTCCCGAGGACGATACTTGGACTCATAAATCACTATACTAAAACTTGACCCGTACACTGCGGTATTGCAATATCATAAATATTACGCAACAAGTTTTTTGCACCGTTGCCGGGGAATGACGATTATTTAGATTAATTAATATTAGGATAAAATTTGAAATTTTATACTAAAGCTTGTTTGTTTGTATTTCCTTGTTTGTTTTGTGTGTTTGTTTGTTTCCTTATTTGTTTTATTGTAGTTTTGTGTGTTGGTTTTGAGTCTCGTCCCCTGTTTTTTGGTTGCGTTGCTATTGTATAAAAGTCTTGATTTGAATTACTAATTTTTCAATTATGACTTTGCATGATTTTGATTCTCCACCATTCTATTGTCCATCTCAGGGCCCTAGGTATGTGCATCATGATTTCTCTGATTACCATATGTCTAATTGCTACCATTCTATACCTGAAATTGATAAAAATTCTTATGATGATGCTTATTTAGACACTTGGAACCATAGTTTTTCGTAACTTAACCAACCCCTAGAAAAATCTTCTCTTATGGATCAATTGGCGGAATATACCTTAGAATTGAAATTTAAAAATTTGGTTCATAGTGAATTAGAGAGGTTAGATAGGTTAGAAACTGAGGTGGTAGGACTTTGGGAAATATTATAAAATAGAGCTCAATATCTTAACCAGCTAGTAATTTCCCTTAAGGCCTTACAGGAGCAATTTCTTATCCATACCACTCAGGAGATGCCACTTAGGAGGATTTGTTCATAAGATAATGAGGATAGTTTGGGGGAGACTGAGACACACCATAACCAGGTTAGTGAGGTAGACATTGGTGATATAGTCACTTCCACAGAGGAATCCCGGGTGATAGAGTTAGAGGCTGAGAAGTCTTCTTTCCTTTTATCCCCAGAAAATTCCTTTATTTTTTATAACCAATTGTGCTACACTCACGAGTCTTGTTTTGATTTTTATTCTTTTGTGTTATTAAACAAAAATACCAAAAATAATTTTTTGTATGGGGCTCAAGAAAAACAGGATAGCCTTTTAGACTTAGAAGACTATATCGATTCAAGCAAGAAAGGCCAAAAGAAATATGAGCAATTTTATGTGCCCTGATAAGTCACCGTCTAGCTAAAGACGTTATAGAAAGTGCTTCTTGGGAGGCAACCCAAGTTTCATGTTTCATGTCTTTATCTTTGTTTTTGTCTTCTTTTATGTTTAATTTTATTTCCTGGTTTTTGTGTTTTTGTCTAATTTCTATCTTTTTGTACCTCCAGGTGTATACTCAAGGGGAGAGCTGCAGACTTGCACCCTTTTCATCCTGAGATCGAGAGGACTTGTAGGATACTCCTAAGGGAAGGAAGAGCAGAGCTTCAGGCAATGGTTGATCAGGAACTCATCAACAACCCTAAACCTATCAGGGAGTACTTCCAACCTGTGTTTAATTCTGAGCAGGCTGGAATAGTCCATGTCCCTATAAATGCTAATAATTTTGAGCTTAAAACAGGGTTGATACAGATGGTTAAGGATGGTGCTTTTCGAGGCATAGCCACAGAAGATCCTAATTCACACCTTCAAAACTTCTTAGAAATCTGTTGTACAGTTAAAATGAACAATATCTCTGCTGATAGTATTCGCTTACGTCTCTTTCCTTTCTCCTTGGAGGGTAGAGCCAAAGAAGGGCTAAGGTCCCTTCCCTCAGGTAGTATCCCTTCCTGGGAGGAGTTAGCCCAAGCCTTCACGACCAAATTCTTTCCACATGTGAAAGCTGCAAAGTAAAAGACTGAGATAGGAACATTAAGGCAGCAGGAGGGAGAGCAACTATTTGAGGCATAGGAAAGGTACAAGGACATGCTCAGGAGGTGCCCACAACATGGCTACCCAGATTGGCTCCAGGTACAACTATTTCATAATGGACTGGAAGGTAAGACCAGGACCATTCTGGATGGCACTGCTGAAGGGGCTTTCATGGCGAAGACTGTGCCATAAGCACGTGCCCTCTTGGAAGATGTGTCAACTGCCATCTACCAGTGGCCTACAGACAATGACAGATCTAAGGCAGTAGCTGGATTGTATCAACTTGATGAGGTAACTTCTCTTAGGTCTCATATGGCATCTCTCACTCATGCGCTGAATAATTTTGCAGGATCACCACAGACAGGGATGTCCTCTCAATGATCTGAACCTAATGAAGAATCCACTATGGAGCAATTACACTACCTGAGTAACAGAAGCAACAACTATGGAGGAAATCAAAATCAGAATAACCTACCAACACATTACAATCAAGGTTTGAGGTATCATGATAATTTCTCTTATGTTAACAACAAAAATGTGTTGAATCCTCCTATAGGGCATGCTTTTACATCAGAAAGGAAACCCTCTCTTGAAGACACATTGCACTCCTTCATAGCTGAATCCAGAAGTCGGTCCAACCAGTTGGAAAATGCAGTACCCAGTTTATCTAGTATAGTGACCAGTCATGGAGCTGCAATAAAGAATATAGAGACCCAGATTGGCCAAATGAACACATCACTCCAGGCACTACAAGCAAGGAAAGAAACACCTTGAGGGAGTACAGTCTAGCTAAAGACGTTAAACAAAACACTTCTTGGGAGGCAACCCAAGGTTTACTTACTTTTGTTTTTCTATCTTTAGCTTGCTTTAGTTTGTTTTTTAGTTGTTTTTCAATTATTAGTTTCTTAACTAGTTTGTTGTTTTGCTTTGTAGGTTGTGACGATGCCTTTCTTCATTGAAATCCATGCTCCCGTTCTGAGGAACTTCAACACACATGCTTTGCCTATCCAAGGAACTCAGAAAGATCTCCATAACATAGGACAGTATTGTTCACTCTTACCCTTATACTTAATTTGTGCTTATTTCTGCAAACATTGGGGACAATGTTTAGTTCAAGTTTGGGGGTGAGATGATGTTTATTTGTGGTGACTGTCCTGAGTATGTGTTGAATTGTTGATTGATCTTTTACATAAGTATGATCATGATAGCCTAGGATGAGATTTAATTGAAAAATTCTTGTGATTCTGCTGAAACTTGAGAGCATGATATGAATTCGAGTTAATTTAAAAATTTTCTTAAGTTGTTCATGCACTATTATGCACATACTCTGTGTTCCTGTAGTTTTGAAATGCTTAGAGCAAAGTTATTAGGTTTAGAAGTTTGATGTCACCTCGATAGTTCTGAGAACTGATTTGAGAGTTAAACTGCAGGATAGGGTGAATGACATTATGAAGTCCATGATCTGTATAACATGTGAAATAGTTTGTTTTTGTTTTTTGTTTGCTAAAGAAAAAAATCGTGAGGGCAAAAAGAGCTTCCTTCACTGTGATTAGTTAGGCCACTCATTGAGCGAGTGCTCTGGGTAAGTGTCCCTGCAGTGGATGTGTGAAAGCTAGTATCCTTACACAAAAAAAAAAATAATAAGAATAAGAAGAGGAAAATAGAAAAAATTATAAAAAATGGATTAAGTGTTGAGTAGAGTTATTTAGTTCTTGAATGTGGGGAGACTAAAAAATTAGTAAGTATGACCAGTGTATGGAGAAGTTGAATGTAGAGCCTAATAAAGTTGATCCGGGCTTAGTAAAAATGATGGGAACATAGGTTAAGCACACACACACATAGGAACACTTAGGAAAAGTTTTAAATTGCTTGCTGAAGTATTATATTTGAATGTTTCTTGTGATTACTAGATCTTCTCTCAAATCTTTGAGGTTTGAATCGAATTTATGTATAAGAACAATCTAATGTTTAATTCTGTTTTTGCTCGGGACTAGCAAAACTTTAAGTTTTGGGGTGTTTGATAGCACACACAATGTGCTATCCTTAGGCTTAATAATTGCTACTTTTATAATGATTTCAGGGCTTTTACATGTTTAAATCACTCAATTTCAGGTTAAGTGTTAAAACAGAGCTATTGGAGACAATTTGGATCACTCGGGATTTAAACGAGGCTATTAGGAGCTTAAAATAACATCAATTGGAAGAGAAAGGATCAATCCAAGCTTGAAGACCCGAGGTGATGGCGTTGCAACGCCATGTAGACCGTTGCAACGCCGAATGTGCAACAAAGATGCGTTGAAGCCCCAGGCGATAGCGTTGAAACGCTGCTTTGCAGCGTCGCAACACTATATCGATAAGAAGGCGCACATGAAGGATCACACAGAGAGCGGTGCAACACTGCCTTGCAGCGTCGTAACGCCGTATCGATCGGAAGGTGCGCGCGTTAGGGTAGCGGCGTTGCAACGTTGCCCTCAGTGTTGCATCGAGAGTTTCTTTATTTTCTAGCCGCCTAGGGTACAACTATGCAACGCTGCACCGATTGAACCTATAAATATATCACTATGCATTCTTGTAAGGAGAGCCGAATTTGATAGATTTTCCACCCTAATTTCGAAATACACTTTGTAAGAAGAGATAAAAGAGCGTTTTTGGAGCCTAAGCATCTGTGGAGGTTCGAGATCGAAGACGGGAGCTCGGAGACGAAGGACCGGCATCGACACATAAGTTTAATTTCCTTTTCTTTCAATTTGTAATAGCGTGCTCATAGTTTTTTTACATGTTTAGTTTGATTTTCATGTGATTTAGAGTAGCTAGAGATTGTAGTTAGGATTTGATTTACTTGTTAAAGACTTTCTTACTTTGAATTGAAGCATGATTTGTTCTTATTTTTGGCAATTCGTTCTTAACTCTTAATTTGTTGGTTTAAGTGGACTCGAGAGATAAAGCTTGAATTAGATCAAAATTGTCAAAACCCTTAGAAATATGGCATGAGAATGACCTACAAATCATAGGGAAACGCATGAAGAAGTTGCTTAATGCCATGCATGTCGTAGGTTCATATGGAGACTATGGAGTTTATTGCATGTGCGAGGCTCACTAAGAATTGAGAGATTTTCTTGAGTATTTTACTTCTTGTTTATAAATTCATCTCATTGGTTCATTGCATGTGTTAGTTAAGTTTATGACTTGTAAAATCACTTTCCTCAAATTTATCAATTCGTGTCTCCATATGTTAGTCTGTTGTTTGTTTTTACTTTCATCACCTATCCATGTTTTGTTTCTTTAGCTAAAATTAAAGATAAGTATCTTAGTAATTAATTGATCTAGAAACCCATTCCCGAAGACGATACTTGGACTCATAAATCACTATACTAAAACTTGACCCGTACACTGCGGTATTGCAATATCATAAATATTACGCAACATTGAGCAACCGAAAAGGAAGGTGTCCTTGTTAGTATAGGTAGTAGCTATCAATTCTTTTTAGCCTTTCTGAACTATACTTTAATCTTTCTCAATCATACTATCATATTCTCAGGATCCCTCTCATTCAGATGTGATCTCGGTTCATTCATGTACCTCTCCTTATCTCGGGTGTCACATGCCAACCTGCTTCCGCTTTGGTTCGTCCCCGAACCACATCTTACTGGGAGACGTTCCGTTCTTATACCATTTGTAACGCCTTAGGCCCAGGATCTCGTACGACTTTGTTGCGTCACTATAACATCCACGACTGCTTTTAAGAGTGAAGACACTATCCCAGAAACCAACACGGGGTTCTTTCAACATGCTTTGTCATCACTCACATGCTCCCTAGGAAAATTCCCAAGAGGTTATGAGGATATGAAAGTATAGTTGAGAAAGCCTTAAAAAGAATTGATAGCTACTACCTAGACCAACAAGATGCACTTTTCTTTTCGGTGGCTCAATAATATGACTCCAGAGTTAAGCGTGATTGGCTTGAAGCAATCCTATGTTGGGTGAGCTCTTGGGAATTTTCGTAGGGAGCCTGTGACTGAGGACAAAGCATGTTGAAAAGATCTCGTGTTGGTTTGTGGGGATAGTGTCTTCACTCTTACAAGTAGTCATGGATGATATAATGACGTAGCCAGGTCGCAAGGGATCCTGTTCTTGGGGCGTTACAAATGGTATCAGAGCGGAACCTCTCCTAGTAAGATGTGGTTCGGGGGACGAACCAAGGCGAAAGATGGCAGACATGTGACACCCGAGGAAGAGGGGTACATGAATGAACCGAGACCACATCTTAATGAGAGGGATTCTGAGGATATGAAAGTATGGTGCCCGAGGAAGAGGGGTACATGCGAGTGACCATGAGGATATGAATGTATAGTTGAGAAAGGCTTAAAAGGAATTGATAGCTACTATCTATACCAACAAGGTGCACCTTCCTTTTTGGTGGCTCAATCATAGGAACTCCACAATTAAGCGTGCTTAGCTTTGAGCAATTCTATGTTCGGTGACTTCTTGAGAATTTTCCGAGGGAGCATGTGAGTGAGTACAAAGCATGCTAAAAGAACCCGTGTGTGTTTGTGGAAAAAGTCTTCACTCTTACAAGCAGTCATGGATGATATAGTGACGCAACTAGGTTGTAGGAGATCCTGGGCCTAGGGTGTTACACCAATAAGGAAATAATATAGCTAGACATTTTGCTGAAATTTACAAAAAAATCTTGTATAAGCTTCTTGTTATAAATGTCTAATCCAATCATTTTTTAGCTAATTATCTAATGATTCCTAAGTCATTAATAACTTCAATGATACTCCAAAGGATTAGAATCTATGACACCGAAGGGTAATAAAAAATACTCCTGCTCTAGATCAAAACATTCTTGACCAAAACCTAATGCCAGAATAACTTTTATTCCTATAGGCTCTAGTTACCATTATTTTGTAAGGATACATACACTTCTTATGTACCTTGTGAGTGTAACTCTCTGTCTTTAGACCCCAGAGTCCCCATCCAACAAAATCCGTCTAAGGGAGGACTAGGTTAAAAACAGACTAAGGAAATCTTTATCCCTCTTGGGTGTCCACTATGTTCGATCCCCTATGATCAAACCCTCCGAAGGGATTGTCTGATTCAGGCAAAACTAGCAGGCTGACCATAGTGAACTTACGGTGTGAACCGACAGAAGAGACCATAGGTTTTGTTTTCGCTAAACCTACTCTCCTTCACTATAAGTGATGGAGATTAATCCCCTTGAGCAGCGAAAACGAGTTTGGAATCATAATTTGCAAGCTTGTTTTGGTTGAAAAACAAAAACCAGTACATTGATGAAAAATATAACAAACATGCATTTCTAATCTAATTAGACATGGAGTAAAACATGTAAACATGCTAAGTTTAACAATTAAACTAAAAGGAAGAAAGAATACCTTTGTAGATTTTCCTCAGCAACTCCTTTCTCCAAGCTTTACAGCAACACAACAGAACAAGGACTTCTTTGTTTTTCTCCAATAAGAACACAACCACTTGGAGAACCTTCTATTCTCTGAGTGCTTAGACCAGTTCCTTTGTGGGAAGGAATTCCAACAATTAGAACAATGTTTTTTAGGTATTCAGAGAGTGTGTGAGAGAGAGAATTTTTCTTTGCAGTGTATTTAATCTTCAATTGATGATCGATCGATAGTTTCTCCCCTTCTCACCAGGCGAAAAGCATCACAGTGGGTAACTCTCCACTCCCTATCGAGGGGGAGTTGGGGAGTATTGGGAACGTGTCAACATGACACGTTCCCTAATTAATTAATATAGTAATAAATTCATTTAATTAAATCTAATTTAATTAAATGATTAAATGATTAAATCTTATTTAATCATTTTTGTAACGTGCGATAAAAAAATAATTAAATAAGATTTCAGGACCTCAAAAAGGAAAAGGAAATCTGTTTGTGTGGTTTGAAGCTCGAAAAGGAAATCCGTTCGTGTGGTATGAAGCTTGTGAAACGAGTTTTCACGACCTCAGGCATAAGTTAGTCTCTGCACCTGTGCTTGCAGTACCTGATGGCTCAGGAAGTTTTGTGGTCTACAGTGATGCCTCTAAGAAAGGTTTGGGTTGTGTGTTGATGGAGAATGGAAAGGTGATCGCCTATGACTCTCGTCAGTTGAAGGATTATGAGCGGAATTACCCAACCCATGATTTGGAGTTGGTTGCCGTGGTCTTCGCTCTGACGATATGGCGTCACTACTTATATAGGGAAAAGATTCAGATGTACACAGACCACAAGAGCGTCAAGTATCTTTTTACCCAGAAGGAATTGGACATGAGACAACGCAGATGGCTGGAGTTAGTAAAGGACTATGAGGTTGAGATATTGTACCATCCAGGCAAAACAAACGTTGTGGTTGATGCCCTTAGCAAGAAGGTGGCTCAAACCTCAGCCCTGGTCACGAGACAAGTTCCTTTGCGTTCGGAGATGGAACGTGGAGAGATAGCAGTTGTGTTGTGTCAAGTCACAGCTTAGCTGAACCAGTTGTCGGTACGGCCGACCTTGAGGCAACGAGTCATTGAGGATCAGCAGGGAGACTCGAGTCTCGAGGATTTTTGGCGTCAGGCAAGAAGTGTTGAGGAAAGCGAGTTCTCGGTGACAGCAGACGGTGGACTACTTTTCAGGGGACGGTTGTGTGTTCCTACTGAGAGTGGTCTCAAGGAGGAGATTTTGTCTGATGCTCATAACTCTCCTTTTTCAGTGCATCCAGGAAGTACTAAGATGTATCAGGACTTGAAATCATTCTATTGGTGGCGTGGAATGAAAAGAGATGTGGCAGAGTTTGTCAGCAGGTGTTTGGTGTGCCAGCAAGTTAAAACACCGAGATAGAAACCAGCAAGGTTGTTGCAATCGCTAGAAGTACCCCAGTGGAAGTGGGAAGAGATCTCCATGGACTTTATTTCGGGATTGCCCCGAACAACGAAAGGATTCACAGTGATCTGGGTGATTGTGGATAGACTAAGCAAGTCCGCTCACTTTCTTCCTGGTAAGCCTACCTATACAGTTGAGAAGTGGCCACATTTGTTCATGGAAGAGTTAGTAAGGTTGCACGGAGTCCCAGTGAATATTGTGTCTGACAAAGACCCACGGTTCACCTCGAACTTTTGGGTGAGTTTTCAGAGAGTCCTCCGGGCTCAGACTATCTTTAGTACAACGTTTCACCCGCAGACCGATGGCCAGACGGAAAGGGTGAATCAGATTCTGGAGGATATGCTTCGGGCATGTGCGTTAGACTTCACAGGTAGTTGGGACTCACACCTTCACTTGATGGAGTTTGCGTATAACAATAGTTATCAGACGACTATTGGTATGACCCCTTTCGAAGGTCTCTATGGGAGAAGGTGCAGGACCCCAGTGTGTTGGGGAGAGGTTGGTGAACGGAAACTGTTGGGACCCGAGTTGGTCCAAGTGACAAATGAGGCCATACAGAAGATGAGGGCAAGGATGTTAACGGCACAGAGTAGGCAGAAGAGTTATGCTGATGTCAGGCGTCGAGAGTTGGAGTTTGCGGTTGGAGACCTCGTGTTCTTGAAAGTTGCACCTATGAGGGGTGTCTTGAGGTTTGATAAGAAAGGGAAGTTGAGCCCTAGGTTCGTTGGACCTTTCGAGATCCTAGAGCGCATAGGGCCAGTGGCTTATCGGTTGGCCCTACCGCCGTCCCTTGCGTCGGTCCATGACGTGTTCCATGTGTCGATGTTGCGAGGTTATGTGCCAGATGCCTCGCACGTCGTCGACTTTGAGCCGCCGGAGTTAGACAAGGACCTGAGTTACGAAGAAAAGCCAGTGCAAATTCTTGCTCATGATAGCAAAGTCCTGAGGAACAGGGAAATCCGTTTTGTGAAGGTCCTTTGGCAGAACCATCATCTCAAGGAAGCCACTTGGGTGCTCGAGGAGGAGATGCGAGCAAGCTATCCAGAGCTGTTCGAGAGCTAGCTACTTTCGAGGAGGAAAGCTCCTAAGGTGGGTAGATTGTAACGTGTGGTAAGAAAAAAAAAGTGCAAAACGAAAAGTCGGGAGGGCTTCGCCCTCCCTCCTTTTCGTTTGCCGCGAACGAAGCGGCCGCCGACCCACGTTCTCCTTCTCCCTCTCCTCTCTTTTCCCCCTCTTCTCCCTTCTCTTCCTCTCCCTCACTCTCCCTCGGTACACCTTCTCTCTCTCTCTCCGTCTCTCTCTCTCTCTCCACTTGTCTCTCCCGCCCGAGATCTCCCTCTCCCTCAGCGTCACTCTCTCTCTCTCTCACGGTTCTCTCTCTCGCCCCTCAGGTTGCCGTTGCCGCCTCCGAAAGTCGATTGAAGCCAAGCACTGCCGCCAGCATGTCGCCACCGCGAGTTCAACCGCCGGCTGAAGAGATCCGCTAGACCCACGTGTTTTCTTACAGGTTCAAGCTGTTTTAAGCCGGTTTTTTACGAACGAAGTCTGGGTTTGTGTAGATCGTACCACGAGGAGTCCAGATCTGGTGCTTGCACTGCCGCCGCTGCTCACGCGCCGCCACCGCCTGGAGGGCCACCGACTTACTCCTTTCGTGCGGTCGCCTCGGTTCGTTCCTTAACTCGTTCAGAGTTCCGTTGGGTGAGTTTTACTACTCTTATTTAGATTATGAGTTAGGTTCGTTGCGTCATG
Source organism: Trichosanthes cucumerina (assembly GCA_036507285.1). Taxonomy (NCBI): domain Eukaryota; kingdom Viridiplantae; phylum Streptophyta; class Magnoliopsida; order Cucurbitales; family Cucurbitaceae; genus Trichosanthes; species Trichosanthes cucumerina. The sequence goes on along the minus strand of CM071843.1, from coordinate 29,416,480 downwards.
TTCGGTTTATTGATTCTTGTCGTGATTGTTCTTCGTTAGGGATTAATTGAAAGTAGAAGTACGTTTGGAGCACGCCACGTTACTCAAAGTCGCTCTTTGTGGTTAGATTTTCTGTAAGTAGTTATTTGGAAATAGTTATATTGTTTTGGTAGTGGCATGTTAAGTTGTGATATTCGCAATTCTGCATGAATCTAGTTCATTGTTGATGTTGATGTTTATCTGTGCGGAAACTCGAACTCGATAGTTCATTCTGGCTGTTTGTTAGTTTCATGTGACTATAACTAGTAGGGCGATGTAAGCTAGTGTTGAGAAATCTGAACGTGTTAGTATGCTATGATTATCTGTCCCGAGCTTGTTGTTCTTGTGCGTATTTTGAAGTAACTCGGGGAGTGTTGTTGAGGCTTAGGATCGTAGTTAGCACAACTAGCCTTAGTGTAGGCCCTAGTTCTTGTGTAACCCTTAGCAGGCTGAGACTCGAGGTTGGCGAGATGATGACGATGTTATGGGATGTGATGGTCCGCCCTCCATCCAGTTGTGCGACTCGGGGTGTGATCCTTGGAGTCAGAGGGGTTGGACAGAGTCCTTCGCCTAGTATTGGCCCGAAAACGAGCCCGTGGTCGATTGTGCGCGGTAGCACCGCCTTGATACATATTGGATGTGGTGGTCCGACCCCCGTTTAGTTGTGCGACTCGGGATGTGATCCTTAGAGTCATAGGGGTTGGATAGAGTCCTTCGTCCTAGTGCAGGCTCGAGAGTGAATCCCGTGGCCAGATGTTGCCAACCTAGTCTAGAAGCTAAGGGTAGGATAGAGCTGTGGTTCTGAGTGAGCAGTAGGGCCAGGATGCTTGGTGAGGTTGTTAGACGGGTTGGGTGTCGTGCTTAGCTAGATCTAAGGCTGTTCATTCATGTTATTTATTATTGGACGAAGTGGGCTGCTTACTGAGTATTTTTATACTCATTCCTTCTTTATTTCTTCTTTCTTTGCAGGTAAGGCAAGCCAGTGAGATGATCACCGACGGCGAGACCCCTGCGAGGCTATGGAAGACTTGTAGGACTTAGGAATTTTCGTTTAGGAGTTGTTGTTTTCACGTGGTAGAGGTCGTGCAAGAACACCTGCTGGTGGTCACAGGAGTCGTGGTCAAAGGGCCGGAGACCAGGAACCGACCGTCGATGCACCAGAGGTTGAGCACTCCGAGTATCGAGAGGGGCTCAACCAGGATGTCCCAATGGTCGAGGAATCAACTGGGCATAACGTAGGAGCCCAAAAGAGGGCAAATGTCTAAGCACCAAACGTGCAAGGACCGTCGCCAGTTACTGAGCTCATGGCAGGCATTCATCAACTGATCCAGGCGAATATAACAAGTCAAGCTAACCATACAGCTATGTTCACTCAGGCCATGGAGGCCTTAGCATCCCGAAGTTAGGAACCAGCACCTGCGCAGAATCCAGGGGTTGCATCAACTTTCACGTTTAGGGCGACGACAAAAGAAGCGGGATATCTGAAGGATTTCAAGAAGTATGACCTGCCTTTCATTGATGGTCCACTAGACCATGTAGCTGCTGAAGCATGGTTTGCGGCAGTGGACGATATCCTGAGTCGAATGGGTTGCCCCGAGCACCAGAAAGTTCAATGCGCAATCTATGCATTAAGGAGAAGTGCTCTCCTGTGGTGGCGAGCTGTTGTACGGTCCATAGATGTCAGTGCAGGACCGATAACTTGGGCGCAGTTCCAAGAGGTGTTCTACGAGAAGTATTATCCCATTGTGCTTACAATCGATAAGAAAGTTGAGTTCGTACAGCTAAAGCAAGGACCAAACTAGACGGTTGAGGAGTACGAGCATGAGTTTACTGCTATGTCTCGGTTCGCCCCTGATATGGTGGATACAGAAAAGAAGAAGGTGGAGTGCTTCCTCACAGGTTTGCGAGGATGCGTACGTCGGTCGACAGTTGCTCACGATCCCAAGACGTATGCTGCAGCAGTTCGAGTGGCATCCCTGATTGATACAGACCTGAGGCTGCATGGGTTCGTTGTTAGCCAAAGTTCAGGGGCAGGTCAGAGTTCGGGAACTAGCCAGAAGAGGAAGTTTAAACAGGCCTTTGCTAGGACAAAGAGTCCTGGAACTCAGGGACATCAGCCCCAGCAGGCACCAAACAGGGGTTCATGCCTCAGATGTGGAGTTCAGCACAATAGAACCTGTCATGCAGCTAGCAAGATTTGCAATAACTATGGAAAGATGGGGCACTTGTCAATTGTATGCAGATAGGGAGTCAGAGATCAGAGGATCTGTTATAACTGTGGGAAGCCTGGGCATCTGTCTAAAGCCTGTACTGTAAAGAATGAAGAGCCTCAAAACCGCCAGAGGGGTGAAGTTTATGCGGGTGCAAACAGGAAAGCAGGATGTTCCTGTGCTGTGGTGAAAGGTACACTACCCGTTCTTGGCCACTTGGCCTTTGTTCTATTTGATTCTTGTTCCTCGCACTCTTTTATTTCCGCTGTATTTGTGAGACAAGCCCAGTTAGAGGTAGAGCCTTTAGATGTTTACCTGACAGTAGCTACCCCGGTGGGTAGAGAGTTAGTAGCTCGGGAAAAAGTTAAGTCTGGTAAGGTAGTAGTAATAGGTCGCGTGCTAGATGCGACGTTGGTTGTGTTGGATATGGGCGACTTCGATGTAATCTTGGGCATGGATTGGTTGTCTGCAAACCATGCCAACATCGACTGTCATTGCCGAGAGGTGGTGTTTCGGCCTCCCGCAGAGTCCAGTTTTAAGTTCAAGGGAATCGAGACTGGAGAAATTTTGAAGATGATTTCAGCTCTGAAGGCAAAGAAGTTGATAAGTGAAGGGGCTTGGGCTCTCATGGCGAGTGTTGCTGATACAAAGAACAAAGGACCAAAGTTGAGTTCGGTTCCTGTTGCTCGAGAGTTTGCAAATGTTTTCCCTTAAGAGTTGCTTGGTCTACCCCCGGTCCGTGAGGTAGACTTCAGTATTGAGCTGCTGCCCGGGACGACTCCGTTGTCTAAAGCTCCCTACTAAATGGCACCAGCAGAATTGAAGGAGCTTAAGACTCAGTTGCAGGAACTTCTAGATAAGGGGTTCATCCGTCCAAGTATTTCACCTTGGGGTGCGCCCGTGCTGTTTGTAAAGAAGAAAGATGGGTCGATGCGGTTATGTATTGACTATCGAGAGTTGAACAAGGTGACAGTGAAGAACAAATACCCTTTACCTAGGATTGATGATTTGTTTGACAAACTGCAAGGAACAACAGTGTTTTCTAAAATCGACCTACGGTCAGGGTACCATCAGTTGAGAATCAAAGATGAGGACATTCCGAAGACTACTTTTATTTCAAGGTACGGGCGCTATGAGTTCACGGTGATGTCCTTTGGTTTGACGAATGCCCCAACAGCGTTTATGGAGCTAATGAACAGAGTATTCAAGGTGTTCTTAGACACCTTTGTGATCGTCTTGATCGACGATATTTTGGTGTACTCCAAGTTAGAGGAGGAGCATGAAGTGCATTTGAGGGAAGTGTTGACAGTTTTGAAGACCAACAATTGTATGCAAAGTTCTCCAAGTGTGAGTTCTGGTTGAAGCGAGTTGCCTTCCTAGGATACGTGGTGTCTAAAAAAGGTGTGACAGTGGATCCTGCTAAGATTGAGGCAGTGGCAGAGTGGCCCCGTCCTAAAACTGTTTCTGAAGTGCGAAGGTTCTTGGATTTGGTCAGTTATTACAGGAGGTTTGTTAAGGATTTCTCCGAGATAGCCACACCCTTGACTCAGTTAACTCGAAAAGGAAATCCGTTCGTGTGGTGTGAAGCTTGTGAAGCGAGTTTTCAAGACCTCAAGCATAGGTTAGTCTCTGCACCTGTGCTTGAAGTACCTAATGGCTCAGGAAGTTTTGTGGTCAACAGTGATGCCTCTAAGAAAGGTTTAGGTTGTGTGTTGATGCAGAATGGAAAGGTGATCGCCTATGGCTCTCGTCAGTTGAAGGATTATGAGCGGAATTACCGAACCCATGATTTGGAGTTGGCTGCCGTGGTCTTTGCTCTGAAGATATGGCGTCACTACTTATATGGGGAAAATATTCAGATGTACACAGACCACAAGAGCCTCAAGTATCTTTTTACTCATAAGGAATTGAACATATGACAGCGCAGATGGCTGGAGATAGTAAAGGACTATGAGGTTGAGATATTGTACCATCCAGGCAAAGCAAACGTTGTGGCTGATGTCCTTAGCAGGAAGATGGCTCACACCTCAACTGTGGTCACAAGACCAGTTCCTTCGCCCTCCCTCCCTTTTCGTTTGTCGCGAACGAAGCGGACGCCGGCTGTTTCGGCCAGCGACCCACGTTCTCCTTCTCCCTCTCCTCTCTTTTCCCCCTCATCTCCCTTCTCTTCCTCTCCCTCACTCTCCCTCGGTACGCCGTCTCTCTCTCTCTCCGTCTCTCTCTCTCTCTCCCATTCTCTCTCCTGCCCGAGCTCTCCCTCTCCCTCACCGTCACTCTCTCTCTCTCTCACGATTCTCTCTCTCTCGCCCCTCAGGTTGCCGTCGCCGCCTTCGAAAGCCGATTGAATCCAAGCGCTGCCGCCAGCACGTCGTCACCCCGAGTTCAACCGCCGGCTGAAGAGATCTGCTAGACCCACGCGTTTTCTGACGAGTTCAAGCTGTTTTAAGCCAGTTTTTTACGAACGAAGTCCAGCTTTGTGTAGATCGGGCCACGAGGAGTCCAGATCTGGTGCTTGCACTGCCGCTGCTGCTCACGCGCCGCCGCCGATTGCCTCCTTCCGTGCGGTCGCCTCGGTTCGTTCCTTAACTCGTTCGGAGTTCCATTGGGTGAGTTTTACTACTCTTTTAGATTCTGAGTTAGGTTCGTTACGTCGTGTTCGGTTTATTGATTCTTGTCGTGATTGTTCTTCGTTAGGGATTAATTGAAAGTAGAAGTAAGTTTGGAGCACGCCACGTTACTCAAAGTCGCTCCTTGTGGTTGGATTTCCTGTAAGTAGTTATTTGGAAATAGTTATACTGTTATGGTAGCGGCATGTTAGGTTGTGATATTCGCAATTGTGCATGAATCTAGTTCATTGTTGATGTCGATGTTTCTCGAACTCGATAGTTCATTCTGGTTGTTTGTTAGTTCCATGTGACTATAACTAGTAGGGCGATGTAAGCTAGGGTTGAGAACTCTGAACGTGTTAGTATGTTATGATTATCTGTCCGAGCCTGTTGTTCTTGTGCGTATTTTGAAGTAACTCGGGGATGTGATGGTCAGCCCTCCATCCAGTTGTGCGACTCGGGGTGTGATCCTTGGAGTTAGAGAGGTTGGATAAAGTCCTTCGCCTAGTACTGGCCCGGGAATGAGCCCGTGGTCGATTATGCGCGGTAACATCGCCTTGATACCTATGGGATGTGGTGGTCCGACCCCCGTCTAGTTTTGCGACTCGGGATGTGATCCTTAAAGTCTGAGGGGTTGGATAAAGTCCTTCGCCCTAGTGCAGGCTCGAGAGTGAATCTCGTGGCCAGATGTTGCCAACCTAGTCCAGAAGCTAAGGGTAGGACAGAGCTGTGGTTTCTGAGTGAGTAGCAGGGCCAGGATGCTTGATGAGGCTATTAGACGGGTTAGGTGTTGTGCTTAGCTAGATCTAAGGCTGTTCATTCATGTTCTTTATTATTGGACGAAGTGGGTTGCTTACTGAGTAATTTTATACTCATTCCTTCTTTATTTCTTCTTTCGTTGCAGGTAAGGCAAACCAGTGAGATGATCACCGACGGCGAGACCCCTGCGAGGCTTTGGAAGACTTGTAGGACTTAGGAATTTTCGTTTAGGAGTTGTTGTTTTCACTTATTTTCTTCCGTTGCGTTCTGCTTTCTTCGTTCATGTTTTAGATTTAGTTTGTATCGTTCTTTATTGGTTGAATCAAAGCATGTTTTGATGTGTTTCTCTCTTATTCAAAGCATGCTTTCGTTGTCTTGTGGAATTCTGTTATCTCCGAGGGACTAGAACCCAACCTGTTGTTTTCTGTGTAGTTTGGAGGATGTTGGATACCCTCGTGAGTCTTTTGAAGTGTTTTGCCCAGGTTCAGGTTCATTTAAAATTTATGGTTTGTCCAGGTTGTGCCGTTATGTTGCCGGATTTTCGGCGCGAACGGTGCAACTTGGAAGTAATGCCTCGGGTAGTTTATGTTCAAATTACGGGGCGTTACAATTTTATCCCTAAATCTATAGTTTAATGAACACCAAATGCACATTAGATATTAACCTATAGTTTTCAAATATGAATCGCCTTCACATTTGAATTTAATATTTGAACTCTTTCAAATATTTAATTCTCTCATATAATTTAATATGAAACATATTCACATTAAATTTATTATTCCCTAATGAATTTGGACATTTCAAATTCAAACGATCTAAGAACCCTTTACGAGCTAGAAGGTGAACCTAATGGACCTACAGATAAGAAGCTTCAACGATACGAGATTGCTCGGTTAATCTCATTAACCTCCCAATCAACATTCCTTAACTGCGGGAACACTACACTAAAGTCCCGTAGCTGCACTCTTCTCACTGTAGATATATTTCAGTGTCCACGGATATTGACCAATAACAGCACCCCTGGGTTATATCTTGTACCTTAAGTACAAGTGCTCCCCTAATGAACAATTTATTTGTGGTCCTACCAAAAAACAGAGTCCCTCTGGGGCCAATGAGAGGATCGGGCCCATTGTTCAAGTATCGGAGATACCACTTAAGGCAACACTCCTCTACTTACCCTAGTAGGCGGGAAGGAGTGAATCCCATCTTGCTAAGTTAAGTTCCAAGCCGCTCACTCATTCTTGTCCCCCAGAATGTAGGCATGTTCAGTCGGTGAATCTGACCACTCTCAACCATACTAGTCAAAGGACAATCCCTCGCGAATAGGAGTTCGTAACCTGCTTAGGATTGAGATCAAGTTGCCTAGGTCATCCTTGTGAAATAGAAACCTAACTAGTCAATGGAGTTACAACTAGAGGTTACTATTTCGTGGTTCGGTCTTATGTAATCTCATTACATAGGATATCCCCACTCACATGTCATCTACACGAACACGTTAGGATCACAGTGTTTGTATCATATACAAAGTGGTCCATATCCATAGTTTTAGAAGAATAAGGTACCCAAACCTTGTCCCCTAACTATAGACCCTTTAGGCTGTATCTCGAACAAAGATCCTTTATATGTACACTACATTCAGTTAAAGATACATTTTACATCCTTGGATGTTTAATTTATTGGATTTAGGGTTTAAATGAAGGCAATATCACAAATAATGAACAATAACTCTTAATTGAAATAAAAACACTTTATTACATTAATTAGAACATAATTACAAACTATGAGTTTTAGGGCACAAACCCAACAAACTCCCACATGAACTAAAACTCTAGTGGGGTACATCAAAAGATAAAACAATGATTACAGAGATAGAAATACAATAAACTAGGGCATCCATATACCCATTACATATCTCCCACTTGCCCTAGTTTAGCCTATATACATGTCTCGTAGACCTAGACTCTCAAGATGACCCTCAAACACTTAAGCCGTGAGGGTCTTTGTAAACGGATCAACAATGTTGTGCTCCGAAGCGATCTTCGTGACTATCACATCTCCTCGTTGCACCATTTCCCGTATCAGGTGATAATTCCTCTCGATGTGCTTACCTCGCTTATAGCTGCAAGGTTCCTTCGAATTGGCTACTGCACCACTGTTGTCACAGTATAAGGTGATGGGAAATTCCATATTTGGAACAACTTCCAAATCAGTAAGGAATTTCCTTAGCCAAATAGCCTCCTTAGCTGCTTCACAAGCAACGACATACTCAACCTCCATCTTGGAGTCAGCGATGCATCCTTGCTTGATGCTTCGCCATACTATAGATCCCCCGTTAAGGGTGAAAACTGATCCCGATTGGATTTTCGAGAATCCTTATTGGTCTGAAAATCAGAATCAGTGTATCTTATTAGGATCAAATCCTTAGTCCAATACACTAGCGTATAGTCCCTCGTTCTCCTAAGATAGTTGAGGATATTTTGAACTGTTGTCCAGTAGTCTAACCCTGGATTGGATTGATACCTACTGACTATTCCCACTGCATAACAAATGTCTGGCCTCGTGCACAACATAGCATACACTTAGCTACCTACTGCAGAGGCATTGGGAATACGTCTCATATCCTCAACTTCTTGAGGTGTCTTAGGACACTGTTCCTAGACAGATGAACTCAATGCCTTAAGGGTAACAAGCCCCTCTTGGAATTCTGCATTGAATATCGGGACAACATTTTGTCGATATAAGACGCTTGAGACAGAGCTATCGATTTGTTCTTGCCATTCCTGAAGATCTGAATCCCAAGAACTAATTGCGCCTCTCCCAAATCTTTTATTTGGAATTGGGTCGCCAGTCAATTCTTTATGTTAGTTATGTATCCTACATCATTACCAATGAGTAGGATATCATCCACATAAAGTAATAAGAAAGCTACTTTGTAGTTCATGATCTTTTTATAAACACAAGGCTCATCAACGTATTGGTCAAAACCATATGACTTGATCGCAGTATCAAATCTTATATTCCAAGATCTAGATGCTTGTTTCAACCCATAATGGATCGATTGAGCTTGCAAACGTTTTTCTCCTGACCTCGGGTTATGAACCCTTCGGGTTGAGACATATAGATGCTCTCGTCAAGATTACCATTCAAAAAGGCAGTCTTGTTGTCCATTTGCCAGATTTCATAATCATAAAACGCGGCTATGGACAAGAGTATCCTTATAGACTTCAGCATAGCAACAGGAGAAAAAGTTTCTTCATAGTCAACTCCTTCCCTTTGGGTAAAACCCTTTGCTACAAGTCTAGCGTTAAAGGTATGTACCTTTCCAGCCGCATCTCTCTTTCTCTTATAGATCCATTTACACCCTATGAGTCTAACCCGTTGAGGTTGGTCTACAAGTTCCCATACTGAATTGAAGTCCATTGACTCCATTCAAGGTCCATGGCTTTGATCCATTGGTCCTTGTCTACGTCGTTCATTTCCTGTTTATAAGACAATGTATCTACTACGCCGTCCTCAGGTATGACGACTTGAGTTTCAGCTAAACCCGAGTAGCAGTCAGGTTGGGAAACAACCCTCCCACTGCGTCGAGGCATTCCCCATGATTGAGAAGGACGAGACTGACTTAAGGTGCTGACTCCTCCATCAACTCTTTATATAGGTCCATCATGATCAACAACTTTTGTTGGTTCACCTGTAGCTTCATTTAGTACTAATTTACTACACGGTTTATGGTTTCTCATGTGATCTTCCTCCAAGAAAGTTGTGTTTATCGATACAAGCACCTTGTTTTCTTGTGGGTTGTAGAAATGACCACCTCTCGTTTCTTTGGGATAGCCAACAAATTGGCATAATCTTGAACGAGGTTCCAATTTCTTTGGGTTTATTACTAGCACGTGTCCCGGACAATCCCAAATCCTGAAGTATTGTAAACTAGGTTTACGCCCCTTCCACAATTCAAAAGGAGTTTCTGAAACACTCTTTGAGGGAATAGTGTTCAAGATTTGAACTGCAATCTCTATTGCGTATCCCCAAAACGAGGCATGTCCAACATGGTTCTATTTCTCCTTTCTGACACACCATTTTGCTGTGGTGTATTAGGTGCTGAGAGTTGAGATTTAATTCCATGTTCTATCTTATAGTCCTGGATTCTCAAATCCATATACTGTCCACCTCGTTCGGATCGAAGTGTTTTAATGGTTTTCCCTAATGCATTGTCTACTTCAGCCTTATACTCTTTGAACTTTTCAAGAGCTCTGACTTATGATGCATTAAGTATACATAAGCATACCTCGAATAATCATCTATGAAAGAGATGAAATATTCGTACCCTCCTCGAGCTTTAACATTCACCGGACCACAAAGATTCGAATGTATAAGTTCTAAGGGCTCTATGGCTTTATAACCTTTTACAGTAAAAGATCGCTTAGTCATTTTACCTTCCAAGCATGATTCGCAAGGAGGTAAAGAATTATCTTCTAACTTGTTTAGAAGTCCATTCTTAGATAATCTCTCAATCCGGTTGAGATTTATATGACCAAGTCTAAGATGCCATAGATAGGTATTATTTTGAGAAATGCTTTACCTTTTACTTTGAGTATTAGTAGGTTTAAACAACTCATGATTCAAAATTGCTTTTGTTTGATTCAACTTAAGTACATACAAGCTGTTTTAAATTTTAGCAGAATAAATAGTGACACCCTCTTTTAAAGCGAACGCTTCATTTAATAAAAAGAAAATACAATATCCAAGTTCTATTAAACAAGAGATAGAAATTAAGTTCTTCTTAATCTTAGGAACTATATATTGATTTTTTAATAAAATAAATCTATCTCCCAAAAATAGCTTGGCATCTCCCATTGCACGAGGTGAGACGACGTCTCCCGTTCCGATCCTGAACGTTATCTCACCCTCTTCCAGCTCCATGAAGGAACTAGTTTCCTGAAACAAAGAACAGACGTGATCAGTGGCTCCTGAATCAAGTATCCAGGTAAAATCATCATTTTTCACTAAACATGTTTCAAGAACAAGTAAATCTAATTTACCTTTGTTCTCTTTGAGCTCAGCAAGGTATTTTGGGCAGTTTTGCTTTCAGTGCCCATCCACGTTGCAGTGGAAACATTTTCCTTTGTCTGCAACCTTGACTTTTCCCTTGCCCTTATCAGCAACATGTCTTCCCTTTCCCTTCTATCTTCTTCTTTTGGGTCTTCTTAAGCCCAAAAGATAAACCACAGGACTTAGTCCCAAAGGATGAACCCTTCTAGAACCTTCTGGAAAGGGCAAACAGATTTGCCTCTCCATCAGCCTGTTTCATATTCTTCATAAGAGACTGGAAAGTTTGTAGTTCATTAAGGAGAATAGTTAGGTTATACTTTATCCTGTTCATCACCACATTGTTGCAGAATTGTAGGAAACTTTTTGGAAGAGATTCCAGGATGAACGAGACCTGACTTTGATCGTCAATGACCGCTCTGTTCATCTCAGCCACGTTGGATGATCAGATCGAGAACATGTTCTCTCACCGATTATCCCTCCTTCATACGGGAGTTATAAACGTATTTGAGGGATTTCTGTCGAAGCTGCCCAGACGGTTGTCCAAACATATCCTTCAACGAACTCATGATCTCACGAGCTGAGACCATGTCGTCGTGCTTTTTGGCTAGAACTTCACAAACACTAGCCAAAATGTAGACCTTGGCCTTATCATTGGCCTTGATCCAGCGGTCGTTCGCCTCCTTTGCAGATTGAGGGTCGTTTTGAGCAGGGACCTGAGGACATTCCTCAGTCAGTACAAACCGAAGGTCGTCCACAACAAGAATCGTATTGAAGTTGGACTTCCACGTAGTAAGTTCTCACCAGTTAAACGATCGCTTATTAATAAGCTATTATTGAGGACGACATGCTGAAAATCCAAAATAGTTCTAATTAGTTATACCTTTTAACCCATTATAAAACCAATAAAATTTAGCAAAATTATTAAAGAACCGTAGTGTTTAAACTAAACCCAATGTTTAAAATAAACCATTAATTTTGCAACAATATTTCCAGGGTTTAGAACAAAAGCCTCCGTCGGGCGGTCAGTCATTCCTCCCCTGAATTGAGACTTTCTCAGCAAATTCTCACTACCAGAACATCTCATATCCCAATGGTCCTTAGCTACCGTTTGTTTGGTCAAGGACTTGTTTACTAGCTAAACTCATCTCGTAAATGTGACCCTACTATTTTCAGAACCAATAGGTCCGAGCAAATAGGCTACTATTAAGAAAGACAACTGTTTGCAAATTACCTAAGAGACACTATCCATTTCTGGAGTTTGCAGTGTTCCGATCCCTATAGTGAGGTGCTCCGTAGGGTTTGGTTGTTCCAGGACAACCTAGCAGGCGGACTATAGAATTCTCACAATGCGACCTAATAGAGGAGACTGTAGGATACGTTGACACGCGTCCTGCTTCCATTTACTATTGATATTTCCATCATTCACCTTGGTATTGAACCATGCAAACACATACCGTAGGGGGATGCCCTATTGACGTCGCGTAGCCGAGCATGGAACTCACGGTGTGAACTCTTGAGGATGTGAGAGTAAACTTGATGCGAACATCTCGTTTTCTCCAACTGAAGCTCCTAAAGTTAGGGTATAGGTTTAACTTAGTCTTATTCTAGCTAAAAGAATCTATTTAGGGCTATGTCTATATTAACCATTATAACTAGGTCTTTGAACCTTATGTCTAGGTGAATAAACATTTTAATTACCTAGATATAAAATAGAACTAAGGTTAATTCAACTCAAGTTCTGAATCAGTTTCCGGGTAGGAGGTGTTCCATTAACCAATCGACTTAAGTACTGACCTTGAGACAGAACTTCACCAAAGAGAGTTCTCTTATAACCAAAGTTCTAATGTCCTACTATATTTTAAACCATTTAAAATACTATGTAAGACTAATTTCTAATCTTATTAGAAATTAAAACTTAGGTCTAAATTAATTTTAAACAATTTAAAACTAATTTTAATTTTAACCCAAGTTCCTATGTTTGCATGCAATTCTTTGTTTTAGGTTATGGTTTCTAAAACCCCTAAATTTATAACATTTATAAATTTTAATAATTAACCTATGACAAAGAACTATATTATAAAACCAACAATTATTTTTCAAATTGGAATTATAAAATATTCAACTAATTGAAAAATTAAATTACTTAAATAAAATAACATTTATTTTAAACTAAGTAATTTCATGCTCCATGCAATTTATTTTCCATATAATCTAATTATAACATTTATAATTAATTACTCTTGAAAAATAAATTAATCATGCATCTAAATAATATTTATATAACAATTATACATATAAAATGCATGAACATGCTTATCCTAAGGTGGGAAAAAATCTAAATGACATTCATAAAAAAATACAGCTGTAAAATCGGAATAATTTGGCCCCTAAAGTGCATAATAATAAAATTACTCTAGTTTTATTACATAAAATCGATCAAACTCCTTGAACTGGGCTTGAACCGTTCGAACCGAACCGAAAACAAACTCAAAAACTTAACCGGTCTGCTGTTGGTGAAATGTCGTCACGGCGTTGGAACGCTGATGAGGGAGTTGGAACGCCGACTTTGTCCACGCGCGCGCCTGCTATCGGGGTAGCGTTGCAACGCTGAGGGCCAACGTTGCAACGCTGCTGACCCCTGGAGCTCAAGCGTGGATAAGGAATGTTGGTGTTGCGACGTCGTTCTTCAGCGTTGCAACGCTGATGAACGGCGTTGCAATGTTGCTGCTTCGGCAACAGCTTTGTCATTCAAACACATCAACTTCAATCTTCAAATTCTCCTTCGATTCTCAACCGAAATGCCCGAAACATGTCCCGAACGACTCTTTACTCAATTACAGACTCGATAATGCACTTTATGCCCAAAAACACAAGGGCCTTTACATATAATTTGATAAAATCAAAAGTAAACTATGGCCAAAATATTCTTAAACTAGTTTTACAGTAAACCAAATGCAAATCTCACCCAATCAATGCAATTTTGTTTAAACCAAAAAAAAAATCAAGCATTTCTCTGATACCAATTGGTGGAGATCTAATCGCGTAGAACAACAAAAACGAGTTTGGAATCGTAATTTGCAAGCTTGTTTTGGTTTAAAAACGAAAACCAGTACATTGATGAAAAACATAACAAACATGCATTTCTAATCTAATTAGACATGGAGTAAAACATGCAAACATGCTAAGTTTAACAATTAAACTAAAAGGAAGAAACAATACCTTTGTAGATTTTCGTCAGCAACTCCTTTCTCCAAGCTTTACAGCAACACAGCATAACAGAGACTTCTCTATTTTTCTCCAGTAACAACACAACCACTTGGAGAACCTTCTATTCTCTGAGTGCTTAGACCAATTCCTTTGTGGGAAGGAATTCCAACAATTAGAACAATATTTTTTGGGAATTCAGAGAGTGAGGGAGAGATAGAGAATTTTTCTCTGCCGTGTATTCAATCTTCAATTGATGATCGATCGATAGTTTCTCCCCTTCTCACCCGGAGAAAAACATCACAGTGGGTAACTCCCCACTCCTTATCGAGGGGGAGTTGGGGAGTAGTGGGAACGTGTCAACATGACACGTTCCTTAATTAATTAATATAACAATTAATTCACTTAATTAAATACTAAATGATTAAATCTTATTTAACCATTTTACCCCTTAACCTATAGTGTAATGCACATCAAATGCACATTAGATTTTAACCTATAGTTTGCAAATATGAATCGCATTCACATTTGAATTTAATATTTGAACTATTTCAAATATTTATTTCTCTCATATAATTTAATATGAATCATATTCACATTAAATTTATAATATATAGTTCCAAAACTATATATTATATTCATTAAAATTATTCCCTAATGAGTTTTAACATTTCAAATTCAAACGATCTAAGAACCCTTTACGAGCTAGAAGGTTGACCTAATGGACCTATAGATCAGAAGCTTCAACGATACGAGATTGCTCGGTTAATCTCAGTAACCTCCCAATCAACATTCGTTAACTGCGAGAACGTTCCACTAAATTCCTGCAGCTGCACTCTTCTCACTTCAGATATATTTCTGTGTCCACGGATATTGACCAATAACAGCAAGTCAATCCTTCAAGAATGTTTGTAACACCAACTAGGTCAAATTACCGTTTTACCCCTGGGTTACATCTTGTACCTTAAGTACTAGTACACTCTAATGAATAATTTGTTTGTGGTCCTACCAACAAACAGTGTCCCTTTCGTGCCAGTGAGAGGGTAGGGCCCTTTGTTTAAATCCGAGAGACAACACTTAAGGCGGGAAGGAGTAAATTTCATCTTGCTAAGTTAAGTTCCCAGCCGCTCACTCATTCTTGGCCCCAAGAAGGTAGGCATGTTCATCGGTGAATCTGGCCACTCTCAACCATACTAGTCAAAGGACAATCCCTCGCGAACAGGAGTTCGTAACCTGCTTAGGATTGAGATCAAGTTGCCTAGGTCATCCTAGTGAAATAGAAACCTAACTAGTTAATGGAGTTACAACTAGAGGTTACTATTTCGTGGTACGGTCTTATGTAATCTCATTACATAGGATATCCCCACTCACATGTCATCCACACGAACACGTTAGGATCACAATGTTTGTATCATATACAAAGTGGGCCATATCCATAGTTTTACCAGAGTAAGGTACCCAAACCTTGTCCCCTAACTATAGACCCTTTAGGCTCTATCTCGAACAAAGATCCTTTATATGTACAATACATTCAGTTAAAGATACATTTTACAACCTTGGATGTTTAGTTTATTGGATTTACGATTTAAATGAAGGCAATATCGCAAATAATGAACAATAACTCTTTATTGAAATAAAAACACTTTATTACATTAATTAGAACATAATTACAAACTATGAATTTTAGGACACAAACTCAACAAACTCCCACATGAACTAAAACTCTAGTGGGGCACATCAAAATATAAAAGAATGGTTACAGAGATTGAAATACAATAAACTAGGGCATCCATATACCCATTACACATCTCCCACTTGCCCTAGTTTAGCCTATATACATGTCTCGTAGACCTAGACTCTCCAGATGACCCTCGAAAACTTTAGCCAAGAGTGTCTTTGTAAACGAATCAACAATGTTGTGCTCCGAAGCGATCTTCGTGACTGTCACATCTCCTCGTTGCACTATTTTCCATATCAGGTGATAATTCCTCTCGATGTGCTTACCTCGCTTATTGCTGCGAGGTTCCTTCGAATTGGCTACCGCACCACTGTTGTCACAGTATAAGGTGATGGGAAATTCCATATTTGGAACCACTTCCAAATGAGTAAGGAATTTCCTTAGCCAAATAGCCTCCTTAGCTGCATCACAAGCAACGACATACTCAGCCTCCATCGTGGAGTCAGCGATGCATCATTGCTTGATGCTTCGCCATACTATAAATCCCCCGTTAATGGTGAAAACTGATCCCGATTGGATTTTCGAGAATCCTTATCGGTCTGAAAATCAGAATCAGTGTATCCTATAAGGATCAAATCCTTAGTCCAATACACTAGCATATAGTCCCTCGTTCTCCTAAGATACTTGAGGATATTTTGAATTGTTGTCCAGTAGTCTAACCCTGGATTGGATTGATACCTACTGACTATTCCCACTGCATAAAAAATGTCTAGCCTCGTGCACAACATAGCATACACTTAGCTACCTACTGTAGAGGCATAGGGAATACGTCTCATATCCTCAACTTCTTGAGGTGTCTTAGGACATTGTTCCTAGACAGATGAACTCCATGTCTTAAGGGTAACAAGCCCCTCTCGGAATTCTGCATCGAATATCAGGACAACATTTTGTTGATATAAGACGCTTGAGACAGAGCTAGCGATTTGTTCTTGCCATTCCTGAAGATCTGAATCCCAAGAACATATTGCGCCTCTCCCAAATCTTTTATTTGGAATTGTGTCGCCAGGCAATTCTTTATGTTAGTTATGTATCCTACATCATTCCCAATGAGTAGGATATCATCCACATAAAGTAATAAGAAAGCTACTTTGTCGTTGATGATCCTCTTATAAACACAAGGCTCATCAACATTTTGGTCAAAACCATAAGACTTGATCGCAATATCAAATCTTATATTCCAAGATCTAGATGCTTGTTTCAACCCATAATGGATCAATTGAGCTTGCAAACTTTTTTCTCCTGACCTTGGGTTATGAATCCTTCGGATTGAGACATATAGATGCTCTCGTCAAGATTACCATTCAAAAATGCAGTCTTGTTGTCCATTTGCCAGATTTCATTATCATAAAACACGGCTATGGACAAGAGTATCCTTATAGACTTCAACATAGCAACAGGGGAAAAAGTTTCTTTATAGTCAACTCCTTCCCTTTGGGTAAAACCCTTTGCTACAAGTCTAGCCTTAAAGGTCTGTACCTTTTCAGCTGCATCTCTCTTTCTCTTATAGATCCATTTACACCCTATGGGTCTAACCCGTTGAGGTTGGTCTACAAGTTCCCATACTGAATTGAAGTCCATTGACTCCATTTCAAGGTCCATGGCTTTGATCCATTGGTCCATGTTTACGTCATTCATTTCCTGTTTATAAAACAATGTATCTTCTACGTCGTCATCAGGTATGACGACTTGAGTTTCAGCTAAACCCGAGTAGCGGTCAGGTTGGGAAACGACCTTCCCATTGCGTCGAGGCATTCGCAACGATTGAGAAGGACGAGACTGACTTAAGGTGTTGGCTCCTCCATCAACTCTAGATGAAGGTCCATCTTGATCAACAACTCTTGTTGATTCACCTGTAGCTTCATTTAGTACTAATTTACTACACGGTTTATGGTTTCTCATGTGATCTTCCTCCAAGAAAGTGGTGTTTGTCGATACAAGCACCTCGTTTTCTTGTGGGTTGTAGAAAAGACCACCTCTCGTTTCTTTGTGATAGCCAACAAATTGGCATAATCTTGAACGATGTTCCAATTTCTTTGGGTTTGTCACTAGCACGTGTCCCAGACAACCCCAAATCCTGAAGTGTTGTAAACTAGGTTTACGCCCCCTTCCACAATTCAAAAGGTCTTTCTGAAACACTCTTTGATGGAACAATGTTCAAGATTTGAACTACAGTCACGATTGCGTATCCCCAAAACGAGGCAACCAATTGAGCATTGCTCATCATAAAACGAACAATGTCCAACAAGGTTCTATTTCTCCTTTCTGACACACCATTTTTCTGTGGTGTATTAGGTGCTGAGAGTTGAGATTTAATTCCATGTTCTATCATATAATCCTGGATTCTCAAATCCATATACTCTCCACCTCGATCGGATCGAAGTGTTTTAATGGTTTTCACGAATGCATTATCTACTTTAGCCTTATACTCTTTGAACTTTTCAAGAGCTCTGACTTATGATGCATTAGGTATAGATAATCATACCTCGAATAATCATCTATGAAAGAGATGAAATATTTGTACCCTCCTCGAGCTTTAACATTCACCGGACCACAATGATCAGAATGTATAAGTTCTAAGGGCTTTATGGCTTTATAACCTTTTACAGTAAAAGACCGCTTAGTCATTTTACCTTCCAAGCATGATTCGCAAGGAGGTAAAGAATTATCTTCTAACTTGTTTAGAAGTCCATTCTTAGATAATCTCTCAATCCGGTAGAGATTTATATGACCAAGTTTAAGATGCCATAGATAGGTATTATTTTGAGACATTCTTTACCTTTTACTTTGAGTATTAGTAGTTTTAAACATCTCATGTTTCAAAATTGCTTTTGTTTGATTCAGCTTAAGTACATAGAAGCTGTTTTAAAATTTAGCAGAACAAATATTGACACCCTCTTTTAAAGCGAACACTTCATTTAATAAAAAGAAAATACAATATCCAAGTTCTATTAAACAAGAGATAGAAATTAAGTTCCTCTTAATCTTAGGAACTATATATTGATTTTTTAATAAAATAAATCTATCTCCCGAAAAACGTTTGGCACCTCCCATTGCACGAGCTAGACGACGTCTCCCATTCCGATCCTGAGTGTCATCTCACCCTCTTCGAGCTCCTTGAAGGAACTATTTTCCTCAAACAAAGAACAATCATGATCAGTGGCTCCTGAATCAAGTATCCAGGTAAAATCATCATTTTCCACTAAAAATGTTGTAGTGGAAACATTTTCCTTTGTCTGCAACCTTGACTTTTCCCTTGCCCATATCAGCAGCAGGTGTCTTCCCTTTCCCTTCTATCTTCTTCTTTTGGGTCTTCTTAAGCACAAAAGATAAACCACTGGACTTAGTCCCATAGGATGAACCCTTCTAGAACCTGCTGGAAAGGGCAAACAGATTTGCCTCTCCATCAGTCTGTCCCATGTTCTTCATAAGAGACTGGAAACTTTGTAGTTCATTAAGGAGAGTAGTCAGGTTATATTCTATCTTGTTCATCACCGCATTGTTGCGGAATTGTAGGAAACTTTTTGGAAGAGATTCCAGGATGAACGAGACCTGACTTTTCTCGTCAATGATCGCTATGTTCATCTCAGCCACGTTGAAGTGGATGATCAGATCGAGAACGTGTTCTCTCACTGATTATCCCTCCTTCATACGGGAGTTATAAACGTATTTGAGCGATTTGTGTCGAAGCTGCTGATAGCACACAAAATGTGCTATCCTTAGGCTTAATTATTGCTAGTTTTATGATGATTTTAGGGCTTTTACGTGGTTAATTTATTCAATTTCAGGTTAAGAGCTTAAATGGAGCTATTGGAGACAATTTGGATCACTCGGGATCAAAATGGGACTATTTGGAGCTAAAGAGAACATCAATTGGAAGAAAAAGAACCAATCCAAGCATGATGACCCGAGGTGATGGCGTTGCAACGCCATACTTGCTGTTTAAAGGCTTTGAAGACTCTAGGCGATAGCGTTGCAACGCTGCCTTAGGGCGATCAACGCTATCTCGATAAGAAGCCACGCGTGAGAAGCCGCACATAAGGCGTTGCAACGTTGCCTCGCAGCGTCGCAACGCCATTTCGACAAGGAGCGCGCGCGTTAGGGTAGCGGCGTTGCAACGCCATCGATTATTTCCATATCTGCCAGTCGCCTAGAGTACAGCGTTGCAACGCTGCCCCATTGATGCCTATAAACACAACCTTATGATTCATGAAAAGGGGAGCACAATTTGGTAGAGTTTTGCCCTAAATTCGAAATACACCTTGTAAAAAGAGAGAAAAGAGTGATTTTGGGAGCCAAAGCATTCGTGGAGCTTCGAGATCGAAGACGAGAGCTCGGAGACGAAGGGCCGGCATCGACACCTAAGTTTATTTCTCTTTCTTTCAATTTGTAATAGCGTTCTAAGACGTTTTCTACTTGTTTAGTTTGTTTTTCTTGTGATTTAGAGTAGCTAAACATAGTAGTTAGGATTTGAATTACTTGTTATGACTTTCTTGTGATGTATTGAAGCATGTTATGTCGTTATTTTTGGCAATTCGTTCTTTACTTTTTAATTTGTTGATTTAAGTGGACTCGAGAGATAAAGCTTGAATTAGAGCAAAATTGTCAAAACCCTTGGAAGTCCGCACACGAGTGACCTAGAAATCTTAGGGAAACACATAAAGAAGTTGCTTAATGCCATGCATGTTGTAGGTTCATATGGAGACTATGAGTTTATTGCATGTGTGAGGCTCATTAAGAATCGAGAGATTTTCTTGAGTATTTCACTTCTTGTTTATAATTTCATCTCATTGGTTCAATGCATGTGCTAGTTTGGTCTTTAACTTGTAAAATCACTTCTCCCATATCTATCAATCTGTGTCTCCACATGTTTGTTCGTTTGTTTTTATTTACTTCAACAAACTATCCATGTTATGTTTCTTTAGCTAAAATTGAGAATTAGTACCTTAATAATTAATTAATCTAGAAACCCATTCCCGAGGACGATACTTGGACTCATAAATCACTATACTAAAACTTGACCCGTACACTTGCGGTATTGCATTATAATTTTACGCAACAAGTTTTTGGCGCCGTTGCCGGGGGATGGCGATTATTTAGATTAATTAATATTAGGAGAAAATTTAAAATTTTAGACTAAAGCTTGTTTGTTTGTCTTTCCTTAATTGTTTTGTGTGATTGTTCGTTTCTTTATTTGTGTTATTTTAGTTTTGTGTGTTTTTGAGTCTTTGTCCCGTGTTTTTTTTGTTGTGTTGCTATTGTGTAGAAGTCTTGTCTTAATTAGTAATTTTTCAAGCATAACTTTGCATGATTTTTCTCCATCATTCTATTACTCCTCTCAGGACCCTACTTTTGTGCATCATAATTTTTCTGAATACAATGTGTCTAATTTTTACCATTTTGTACCTGACATATATGAAAATTCACATGAGGGTAGTTATTTAGGCACTTGGAACCATAGTTTTTCATACCTAAACCAACCCCTTGAAAAATCTTCTCTTTGTGGACCAATTGATGGAATATACCTTAGAATTGAAAATTAAAAATTTGGTTCATGATGAATTCGAAAGGTTGGATAGGTTAGAAGTTGAGGTGGTAAGACTTTGGGAAATAGTGTAGGATAGATCCCAGTATCTTAATCAATTAGTAGTTTCCCTTAAGACCTTGCAGGAACAATTTATATTCCTTACCACTCAGGAGATGCCACCTAGGAGGATTTGTTTAGATGTTAGTGGAAATAGTTTGGGGGATACTGAGGCACACCATGATCAGTTTAGTGAGGAGGACACTGGTGATACACTTAGTTCCACAAGAGAGATCCAGGTGATAGAGTTAGAGGCTGAGAAGTCTTCTTTCCCTTTATCCCCAGAAATTTCCTTGATTTTTGATAACCATTGGTCTTTCACTCACGAGTCTTATTTTTATTTCAGTTCTTTCACTTTATGTAACAAAAATACCAAAAATAATTATGTCTCTGGCGCCCATGAAAAGAAGATAGCCTTTTAGACTTAGAGGGCTACATTGATTCGAGCAAGAAGGGCCCAGAGAAGTATGAGAAATTTTATGTGCCCTGATAAGTCACCGTCTAGCTAAAGACGTTAAAGAAAGCGCTTCTTGGGAGGCAACCCATGTTTTATGCTTTATGTCTTTATTTTCTATTTTATTTTCTAGTTGTTTGTGCTTTTCTTTCTTATCTAATTTCTTTCTTTTTGTTCCTCCAGGTGTATGCCCAAGGGGAGAACTGCAGACTTGCACCCTTTTGATCCTGAGATTGAAAGGACCTGTAGGAGAATCCTAAGGGAAGGAAGAGTAGAACCTCAGGAGATGGCTGATCAGGAGCTCATCAATAACCCTAAGCCTATTAGGGAGTATTTCCAACCTGTGTTTAATACTGAGCAGGCTGGAATAGTCCATGCACCTATCAATGCTAATAATTTTGAACTTAAGACAGGGCTGATACAAATGGTTAGGGAAGGTGCTTTCAGAGGCTTAGCCACAGAAGATCATAACTCTCATCTTCAAAACATCTTAGAAATCTGTGGCACAGTTAAAATGAATGGTATCTCTGCTGATAGTATTGGCTTACGTCTCTTTCCTTTTTCGTTGCAGGGTAGAGCCAAAGAATGGCTAGGATCCCTTCCCTCAGGGAGTATCAATTCCTGGGAGGAGTTGGCCCAAGCCTTCATGACCAAATTCTTTCCACCTGTTAAAGCTGCAAAGTTGAGGACCGAGATGGGAAAATTTAGCGTGAGAGGGAGAGCAGCGATTATTTGAAGCTTTGGGAAAGGTACAAGGACATGCTCAGGAGGTGCCCACAACATGGCTATCCAGACTGGCTCCAGGTACAGTTGTTTTATAATGGACTGGAAGGTAAGACCAGGACCATTCTGGATGCTACTGCTGGAGGGGCTTTCATGGCGAAGACTCTGCTAGAAGCACGTGCCCTCCTAGAGGAAGTGTCAACCTGCCCACTACCAGATGGCCTCTGAGAAAATGACAGATCTAAGCCAGTAGCTGGATTATATCAACTGGACGAGGTAACCTCTCTTAGATCTCATATGGCGTCTCTCACTCATGCCTTGAATAATTTTGCAGGATCACCACAGATAGGGATGTCCTCTCAATGCTCCAAGCCCAATGGAGAATCCACTATGGAGCAATTGCACTACCTGAACAATAGAAGCAACCAGTATGGAGGAAATCGGACTCGAATAACCTACCAACACATTACAATCCGTGTTTGAGGTATCATGAGAATTTCTCTTATGCTAACAACAAGAATGTGTTGAATCCTCCTACAGGCATGCTTCTACACGGAGAGGAAACCATCTCACGGAAGACACATTACACTCCTTCATAGTCAATCTAGTCGGTCCAACCAGCTGGAGAATGCAGTCACCAGTTTATCTGGTATAGTGACCAGTCATGGAGCTGCAATAAAGTATATATAGACCCAGATTGGCCAAATGAACACATCACTCCAGGAAATGCAAGCAAGGAAAGAAACACCTTGAGGGAGTACAGTCTAGCTAAAGACGTTAAACAAAGCGCTTCTTCGGAGGCAACCCAAGTTTTACTTACTTTTGTTTTCCTATCTTTAGCTTGCTTTTTAGTTGTTTTTGTTGTTTTTCAATTCTTAGTTAGTTGTTGTTTTACTTCGTAGGTTGTGGAGATGCCCTTCTTCGTTGAAATCCATGCTCCCATTCAGAGGAACTCCAACACACATGCTTTGGCTATCCAAGGAACTCAGAAATATCTCCATCACCCAGAACAGTATCGTTCACTTCTACCCTTATACTTGCAACATGCTTATTTCTACAAACATTGGGGACAATGTTTAGTTTAAGTTTGGGGGTGGGATTGTGTTTATTTGTTGTGACCGGTCCCGAATATGTCTTTGAATTGTTGGTTGATCTTTCACATCGGTATGAGTATGATAACCTAGGATGAGATATAATTGAAAATCTTTGTGATTCTCTTTGAAACACAAAGCATGACATGAATTTGAGTTAATTTAAAAAATTTTCTTGTGTTTTTCCCGCATTATATGCACATAGCCTTTGTTCTGTAGTTTTTGAAATGCTTAGAACAAAGTTATCGAAGCTTAGAAGTTTGATGTCACCTCGATAGGTCTGAAAACTAATTTGAGAGTTAAAGCTGCAAGATAGGGTAAATGACAATATGAAGTGCATGATCTGTATAATATGTGCATTATGTGAAAAAATTTATTTTTGATGTCTGTTTGTAAAAAAAAAATCGTGAGGACAAAAGAGCTACTTTCACTTTGTGATCGGTTAGGGCCACTCATTGAGCGAGTGCTCAGGTAAGGGTCCTGCGGTGGATGTGTGAAAGCTAGTGTCCTTGCACAAAAAAAAAAAAAAGAAGAAAAAATAGAAAAAAGCGGCATCAAAAGAGTGATTAAGTCTTTGAGTAAAGTTGTTTATTTACGAATGTGGAGAGGCTCAAAGATTAGTAATCGAGACCAGTGTAGGGGGAAGTTGAATGGAGAACCTAATAAAGTTGATCCGAGCTTAGTAAAAATGAAGGGAACATAGGCTAACCACACATACACGTAGGAACACTTAGGAAAAGTTTTAAATTACTTGTTGAAGTGTTATGTTTAAGTGTTTCCTGTGATTGCAAAATATTCTCTTAAATCTTTGAGGCTTGAATCACATGTATGTTTAAGAACAATCTAATGTTTAACTCTGTTTTTGCTCGGGACTAGCAAAAGTCTAAGTTTGGGGGTGTTTGATAGCACACAAAATGTGTTATCCTCAGGCTTAATTATTGCTAGTTTTATGATGACTTTAGGGCTTTTACGTGGTTAATTTATTCAATTTCAGGTTAAGAGCTTAAATGGAGCTATTGGAGACAATTTGGATCACTCGGGATCAAAACGGGACTATTTGGAGCTAAAGAGAACATCAATTGGAAGAAAAAGAACCAATACAAGCATGATGACCCGAGGTGATGGCGTTGCAACGCCATGCAGAGCGTTGCAACGCTGCCTTAGGGCGTTGCAAAGCTATCTCGATAAGAAGCCACGGGTGAGAAGCCGCACATAGGGCGTGCAACGCCATTTCGACAAGGAGCGCGCGCGTTAGGGTAGCGGCGTTGCAACGCTGCCTTCAGCGTTGCAACGCCATCGATTATTTCCATATCTGCCAGCCGCCTAGAGTACAGCGTTGCAACGCTACCTTTAAATACAACCTTATGATTCTTGAAAAGGGGAGCACAATTTGGTAGAGTTTTGCCCTAAATTCGAAATACACCTTGTAAGAAGAGAGAAAAGAGTGATTTTGGGAGCCAAAGCATTCGTGGAGGTTCGAGATCGAAGACGGGAGCTCGGAGACGAAGGACCGACATCGACACCTAAGTTTATTTCTCTTTCTTTCAATTTGTAATAGCGTTCTAAGACGTTTTCTACTTGTTTAGTTTGTTTTTCTTGTGATTTATAGTAGCTAAACATAGTAGTTAGGATTTGAATTACTTGCTATGACTTTCTTGTGACGTATTGAAGCATGTTATGTCGTTATTTTTGGCAATTCGTTCTTTACTTTTTAATTTGTTGATTTAAGTGGACTCGAGAGATAAAGCTTGAATTAGAGCAAAATTGTCAAAACCCTTGGAAGTCCGCACGAGTGACCTAGAAATCTTAGGGAAACACATAAAGAAGTTGCTTAATGCCATGCATGTTGTAGGTTCATATGGAGACTATGAGTTTATTGCATGTGTGAGGCTCACTAAGAATCGAGAGATTTTCTTGAGCCTCACTAGACCTTTGCCTTATCATTGGCCTTGATCCAGCGGTCGTACGCCTCCTTAAAAGATTGAGGGGCGTTTCGAGCAGGGACCTGAGGACATTCCTCAGTCAGTACAAACCGAAGGTCGTCCACAACAAGAATCGTATTGAAGTTGGACTTCCACGTAGTAAAGTTCTCACCAGTTAAACGATCGATTTTTAATAAGGCTATTATTGAGGACGACATGCTGAAAATCCAAAATAGTTCTAATTAGTTATGCCTTTTAACCCATTATAAAACCAATAAAATTTAGCAAAATTATTAAAGAACCGTAGTGTTTAAACTAAACCCAATGTTTAAAATAAACCTTTAATTATGCAACAATATTTCAAGGGTTTAGAACAAAAGCCTCCGTCCGACGGTCAGTCATTCCTCCCCTGAATTGAGACTTTCTCAGCCAATTCCCACTACCAGAACATCTCATGTCCCAATGGTCCTTAGCTACCGTTTGTTTGTGTTGGGATTTTTTTCCTAATCTCGTGTTTGTAATATATTGTTTGAAATTAATAAGAGTTATTCATTTCATCACTTTGTGTCTCGCAATATTTATAAACTTTTCCAATAAACTAAGCTCCGTGGTCATTGAATTTATGAGAGAACTAGAACTTGAGCGGTGTG
Organism: Trichosanthes cucumerina; assembly: GCA_036507285.1. Taxonomy (NCBI): domain Eukaryota; kingdom Viridiplantae; phylum Streptophyta; class Magnoliopsida; order Cucurbitales; family Cucurbitaceae; genus Trichosanthes; species Trichosanthes cucumerina. The sequence goes on along the minus strand of CM071843.1, from coordinate 29,390,472 downwards.
TAGTGGACACACAGGAGGATCGCGTTCGAGTTAATGACCCGAACGGTCTACAGTATATGGATAGGGTTGGAGACCTAATCCTTGTTACACTGTGGATGCGACCCGCTTTGTATTAGATACAAACGAGGTGATCTGACTCGTTCATGTGGTTGACATGTGAGTAGGGGCATCCTGTGCAATAAGATTGTACAAGACCAGACCGAGAATTATTAGACCTACTGATGTAACACCGTTGACAGTATGGAATAATAATTTTCTAGATGACCATTAGTGACTCGACTTGAATCCTGAGTGTGTTACGGACTCCTGTCTGCGAGGGTCTGTCCTTTAACTAGTACGGTTGAGGGTGGTCACAGTTACTCACCCAATATGCTTATCTTCTCAGGGACAGGACCAAGTAGGGAGCTGGGAACTTAACTACGCGAGATGAAGTGTTCAAATTCATTATTTGGGGATTTATGTCATTTATATGAGATATAGATGACATAATATATAGTTTGATGTGAATGAGATTCATAATAAACTATAGTATAGCCTAATTGACTAGTTAGTGCTAATTGGAGAAATTAAATTCAGAGAAATTAAATTGAATGTGATTCAATTTATAATTCTACATTTATACAAATGAGATTTGTATAATGAGGTATGAGATACCTTATATTATATAATATGAAAATATGATTTGAATATTATATAGTTGTGGTAAAATGGTGAATTGGTTGAGATTTTAACTCCACCACACACCATTATAAAAGGATGCATTCAAAGGCATCTTAGGACACTTCTTGCAATTTTTTAGATTTTCATCCAAAGAGAGCAAGTGTTTTCCCTCTAGAACTCTCTCAATTCTCCAAAATTCTCTCCTCACCCAAAACCAAAGGGAGTCCCACATACTCTCTCTCATCCTCCCGAGAATAACCGAGAAGACATTTTGGAGGTGTCTCCGTGTTCGGATTGAGGTTCGTGTTCGAGGAGTTCGTTCGATCAAGAGAGATCGTGACCGGAGGACAAGAGGATTGAAGAAGTGTTCTTCAACAAGTAAGTATCATTTTTCCTTACTGTTTTCTTCTCCTTTTTGCATGTTTAGCCTAGGATTTATGAGATAGATTCAGTTTTAAGATAGGAATTATACAACGGATCAACGACGTTTCACAACGTCTTCTGCTGCGGGAATTCAAAATCCCTTCAATTGGTATCAGAGCCAATCGTTTCTCTTCGTTGTGTATTCTGTGAATTCTTAAAATTAGGTGGGTAGCATTAATTTTCATGAGATGAATGTTAATGGTTTGCAATTTGGGATGTTTTCGGTTTTTGGCACTTTTTTAGATTTATATTAATGTTGATGCGATCAATGTAAGGGCCCGTTGTTTTGGACATTTTTAATGTAAATCGAGTCTATAAGTCCGTGTCGTTCGTGGCAAGAGTTGTCGTGAAGAAAACATACCAAAAACGGGCGATTTCGGTGAAAAATAGTAAAAGTTGTGTTGCTGGAAATTCATCAGCGTTGTGACGTTGTTCTTTAGCGTTGCGACGCCATCCTTGCTGCTGGAGGCTGCTGCAGTGCAGCGTTGCAATGCCACAACGTTGAGAACGCTGGGCGCGACGCTATACATTTTAGCGTTGGATTGAAATAACAACGTTGCAACTTTTGGCGTAATGGGGTGTGGAGTGCGTGGAAATTGCTTGAAGCGTGGTCGTGGGCGGTGTTTCGAGCCTTTAATTGTGCAACTTTCATTTTATTTCTTTTTATTATTTATTTATTTGTAAAATTAATTTTTTAAATTATTTTATTTAATTATTTTAATTAATATTAATATAAATGTTATATTAATGTTAATTAATTAATTTTATGTCCCTTGGGTGCCAAAAATCGGTCCAATATTCCTATTTAATTATTTTATGCATGAGATGTATGATTTAATTATTTCTATGTGCATAGAGTATGCCATATAGATTTAAAATTCAACCTTAGGTTAAACATTTCATGCATCATATTTATATTATAAGAGTTATAATATATAGTATGCATGATAGGATTATATTATAAAAGTTATAATATAATGTTTGCATGATTTAATTTATTTAATATAAGTGTTATATTTTTAAATTAAAAGCATGCACATGCATTTTATTCATGTGATGAATTATATTATGTTATAGTATATAGTTATTCATGTGATGGAAGATCAAGCACTATAACATAAAAATGCATGCAACCTAAGTTGATTATTAGTTTTAAAGAGTTTAGAACTTGAATAATTAGACTTAGGTTTTCTATTTTCTAATGAGATTAGAAATTAGGAAATCAAACATAACCTTTGAATGGAGACTGATAAGTAACTCTGTCTAAGGAAGGTTTTGTCTAAGGCTGGGGTATTTAAGTTGACGCTTGCGGAACACCCCTACCTGGAAACCAACCTGGGAGTGAATTCGGTCCGGAGATTCATAGGTTATATTATCGTGAGTGCCGTTAATTAAGATTTAATTAATTTACTCACATAGACCTAAGTTAATAATGTGATTATAAACTTAGGTTAATACCATATAAGAGTTATATTGGTAGACTTAGGTAAATTTTAGTCGGTTTATCTAGGTCAATCCCTATTAAAATTAAAGTGCTGAGTGGGAGGAAATATAGTGTATGAGATACATTTGAATTTCCAACCACAAATCTCCTTTAAGTCCGCACCGTGAGATCTATACTCGGCCTCGTGGCGCAAATGGGAGTGTCCCCCTTCGGGTGGCATTTGTATAGGTCAATATCATCGTGGATGGAGAGAGTACATATAGTGAGTTGGAGCGGGACTTGTGAAAACGAGACCCACGGTCTCTTCTTTCGATTCACACCGTGAGACGCCTATGATCTGCCTGCTAGTTTGGCCTGGACCAGACAATCCCTTGGAGGGCTTGATCATGGGAGTCTAAACACCGTGAATTTTCGAAAGGGGGATCTGATTTCCTAGTTGGTTTTCCTTCTTGGTTCACCCTTCGGTGGTGGCTATTGTTTGACCGATACTTGGAAACTTAAAGATTGAGGTGACACTCACGCTGCACGTTAAGTGTTAATGAATTCAACCGAACAATGGTAATTGGGCGCCTAATGGAATAAGAGTTATTCTGGGATTAGGGTCTGATCGAGAAAGTCTCGTCCTAGAGGAGGAGTGTTATGTTCACCCTTCAGTGGTGGTCATTCTAATCCTTTAGGGTATCATTGCAAAATTTTGAATGACCTAGGGATCATGAAACAATTTTGCTAAAACTTGATTGGATTTCAAAAAGTTTTTTGCGAGACTAAAACAAAATTATCTTATTTTTCAGCTACAAATGTCTAGCACAATAATAACATTACTTGCATCCGATAAGTTAGTGGGAGATAATTTCAAAAGTTGGAAAAACAACATAAACACGATTTTGGTAAATGACGACCAAGAGTTCGCGCTCACAGAGGAAGGTCCTTAGGTGCACGATTCAATAGTCCTATTCAACGATCTACAAACCTTCCAGTCCTTGGTGCAAACTAGGAGACAGGAAGCTGAGGCAAGTGTTGCCTTAAGACCTTTTCACAGGGGTATGACCGTTGGGACAATGTTTGTAGACTCTTCAGACCCTAAAGGGAAGAAGGAGAAGTTGAAGGGAGTTAAGGTTGAGCGCGCTGCCACCCTAAAAGGCAAAGAAATCAAGGATGTTGTCAGAAAGTGTTTCTACTGCAACAGAGACAGACACCTGAAAAGGAGTTGTCCCAAGTTCCTTGATGAAAAGAAAATGACAGGTAAATGTGATTTACTTGTCACAGAAACTTATTTAGTGGAGAGTAATGACTCTGCTTGGATATTGGATTCAGGCGCCACTAACCATATTTGCTCTTCTTTTCAAGGATTAAATTCCTGGCAGCGGCTGCAAGAGGGTGAGATAACACTCAGGGTTGGATCCGGAGAAGTTGTCTCAGCTGCAGCAATAGGCACGGTGAACTGTTCTTTGGCGGGAAGTAGTTATTATTGGATAATATGTACATACTTCCTGGGTTTACGAGAAACCTAGTTTCTATTTCCTGCCTATTAGAACAAAATATTTCTGTTTCATTCAAGAGTAATAAAGCGTTTATTTCTCGAAATAGAAATTGATTTGTTCTGCTTCGCTTGAGAGCAATTTATATGTTTTGAACCCAAATTCGGTCAAAAGTGTTTTGAACACCGAATTGTTTAAAACAGCCGAAACGCGAACTAAGAAAGCAAAAGTTTCTCCAAAAGAAAGTGCCCAAATTCATTATTGTGGTATTTATGTCATTTATAGAAGATATAGATGAAATAATATATAGTTTGATGTGAATGAGATTCATCATAAAAAATATGTATAGCCTAATTGATTAGTTAGTGCTGATTGGAGAAATTGAATTGAGAGAAATTAAATTGAATGTGATTCAATTTATAATTCTACATTTATACAAATGAGATTTGTATAATGAGGTATGAGATACCTTATATTACATAATATGTAAATATGATTTGTATATTATATAGTTGTTGTAAAATGGTGAATTGGTGGAGATTTTAACTCCACCACACGCTATTATAAAAGGATGCATTCAAAGGCATCTTAGGACACTTCTTGCCATTTTTTGGATTTTCGTCCAAAGAGAGCAAGTGTTTTCTCTCTAGAACTCTCTCAATTCTCCAAAATTATCTCCTCACCCAAAACCAAAGGGAGTCCCACCTACTCTCCCTCAACCTCCCGAGAACAACCGAGAAGACATTTTGGAGGTGTCTCCGTGTTCGGATTGAGGTTCGTGTTCGAGGAGTTCGTTGGATCGAGAGAGATCGTGACCAGAGGACAAGAGGATTGAAGAAGTGTTCTTCAACAAGTAAGTATCATATTTCCTTACTGTTTTCTTCTCCTTTTTGCATGTTTAGCCTAGGATCTATGAGAAAGATACAGTTTTAAGATAGGAATTACACAACGGATCAACGACGTTTCACAACGTCTTCCGCTGCGGGAATTCAAAATCCCTTCAGTTTGGTCAAGGACTTGTTTACTAACTAAACTCATCTCGTAAATGTTACCCTGCTATTTTCAGAACCAATAGGTCCAAGCAAATAGGTTACTATTAAGAAAGACAACTGTTTGCAAATTACCTAAAAGACCCTATCCATTTCTAGAGTTCGCAGTGTTCCGATCCCTATAGTGAGGCGCTCCGTAGGGTTTGGCTGTTTCAGGACAACCTAGCAGGCGGACTATAGAATTCTCACAGTGTGACCTAATGGAGGAGACCGTAGGATACGTTGACACGAGTCCTGCTTCCATTTACTATTGATATTTCCCTCATTCACCTTGGTATTGAACCATGCAAAAACATACCGTAGGAGGACGCCCTATTGACGTCGCGTAGTCGAGCATGGAACTCACGGTGTGAAGTCTTGAGGACGTAAGAGTAAACTTGATGCGAACATCTCGTTTTCTCCAACTGAAGCTCCTAAAGTTGGGGTATAGGTTTAACTTAGTCGGATTCTAGCTAAAAGAATCTATTTAAGGCTATGCGTATTATAACCATTATAACTAGGTCTTTGAACCTTATGTCTAGGTGAATAAACATTTTAATTATCTAGATATAAAATAGAACTAAGGTTAATTCAACTAAAGTCTTGGATCAGTTTCCAGGTAGGAGGTGTTCCGTTCACCGTCAGCTTAAGTACCCACAACCTTAGACAGAACTTCACCAGTAGAGTTCCCTTATAACAAAAGTTCTAATGTCCTACTATATTTTAAACCATTTAAAATACTATGTAAGACTAATTTCTAATCTTATTAGAAATTAATACTTAGGTCTAAATTAATTGTAATGCCCCAGAATTTTCGAATACCTTTTAGGTTGTGTTTTGAATTATTTTTTTTATAGAGATTAAATTTAATTAGACCTTCAGACTTTGTAATTCAATTTAAGATTCATGTAATTGGTGAATTTTGTGTAATTAAAGGACCTTTGAAGAAATTAAATACGATTAAAGGCTTGTTGGGATTAAAAGAAAGAGAAAAGGGCATTTTGTAGTAGGAGTTATTATAGGGGCATTGTTGTAATTTGCTAGAAAAAGGATTAGGGTTTACTTTTTTGTAAAACACGTTTTTCGAGGGTTCTCTTTCTTCTCCCTCATCTTCTTCACCTTATTGTCAGCCACCATGGGAGAGGGGCCTAGCTTCGCCGGGATTTCAGCCGTCAGAGACGAACGCCCAGACCTACACAACCAGGCGTCGTCGAGCTCGTCGTAACTCCTCGCCATCCAAGTCGTCTTCCATCTGGAACGTCAGATCTCTCGCGATTCTAAACCAGTCGCCGTCCGATTCCGTCCAACCGTCGTCCCCTCAGATCTCGCACGAAAACATCCAGATCGAGAAGTTGAAAAGTCACAAGCCTCGCGCCGTTCGATTAGCTGTCGACTCGGTCTGCTGCACGCGAAGCCCACGCCGCCGATCGTGAAGATGGAGTAGTGAGTTACCGACTTGGTTCAAGCAGTTCATGATCTTTCTGAATGGTTTTCGAGGTGTTAGGACCGGTTTTCGATAGATCGGGCCACGAGTTACCAAACGATGTGTCCCACGCTCGGAGACGCGCCGTCGTGCCACACCACGCAACGAAATTGGTCGCTGGTCGGTCGGCCGGTCACGCGCTGTCGTTGGCTAGAACTCGCTCGTTTGCACCTGTTTCATTTCTCGAGTCCGTTTCAAGCCTCCGTTAGTGAATATTTGAAAATTGAAGTATTTCGAGTACCGAGCAAGTTTGAGAGGAATCTTGAATTAGGAACGGAGCTTGAGGAGTTTCAAGCTATTCTAAGGTAAGAGATTTTCTACAAATGATCTTAAAAAGGGGAATGAATATGATTTCTTGAAAGATTTATTTTAAAAGGTGAAATTTGAGGACTTAGTTCAAAAGGGTGAAATTTCAAGGGTGAAATTTCAAGACTTACGCTCATGACTTTAGAAAAATATTATTTCATAGGGTTTTAAAGGATCATGAGTAAATGATTTTCAAACGAATTAGAAAGGAGGTTGAATGATTTAAGGGTTTAGGGAGGACCTGGACATAAATGATTTCAAAGTATTTTAAAACGAGCCTTGACACAGTTATGTATAGTTATGCATATTGAGATTTTCAGTTATGTCATTGTGTTAATTATGTATCTTAAATTATAAACGTACTTATTACTTATGATTGCTTGACTCTAGATGAAAGCTAAGAAAGTTATGTCATGATCTTATGTTTTACGTGATTGTTGCATCATTCTGAATGTATATGTATATGTGTTCGAAGAATGGGACCTCATGCATATTGTATGTATATGAACATGTCATGTAGGCTTTGACAATTGGTCTCCTGAGAATTTATGCATGGTAAAACATGCATCAGAGACCCTATGGTCAAACTTATAGGAGTCTGTGAGGGACTCAAATCTTACAAGGGTCTGTGAGGGACTCAAATCTTATAGGGGTCTGTGAGGGACTCAAACCTATAGAGGTCTGTGAGGGACTCAATATGAAAAGACTCAGGTAGACTCAATTGACCACGCATAGCCAAAGAGAAAAGTCATGATTTTATGAACGGAGTTCTAAGTCCCACAACAAGAAGTTTTATGATTTCAAAAGTCACAAATCACAGTCATGTATAAAAGTCATGTTTAAAAGAACGTCATGTTGCATGCGTTTGCATTTCCCGACCCCCACTTACTGGGTATTTTATAATACTCATCCCTCTATCTTTGTTGTGTTTTCTCTATTTTAAAAACGGTTTCAAGCAAAGGCGAGGGCAATACCAGGCGAGTGACAGGGATGCGCTACAGAAGTCATGGGAACCAAGTTAAGATTTTCCGCATACATGATTTAGAAAGTATTTTTAAATGATTTTAGTTCCGCCTATGTAGTATAACGATTTTAAATTGAGGCCGAAGTTAGTTGTAAATATTTTGTATTTATGGGATCCCAAGTTAAATCGATTTTAATTATCAATTTTTACTTATTTAAAGTTATTTAAGGCCTCGAATGCATGCATAAGTAGTAATGTCCCTAGGAACTTATTTTGTAAAAGTAGGGGTTCTACAGCTGGTATCAGAGCCCAAGGTCATAGGTCTTGTAGACTCGCTTACAAAGTAAGCAACAAGCATCCCATGGCTAAGTAGCAACTCCCGGTCATCGTCAGGGATGCTTTTGAAATAAAGATCTGTTTCGTTTATGAAAAGAAAATTATGTATTTTTATGTGTAAGGTTACATGTATATGAGATATGACCATAATGTCTTTTAAGCTATGAAAGAATGAAAATATGTGATTCTGACTGTTTGTTTATAGAAAGAAAATACATATATGTGAAGCTAAACATATATATGTTGTGAAAGTGATGTGTTTCTACGCTGAGGAAAAAGAATGCATGTGATTACTACTGTTAGTAGTAAAAAAGAAAGAGTTGAGTAAAACATTGTTACCTATAGGAAGTGTTGTAATATGAGACACTTATGTGTTACGAAAAATAGGCATGATGTGGATCTTCAAATATAATACCATAAGCGTAATGAACTTAATAAAGACAAGTATGAAGAGTAAAAGTAAGTAGTAAGGATTCTAGTTCGAGAACATAAGAGAATGAATGATCTAGACCCTAGAACCTGGTACACATTTTGACAGTCACATGGTCACCCGTGTGTTCAAGCTTGTGGAAAGTGTATAAGGAACCTTGCCACTAATTTCTACCTGTTGGACAAGATATATGTCTACAACTTGAAAGAGATAACATGAGGTGTTAACCTTGAATTGTTATGTAGTAATGTTTCCTTTTTCCCCGATCAGAGGATTAAGGAGAGAGGATTCGGTTAATAGAGGAAAGTGCTTTGAATCTCTTCTTCGTTATGTAGCAGTCAAGCTGAGGAACTCCTTTCAATTAGTAAAGTGTACAGTGGTAGTGGTCGAGCGACCATTAGAAATATGAAACTGTAAGGTTCCTTTAGTAAAGGCTAGGTTGACGGTTTCTTAAGAGAGGTTTTAGTGAATTTGACATTATAACCAAACTAGTACAGATAGTTGAGAAAGTCCTTAATCTTACTAGAAGGAGAAAGTCAAGTTTAAGGAGAGTAAGCATGAGGAACAATGCGTTAGTATTAGATAAGAAAGGTTTTATCTTTTAAGGTTATCCCTAACACAAGAGCTAGACTTAAGTATGGAATTAAAAGTAGAGAGTAACAATAATTTCTAGTACTCCTTACAAAATGCTTCCAGTAAAATTAAAGGAACTCAAGTCATAGGTACATAACCTTCTATATAAGAGTTATTAGTAGTTTATCGCCATAAGGAGTATTAGTGTGGTGCGTAAAGGAGAAAGGTGTATCGTTACGCTTTAGCATAGGAGATGAGAAGTGGAAGAAAGTTGTTGCTAAGAATAAATATCTTCGTCTTTGGGTGAACGACCTATTCCACCAATACGAGGAGCATAGTGTTCCTTAAGATGATTTTGGAGTCAAGTTAACGCCTGTCATGAACCAGGGATTAGATATTCCGAGAAAACTTTCAAATTACTTTACGAACATCATGAAGATTATAGAGATTTGACTTAAGTGCCCCTAATGTTTATAGACTTGATGGATTTAGTGCTCAAGAAAAGGGTAAAACATTGTTGTGATAAAGTTGCCAGGGACATTCTAGTTAAACCAAGTCTAAGAAGGGGCAGAAAGGACAATTTGGAAGGATTGTTTTAGAAAAAATGAGGGAAGAGTAAGTTCTAAGAGGTGAAAGTTGTTGAAAGGTCACCAAGGAGTTATGTGTCCAAGTAAATTTCAAAAGATGCGCATAATGAAATTTGTTGAGCTAAGAAGAGACAAATAGGTGACCTTAGGTGTTTAGTGTTAGAAAGGAAATGTCTGAGGTGAAGATGTAAGGCTAAGACAAATTTTGTCAAGATTAGTCACCCACCTGCACGTTATTAAAAGAGCCAGTTTGGACAAAAGAGGGAAAAAGTAGACATTCGGGGTGAAAGTCTTTCAAGAAAACTTAAACAACTAAGTTTCGTAAGTAGAATCTTGACAGAGGAACACTGTAGTATCTTGAAAAGTTCAAGGTCTAGAGGTGTTAAGTAAAGTATTCATATTCAAAGTCTGAACGTTAGGGTTTCATGACAAAAGAGACAGAAAAGTTAAGAAATGTAGTGGATGTCATTCTAAAGTATCCAACCCTATTGGTGCTAAGAAAATTTCATTACATCCAAGTGGTCACTTAAACATAATATTTAAGGAGTTGGAAGGTGAAGGGAGAATGAGTCTTATAAGACTAATTTCATTTTCGCGAGAGCGCTTAGTATCGAAGTTGTTGTTAGTTGAATTATTTTAAAGGGGAGTGATATGAATGGTTGTTGCGTTGTGCCATAGGCTGAGAAAAGATTAAAAGAGAGTGTACGAGTTGTATCATGAATAACTTGCTTTAAAAGGTTCATTCTAATTCCTTGAACTTGCAATGAAAATTTTGACACTTAATGTGATAATCTATAATTGATTAGGATTTAAATCAAGGTAAATCAAGAGGATTTCGTTACACCCTCTGAATGTTTATTTTAAAAATTAAGGTCGCAACCTGATTGTTAGATTTCCTTGTCTTTAAAAAACCATTGTTTACAATTAAAGAAATTGAATTTCACTTATACTTGGTTGTTCAACATTCCTATGTATTGTGTATTCTGAACTCTGAGTAATCTTGAAATGAAGTTTGGAGGCATGACTGGTTGGTTGTCTGATTTTAGAAGTGCAATTTCTATCAAACAGGTGTTAGAGAAAATTTTGGCATTGTGGTAGTTATGTCGTTATGCTGCCGAAATTTTCGGAGCATTTTTGTAATAAGATTGGCAGAGTTGTATGGAACATTTCATGTGTCACGACAACCAAAGGAGATCTAAGTTTGGGTTACTCATACCATGACTTAAAACTTTCAATGAGTTATTGATTGCATTAGAAAGCCCCAAAGTCAATTAAATATGCGAGTGGATTGTCACTGCAACGTTTACTAAAAGGTAGTTGAGAGTAGCGAGAGGTTAACTAATAATGTGAAGAGTCTTGAACAATCGAACAAAGTTGCTAACTCTATCCTCAGTGAAGTCACATCTCTTGGAAAGGTGATAAAGTTATGGAATCGATGACCAGCCGAAACGATCGAGTTATGTCTTGAAGTAAATGCTAGTAGTTGGTACAATAAACCTTAAAAATGAATTTTGAGGTTAAAAAAAAAAATCAGATTAGTAAAGCACCCCATTCTGGATTCACAAGACGGATGAGTCTACTAAGGGGGCTAGAGAAGAAAAATGCGAGCTATTTGAAGATTAGGAACTTTGGAGGACGAAAGTCCTTAAGGAGGGAAGATTGTAATGTCCCATAATTTTCGAATACCTTTTAGGTTGTGTTTTGAATTATTTTTTTTATAGAGATTAAATTTAATTAGACCTTGAGACTTTGTAATTCAATTTAAGATTCATGTAATTGGTGAATTTTGTGTAATTAAAGGACTTTTGAAGCAATTAAATAGGATTAAAGGCTTGTTGGGATTAAGAGAAAGAGAAAAGGGCATTTTGTAGATAGGAGTTATTATAGGGGCATTGTTGTAATTTGCTAGAAAAAGGATTAGGGTTTACCTTTTTGTAAAACACGTTTTTCGAGGGTTCTCTTTCTTCTCCCTCATCTTCTTCACCTTATTGTCAGCCACCATGGGAGGGGAGCCTAGCTTCGCCGGGATTTAAGCCGTCAGAGACGAACGCCCAGACCTACACAACCGGGCGTCGTCGAGCTCGTCGTAACTCCTGGCCATCTAAGCCGTCTTCCATCTTGAACGTCAGATCTCTCGCGATTCTAAACCAGTCGCCGTCCGATTCCGTCCAACCGTCGTCCCCTCAGATCTCGCACGAAAACATCCAGATCGAGAAGTTGAAAAGTCACAAGCCTCGCGCCGTTCGATTAGCTGTCGACTCGGTCTGCTGCACGCGAAGCCCACGCCGCCGATCGTGAAGATGGAGTAGTGAGATACCGACTTGGTTCAAGCGGTTCATGATCTTTCTGAATGGTTTTCGAGGTGTTAGGACCGGTTTTTGATAGATCGGGCCACGAGTTTCCAAACGATGTGTCCCACGCCGAGACGCGCGCCGCGCGTGTCGCATTGCCACGCGCCATGGTCCACTAGCTTTGCGTTTCGCTTGAACTCGCCCGTTTGCACCTATTTCATTTCTCGAGGCCGTTTCAAGCCTCCATTAGTGAAGATCTGAAAATTGAAGTATTTCGAGTACCGAGCAAGTTTGAGAGGAATCTTGAATTAGGAACGGAGCTTGAGGAGTTTCAAGCTATTCTAAGGTAAGAGATTTTCTATAAATGATCTTAAAAAGAGGAATGAATATGATTTCTTGAAAGATTTATTTTAAAAGGTGAAATTCGAGGACTTAGTTCAAATGGGTGAAATAATATTTTGAAAAATAATATTTCATAGGGTTTTAAAGAATCATGAGTAAATGATTTTCAAACGATTTAGAAATGAGCTTGAATGATTTAAGGGTTTAGGGAGGACCTGAACAGAAATGATTTCAAAGTATTTTAAAACGAGCCTTGACACAGTTATGTATAGTTATGCATATTGAGATTTTCAGTTATGTAATTGTGTTAATTATGTGTCTTAAATTATAAACGTACTTATTACTTATGATTGCTTGACTCTAGATGAAAGCTAAGAAAATTATGCCATGATCTTATGTTTTACGTGATTGTTGCATCATTCTGAATGTATATGTATATGTGTTCGAAGAATGGGACCTCATGCATATTGTATGTATATGAACATGTCATGTAGGCTGTGGCAATTGGTCTCCTGAGAATTTATGCATGGTAAAACATGCATCAGAGACCCTATGGGTCAAATTTATAGGAGTCTGTGAGGGACTCAAATCTTATAGGGGTCTGTGAGAGACTCAAATCTTTTAGGGGTATGTGAGGGACTCAAACCTATAGGGGTCTGTGAGGGACTCAATATGAAAACACTCAGGTAGACTCAATTTACCACGCATAGCCAAAGAGAAAAGTCATGATTTTATGAACGGAGTTCTAGGTCCCACAACAAAAAGTTTTATGATTTCAAAAGTCACAAATCACAGTCATGTATAAAAGTTATGTTTAAAAGAAAGTCATGTTGCATGCGTTTGCATTTTTCGACCCCTACTTACTGGGTATTTTATAATACTCATCCCTCTACCTTTGTTGTGTTTTCTCTATTTTAAAAACGGTTTCAGGAAAAGCGAGGGCAATACCAGTGAGTAGTGACAGGATGCGCTATGTAAGTCATGGGAACCAAGTCAAGATTTTCCGCATACATGATTTAGAAAGTATTTTTAAATGATTTTAGTTCTGCCTATGTAGTATAACGATTTTAAATTGAGGCCGAAGTTAGTTATAAATATTTTGTATTTATGGGATCCCAAGTTAAATCGATTTTAATTATCAATTTTTACTTATTTAAAGTTATTTAAGGCCTCGAATGCATGCATAAGTAGTAATGTCCCTAGGAACTTATGTTATAAAAGTAGGGGCTTTACATTAATTTTAAACAATTTAAAACTAATTTAATTTTAACCCAAGTTCCTATGTTTGCATGCAATTCTTTGTTATAGGTTATGGTTTCTAAAACCCCTAAATTTATAACATTTATAAATTTTAATAATTAACATATGACAAAGAACTATATTATAAAACCAACAAATTTTTTCAAATTGGAGTTATAAAATATTCAACTAATTGAACAATAAAATAACATTTATTTTAAACTAAGTAATTTCATGCTCCATGCAATTTATTTTCCATATAATCTAATTATAACATTTATAATTAATTACTCTTGAAAAATAAATAATCATGCATCTAAATAATATTTATATAACAATTATACCAATAAAATGCATGAACATGCTTATCCTAAGGTGGGAAAAAATCTAAATGACATTCATAAAAAAATAAAGCTGTAAAATCCGAATAATTTGGCCCCTAAAGTGCATAATAATAAAATTATTCTAATTTTATTATATAAAATCGATCCAAAACTCCTTGAACTGGGCTTGAACCGCTCGAACCGGACCGAAAACCAACTCAAAAACTGAACCGGTTTGCTACTGGTGAAATGTCGTCACGGCGTTGCAACGCTGATGAGGGAGTTGGAACACCGACTTTGTCCACGCGCGCGCCTGCCATCGAGGTAGCGTTGCAACGCTGAGGGCCAACGTTGCAACGCTACTGACCCCTGGAGCTCCCGCGTGGATAGGGAATGTTGGTGTTCAAATTCTCCTTCGAACACATCAACTTCAATCTTCAAATTCTCCTTTGATTCTCAATTGAAATGCTTGAAACATGTCCCGAACGACTCTTTACTCAATTACAAACTCTATAATGCACTTTATGCCCAAAAAACACAAGGGCCTTTACATATAATTTGATCAAATCAAAAGTAAACTATGGCCAAAATATTCTTAAACTAGTTTTACAGCAAACCAAATGCAAATCTCACCTAATCAATGCAATTTTATTTGAACCAAAAAAAAATCAAGCATTGCTCTGATACCAATTGGTGGAGATCTAATCGCCTATAACAACAAAAACGAGTTTGGAATCGTAATTTGCAAGCTTGTTTTGGTTTAAAAACAAAAACCAGTACATTGATGAAAAACAGAACAAACATGCATTTCTAATCTAATTGAAGAAACAATACCTTTGTAGATTTTCCTCAGCAACTCCTTTCTCAAAGCTTTACAGCAACACAGCAGAACAGAGACTTCTCTATTTTTCTCCAGTAAGAACACAACCACTTGGAGAACCTTATATTCTCTGAGTTCTTAGACCAATTCCTTTTTGGGAAGGAATTCCAACAATTAGAACAATATTTTTTTGGGAATTCAGAGAGTGAGAGAGAGAGAGAATTTTTCTCTGCACTGTATTCAATCTTTAATTGATGATCGATCGATAGTTTCTCCCCTTCTCACCAGGAGAAAAGCATCACAGTGGGTAACTCCCCACTCCTTATTGAGGGGGAGTTGGGGAGTAGTGGGTACGTGTCAACATGG
This sequence comes from Trichosanthes cucumerina, assembly GCA_036507285.1. Classification (NCBI taxonomy): domain Eukaryota; kingdom Viridiplantae; phylum Streptophyta; class Magnoliopsida; order Cucurbitales; family Cucurbitaceae; genus Trichosanthes; species Trichosanthes cucumerina. The sequence goes on along the minus strand of CM071843.1, from coordinate 29,375,379 downwards.
CACGTTCCCTAATTAATTAATATAACAATTAATTCATTTAATTAAATACTAAATGATTAAATCTTATTTAACCATTTTACCCCTTAACCTATAGTTTAATGCCCATCAAATGCACATTATATTTTAACCTATATTTTTCAAATATGAATCGCATTCACATTTGAATTTAATATTTGAACTATTTCAAATATTTAATTCTCTCATATAATTTAATATGAATCATATTCACATTAAATTTATAATATATAGTTCCAAAACTATATATTATATACATTAAAATTATTCCCTAATGAATTTGAACATTTCAAATTCAAACGATCTAAGAACCCTTTACGTGCTAGAAGGTGGACCTAATGGACCTATAGATCAGAAGCTTCAACGATACGAGATTGCTCGGTTAATCTCAGTAACCTCCCAATCAACATTTGTTAACTGCGAGAACGCTCCACTAAAGTGCCGGAGCTGCACTCTTCTCACTGCAGATATATTTTTGTGTCCACGGATATTGACCAATAACAGCAAGTCAATCCTCCACGAATGTTTGTAACACCAACTATGTCAAATTACCGTTTTACCCCTTGGTTACATCTTGTACCTTAAGTACTAGTACTACTCTAATGAACAATTTCTTTGTGGTCCTACCAACAAATAGTGTCCCTTTTGTGCCAGTGAGAAGGTCGGGCCCATTGTTCATATCCAAGAGACACCACTTATGGGAACATTCCTCTACTTACTCTAGTAGGCGGGAAGGAGTAAATTCCATCTTGCTAAGTTAAGTTCCCAGTCGCTCACTCGGTCTTGTCCCCAAGAAGGTAGGCATGTTGAGTCGGCGAATCTGGCCACTCTCACCCATACTAGTCAAAGGACAATACCTCGCGAACAGGAGTTTGTAACCTTCTCAGGTTTGTGATCAAGTTGCCTAGGTCATCCTAGTGAAATAGAAACCTAACTAGTCAATGGAGTTACAACTAGAGGTTACTATTTCGTGGTCCGGTCTTATGTAATCTTATTACATAGGATATCCCCACTCACATGTCATCTACACGAACACGTTAGGATCACATTGTTTGTATCATATACAAAGTGGGTCATATCCATAGTTTTACCAGGGTAAGGTACCCAAACCTTATCCCATAACTATAGACCCTTTTGGCTGTATCTCGAACCGAGATCATTTATATGTACACAACATTAAGTTAAATATACAATTTACAGCCTTCGATGTTTAGGATTTAGGGTTTAAATAAAGGCAATATCGCAAATAATGAACAACAACTTTTTATTGAAATAATAAGACTTTATTACATTAATTATAACATAATTACAAACTACGAGTTTTTGGGCACAAACGCCAACAATAAGTACCCTCTCCATTCACCTTCATATTAACTCATACAAACACCATCCGAAGGAGGACGCTCCCATTTACGCCACGAGGCGAAGTATGAGTCTCACGGTATGAACTTCCCGGTGAAACGTAGGTGGAATTGTATGTATCATATACATTTTTCCTCCCACTGGATACTTTAACTTTATAGGAAAATGACTTATGCTAAACTTGAGTAATGACTTTACCTATATTTATCAATATAACTCTGATATTGATTTTATCCTAAGTTTGCTAATATAACTCTTAATATTAAGCCTATAATTTCTAGTTTATTAACCCGTTAATAAACCCACTGACCCTAAATTTATAAACCCTCTGATTAAAAATCATTGTCAGGTCAGTTCCCTAGTAGGGGTGTTCCGTTTCCGTCAGCTTAAATGCCCCAGCCTAGGCAGAACCTTCCTTAGACAGAGTTCTTCTTTTAGTCATTGTTTATAAATTACATGGTCCCTAATTCTAATCTAATTAGAACTAGATAACCTAAGGTCTATTAATTCCATGTTCTAAACGTTTTAAAACTAATAATTAACCTTAGGTAACATACATACTATGTTATATTTGCTTGATCATTCATCACATGAATAATTCATACATAGCATATTCATTTCATGAATCATAATGCATGTCAATGTTGTCCATAAATTAATATATCACCTTATATTAATTATACATGCAAACTATATAATATAATACTTTATATTATAAATGATGCATGGAAATGCTTAACCTATGGTGGAATATCTTAAATAAAAGCATACATTATGCATGACAATAATTATACAACGATTGCATAATTTAAATAGAAAAATTAAACTATTTTTGGCACCCTAAAATTAATTTTAATTAATATATTTTAATTATATTAATTAAAATTAAAAAATAAATATAATTAAATATAAAACATTTGTATATTTAATATATACATAAATAAAACGTTTTTCGCCTGTTGTGAAACTCCTGAAATGCATTCGGCGTTGCAACGTTGCACCTTCACCGTTTCTGCCCGTTGAAGCGTTACTCCAGCAGCGTTGCAATGTGACGCGTTGCAACACTGACTCCTTCATATCGCGCGCCTCAACAGCTTCAGCGTTGCTAGGCCCGTGCAAGCGTTTCAACGCCAAGGCCTCATCGTCCAAGTGTTGTGACGCTGGGAGGCGCATTGAAACGTTGTACACCTCGCAAAACTGAAACCGTCTTATTGGCGTTTCAACACTAAAGAACAACGTTGCAACGCTACACATAATACAACAAACACCTTTTGTTGTTTTTGCTCATCCGTTCTTTTCAGCAACCACTTTGCCTAGATCGACACCGACTTACAAACTCGATTTAAAATTAAAATTGCCAAAAACACCAGGCCCTTACATTGAACGATTCAATGGAAAAAATGTAAATTTATGAGCAATAAATGAAAAACATCTAATTTCGCAAACCGTTCACTCATCATAAGAAAACCGTAAATCCCACCTTTGTTGTTGATAAATCTAGAACAAAATCAAGAAGACAATTCGTCTCTGATACCAATTGAAGGGCTCAAATCCCGTAGCGGAAGGGATTGTGAATCGCGTATTATTTATTTTGTTGCATAGATTTCATTCAAGAACAATGCATATAAGATTAAGCATGTAATACAAAGTAGGACCACAAGAAAATTACCTTTGAAGAACGCTTTCTTCTCGATTTCCTTCTCCAACGATCACGATCCCAGCAAAACTAACCCGAACCGTGTGAAATTGCGCCACAAGATCTTCTCCATTGTTCTCTAGGTGAGGGAGGAATGTGAGTTCCTTTAGGATGAGGTGTGGAGGTTTTTAGAGAAGTTGTATTTGGAACTTTTCCAACAACACAACAATGTTGAACTCTAGGGTTACCAAAGCTTTTTTTTTCAAAGTTGCATCTTATGCAACTATTTATAAGGAAATAGGATGGAAATTACCATCATATCCCTCATTCGTTCTCTCATTAGCTTATAGTTAATACGTGAATCTAATTCACGTTAAAACTATATATTATATCAATTATATCATATATAATTGACATAACACCTCATATATGAATTTGAACACTTCAATCTCATTTCGAACTTTATACCCTCAATATTACCATCTTGAGCCAACGGAGGGACCTAATGGACCTACAGTTCATGAGCTCCAATGATGTGAGATTAACTGGTCAAACTCTTTGATCAAGTTAATCAATGTTCATTAACTACAAGTCACTCCACTATAGACTTGGAGTTGCACTCTCCTCACTGTAGATTATATTGTGTCAATTGATATCATCATTACCCAAGAGTCGACCCTTCACAGGTTGTTCGTAATCACATTTGGGTCAAATTACCATTTTACTCCTGTGATTACCTCTTTGTTCCTTAAGCACCACAAATCCTCTAATGAACAACAAGTCTATGGTCCTACCACAAACTCATACCCTCTTAAGCCAGTTTAGAGGGTGGGGCCCTGTTGTTCAAGACCTTGTTGGGATTTATGCCAAAAACTTGTGTAATTTTGATCAATTAAATAAAGTGTTTTGATAAGATTACAGTCTTGCTTTTATAAATCCAATAAACTAAGCTCCATTGTTATAAACTTTATCTTGAAATCAGTGTAGTGGACACTATTTGGGTTGAATTCAAGATTATAACCTAAATAGTCTATGGTATAAAAATAAGGTTGGAAACCTTATTCTGGTAACACCATTGATGCGACCCACTTTGTAATTAGTACAAATGAGGTAATCCAACTCATTCATGTATGAGATACATATTTTTTCAGCTACGCTATCTCCGGGAAGTTCACCCCGTGAGACTCATACTTGGCCTCGTGGCGCAAACGGGAGCGTCCCCCTTCGGATGGTGTTTGTATGAGTCAATATCAAGATGAATGGGGAGGGTACTTATAGTGAGTGGGAGAAGGTTTAGTGAAAACAAAACCTACGGTCTCTTTTGTCAGTTTACACCGTTAGACCACTATGGTCAGCCTGATAGTTTGGCCTGGACCAGATAATCCCTTCGGAGGGCTGGATCGTAGGGGATCTAACACAGTAGACACCTGAAAGGGATAAAGATTTCATTAGACTATTTTTCAATCTTGTCCTCCCTTCGGCAGATTTTATTAGATCGAGACTCTGGGATCTAATGACAAAGGGTTACACTCACGGGGTACATAAGTTGTGTATGTATCCAGACCGAAAAATGGTAACTAAAACCTATAGGAATAAGAGTTATTGAGGTGTTAGGTTTTGGTCAAGAGTGTCTTGATCCAGAGGAGGAGTGTTTTTGATTACCCTTCGGTGTCATACATTCTAAACCTTTGGAGTCTCATTGAAAATTGTAAATGGCCTATGAATCATTTGATAATTAGCTAAAACATGATTGGATTAGAGTCATAGCAAGAAACTCATACAAGTTTGTTTGTAATTTTTAAGCAAAAATGTCTAGCTCTATAATTTCCTGATTGGGTGCGGAAAAGTTAACCGGAGAGAATATGATGACATGGAAAAACAAACTCAACACTATTTTGGTAGTGGATGATCTGAAGTTTGTGCTAACTGAGGAGTGAGCTCAGGTGCAAGGCTCGAATGCGTCACGAAATGTTCATGATGCATATGATCGATGGATCAAGGCCAATGATAAGGCCAAGGTCTACATGTTGGCAAGTATGTCTCACATATTAGCCAAGAAGCATGAGGGCATGATTACCGCCAAGGAAATCATGGATTCTGTGCAGGGTATGTTTGGACAACAGTCCATACAAGCCAGACATAATGCCCTAAAGTACATATTCAACTCGAGGATGCCAGAGGGTACATCTGTCGGGATCATGTCCTTGATATGATGGTACACTTTAACATCGCGGAGTCGAATGGTGCTTCCATCGATGGGTCGAGCCAGGTAAGCTTCATTCTGGAAATCCTTCCACATAGTTTCCTGCAGTTTAGAAGTAATGTTGTTATGAAAAAGTTTACTTTTAATCTTACCTCCTTTCTGAATGAAGTCCAGACCTTTCAATCTTTGATGAAAATTCAGGGATCGAAAGGTGAGAAAAATGTTGCCAATGGGAGTTATCACAAAGGTTCGACCTCTAGGACAAAAATAGTGGCTTCATCTACTTTCTTCTAACCTGAGAGGTAAGAAGAAGAACATGAAGAAGGTTGGTAAAGGGAAACAAGCTGACAAAGCTGCCGCCCTGAAGGACAAGAAACTCAAAGACATTGCTGACAAAGGAAAGTGTTTCCACTGCAACGAAGATGGGCATTGAAAACGAAACTGTCCGAAGTACAATGCAAAAAAGAAGAAGGAAGGTAAATATGATTTACTTTGCCTACAAGCTTGTTTAGTGGATAATGATAAAGCAGCTTGGATACTTGATTCAGGCGCCACTAATCATGTTTGTTCTTCTTTTCAGGGAATTGATTCCTGGCAGCAACTACAGCAAGGAGAGATAACACTCCTGGTTGGAAATGGTGAGGTCGTCTCAGTTGTAGTAGTAGGCACAATGAAGCTTTATTTTGGCAAGAAATATGTATTGTTGGACAATATATTAGTGATACCAGGGTTTACTAGAAACCTTATTTCCATTTCTTCCTTATTGAACAATGTATTTTTGTTTCCTTTTCTACGAATAAAGTGTTTATTTTGAAGAAAGGTTTAGAAATATGTTCAGCTTCATTAGAAAATGGATTGTATGTTTTAAGGCCTAGTTCAGTCAAAATGGTTTTAAACATTGAATTATTTAAAACTGCAAACGCACAAACTAAGAAACGTAAAATTTCCCCTAAAGAAAATGCTCATCTTTGGCATCTATGATTGGGTCACATTAATCTCAATAGGATTAAGATATTGGTAAAGAAAGGACTTTTAAACGAGTTAGAAGAAAATTCTTTGTCAGTATGTGAATTCTGCCTAGAAGGCAATATGACTAAAAGACCTTTTAGTGGAAAAGGTTATAGAGCCAAAGATACTCTAGAGTTTATACATTCAGACCTTTGTGGTCCGATGAATGTTAAAACCAGGGGCGATATGAATATTTCATCTCCTTTATAGATGATTATTCCATATATGGGCATATTTACCTAACACACCATAAGTCTGAACCACTTGAAAAGTTCAAGGAATTCCAGGCTGAGGTTGAAAATCAATTAGGTAAAAGAGTTAAAACACTTCGATCGGATCGAGGTGGAGAGTACATGGATTTAAAATTCCAGAACAATATGATAGAACATGGAATTACATCTCAACTCTTAGCTCCCGGCACACCACAGCAAAATGGTGTATCGGAAAGGAGAAATAAAACCTTGTTGGACATGGTTCGATCAATGATGAGTTATGCTCATCTCCCTAGTTCCTTTTGGGATTATGCAGTGGAGACTGCAGTATACATTTTGAATAGTGTGCCCTCCAAAAGTCTTTCTGAAACACCTTTTGAACTCCGGAAATGACGTAAAGGTAGTTTATGTCACTTCAGAATATGGGGTTCTCCAGCACATATGCTTATGACAAATCCAAAGAAGTTGGATTCACGTTCAAAGTTGTGCCTATTCGTAGGATACCCAAAAGAAACAATAGGTGGTTTATTGTATGATCCTAAGGAAGATAAGGTCTTTGTGTCGACAAATGCCACTTTCTTGGAGGAGGACCACATAAGGGACCACAAACCAAAAGGTAAGGTAGTGTTGAGTGAATTAGACGGAACAATAGCAAAGGTTGCTAATAAGAACACTAGTATGTCAAGAGTTGTTGATACTAGTTTTTCTAGTCAAGAGGGTCCATCTGAAGAGTTGAGTATGCCTTGACGTAGTGGGAGGGTGGTGATACAGCCTGACCGTTACATGGGTTTAGCTGAAACCCAAGTTGTTATACCAGATGACAACTGCGAGGATCCATTGACTTAAAATCAAGCAATGGTTGACAAAGACAAAGACAAATGGGTCATAGCCATTGTCCAAGAAATGGAGTCGATGTACTTCAATTATGTTTGGGATCTTGTAGATAAACCTGATGGGGTGAAACCTATAGGTTTTAAATGGATCTACAAGAGAAAACGTGGTGTAGATGGGAAGATGCGACCCTTTAAAGCTAGACTAGTAGCAAAAAGTTATACCGAGGTTGAAGGGGTTGACTTCGAGGAAACAATTTCACATGTTGCTATGGTAAAGTCTATCCGTATCCTTCTTGCCATTGCCGCATTTTATGACTATGAGGTATGACAAATAGATGTCAAGAGAACCTTTTTGAATGGCAATCTCGAGGAAACTATCTACATGGACTAACCCAAAGGGTTCATTAAACCAAGACAAGAACAAAAAGTTTGCAGGCTTAAAAGGTAGATTTATGGACTGAAACAAGCCTCTAGGTCCTGGAATATAAGATTTGATGAGGCTATCAGATCTTATGGTTTTGACCAGAATGATGATGAACCTTGTGTCTACAAGAAAATCATCAATAGTTCTATCGCTTTCCTAATTCTCTATGTTGATGATATCCTACTCATTGGGAATGTGGTAGGTTATCTCGCTGACATCAAGGAATGGCTAGCTACGCAATTCCAAATGGAAGATTTAGGTGATGCTTGTGATTTGTTCTTGGGATCCGTTGTCCTAACCGCAAGAATAAAACACTAGCCTTGTCTCAAGCATCATACATAGACAAAGTGTTGTCAAGGTTGAAGATGCAAGATTCCAAAAAGGGTTTGTTGCCTTTTAGACATGGAATCCATTTGTCTAAGGAAAAGTGTCCTAAGAAACCTCAATGAGTTAAGGATATGAGACGGATTCCTTACGCATCAGCTGTTGGAAGCCTGCTGTACGCCATGTTGTGTACTAGGCCTGACATCTGTTTTGCAGTTGGGATGGTCAGTAGGTATCAATCCAATCCAGGACTTGAACACTGGACAACGGTTAAAGCAATCCCTAAGTATCTTCGGAGAACAAGGAACTACATGCTTGTGTATGGGGCTAAGGATTTGATCCTTACAGGATACACGGATTCTGACTTTCAGACTGATAAAGATTCTCGAAAATCTACATCAGGGTCAGTTTTCACTCTTAACGGAGGAGCTGTAGTATGGCGAAGCGTCAAGCAAGGATGCATCGCTGATTCCACCATGGAGGCTAAATATATAGCAGCTTGTGAAGCAGCTAAGAAGGTCGTTTGGTTAAGGAAATTTATGCTAAATTTGGAAGTTGTTCCAAATATAACATTGCCCATCACACTGTATTGCGATAACAGTGGTGCAGTGGCAAATTCGAGGGAACCCCGAAGTAACAAGAGGGGAAAGCACATAGAGTGAAAGTATCATCTCATCCGGGAGATCGTGCATGGAGGAGACGTAATTGTCACGAAGATAGCCTCAGAGCATAACATTGCTGATCATTTTACAAAGGCTCTCACGGCTAAAGTATTTGAGAGTCACCTAGAAGGGCTAGGTTTACAAGTCTTCCCCAACTAGGGCAAGTGGGAGTATTTTGTACAAAGGGGTTTTAAATGCCCCAGTTTATTGTATTTACATTAATGTAATGTTTAGTACTCCACAAGCTTTGGGTCAAGTGGGAGATTGTGGGGATTTATGCCCCAAACTTGTATAATTTTGATCAATTAAATAAAGTGTTATTTGTTTGGATAAGATTACAGGCTTGCTTTTATAAATCCAATAAACTAAGCTCCAAGGTTATAACGTTTATCTTTAAATCAGTGTAGTGGACACTATTTGGGTTGAATTCAAGATTATAACCTAAATAGTCTATGGTATAAGAATAAGGTTGGAAACCTCATTCGGTAACACCATTGATGCGTCCACTTTGTAATTAGTACAAATGAGGTAATCCAACTCATTCATCTAGTTGACATGCGAGTGGGGGCATCCTCTATGAAGAGTTCATACAAGACTGGATCACAAATTATTAGTCTAACCAGAATAACACCGTTAACAGGATAAGACTAGTAATTTATAGATGGTCATTAGTGACTTGACCTGAATCAGGAGGAAGTTAAGAACTCCTGCTTATAGGGGTTTGTCCTTAGACTAGTATGGGTGAGAGTGACCTTTAGCCGATTCAATAAGCCGACCTTCTCAGGAACAGAACCTCGTAGGTAGCTAGGAACTTAACTGTGCAAGATTGAATTCACTCATTCCTCTACTGAGGAATTAGATAGGTTGTTCCCTTAAGAACTGACTCCAGGTCTTGAACAACGGGGCCCCGCCCTCTATGAGGGTATGAGCCTAAGCTAGGACCTTAGACTTGTTGTTCATTAGAGGATTAGTGGTGCTTAAGGAGTAAAGAGGTGATCATAGGGGTAAAATGGTAATTTGTTCCAGCTGTGATTACGAACAACCTGTGAAGGGTCGACTCATGGGTAATGACTATATTATTGGACACAATAATATCTATAGTAAAGAGAGTGCAACTACAAGTCTATCGTGGAGTGACTTGTAGTTAATGAATATTGATTAACTGGATCAAAGAGTTTGATCAGTTAAACTAACATCATTCGAGCTCATGATCTGTAGGTCCATTAGATCCCTCTGTTGGCTCAACATGGTAATATTGAGGGTATAAAGTTAGGAGATTAATTGAAGTGTTCAATTTTATACATGAGAAATTATATCAATTATATTTGACTTCCTACTCAATGCAGCTGCTACTACATTCTCCTTACCTAGATGGTATTCTATAGTACAATCATAATCTTTAATCAATTCTAACCATCTTCTCTGTCTCATATTCAACTCCCTCTGATCAAAGATATACTTTAGACTCTTATGATGCTGTAAATGTGACACCTTTCACCAAACAAGTAATGTCTCCGATCTTGATTGCTAAAACAATTCTTTGCTAACTCAAGATCATGGGTAGGGTAATTACATTCGTACTTTTTCAATTGTCTTGACGCATAAGCTATTACATTTCCTTCTTGCATCGTAACACACCCCTAAACCTTGTCTCGAGGTATCACAGTAAATCACATACTCTTTTCCTCACATTCTGTGAAGTGTCAAAATAGGTGTTGTAACTAATCTCTTTTTCACTCCCAAAAACTCGTTTCACACTTATCCACCATTCAAACATAGCATTCTTTCTTGTTAAAGTCATTAAGGGTAATGCTAATCGTGAGAAATCCTCAACAAACCGCTTTGTAGTATCCTCCGCCAAGCCTAGGAAACTACGTACCTTTGTCGCACTAATGTCTCTCCCGATTGACTACAACTTTAACTTTATTTGGATCCACACTAACACCATTTGCTGAGACAACATGCCCCAAAAACACTACCTGATCCAACCAAAACTCACATTTGGTGAATTTAGCGTATAACTGTTTATCACGTAGTGTTTGCAAAATAATCCTCAAATGTTCCTCATAAGCTTTCCTGTCAACTGAGTAAACTAGTATATCATCAATAAATACTAACACGAACTGATCCAAATACTGGTGGAATATCCTGTTCATGAGGTCCATGAAAACTACTGGTGCATTCGTCAAACCGAACGACATTGGAGCTCCTCGTAACTGGTCAAACAAGTCATCTATACGGGGTAAAGGATACTTGTTACGTATCGTGACTTTGTTTAGCTGTCTATAATCAATGCATAATCTAAGGGTACCATCTTTCTTCTTTACAAAGAACACTGGAGCTCCCCTGGGTGATACACTAGGTCTGATGTATTCTTTATCAACTAGTTCTTGTAACTGCATCTTCAACTTCTTGAGCTCACTTGGAGCCATTCTATACGGCGCTTGAGAAATAGGTGTTGTTCCTGGTAGCAATTCAATAGTGAACTCTACTTCCCTATCAGGTGGCAACCCTGACAGATCTGCTGGAAAAACATCAAGAAACTCGTTCACAACAAGAACATCTTCTGGTTTTAACTTTTCTTCCTGCACCTCCACTATGTGAGCAAGAAACGCCGTACAACCTTTTCTCAACAACTTCTGAGCTTTGAATGCTGAAATCAAACTCGTAGGGATAATCTTCTTTTCATCCCTGAAAACCACTTCAACCAACCCTGGTTTTCTAAAAATAACTTCCTTTCTATGGCAATCCATGGAAGCATAATGAGTGAATAAGAAATCCATCCCTAAGATTGCATCTAACATCTGCAACTCTAGTGGAAGAAGATCCACTAACATATTCAGACCTTCTACTAAGACCTCACAATCTCGCAACACTGAATTGACTAGTAAGGCATCACCAACTAGAGTGTATATAACTAACTCCTCAAATAAAGGCTCTAGCTTCCTATTCAGCTTAGTTAGGAATATACTGGAAACAAAGGAATGCGTAGCACCTTGATCTATCAAAACACATGCAGGTACATTACAAATAGAAACCGTACCTGTAATCATATCTGGTGCATCCTCTGCTTCTTGCTAAGTCATATCGTAGACCTTTCCCTGTTGCCTAAGTCTCCCTACAACTCCCTTCTGTTTTGCACCACTGGTGCCCTCTCCTACAGCTACTGGAACTCTCGGCTGCTCAATTGATATGGACCCAACTCCCTGGTCTCTCTGTGCAACTGCTCTAAGCTGTGGACAATCCCTCTTGAAATGCCCTGGCTGTCCACACTGGTAACACACACCGACACCAACAAGACATTGGCCTCGATGATTCTTACCACAATTTGCACATGGAGTTCTCCTTGTTGCACTGGCAACAGACTCCTGCATTGTCTGTGGTCTTACTGTGGATCTGGTAGATTGACTAGGTGCTCTTTGACTTTGCCTCTGATAAGCACCACTAATATTCATCTGCCTCGATGTGTGGCCGCCAGCTCGATTCTTAAAGTCCTGACGACTAGAAACATTTACTCCAGGTGTGAATCTTCGCTGTTCACGACCCCAAAAACTGCTCGTTGTTGAAGGCCCACGAGTTGGCTCCAATACTGACTCCGCCTCTGCTATACTCTGCTCATCACGTAGAGCAGTCTCTACCAGCTTAGAGAAGTCAGTCCACTTAGCAATGGCTGTGACTGGGGTACGTATCTCAGGTCGTAACCCTCTTTCAAATCGTCGACATCTGTCACTCTCAGATGCCACAATTACTTCAGCATACCGTGATAGCTCCGTATACCTTCTCTCGTACTTAGTCACTGATAGTGTCCCTTGCTTCAATTCTAAAAATTCATCCCTCTTCGCCTCGCGGTATGTGTCAGGGTAATATTTATCTTCAAATATGCCTCTGAAAGTTTGCCAATCTAAAGTGTGTGCATCACTCCGACTGGCTAAAATTGATTTCCACCATCCCTCTGCTTCTTTCTCTAGCAAGAATGTGGCTAGCTTGACTTTACGCTCCTCAGGACAGCTCATCACGTCAAAACATTTCTCAAGCTTATTCAACAAACCTCGTCGCCACCGATCTGTGGAACCCTCAAACACCGTGGCTCCTAGTTTCTTCGACGCGTTCTATTCCATATGCCTTTTTTTGGATCACTTGGCCTCGCTCTCTCGCCTCGCTACCTCCTGTGAGGAAATGGCATGCTGCTGATCTCGGCCTCGGTTTTGGACTCTCGGGGCACTAGATCCCCTCTCAGATTGGCCTTGGGTAGGATCCTGCGTCCTCCCCTGATCCTGCCTCCGTCGTCTGCTAGTACGTGGTGGCATGACTGCTATAACATATCCACATATTAGACATGCTATGGATACTTAACTCAAATACACAATACTAAACTTCTATTCACATTTTAGCCCTAACTGGACTTACTCTTATCCTGTCTTGGACCATAGTCTACTAGTTTGATCTGAACTAACTCAATAACTTGCTATGACTTTTACTTTATTCTCAGAGCTAACTTGCCCTGTCTCATTCCCATGGAGCTAACTGCTCTGATACCAAGTTGTCACGCCCCTCCCGAACTACCTCTTAACTCAGCTTGAAAGGCGGCGTGAAGCCAACAGACATTGTTTACCTCTTAACAATACCTGTTGACCCCGATTCACCTAATAAACATACTATGTTCGCAAATGGAACACTTTAACATAACACAACGAAAACTGGACAACTATTAAACATACACAAGGAGAAACCCTTCTTAAGTCTCTCTTGGAAACTAAAGAGTCAAGTGCATCAAAACAACACAAGACAACTCATTGTTCATAAAACCTCTAATGTACAAATAACTATAACAACATAGTCCTCTCAAAATAAACTATAACACATAGGGACTAGCTATACAACACCAGCCACGTACAAAGTATTACAACTTATGGAGCTTTAGCAGACTATGGCGAACTCGTAGTGCAGAGCTCGATCTCTACCTGAAAAGTTTGAAAACATTGAAAGAATGAGCTATGAAGCTCAGTGAGTGACTGTGTTTAAAATCTATAACTTGTAAAACATGTCACCTGAAAACTATGAGCATATGCATTTGTATTCAAGCTTTGAAAGTAAACGTAGAATCATAATAGACTTTCAGGAAACCAACAAGTATATCGTTAAAATCTCGTAAGGCATGTAAATGATATAAACACTTTTTAAAACATGTCACAAACTACGGTTGAATTCAAGATTATAACCTAAATAGTCAATGGTATAAGAATAAGGTTGGAAAGCTCATTCTGGTAACACCATGGATGCGACCCACTTTGTAATTAGTACAAATGAGGTAATCCAACTCATTCGTGTAGTTGACATGCGAGTGGGGGCATCCAGTATGAAGAGTTCATACAAGACTAGAACGCAAATTATTAGTCTAACCAGTATAACACCGTTACAGGATAAGACTAGTAATTTATAGATGGTCATTAGTGACATGACCTGAATCCTGAGCAAGTTAAGAACTCCTGCTTATAGGGGTTTGTCTTAGACTAGTATGGGTAAGAGTGGCCTGTAGCCGACTCAATAAGCCTACCTTCTCAGGGACAGAACCTCGTAGGTAGTGGGAACTTAAGCATGCAAGATGGAATTCACTCATTCCTCTCTTGAGGAATTAGATAGGTTGTTCCCTTAAGAACTGACTCCAGGTCTTGAACAACGGGGCCCCGCCCTCTATGAGGGCATGAGTCTAAGGTAGGACCTTAGACTTGTTGTTCATTAGAGGATCAGTGGTGCTAAATTAGCAAAGAGGTAATCACAGGGGTAAAACGGTAATTTGACCCAGCTGTGATTACGAACAACCTGTGAAGGGTCGACTCATGGGTAATGACTATATCAGTGGACACAATAATATATACAGTGAGGAGAGTGCAGCTACAAGTCTATAGTGGAGTGACTTGTAGTTAATGCATATTGATTAACTGGATCAAAGAGTTTGATCAGTTAATCTCACATCATTGGAGCTCATGATCTGTAGGTCCATTAGATCCCTCCGTTGGCTAAACATGGTAATATTGAGGGTATAAAGTTAGAAGATAAATTGAAGTGTTCAATTTTATTCATGAGGAATTATATCAATTATAAATGATATAATTGATATAATATTTAATATATAGTTTTAATGTGAATTAGATTCATATATAAACTTTATACTAAAGAGAGATAAAAGAAGGTGTAGGATGGTCATTTCCATTCTATTTCCCTATATATATGGTTGCATGAGAGGCAACTAGGTCAAGTGATTTTTGAAATCATTCTAAGCTATTCCTAGCCTCTTTGTTGTGTTGTTGGAAGAGTTCCAAAACACACATCTCTCTCACAAAATACTTCACCACTCCTAAAGGGAACCCACCTTCCTCCCTCACGTAGAGAACAACGGAGAAGATCCGATGGTGGTGTCGGTGTTCGTACGAGTTCGTGTTGCGTTGATCTTGATCGTGAAGAGAGGAGGAGCACTTGAAGAAAGGTTCTTCAAAGGTAAATACTTGTTGTCCATTTTATTATATATGCTTAATCTATGTTTTACATTCTTGAATTTTCCGTTGTAACTTAATCAAGAGCGCGCGATTCACAATCGCTTCCGCTGCGGGGACTTCGATTCCCTTCAATTGGTATCCGAGCCCAATTGCGTTCTTGATTTATGTTCTGGATTTTTCAAGAACAAGGTGGGATTTACTGTTTTTGCATGAGATGTATGAACTATTTTTGCGAAATTAGATGTTTTTCATTGAAATGTTCAATGTAAGGGTCCGGTGTTTTGGGCAAATTTAATTGTAAATCGAGTTTGTAAGTCCATGTAGATCGAGGCAAGGCGGTTGCTGAGAAGAACAGAGCAAAAACGAGTAAACGAATGGTGATTCTCAATGTTGTCTATGTGCAGCGTTGCAACGCCGCGCTTGCGGGAGAAGACGCGCGCAGGAGGCAGCGTTGCAACACAGCCTTTAGCATTGCAACGCAGCCTCAAGCGTTGCAACGCTCGGTAGAAAACAACAAAAGCAGCGTTGCAACGCTGCTATCAGCGTTGCAACGCCGGATACGTTTCACGCGAGGAGCAACGGGCAGAAACATTTTTTTATTATTTATATTAATTATAAAAATATTTTATTTTAATATATTTAATAATTTTAATTTTAATTAATATAATTAGATTATATTAATTAAAATTATCTCTAAGGTGTAAAAATTGGTCTAATTTTTGCTATTTTAATTATGCAATTGTTGTGCAATTATTGCCATGCATAGTGTATGCTTGTATTTTAGAAATCCCACCTTAGGTTAAACATTTTCATGCATCATTTATAATATAAGGAGTTATATTATATAGTTTGCATGATTAATTAATATAAGGTTGTTATATTTATTTTTAGACAACATTGACATGCATTTTTTTTCATGAGATGAATATGCTATGAATGTCTTATTATTCATGTCATGAATGATCAAGCACTATAACATAGTATGCATGTCACCTAAGGTTAATTATTAGTTTTAAAGTGTTTAGAACTTGGAAATAATAGACCTTAGGATATCTAGTTCTAATTAGATTAGAATTACGAACCAAGTAATTTATAAGCTATGATTAAAAGAGGAACTCTGTCAAGGAAAGTTCTGTCTAGGTCAGTATTTAAGTATTTAAAATAAAACGGAACACCCCTACACCGAAAACCGACTGTGAGTTAAATTTAATCAGAGAGCCTTATAAATTACAGTAGCGCCAGTGGGTTTATTAAGGGGTTAATAAACTAGAAATCCTAGGTTTAATATAAGGAGTTATATTAACAAACTTAGGATAAAATCAATATAAGAGTTATATTGATCATCAATATAAGAGTTATGTTGATAGAGTTAGGTAAAACCATTAGCCGGGTTTTAGCCTAAGAAATATTCCTATAGACTTAAAGTATTCAGTGGGAGGAAAAAGTGTATGAGATACATATTTTTCCACCTATGCTATCTCCGATAAGTTCACACCATGAGACTCATACTTGGCCTCGTGGCGCAAACGGGAGCGTTCCCCTTCGGATGGTGTTTGTATGAGTCAATATCAAGGTGAATGGAGAGGGCACTTATAGTGAGTGGGAGAAGGTTTAGTGAAAACAAAACCTACAGTCTCTTTTGTCGGTTTACACCGTTAGACCACTATGGTCAGCCTGCTAGTTTGGCCTGGACTAGACAATCCCTTCAGAGGGCTTGATCATAGGGGATCTAACACAATATAAACCCGAAAGGGATAAAGATTTCCTTAGACTATTTTCCAATCTAGTCCTCCCTTCGGCGGATTTTATTGGATCGAGACTCTGTGATCTTGAGACAAAGGGTTACACTAACGGGGTACATAAGTTGTGTATGCATCCAGACCGAAAAATGTTAACTAAAACCTATATGAATAAGAGTTATTCTGGTGTTAGGTTTTGGTCAAGAGTGTCTTGATCCAGAGGAGGAGTGTTTTTGATTATCCTTCGGTGTCATACATTCTAAACCTTTGGAGTATCATTGCAAATTATAAATGGCCTAGGAATCATTTGATAATTAGCTAAAACATTACTGGATTAGAGTTATAGCATGAAACTCATACAAGTTTGTTTGTAAATATTTCAGCAAAAATGTCTACCTCTATGATTTCCTTATTGGGTGCGAAAAGGTTAACCGGAGAGAACATAGTGACTTGGAGGGATGACTCAACATAATCCTTGTTACACATGATCTTAAGTTCGCTCTCAATGAGGAGTGTCCTCAATTTTCTGCTCAAAATGCATCTCAAGCTGTTGAGGATGCGCATGACCGCTGGATTAATGCCAACGAGAAGGCGAAAGCCTATATTCTGGCTAGCATACCTGATGGTTTAGCAAAAAGGCTAGAGGGCAAGGTCTCGCTCGACAGATCATGGATTTTGTGCTAATGTCTAGACAACCGTCCAAACAAATTCGGCATGAAGCCCTAAATTTCGTTTATAACGCACGTATGAAGGAAGGAACATCGGTGAGAGAACCTGTTCTCAATCTGATTGCCCACTTCAATACAGCGGAATTAAACGGAGCGGTCATAGATGAGAAATGTCAGATTTTGTTCATCCTTGAATCTCTTCCGAGAGTTTTCAGCGATTCCGTACCAATGCAGCGATGAACAAAATAGAGTATGATCTGACTTCTCTTCTACATGAGCTGCAGAATTATCAGTTTCTTATGGATGATAAGAGACAACAAAATGGAGAGGCAAATTTGGTTGCTCATTCCAGAAGTTCTCAGGAGGATTCATCCTCTGGGACAAAGAACTGGGGGCCATACTTCTGGACTTAAGAAGATACAGAAGAAGAGGAAAAGGAACATATAAACAACAATCGTCTGGCAAAGAAAAGCTGTTATTTGATAACATGTAGCTTAAGGGTTTATTAGAAACCTCATTTCTTGCCTTAGCGAACATTGAACTTCTCTGTCTTTTAAATTGAATAAAGTGTTTATTTCATTGGAAAAGTATTGTACTATGTGTTGCTCTTCTTGAGAATTATTTGCAAAAGGTTTAATTCAGTTAAATAGTTTTAACAAGTGAATTTTACAGAATTGCAAGTACACGAACTAATTTCTCCTAAAGAAAATGGTCATCTTTGGCATCTAAGATTGAGTCACATTAATCTCAATAGGATTGAGAGATTGGTAAAGAACGGACTTCTAAACGAGTTAGAAGAAAATTCCTTGCCCGTATGTGCATTCTGCCTAGAAGGCAAGATGACTAAAAGACCTTTTAGTGGAAAAGGTTATAGATCCAAAGATACTCTAGAGCTTATACATTCAGACCTTTGTTGTCCGATGAATGTTAAAGCAAGGGGAGGATATGAATATTTCATCTCTTTTATAGATGATTATTCTAAATATAGGCATATTTACCTAATGCACCACAAGTATGAAGCACTTGAAAAGTTCAAGGAATTCAAGGTTGAGGTTGAAAATCAATTAGGTATAAGAGTTAAAACACTTCGATCGGATCGAGGTGTAGAGTACATGGATTTAAAATTCCAGAACTATATGATAAAAATGGAATTACATCCCAACTCTCAGCTCCCGGCACACCACAACAAAATGGTATATCGGAAAGGAGAAATAGAACCTTGTTGGACATGGTTCGATCAATGATGAGTTATGCTCATCTCCCTAGTTTTTTTTGGGGTTATGCAGTGGAGATTGCAGTATACATTTTCAATAGTGTGCCCTCCAAAAGTGTTTATGAAACACCTTTTGAACTCTGGAAAGGACGTAAAGGTAGTTATGTCACTTCAGAATATGGGGTTGTCCAACACATGTGCTTGTGACAAATCCAAAGAAGTTGGATACACGTTCAAAGTTGTGCCTATTCGTAGGATACCCAAAAGAAACAAGACGTGGTTTATTCTATGATCCTAAGGAAGATAAGGTCTTTGAGTCGACAAATGTCACTTTCTTGGAGGAGGACCACATATGGGACCACAAACCAAAAACTAAGGTAGTGTTGAGTGAGTTAGACGAAACAATAGCAAAGGTTGCTAATAAGAATACTAGTACGTCAACAAGAGTTGTTGATACTACTTTATCTAGTCAAGAGGGTCCATCTCAAGAGTTGAGTATGCCTCGACGTAGTGGGAGGGTTGTGATACAGCCTGACCGTTACATGGATTTAGCTGAAACCCAAGTTGTTATACCAGATGACAACTGCGAGGATCCATTGACTTATAATCAAGCAATGGTTGACATTGACCAAGACAAATGGGTCATAGCCATGGACCAAGAAATGGAGTCTATGCACTTCAATTCTGATTGGGATCTTGTAGATAAGCCTGATGGGGTAAAACCTATAGGTTGTAAGTGGATCTACAAGAGAAAACGTTGTGTAGATGGGAAGGTTCAGACCTTTAAAGCTAAACTAGTAGCAAAGGGTTATACCAAGGTTGAAGGGGTTGACTATGAGGAGACATTTTCACCTGTTGCTATGGTAAAGTCCCGTATCCTTCTTGCCATTGTCGCATATTATGACTATGAGGTATGGCAAATGGATGTCAAGACAACGTTTTTGAATGACAATCTTGAAGAAATCATCTACATGGACCAACCCAAAGGGTTCATTAAACCAGGACAAGAGCAAATGGTTTGCAGGCTTAAAAGGTCGATTTATGGACTGAAACAAGCCTCTAGTTCCTTGAATATAAGATTTGATGAGGCTATCAGACCTTATGGTTTTGACCAGAATGATGAGGAACCTTTTGTCTACAAGAAAATCATCAATAGTTCTTTCGCAATCCTCATTTTCTATGTGGATGATATCCTACTCATTGGGAATGATGTAGGTTATCTCACTGACATAAAGGAATCGCTAGCTACGCAATTCCAAATGAAAGATTTGGGTGATACGCAGTTTGTTCTTGGGATCCAGATTGTCCGGAACTGCAAGATTCCAAAAAGGGCTTGTTGCCTTTTAGATATGGAATCCATTTGTCTAAGGAACCGTGTCCTAAGACACCTCAAGGCGTTGAGGATATGAGATGGATTCCTTACGCATCAGCTGTTGGAAGCCTGATGTATGCCATGTTGTGTACTAGGTCCGACATCCATTTTGCGCTTGGGATGGTCGATGAGGTATCAATCCAATCCAGACATGAACACCGGGCGATGGTTAAGACAATCCTTAAGTATCTTCGGAGAACAAGGAACTACATGCTTGTGTATGGGGCTAAGATTTGATCCTTACGAGATACACGGATTCTCGAATTTCGTGATCGATAAAGATTCTCGAAAATCTACATCGAGTGGGGTTTCACTCTTAACGGAGGAGTTGTAGTATGGCGGCGTCGTCAAGCAAGGATGCATCGCTGATTACACCATGGAGGCCGAATATGTAGCAGCTTGTGAAGAAGCTAAGGAGGTCGTTTGGTTAAGGAAATTTATGCTAAATTTGGAAGTTGTTACAAATATGACTTTGCCTGTCACACTGTATTGCGATAATAGTGGTGCAGTGGCAAATTCGTAGGAACCCCGAAGTCACAAAAGGTGAAAGCACATAGAGCGGAAGTATCATCTCATCCGGGAGATCGTGCATAGAGGAGACATGATTGTCACGAAGATAGCCTCAGAGCACAACATTGTTGATCCTTTTACAAAGGCTCTCACGGTTAAGGTATTTGAGAGTCACCTAGAAGGTCTAGGTTTACACGTCTTCCCCAACTAGGGCAAGTGAGAGTATTTTATACAAAGGGGTTTAAATGCCCTAGTTTTTTGTATTTACATTAATGTAATGTTTACTACTCCACAAGCTTTAGGTCAAGTGGGAGATTGTTGGGATTTATGCCCTAAACTTGTGTAATCTTGATCAATTAAATAAAGTGTTATTTGTTTTGATAAGATTACAGTCTTGCTTTTAATAAATCCAATAAACTAAGCTCCAAGGTTATAACGTTTATCTTGAATTAGTGTAGTGGCACTACTTGGGTTGAATTCAAGATTATAACCTAAATAGTCTATGGTATAAGAATAAGGTTGGAAACCTCATTCTGGTAACACCATGGATGCGGCCCACTTTGTAATTAGTACAAATGAGGTAATCCAACTCATTCATGCAGTTGACATGCGAGTGGGAGCATCCTATATGAAGAGTTCATACAAGACGGGATCGCAAATTATTAGTCTTACTAGTATAACACTGTTAATAGGATAAGACTAGTAATTTATAGATGGTCATTAGTGACTTGACGTGAATCCTGAGCAAGTTAAGAACTCCTGCTTATAGGGGTTTGTCCTTCGACTAGTATGGGTGAGAATGGCCTGTAGCCGACTCAATAACCCTACCTTCTCAGGACAGAACCTCGTAGGTAGCTGGAAACTTAACTGTGTAAGATGGAATTCACTCATTCCTCTATTGAGGAATTTGATAGGTTGTTCCATTAAGAACTGACTCCAGGTCATGAACAACGGGGCCTGCCCTCTATGAGGGTATGAGTCTAAGGCAGGACCTTAGACTTGTTGTTCATTAGAGGATCAGTGGTGCTTAAGGAGCAAAAAGGTAATCACAGGGGTAAAACGATAATTTGACCCAGCTGTGATTACGAACAACTTGTGAAGGGTCGACTCATGGGTAATGACTATATCGGTGGACACAATAATATCTACATGAGGAGAGTGCAAACTACAAGTCTATAGTGGAGTGACTTGTAGTTAATGAATATTGATTAACTGATCAAAGAGTTTGATCGATTTAATCTCACATCATTGGAGCTCATGATCCAGTAGGTCCATTAGATCCTCTCGTTGGCTCAATATGGTAATATTGAGGGTATAAAGTTAGGAGATAAATTGAAGTGTTGAATTTTATACCAGGAATTATATCAATTATATATGACATGATTGATATAATATATAGTTTTAATGTGAATTAGATTCATATATAAACTATATACTAAAGAGAGATAAAAGGAGGGGTAGGATGGTCATTTCCATCCTGTTTCCCTATATATATGGTTGCATGAGATGCAACTAGGTCAAGTGATTTTGGAAATCATTCTAAGCTATTCCTAGCCTCCTTGTTGTGTTGTTGGAAGAGTTCCAAAACACACATCTCTCTCACAAAATACCTCACCACTCCTAAAGGGAACCCACCTTCCTCCCTCACCTAGAGAACAACAGAGAAGATCCGGTGGTGGTGTCGATGTTCGTATTAGTTCGTGTTGCGTTGATCTTGATCGTGAAGAGAGGAGGAGCACTTGAAGAAAGGTTCTTCAAAGGTAAATACTTGTGGTCCATTTTATTATATATGCTTAATCTATGTTTTACGTTCTTGAATTTTCCGTTGTAACTAAATTATGAGCGCGCGATTCAAAATCTCTTCCGCTACGGGGACTTCAATTCCCTTCAGTTTGATACCCTCTTAACGCATCGAAAGAGCTTAGTCCGACTATGCATGTTGAATTTAGGTTTTACCATGTTTTTTAGTAGCATTAAGCATTGGAATCAATGAGTTTGTGAGCTTTGTGGTCATGGGCGACTTATTGCATGTTTATGAATGATTTAAGAAATATTGATTTTAGTATAATTAATTTGTTTATTATTGATTTATTAAAATCGATTTTCATATAATCATTTTCATCTTTGGTTCTATACTTTTAATTGTGATTTTCATACAATTAGATGATTTTCAAAAAGCGTATTTGGGAGTGACTTTAAAACAATTGTTTAAATGAAATGATTTAATTATAATAATATTTTTTAAAAAGTATTAGCTATAAATCATTTTAATATTTGATTCAACTGTTGTAAAAGTGATTTAAAGTAAGAGATACATATTATAAAAACTTTAGAGAGAGAAAATTTGTCATTTTGTAAGCAATGATGGATGAACTCAATAATGACGATTTTGAGAAAATTCAATAATTGATGAGAATTTATGTTTATAAAGGATTTCAATCCATAAATTTAGATTTATTTTTCAAGTTTACTAAAATATTTATATTTCAATTGAAAAGAGCAAGAACGACCACTTTCGTGAGTAGTTCACAAAAAAGGACTTTAGTCAACTAATTCAAGTTACAAAGCAATAGTTTCATATTTTTAAACTATAGTTGGAATATTAACAAAAACAATGATTTCTTTTTTTTTTTTTTGAACAAAAAGGTTTCATGCTTAAAAGAAAAATAAGTTCACTTTTTATGATCCATAACTCAAACTCAAATTTGTGTTCCTCTTTTGAATTAACATTTCTCTTTTACAAAAAAGTGTACATATGATAGAAGACACAATTTTGGGCATCGTAAAGATACATTTTATTACAAAAACTACATTATTTCTATGTAGTATAATTGAATTAATGTGAGTAGTTGACAAAAAAGGACTCCAGTGAACCAATTCAAGTTACAAATTAATAGCTTCATATTTTGAAAGTTTAGTTGGGATATTTTCAATAACAATCGTTTTGGATTGTTAACAAAAAGATTTCTTTCTTAAAATAAAAAAGTAGTTCTCTTTTTGTGACTTACTCAAGCTCAAATTTTTGTTCTTGTTTCGAATTAACATTTTTTTTTTTCAAAAAGAGTACATATGATATTGAATTCAACATAAATATTGTCAACCTTAGTAAAAAAGTTACAATAATCTACTTAACATTAAAAAAAAATTTAAAAAAATTGAACATGCTAGGTTTCAAACAAAGAAAAATTGAAATTAAATATAGGTTCATCTGTGTTATGGTGTTGATTTATTTCCCTTGAAAATACATTAGTAGATAAAATGAGAATTTTCAAACTTGATTTCATAAATGGAAAATTAGAAAAAAGAATATTAGTAGCTTAGTTAACAATTTTGTTTCGGATATATAGTTTTGGTGGATAAAATACATTTTTTCCATTTAGATTTGAAATACAGATTTTTGCAACATTCGAGATAATAATCTCATTCAATCTAGAAGAATATTTCTATGCAAATTTATACTACCGTTGCATTATTAAAAAAAAAGGTTTCCAAACATATAAGTCTAATACCCAATAACAGACAGAAATAACATATCTATAACAACATTATGTAAAAATCAATGAAATAAAATTCATTAATATACAGAAAAAAAAATGTATTCTAATATTCCAATATGATATACATATGCAAGAAAAATATCCCAAACCTCAAACTAGGCCGATGATGTTGATATAAATACCCTACATATGGTACCAAATCAAAAGAGTATTAGTGTGAAAGTGAAGTCAAAGCATAAACAAAATAAGGAAATACATAATGAGAACCTTAGTTTTTGTGTTATTGTCAAGTAGGTGTCTGAAAATCGAAAACTTGGAACATTGTGATATATGAAGAACGCATAAATTAATAACATACATAAAAGATATACTACTATAGTAACATTTTTATAAGGAATGGACAGAAGAAAGAAGAACAAACTCACATGTACTTGCTTGGTGAGGAAGTTGTGGACTTGTGCTCAAAGAGACACATATGTCATGGTGTGTATGTATAGAGAGAACCCATTCAAAAAAAGGTGGTTTACATGGTAGTTGGGTGCACTTATTTTAATAAGTACGCTTAACAAAATTTAATGGGTGAGATAGGTATAAATAATTGTTATTAAAATAAAGTAACCATTTATAGTAGTTCGGTGTCTATTTAAATATGCTCAAGACACGTGTAATAAATTATTAAACATATTTGCAACACAAACACATACCAACATATAGACAATGCTATTGGAAAGTTAATAACATATTAACTCAATATGTATGGCCTCAGAGATGGAACAATGATCGGGATAATTACAATACATGGAACCGAACACCAGTTTAAAGATTAAAAGAATTAAAACATATGTGGTTTGGAATTTATAATAAAATAATTTTTTGTTGTAATTTATATAATAATAAAAAATTTTAAATACAATGAACCATTATTAATAAATAAATAATATATTTTTTTAATATTATTGTTAATTTACCACGTTTTGAATAATTATTTTGTAAAACAAATATTTAGTGAGGTTTGGAATTGTTTTTCTCTAATATTTTTCTATGTAGGAACGAAATATAAAGAAATTTCTTATAAATTTATCCTTATAATTAATATAAAACATCAAGTATAACAAAGTCAATATATCGGTTTATGATTTTTTTTAAAAAAAGAAACCATATCGGTTTATGAATTAATTATTCCTATTTGAAATTTGAACTAAATTTATATACTTATTATAAAGTGATCAAACTAAATTCATTTACTTATTTATTATAAAGTTATCATTAAATAATTATTTTTATTTAACTAATATATTTTTATTAAAATTTTAATGAATTTTAAAAGCATGATAAAGACAAAATATGTAGCAAACTTAGAAAGTATGAATAAAGTATTGTGGGAAACTTGGTAAGAAAAGTAGAGTACTGTAGAGAATTTGAGAGGTAGAATAGTATGTATTGTAGCAAACATGGATCAATAAAATTGCAAACAAATGCGGTTTTATTTAAACAAACTCATATAAGGAACCAAACACCCCCTAAGACACTTAACATGAGCATACTTTTTACGGAGGCTTTGGAGAGCATGCCTAGTTATGTAATGTTTATGAAGGAGATTCTCACAAAAAATAATAAGTTCAGAGACTATGAACAAGTCTTCATGATGGGTAATACAAATTTTTTAATACAAGATAAATTGTCCATTAAAATGGAGAATGCAGGTAGTTTAACAATCCCTGGCACAATAGGTGATATTCATATTAAGAAAAGTTTATGTGATTTAGGGTTTAGTGTAAATTTAATGACTTACTCGATTTACAGGAAGTTGAATCTTGGGGAACTACGATTATCCACTATATCTCTAGAGCTGGTAAATGGATCGACTGCGTATCCTAGAGGTATAATTGAGAATATCTTTGTTAAAATTAATATGTTCATTTTTTTCCATAGATATTCTAGCATTGGATGAGAAGGATGATGACTTCAGGATTTCTGTTATCTTCGGACAATCCTTACCTGCAATTGGTTAGGCTGATTTCATCATGAACATAGGTAAACTAACCTTTCAAGTAAAGGATGAGAAGGTAATGTTTAAATTTTTGTGTCCTATGCATGTGCCTTAAATAGAAAACTGTTACAGGACATTATTGGTAAATGATGAGCCTTCCAGCTTTGCTAATAGTAGTTTACCTATGTTTCACAAGCTGGAATCAGTTATGTTTAATATGGATGATCACCTGGACTTACTGTTGAGGGGTCGTGGTGTTTCTTCTATTTTTATTGATTTCGACTTTGTTGATGAGACGATTATTGATTCTGATAAATCTGCTTGTAAGGTTGATAGAAATTAGTCTTCCTTTTAATATGCATCAGTCCATTACGTAATGTGTTGTTAACGATAATATGAAAACTCAAAATATCGTTTGTGAAGGTGTTCGAATATTGAAAATTAGGAAGTGTAAAGACTTTAATTCAATATGCTTCAGTTTTCGAGGGGTTGCCTATGGAAGAATGGTGGATTCTTTATTTTTAACTTTCCTTGAAGCATTTTTAGGATCACCTTGAGCTAGTGATGCTAAACAAGAACTTCTTATAAGGCAACCCAAGTTGTTTGTTTGTCGTTGTTTAGTTTGTTTTGAGTAGTTAGTTTTAGTGATCTTTGCTAGTTCAAGGTTTCATTTGTTCTCACATCTCCCATGTCTTCAATGGATGTTCAGAATGATGTTCCTCGCTTAGCAGGGTAGCGTCGTTTCGCTTTTATGTTTTAAATTTTTCTTGTTAGGTTTAGGAAAGGTAAATGATGTTATACATTGAGGACAATGTATAGTTTATGTTTGGGGGTATGTAGGGTTTGCTTGAGTTGATTTTGAGATGAGTTTAAAAATATTTTAAAGTTTATGTGCTTGAATAATTTGACGATTTGAGCTGAATATTTTGTGATTAGGACAACCAACGATATGATTCATTCAATGAGTTTAGTTTTGCATGATTTTTTCATGAAGTTTGAAGCATATCTGAATCTGAAGTAAATTAAAAAAATTTCTTCCAATTCCTTTACATGTTAAGCACGTAGCCTTCTTTTGGTGTTTTGAATGTTTAGAATAATTTTATAACGTCTAAAACTTTATTGTAATTTCAATAGGCTGAAGGCCTAATTTGCAAGTGATATTGCATGATAGCTTGTACTATTGAGCTTAGGAGTAAGCAAAAAAAAAAAGGTTATATTCCTGTGAAAGAATAAAGATTTTACTCCGGAGTGGAAACATTGGATTGCCTTTAATAAATTTTAAAGTTTGGTTGTGTCAAATGCAATACCGCAAGTATAATGATCAAGTTTTAATATAGTGATTAAGTGTTCATAACATTGTCAGATTGATTTTCTAGTCACTTAAGTACCATGAAAAATATCAATTTTATTTAGAGAAAGAAATCGAGAGATAGGAAACAAAACTAAAATAAAGTGATAAATATGGAGACAAATCAAGAGAGATATATCTTAGGAAATTGATATAACCAATTAAATTAATGATTCAACTAAACAACAAAGATTGATGATGCAAACATTTTATAGGTCCAGAAGTTTTAAAATATGAATGATCCTTTTGAATAAAACAGTTTTCATGCAAAATCATAAAATCTATATCCATGCTGATTTTTATTAAAATTCATGATATTTAGACTCTTCATTAACCAACCTCTAAAGGTAAAATATTGTAGTTTTAATGACTCACTTCATAGTGACATTACTACTCATGCATGCAATCGAGGCCATAAAATATTGTAGTGAGGACTAAAATTCATTTAAAAATCAACGAAAAAACTATCCTTATTGGTATCCTAAAGAATCAAAATATATCTTTTTTTATAAACATAAATATAATCTCGCCTCAATTTCCAAAACAAAGATGCTACTTAAGCGAAAAGAGTCATAAAATCATACTAAATTAAAAAGTGCGGAAACCATGTGTAACACCGCGAAAAAGTGAACACAACTATTCGAAGCATTACTTCCAAGTTGTGTCGTTCGTGCCGAAAATCCAGCAGCATAACGGCACAACCTGGACAAATCGAAAAATTTACAGAAAACCTTAACCTAAACGAGAACACTTCAAAAGACTCACGAGGGTACCCAGCCTCCACCAAACTACACAGAAACAATAGGTTGGGCTCCAGTCCCTCGGAGTTAACAGAGATCTCAAACAGCAGAAGCATGCTTTGAATACGAAAGAAAACAACAGAACATGCTTTAATCCAAACTAAACAGGAACGGTACAATCTAAGTTTAAAAAACATAAACGAAAGAAACATAACGCAACAGAAGAAACGAAAATGAAAAGAACAACTCCTAACGCAACCCCTAAGTCCTACAAGTCTTCCATAGCCTCGCAGGGGTCTCGCCGTCGGTGGTCATCTCACTGGTTTGCCTTACCTGCAAAAAAAAGAAATAAAGAAGGAATAAGCATAAAATTATACTCAGTAAGCAGCCCACTTCGTCCAAGAATAAAGAACATAAAGAACGACCTTAGACTTAGCTAAACACGACACCTAGCCTACCAAACAACCTCAACGAGCATCCTAGCCCTACTCTTACTCAGGTTTCTCAGTTCTATCCTACCCTTAACTCCTAGACTGGGTTGGCAGCACATGGCCACGAGACTCATCCCCGGGCCTGCACTAGGGCGAAGGACTCTATCTAACCCCTCTGACTTTAAGGATCATACCCCGAGACGGACAACTGGATGGTGGTGGACCACCACATCCCATAAGCATCAAAGCGGTACTACCGCGCACAATCGACCACTGGCTCATTCCCGGGCCTGCACTAGGGCGAAGGGCTCTATCCAACCCCTCTGACTCCAGGGATCATACCCCCGAGTCGCACAACTGGATGGAGGGCGGACCATCACATCCCATAACATGATCGTCATCTCGCCAACCTCGAGTCTCAGTCTACTAAGGGTTAAACAGACACTTAGGACTTGGGTCTGCACTAGTGCTAGTTGTTCTAACTACAATCCTAAGGCTCAACGACACTTCCCGAGTCACTACAGACTAAGCACGGGACAACCAGACTCGAGACAAACAGTCATAGCACGAAGAACAATTAGGAACTCTACACAAGGTTATATCGCCCCTACCAGTTATGAACATCCTATTAGTTATGAACACAAGCACTAACAGACAACTAGAAACCAGAAAGAACAAACGAGTTCGAGTTCCAGTACAGATAAACGTAACAACCACAAAGAACATGATTCAAGCTCAACCGAGCATCTCATCCTATCATGCTACTAACAGAACTTTACTTTCAATCATAAATTGCATGCAATACGCCCCCAAGCCCTACACTTAGGGGTAGTTTAGTCCAAACGACTACTTACAGGGAAAGCCAACGACAACGAGCGATTCGAGTAATGCGGCGTTCCAAACGTGCTTTAACTTCCAGGCTCCTAACGAAGAACACGCACAAGGTTAGTAAACCGAAATGTAAAAGCGACCTTAATAGCTTTCAAGGAGTAAACTCACCCAACGAAGTGCCAAAACGGACTCAGGAACAGACCGAGGCGACCGGACAGCAGGGAACAACTGGCGACTCTACAGGCGGTGGCGGCGCGTGGAAATGACGGCGACGACGCATGGGTGGCAGATCTGGAATCCTCATGACCCGATCTATCCAGAACCGGTCACCGTTCCTTTAAAATTGCCTAAAAAGGCTCGAACCGGCTGAACCAAAACAGTGGGTCTTGCGTGAACCGGTGGCAGACCTTCTTCTCCGGCGACGGCTTGGCTGCAAGAGCGCGTTGACGGCTTGACGGGGCTGCAACGGCGCGAGTCTAACGTTCCTTCCCGAACCGAACAGCTACGACGAACGGCGTCTAGGCAGAGTTGCAACAGCGAGCTTCCCGGCGGCGTCTGGGCGAGGTTGCAGCGGCGAGGGAGGGCAGCGGTCTGAGAAGGAGAGAGAGAGTCGCGTGAGAGAGGGGGAGAGAAAGAGAGAGAGAGAGAGAGAGAGAGCTTTTGGAGAGATGAACTGAGAGAGGGACGGGGGAGGAGAAAAGAGAGGGAGAGAGAGAGGGAGCCTCGCCGGCCATTTCGGCCAGCGGGCGTTGAACGCCAGAGTGGGGGGCGAAAGTTTTGCCCCCCCGACTGCTTCCTTTCTTTTTTTTCATTTTTTCATTTCTTCTTTTATAAACCAACTGTTACAGTCTACCCACCTTAGGAACATTTGTCCTCGAAAGTAGCTAGCTCTCGAACAACTCTGGATAGCTTGCTCGCATCTCCTCCTCGCGTTCCCAGGTGGCTTCCTTGAGCTGGTGGTTCTGTCAAAGAATCTTCACAAAACGGATTTCCCTGTTCCTTAGTACTTTACTATCACGAGCAAGAATTTGCACAGGCTTTTCCTCATAACTCAGATCCATGTCTAACTTCAATGGCTCAAAGTCGATGACGTGCGAGGCATCTGGCACATACGCTCGTAGCATCGACACATGGAACACGTCATGGACCGACGCAAGGGACGACGGTAGGGCCAACCGATAAGCCACTGGTCCAATGCGCTCCAGAATCTCGAAAGGACCAACAAACCTCGGGCTTAGCTTTCCTTTCTTACCGAACCTCAAAACACCCCTCATAGGTGCAACTTTCAAGAACACAAGGTCCCCAACGACAAACTCCAACTCTCGACGCCTGACATCAGCATAACTCTTCTGCCTACTATGTATCGTTAACATCCTTGCCCTGATCTTCTATATGGCCTCGTTTGTCATTTGGACCAACTCGGGTCCCAACAACTTCCGTTCGCCAACCTCTCCCCAACACACTGGGGTCCTGCACCTTCTCCCATAAAGAGCTTTGAAGGGGGCCATACCAATAGTTGTTTGGTAACTATTGTTATAAGAAAACTCCATCAGGTGAAGTTGTGAGACCCAACTACCTGTGAAGTCTAACGTGCATGCCCGGAGCATATCCTCCAGAATTTGATTAACCCGTTCCGTCTGGCCATCGGTCTGCGGGTGAAACGTTGTACTAAAGTTACTCTGAGCCCCTAGGGCTCTCTGAAAACTCACCCAAAAGTTCGAGGTGAACCGTGGGTCTCTGTCAGACACAATCTTCACTGGGACTCCGTGCAACCTTACTATCTCTTCCATGAACAAATGTGCCCACTTCTCAACTGTATAGGTAGGCTTACGAGGCAGAAAGTGAGCGAACTTGGTTAGTCTATCCACAATCACCCAGATCACTGTGAATCCTTTCGCTGTTCGGGGCAATCCCGAAATAAAGTCCATGGAGATCTCTTTCCATTTCCACTGAGGTACCTCCAACGGTTGCAACAACACTGCTGGTTTCTATCTCGGTGCTTTAACTTGCTGACACACCAACATCTGCTGACAAACTCTGCCACATCTCTTTTCATTCCACGCCACCAGTAGAATGATTACAAGTCCTGATACATCTTAGTGCTTCCAAGATGCACTGAAAAAGGAGAGTTATGAGCATCAACCAAAATCTCCTCCTTGAGACCACTCTCATAAGGAACACACAAACGTCCCCTGAACAGTGAGTCCACCGCTCATCATCACCGAGAACCCGCTTTCCTCACTTCTTCTTGCTCCGACGCCAACAATCCTCGAGACTCGAGTCTCCTCTGCGAGCCTCAATGACTCATTGCCTCAAGGTCCTCGTCTGCATCAACTAATTCAATTTGAGTGTGACTCGACTCAACACAATCGCTATCTCTCGCACGCCCATCTCTGAACGCAAAGGGACTTGCCTCGTGACAAGGGCTGAGGTGTGAACCACCTTTCTACTAAGGGCATCCGCAACAACGTTTGCTTTGCCTGGATGGTATAGTATCTCTACCTCATAGTCCTTTACTAACTCTAGCCATCTGCGTTGTCTCATGTTCAACTCCTTCTGAGTAAAAAGATACTTGAGGCTCTTGTGGTCCGTGTACATCTGAATCTTTTCCCCATACACGTAGTGTCGCTAAATCTTCAGAGCGAAGACTACGGCAACCAACTCCAAGTCATGGATCGGGTGATTCTGCTCGTAGTCATTCAACTGACGAGAGGCATAGGCGATCACCTTTCCATTATGCATCAACACACAACCCAAACCTTTCTTGGAGGCATCACTGTAGACCACAAAACTTCCTGAGCCATCAGGTACTGCAAGCACAGGTGCAAAGACTAACCAATGCTTGAGGTCCTGAAAACTCGCTTCACAAGCTTCACACCACACAAACGGATTTCCTTTTCGAGTTAACTGAGTCAAGGTTGTGGCTATCTTGGAGAAATCCTTAACAAACCTCCTGTAATAACCGGCCAAACCCAAGAAGCTTCGCACTTTCGTAAATGGGCTTTAGGACGAGGCCAATCTGCCACTGCCTCAATCTTTGCAGGATCCACTGTCACACCTTCTTTAGACACCACGTGTCCAAGGAAGGCAACTCGCTGCAACCAGAACTAACACTTGGAGATTTTTGCATACAATTTGTTGGTCCTCAAAACTGTCAACACTTCCCTCAAATGCAGTTCATGCTCCTCCTCTAACCTGGAGTACACCAAAATATCGTCGATGAAGACGATCACAACGGTGTCTAAGAATTCCTTGAATACCTGCTTCATTAACTCCATAAATGATGTTGGGGCATTCGTCAAGCCAAAGGACATCACGCGTGAACTCATAGTGTCCGTACTGACTGAAAGCGCTCTTCTAATGTCCTCATCCTTGATTCTCAATCGATGGTACCACGACCGTAGGTCGATTTTAGAAAACACCGCCGCTCCTTGCGCTTGGTCAAACAAATCATCGATCCTAGGTAAAGGGTATTTGTTCTTCACTGTCACCTTGTTCAGCTCTCGGTAGTCAATGCATAACGGCATCGACCCATCTTTCTTCTTTACAAACAGCACGGGTGCACCCCAAGGTGAAACACTTGGACGGATGAACCCCTTATCTACAAGTTCCTGCAACTGAGTCTTAAGTTCCTTCAATTCTGCTGGTGCCATTCGGTAGGCAGCTTTAGACAACGGAGTCGTTCCGGGCTCAAGCTTAATAGTGAAGTCTACTTCACGGACCGAGGGTAGACCAGGCAACTCTTCAGGGAACACGTCTGCAAACTCTCGAACAACAGGAACCGAGCTCAACTCTGGTCCTTTGTTCTTTGTATCACCAACACTCGCCATGAGAGCCCAAGCCCCTTCACTTATCAACTTCTTTGCCTTGAGGGCTGAAATCATCTTCGGAATTTCTCCAGTCTCGATTCCCTTGAACTTGAAACTGGACTCTGTCGGAGGCCGAAACACAACCTCTCGACAATGACAGTCGATGTTGGCATGGTTCGCAAACAACCAATCCATGCCCAGGATTACATCGAAGTCGCTCATATCCAGCACAACCAACGTCACATCTAGCACGCAATCTGTTACCACTACCTGACCAGACTTAACTCTTTCCCGAGCTACTAACTCTCTATCCACCGGGGTAGCTACTGCTAGGTCAATATCTAAAGGTTCTACCTCTAACTGGGCTTGTCTCACAAATACAACGGAAATAAAGGAGTGCGAGGAACCAGAATCAAATAGAACAAGGGCCAAGTGGCCAAAAACGGGTAGTGTACCTGTCACCACAGCACCGAAACCTCCTGCGTTCCTGTTAGCACTCGCATAAACTCCACCCCTCTGGCGGTTTCCACAGTTATAACAAACTCGCTGATCTCTGACTCCCTGCCTGCACCCAGTCGACAAGTGTCCCAACTTTCCACAATTATTGCAGATCTTGCTAGCTGCATGACAGGTTCCACTATGTTGGACTCCACATCTGAGGCATGAACCCCTATTTGGTGTCTGTTGTGGCTCATGCCCCCGAGTTCCACATCTATTTGGCCTAGCAAAGGCCTGCTCAAACTTCCTCATCTGGTTGGTTCCAGAACTCTGACCTGCCCCTGAACTCTGGCTGACAACGAACCCATGCAGCCTCAGGTCTGTATCAATAAGGGATGCCACTCGAACTGCTGCGGCGTACGTCTTGGGATCGTGAGCAACTGTCGACCCACGTACGCCTCCTCGCAAACCTGTGAGGAAGCACTCCACCTTATTCTTTTCTGTATTCACCATATCAGGGGCGAACCGAGACAATGAAGTAAACTCATGCTCGTATTCCTCATCGCCCTCTGCAGTTACATCGCTTCACTGCATTTACTCGAACTTTCTTTCTTGTCGAATCTAAGCACAGCCGGATAATACTTCTCGTAGAACACTTCTTGGAACTGCGCCCAAGTTATCGGTTGTACTGACATCTATGGACCGTACAGCAGCTCGCCACCACAGAGAGCACTTCCCCTTAACGCATAGACTGCACATTGAACTTTCTGGTGCTCGGGGCAACCCATTCGACTCAGGATATCGTCCACTGCCGCAAACCACGCTTCGGCAGCTACATGGTCTACTGGCCTATCAATGAAAGGCGGGTCATACTTCTTGAAATCCTTCAGATATCCCGCTTCTTCTGTCGTCGCCCTAAACGTGAAAGTCGATGCAACCCCTAGATTCTGCGCAGGTGCTGGTTCCTGACTTCGGGACGCTAGGGCCTCCATGGCCTGAGTGAACATAGTTGTCTGGTTAGCTTGACTTGCTACATTCGCCTGGATCAGTTGTTGAATGCCTGCCATGAGCTCAGCAACTGGCGACGGTCCTTGCACGTTTGGTGCTTGGACATTTGCCCTCTCCTGGGCTCCTAAGTTCTGCCCAGCTGATTCCTCGACCACTGGAACATCCTGGTTGAGCCCCTCACGATGCTCGGAGTGCTCAACCTCTGGTGCATCGACGGTCGGTTCCTGGTCTCGGGCCCTTCGACCTCGACCCCTGCGACCACCCCGACCTCGACCACCAGCAGCTGCTCTTGCACGACCTCTACCACGGACCATAATCTATAACAACAAGAAACAGAGCACAACATCAACAATACAAGAAGTACAACATAAAGGAAAGCACCTCAACTTCAACAATGAATCTCTTACAACTTACTAAGTAAAAGCAAACCTGTTGATGACCCGACGAGTTCCTTGTGAGAGGCTATCAAGGACTAAATACCTACGATGTAGGCAGTATACAAGATCTAAAACTACGGTCTGATACCAACTGTAACACCCCGAAAAAGTGAACACAACTATTCGAGGCATTACTTCCAAGTTGTGTCGTTCGTGCCAAAAATCCGGCAGCATAACGGCGCAACCTGGACAAACAAAAAAATTTACAGAAAACCTGAACCTAAACGAGAACACTTCAAAAGACTCACGAGGGTACCCAGCCTCCACCAAACTACACAAAAACAATTGGACTCCAATCCCTCGGAGTTAACAGAGATCTCAAACAGCAGAAGCATGCTTTGAATACGAAAGAAAACAACAGAACATGCTTTAATCCAAACGAAGTAGGAACGGTACAAACTAAGTTTAAAAAACATAAACGAAAGAAACATAACGGAACAGAAGAAAAGAAAATGAAAAGAACAACTCCTAACGCAACCCCTCAGTCCTACAAGTCTTCCATAGCCTCGCAGGGGTCTCGCCGTCGGTGGTCATCTCGCTGGTTTCCCTTACCTGCAACAAAAAGAAATAAAGAAGGAATGAGTATAAAAATATACTCAGTAAGCAGCCCACTTCGTCCAAGAATAAAGAACATAAAGAACGACCTTAGAATTAGCTAAACACGACACCTAGCCCGCCAAACAACCTCAACGAGCATCCTGGCCTTACTCTTACTCAGGTTTCTCAGTTCTGTCATACCCCTTAGCTCCTAGACTGGGTTGGCAGTACGTGGCCACGAGACTCATCCCCGGGCCTGCACTAGGGCAAAGGACTCTATCCAACCCCTCTGACTCTAAGGATCATACCCCGAGTCGCACAACTGGATGGAGGCGGACCACCACATCCCATAAGCATCAAAGCGGTACTCACAAGCACAATCGACTCACGGGCTCATTCCCGGCTGCACTAGGGCGAAGGACTCTATCCAACCCCTCGACTCGTGGATCATACCCCGAAGTCGCACAACCGGATGGAGGGCGACCATCACATCCCATAACATCATCGTCATCTCGCCAACCTCGAGTCTCAGTCTACTAAGGGTTACACAGACACTTAGGACTTGGGCCTGCACTAGTTGTGCTAACTACAATCCTAAGGCTCAACGACACTTCCCGAGTCACTACAGACTAAGCACGGGACAACCAGACTCGGGACAAGCACTAACAGACAACTAGAAACCAGAAAGAGCAAACGAGTTCGAGTTCCAATACAGATAAACGTAACAACCACAAAGAACATGATTCAGGCTCAACCGAGCATCTCATCCTATCATGCTACTAACAGAACTTTACTTTCAATCATAAATTTAATGCAATACGCCCCCAAGCCCTACACTTAGGGGTAGTTTAGTCCAAACGACTACTTACTGGGAAAGCCAACGACAACGAGCGATTCGAGTAACGCGGCGTTCCAAACGTGCTTCAACTTCCAGGCTCCTAATGAAGATCACGCACAAGGTTAGTAAACCGAAACGTAAAAGCGACCTTAAAAGCTTTCAAGGAGTAAAACTCACCCAACGAAGTGCCAAAACGGACTAAGGAACGGACCGAGGCGACCGGACGGAAGAGAACAACTGGCAGCTCTACCGGCGGCGCGTGCGTGGAAGTGACGGCGGCGGCGCGTGGGTGGCGGATCTGGAATCCTCACGGCCCAATCTATCCAGAACCGGTCTCCATTCCTTGAAAACTTG
Organism: Trichosanthes cucumerina; assembly: GCA_036507285.1. Taxonomy (NCBI): domain Eukaryota; kingdom Viridiplantae; phylum Streptophyta; class Magnoliopsida; order Cucurbitales; family Cucurbitaceae; genus Trichosanthes; species Trichosanthes cucumerina. The sequence continues at coordinate 29,338,446 of CM071843.1, read as the reverse complement.
CCGAAAAGGGCTCGAACCGGCTGAACCAAAACAGTGGGTCTCGCGTGAACCGGTGGCAGACCTTCTTCTCCGGCGACGGCTTGGCTGCAAAAGCGCGTTGACGGTGGGACGAGGCTGCAACGGCGCGAGTCTGACGTTCCTTCCCAAACCGAACAGCTACGACGAACGGCGTCTAGGCAGAGTTGCAGCAGCGAGCTTCTCGGCGGCGTCTGGGTGAGGTTGCAGCGGCGACGAAGGCCGACGGTCTGAGAAGGAGAGAGAGAGCCGCGTGAGAGAGGGGGAGAGAAAGAGAGAGAGAGAGAGCTTCTGGAGAGATGAACTGAGAGAGGGACTGGGGAGGAGGAAAGAGAGGGAGAGAGAGAGGGAGCCTCGCCACCCGTTTCGGCCTGTGGGCGTTGAACGCCGGAGTGGGGGGCGAAAGTTTCGCCCCCCCGACTACTTCCTTTCTTTTTTTTTTCTTTTATAAACCGACTGTTACACCATTTCCTTTTAATTCTCATGGCCTTCGTAACATATTCACGTCCCTCCCCTTGTATGCCTTTGCATGTACCTGAAAAAAAATTTAAAAAGAAAGGGTGAGCATTATAAAATAATAATCAGTAAACATGACAACCACATGACTTTCACTTCGACTTAAGTGGTCAATTGGTCATCTTGAGTCCTTTCATGTGGAGTCCATCACAGACCCCTATATTTGTATCCCTCACATACCCCTATAATTTGAGTCCTTCAAAGACCCTTGTAAATTTGACACAAAGGGTCTCTAATGCAAAAAACCTCAGGAGACCAATTGTCACAACCTTTTAACATAAATTCATAACATATATACATGCATGAGGTCCCATCCATCATTCATAAGCAGTAATGCACATATCATAGAAGTATAATAAATCATAAATCATCACATAATCTTCATAACTTTAAGTTTGAAAATACATCATAGTGTAATATTCCCAAAATAGAAAAGTGATAGAATATATTGAAAACTATAACATAAATTTTTATCCCATTTAAAAAAAAAATCGGCATGAGATCTCTTACTTTAGCCTTCGCTCTAAAAATCTCCAAAATTCGATTCCTATCTCAATGTACCTTTCAAACGTGTCCAAAAATCAGATTCTTAAATTAAGAATCCAATTGATTTTAAATTCACAAGAACTTGAAGTCTTCATTATTTTCTATGTAATTACCTTGACTTTAGTTCTTCAATGATTCGAGCTCGAATATTTTCTTAATCTTGTGATCTCAATTTTTTTAAATTTCCTAACTCAACGCCAAACCCCACTGTCTCTTAGAACAATATCAATTTTAAATTATTTCATCCATATAAGGATAATTTGAATGAATCTTGCAGTATTAAACCTACGGAGGTCTAAAACAAGCTCGAAGTTGTGACGACTTGACTATACAAACTCTGACGAGCGGCAACGACTGATCGGACGGTGGCGAGACGTGGCCAGCGGCAGTGGTGGAGCGTGGTAACTGGCGACACACGTGTTGTTCGGTTTTGGGATGCCAAATTGTTGATATACACATAACAAGAGCTTAGTGGCGAGAACCAGACGACGACGAGGTTGTTGGTACGAATGGAAGCGATGCGTGATGGCGAGGCTCCGAGCACCTAGTCTACGTTGCATGTTGCCCTACCTCAACGTCTCCGACAAGTTGCAATGGCTAAAGGTGGACGACTCAATGGTTGTGGCAGCTAGAGCGGCGACTGGATGCGACTGAAACGTTGTCCACCTAGAGCTCGAACTGAGGGTGTCGACAATTGATCCATGATGCGGCTGGTGGTCGCTGGCTGCAGATTGGACGGAGACGGAGAGCACGAAAGAATGGTTGACCGGTGGCAGAAGCTAAAACCTCTAGTGGCTGCAAGAGTCGTGAAGAAGAAGAAGGTGGGAGAAGAGGATGAAATCTCTCCTCGATTCGCATGCATTGAAGAGACAAAAAGGGGTGCCTTTTTCTTTTAAAAACCCTAATTTAATTTCTTTTCTTTTCCAAAAATGCCCCTTTCTCTCCTATAAAACAACAATTATATCCTAATCATAATTAAATCTCCTAATTTACTCATTTTTCTTACTGTCAAACAGAACTTAAATTAAATCATGCATTCAAGGTCAAACTAAATGTGTTCTATTAAATTAACCAAAAAATACGAATTAATTGTACTTGAAGTTCATGGGTGTTACAAAAGAAGCCTTGATCTTGGTCATATCAAAACTATCCTTAGTGATGCAATTAAGGTCTAATATAAACTAAACTCTCTGAAATGTAAATTTAGATCAACAAAGGAAATATTCAATGACCGAAAGATCATAGGTATTAAATATATAAAAGAATTAATATAAGAGAATAAATTAATCAAAGCATTTAATTAATCAAAATATCAAATATAATGACTAAATCAAACCCAATAACAAATGAGTTTAGTCAATCATGTTCACTATTACAAACTCTAAACTTAACAATAACTCTATACAGAAACTACAAAATAAAGGGAAAGAAGGATAGATCAATCGTTGCATGATGATCTCTCCTCCCCAATTCAATCTCCATGAACTCAAGCTTCAAAGTACCTCTTTCATACTCCACCAAACTCTTCTAACTCTCCAAATAGTCTAAAAATAAAAAATAGAGTTGTGTCTCTTCAAATGAGCTCCCAAGTCCGTAGGCCAAGCGAAATATTTAAAGAAATCATGACAGCGTCTCGACATTTTATACTATCACTCAAAATAATAAATAAAAAATGTTGTAGCTTCAAGACAATACATACAATGTCTTCACGCTATGGGCAGAAACTCTTAGTTGTTAACTCACGTGTTTTTTCTTGATGAACGAGTTAAGTTTGTAAAGGTGTTTAGATGCTACCTATGCAGGTCTAAAAAACGCTTAAATGATGTATTTTAGAGCGCTTTGATGCTCTAACGACGTCTAGACACTATGTTCTCAGTTCTTGTGCTTCATTCTCTTCTCCTTTTCACTTAATTACTTCAATTTATGCCTAATGAGCTCCATTATCTTTATCACTATTCTTCTAGAAATTTCAGTATCATTCCAAATGTAACGCCCCTACTTTTAGAACATAAATTCCTAGGGACATTACTACTCATGCATGCATTCGAGGCCCTAACTGATTCTAAATAAGTGAAAGTTGATATATGACAAAACAATTTAATTTGGGATCCCATGGAAATATAAAACGTTTACAATAAACACAACCAAGTTCGGCCTCTAGTTTCAAAACTCAATGTTACATAAACGGAAGACAATAATCATTTAAAAATTCTTTCTAAATTATTGACGCGGAATTCATGACTCGGTTCCCATGGTTTCTGTAGCGCATCCATGCCACTCGCCTGGTATGCTCTCGACTTTACCTGAAAACATTTTAAAACAGAGAAAACACAACGAAGGTAGAGGGATGAGTATTATAAAATACCAAGTAAGTGGGGGACGGGAAATGCAAACACATGCATATGATATTCCTTCAAATCTGACTTTTAAACATGACTATTATTCGTGACTTTTACAAATCATAAAACTTTCTGTAATGGGACCTAAAACTTTCTTTCATAAAATCATGACTTTTTCTCTTTGGCTATGCGTGGTCAATTGAATCTACCTGAGTCTTTTCATTTTGAGTCCCTCACAGACCCCTGTAGGTTTGAGTCCCTCACAGACCCCTGTAGGTTTGAGTCCCTCACAGACCCCTATAAGTTTGAGTCCCTCGCAGACCCCTGTAATATTGAGTCCCTCACAGACCCCTGTAATATTGACCCATAGGGTCTCTGATGCATGTTTTACCATGCATAAGTTCTCAGGAGACCAATTGCCACAGCCTACATGACATGTTCATATACGTACAATATGCATGAGGTCCCATTCTTTAAACTCATATACATATACATTCGGGAATGATGCAACAACCACATAAAACTTAAGATCATGACATAACTTTCATAACTTAACCAGAGTCAATCAATCATCAGTAATAAATACGTTTATAATTTAAGGTGCATAACTAGCAAAATAACATTACTGAAAATCTCAATGTGCAGAACTATACATAACTGTGTAAAGTCTTATTTTTAAATACTTTGAAATCATTTCGGCTCGGGTCCTCTCAACCCTTAAATCATCAAGTTCCTTTCTAAATCTTTTGAAAATCATTCACTCAAGATTTTCGAAAAACCTTTTGAAAACTTAGTTCCCTAAATTCAAGCCCTAAGCCTGAGTTGGAAATTCACCCTTTGGAATAAATCCTCAAATTTTATCTTTTAAAAAAAAAGAATACATATTTCGAGAAATCGTATTCACTTCCCTTTTTAAGATCGTTTGTAGAAAATCCCTTACCTTAACATAGCTTGAAACTCTTGAAGCTCCGTTCCTAATTCAAGGTTCCTATCGGACTTGCTCGGTACTCGAATTCCTTCAATCCAATCCATTTTCCTAATTAAACACATAATAAGTAACTTATTTTTCACATCCAATAAAAGATAAGTCGAATTACTACTCACGGAGGCTGAAAACGAACTCGGGGAAACAAAACAGGTGGGCCGGGAGCGGCTCCGCCAAGTGCGCGCGCGTGGCGTGGCGCGTGTGAGGTGTCGACATCTTTGCGCGTCTGCGCGCGTGAACATCAGATCTGGGAACGTCGTGAGATGATCTATCCAAAACCGGTGTCGGTTTAATGAAAACCGGTCGGGGAGACCATGAACCGATCGAACCAAGAGAACCAAACCCTCTTCTTCTAGTTTTCGAACGGCAGCTTCTGCAACTGAGGATCCTTGAACACGGCCTCGCCTGCGGCGGCTAAACGGAGAAGTCGACCGAAGCTTCCTTGCAGTTTGGCGACTCGTGCATGCGACAGAGGGCTCGCGGCTCGGCAAGACGGTGCGTGACACAGGCAGTCGACTTCACCGGCAGAGACGATCAGCTGCTACTCGTTTCCGGCGAGGACCTGCGACAGGCAGCAACTATAGACGGAGGGCTTCAACGTGCGACACAGTCCGGCGAGCTCGAATTCCACGTCGTTGAGTGTGGGAGTTGACGGACGGTTGATGCAGGTGGCTCGTGGTGGGCGGCGACAAGGGAAGCTGGGTTGTCGTGAGGTTGGAGAGAATGGAGAAGAAAATGGCTCTTGGGAGTTGTGCAATAATAGGACAAAAGAGGAGATGGAAACCCTTGATACCTCTTTCAATCTAAATTTACCAAAATGCCCTTCTTTTAACTTCTAACTACAAAAATGCCCTTAATCATATTTAAATGCTTCAAAATGCCTTTAGCCATAACTAAATAATCCAATTTAGCTTATATTTAGTAACACCCATATGGATTCTCCTAATATTTTAAAACTGAGAAAATAAAACAAGAAACTCTAAGGGTCGACTAATTTAATTTAAATTAAATTAGCCCATAATTCAGAATAAAGGGTACTTGGAGTTCTGGGGCGTTACAATCTTCCCTCCTTAAGAACTTTCGTCCTCGAAAGTTTCTAATCTTATAATACTTTGGGAGAGCTTGCTCACACCCGCTCCACTTGGTTACGACGAGTCTTCGATCCTTATGCAAGAATTAGCACTAGCTGTCCCTCAAGTATCACATCTTAGCGTAAACCTATTACCCAACAGTCTCATAACTTTAACTTGAGCTCGTTTTTCTTCACTGGAGTCTTTCTACTAAGGCCCACATAAGTGAGGCCCTTGACTCGGATTCTAAATTTGGAAAGTTCCAGATTCAAATCCCAAGATAGCTCGGGATATTTAGCTCATATTCCTTTCCTAGTCTTTTAATTAGTCTCTTGTGTCTTGTGATTTTTAGAATGAAACACTTTGCTAAAACGACTCTATTGTTGTCGAGCCTCAAAATCCTCTTTAAGGTTTGTTGCACCTGCTACTAGCATCCATTTCAATGCATGACTCGATCGTTCCGTTTGACCATCGCTTCTGTAACCTTAACCCCTTCCTAATAGATGTGACTTCAAGGATAGAGTTAGAAACTTTGTTCGGTTGTTCAAGACTCTTCACATTAATGGTTAACCTCTCGCTACTCTCAACGACCTTTTAGTAAACGTTGCAGTGACAATCTCACTCACGTATTTAATTAACTTTGGGGTTTTCTATTGAAATCAATAGCTCGTTGAAAGTTTCAAGTCACAGTAGGAGTAACTCAAACTTAGGTCTCATTTGGGTGTCGCGATACATAAGATGTTCCATAAAGCTTTACCAATCTTATTATAAAATTGCTTCAAAATTTTGGCAGCATAACGGCATAACCACAACAAAACCAAAATTTTCTCTAACACCTGTTTAATAGAAATTGCACTTCTAAAATCAGACAACAAACCAATCATACTTCCAACTTCATTTCGGGATTACTCAGAGTGCATAACACACAATACATAGGAATGTTGGACAATCAAATATAACTAGAACTCAATTGCTTTAATTGTAAACAATGACTCTTTAAAGACAGGAAAATTTAACAACCATGTTACAACCTTAACTTTAAAACAAACTTTAAAAGAGTGTAATGAAATCCTCTTGACTTACCCTGCTTTAGAGTCTAAACAATTATAGGTTATCGCATTAAGTGACAAAATTTTCATTGTAAGTTCTAGGAATTAGAATGACCCTTTTAAAACAAGTTATTCAAGATACAACTCGTACTCTATCGCTTTCAATCTTTCCTCACCTCTGACTGCATATGATCATTCATGTCACTCCCCTTAATATAACTTAACCGATAACAACCTCGTTATTAAGCGATCTCGCGAAAAGGAATTTAGTCTTCTAAAACTCATTCTCCCTTTAACCTTCACTCCCTTAAATATCTTGCTCAAGTAATCACTTGAATATAATGAAACTTTCTTAATACTAATAGGGTTGGATACTTTACAATGGCATCCACTACAGTTCTTAACCTTTCCGACTCTTTTGTCATGAAACTCTAACGTCCAAACCTTGAATACGAATACTTTATTCAACACCTCTAGGCTTTGAACTTTTCAAGAAATTACAATATTCCTCTGTTAAGGTTCTACTCGCGAACTTAGTTGTTCAAGGTTTCTTGAAAGACTTTCACCTCGTAATGTCTACTCTTTCCTTCTTTCGTCCAAACTACCCCTTTTTGATAACACGTATGTGAGTCTTATCTTGACAAAGTTTCCTTTAAGCCTTGCATCCTGAACTCGGACATTTCCTTTCTAACATCAAGCACCTGAGGTCACATACTCGTCTTTTCTTAGCTTAACAAATTTCATTATGCTCATCTTTTGAAGTTTACTTGAGCACTTAACTCCTTAGTCGCCTTTCGACTACTTTCACCCATTAGGACTTACTCTTCCCTCCTTATTCCTAAACCAATCGTTCTAAAGTACTTTCTATATTCCGTCTTAGACTTGGGCTAAACCAGAACATCTCCAGTAACTTATGCACAATAATATTTCAGCATTTTCTTAAGCCGTAAATCCGTCATGTCTATAAACATCGTGGGTGTTCTAGTCGGGTCTCTATAAGTTCATGATGTCCATAACTTGATTTGAAAGTTGTCTCGAAATATCTAATCCCTGGATTATGACAGGCGTTAACTTGTCTCCAAAATCAACTTAAGGAACACTATGTGTCCTTGTACTGGTGGAATAGGTTGTTCGTCCAAAGACGAAGAGATTTATTCTTAGCAACAACTTTCTTCCACTTCTCATCTCCTAAGTACAAGCGTAGCGATGCACCTTTCCCCTTCGTGCATCCCCCGAATACTCCTTATGGCGATAAACTACTATTAACTCTTATATAGAAGGTTATGTAACTACGACTTGAGTTCTTTTACTTTACTGGAGCACTCTGTAAGGAGTATTAAAAGTTATCGCTGCTTTCACTTTAACTGTAACGCCCCTACTTTTCTATGACTATAACTCCTAGGGACATTACTACACATGCATGCATTCTTAGGCCAAAGGACATAAAACAATATTTAAATCTCCAATGTTATCAAAATATCTTTAGGGATCCCGATAAAAACATTCAATACATGTAAAAAGAACAGTTTAGGCTTGGCCTACTTAAAATCCGGAAATTTAAACTTAACTATGAAATCGTAAAACGACGACATCAGTTATTTAAAGAAAATATGCGGAAGGTATGACTATTCCCATGGTCCTGACAACGCGCCTCGATCCACTCGCCCGCACGTCCTTGGCCTTACGAAAAACATTTTTTTAAAACGAAAGGGTGAGTATTGCAATACAATACCCGTAAGTGACCTCGCTCACAGAGGTTTGGGGTATGCAAACACATACAATCATGACTTTTAAACTTGTTCTAATGTACATATGTGGGACCTAAAACTTTCTCATATCATCATGACTATAATCCATGACTTCCTTTTTCTTTAAGTGGTCAATTGGTCATCCTGAGTCATTTCATTTTGAGTCCCTCACAGACCCTGTAATTATTTGAGTCCCTCACAGAACCCTGTATGGTTTGAGTCCCTCACAGACCCCCTGTATAGATTGAGTCCCTCACAGACCCCTGTAATTTGACCCATACGGTCTCTAATGCATGTTTGACCATGCATACAATGCACTCAGGAGACCAATTTCCACATTTTCATCAAATCACTTTATGGCATACATAACATGCATGAGGTCCCATCATTCAACATGACTATAGTGCACATGTCACAAAACATTATCATTGATATGCAAATCATGACTTTTCACAACAGTTTGGAGATAACACTCATGTATGTAATCATGAAATATTCTCATATAAAGTACTGTAATAACTCCACCTGATATACTAGAATATACTTACTTAAAATACAAAGATATTCTCACATAAAATACTAGATTATACTCACATAAAATATTGAGATATCTTCACATAGAATATTAAAGTATTCTCACATAAAATCTTGAAATATTCTCGCGTAAAATCATTAAATCTTTTTAAGTAAAATAACGAACTAATTTCACATAAAATAATGAAACTCGTTTTCTTTAATCCTATTTAAAAAGATTCGGCACGAGATCCCTTACCTTAGTTCAGGTTCCACTCCAAAACCTAACCCGAGTTCCTTGAGTACTCTTCTTTAGTAGAACCTGATTCACACAATAATCCGAAATTATTCTCCAAGCATACGCCAAATCCATAACGTAAAGATACCTTATCTAAGTTCTTAAGGTCTCATTCCTCGCTTACCTCAAGTTCAATGCGAATACCTAATATTTCTTAGTTAAATGCGGACGTTTGACCTTCAATTCCGCTCCAACCTTGGTCCCCGAAAGTTGTGTTCAAAATGGTGGCTTACGTTCTCAATTTATCGTTTTAACATCCAGTAGGTCACGTATAACCCTCTTTCTCAAAACCGAAATTTAACAAAGACGCTCACCGGGCTGCAATCTCCGCTGCTGTAAAACGGTGTTGGCCGGCGCTGCGGTCGGAGGCGAAGGCCGGGGCGGCGGCGCGAGTTCACGATCGATCGTGGCGCGCGATCCCACGAATCGCCAGGCGGCGGCGGCCGGAGTGAGAGCTCGCGAACGGCTGCGTGAGGGCTCTCGACGGCGGCTCACGCGTGAACAGCTGGCTCGCGTGAAGGCTCTCGGTGCTGCAGGACTCGACGACGGCAATTCCTCGCTCGATCTCCGGCGCAACCACAGGCGTTGACGGCTGGGTCGTGTTCGCCCGAGGGCCTGCAAGTGTTCGTGGCGGGAGTCGTCTCTGCTCGTGGGTTTTGCCGGTGCGAGTGGTTGAAGCAAACTTCGATCGTGGACTTGCCGGCGGCGGCTTCTACACGTGGTCTTCTGGTCGGTGACTTGGACGGCGACGGCAGTAGCAATATGGTGGATCTACGGTTTCGGCTAGGGCATACGTACGAAGGAGAAGGAGAAGATGAAGGTGCCGATGGTCTTAGGGTTAGGGTTTGTTTTCTTCTTCTTTTGGTTGCAACTTAAGGATCTTAAATACTAGGAATTAGGTCAAAATCCAAATGTCAAATATAACCCTCATTTAGGCATTAATAACTAAAGTGCCATTGACACTGCCTCTTCTTTTAATTTTATAAATAATTTCATCTCAAGGAGAAACAATTCACTTAACTCACACGAAAAATAAGGTTTCAACCACACCGAGCCTGATAGAATTTACTAAACCGACTTGACATAAAGACTGTTAGAACAATAACTAAGATAACCAGTCAGTACCTGTGGTTGTGGTCGTCACAATCTTCCCTCCTTAAGAACTTTCATCCTCGAAAGTTCCTATTCTTGGAATAGTTCTGGGTATTTAGCTCGTACTTCCTCTTCTTGCTCCCAAGTAGCTTTTTCCGTGCGATGGTTTTGCCATAACACTTTAACTAAACTGATCTCACGGTTACGGAGGGTCTTTTGATCTCTTGCAATAATCTGCACAGGTCGCTCGCCATAACTCAAATCTTCTACTAGCTGTAACGGTTCAAAGTCTACGACGTGAGTCGGGTCTGGAACGTATTTTCTCAACATGGAGACATGGAATACGTTATGAACTGCGGATAGGGAAGGCGGCAGTGCTAGCTTGTAGGCCACCACACCGACCCTTTCTAAGATCTCAAATGGCCCTATAAAGCGCGGACTCAACTTTCCCTTTCGACCAAACCTTAGAATCCCTTTCATTAGGGCCACCTCAAGGAATACCTGGTCCCCAACTTCGAATTCTAGGTCCCTTCGTCTCGAATCGGCATAACTCTTTTGTCTGCTTTGGGCGGTCTGCATTCGCACCCTAATCTTCTGTATCACACTATTAGTGACTTGAACTAATTCTGGACCCAAGAGCTGGCGCTCACATACCTCCTCCCAGAAAACGGGAGTTCTGCAACGCTTTCCATAAAGGGCTTCAGATGGAGCCATTCCGATGGTCGACTGATAACTGTTATTGTACGCAAACTCCATCAAATGCAAATGAGTGTCCCAACTACCTGGAAAGTCTAAGGTGCAAGCTCGCAACATGTCCTCCAAGATCTGATTCAAACGTTCTGTCTGCCCATCCGTCTGTGGATGAAAAGCCGTACTAAAGTTTAACTGCGAACCTAACGCTTTCTGTAAACTCCTCCAAAAATTGGAGGTGAAGCGTGGATCCCTGTCTGAAATAATCTTGGCTGGAATCCCATGTAGACGGACTATCTCTTCCAGGTACAGCTGCGCCCACTTATCCGTAGAGTAGGTGGGTTTCCCTGGTACAAAGTGTGCTGACTTTGTTAACCCGGTCCACGATTACCCAAATCACGGAGTAACCTCGTAAAGTCCTGGGCAGTCCGACTATGAAGTCCATAGAGATCTCCTCCCACTTCCACTGAGGTACATGTAAAGGCTGCAGTAGTCCTGCGGGCCTCTGTCTAGGTGCCTTCACTTGCTGACAAGTCAAACACCTGCTAACAAACTCTGCCACGTCGCGCTTCATGTTACACCACCAGAATGACTGTTTCAGGTCTCGGTACATCTTGGTACTACCAGGATGTATAGAAAATGGTGAGTTATGAGCCTCGCCTAAGATCTCCGCCTTCAGTTTGTCATCGTTTGGTACACATAATCGTCCCTGAAATAGTAATCCTCCATCTGTGGATAGTGAAAACTCTGCCAACTCACCTGTAGTTACTGCCGTAAGCTTCTCTACTAACTGAGGGTCCCCCTGTTGAGACTCAACGATGCGTTGCCTCAAAGTCGGTTGTACAGTTAACTGAGCTAACTGTGTCGTGGTCTTCCCTACTAGTACTGCAATTTCAGCTCGTGCAAACTCTGCTGTACCTCTCCTCGTCAGTAACTCGTGCTGAAGTATGAACTGGCTTTCTACTAAGGGCATCGGCCACGACATTAGCCTTACCGGGTGGTATTGAATATCTATGTCGTAATCCTTCACTAATTCCAACCATCTGCGTTGCCTCATGTTCAATTCATTACGGGTGAGCAGATACTTGAGACTTTTATGATCTGTAAAATCAATTTTTCTCGCCATCTGTAATGTCTCCAGATCTTTAGTGCAAAGACTACTGCCGCTAGTTCTAAGTCATGGGTTGGATAATTCCTCTCGTGCGTCTTCAATTGTCGGGATGCATAGGCTATTACTTTACCGTGCTGCATTAGCACACAACCCAAACCTTTCTTAGAAGCATCACTGTAAACCACGAAGCTCCTGTTCCTCGGGGGATTGTAAGAATCGGGTGACACCAACCCACACTTGAGCTCCTGGAAGCTCGCCTCACAATTGTCATCCCAAACAAATGGGTTACCTTTGCGCGTCAGCTGAGTCATGGGCATGGCTATCTTGGCGAAATCTCGCACGAAAACGCCTATAGTAACTGCAAGACCCGAGAAAACTACGTACCTGCTGTGACGGTGGTCGGAGAGGCCAACTGCGTGGCTCGCTTCCACTTTTCTTTGGGTCTCACAGAGACTCCACCGGACACCACATGCCCTAAGAAGGATACATGCCTGAGCCAGAATTCGCACTTGGAGAATTTTGCATACAACTTATTATCTCTCAGCGTGATTAAAACTTTTCTCAGGTGCCTTTCATGATCTTCATCACATTTGGAGTATATCAGAATGTCGTCAATAAACACAATCACGAACGTATCTAGATCTGAATGCTGTCTTAGGAATATCTTCTTCACTGATCCTCAACTGGTGGTAGCCTGATCTCAGGTCAATCTTGGAAAACACCGTTGCTCCCTGCAACTGATCGAACAAATCATCTATTTTAGGAAGAGGGTATTTATTCTTGATCGTAACCTTATTCAACTCTCTGTAATCTATACACAAGCGCATGGACCCGTCTTTCTTTTAATCAAACAACACTGGGGCTCCCCAAGGCGAAACTCTAGGGCGTATAAATCCCTTATCTAGTAAGTCCTGTGAATCGTAGTTTCAGCTTCTTTCACTCTGCGGTGCCATCTGTATGGTGGTTCCTTGGATATCGAGTCGTCCCTAACTCCAATCCTATGTTAAAATCCACCTCCACGACCGGAGGTATCTTTGCGGGAGGTCCTCGGGAAGACGTCTGAAATTCATTCACCATCGTACAGGTGACACTGAGATCTCCGTACACCTCGCATCTAGTATACAAGCTAAGACGTCCCAAGCTCCCGATGCAATAACTTCTGGCCTCAAGAGCGTGAATCACCTTAGGCCTACTTCCCGCTAGGGTGCCTCTCAACTCAGTAACCGGGTTGGCGAGAGGAGTGAACACTACCTCCTTCTGAAACAATCAATGCAAGCATGGTTCTGCGCTAACAAGTCCATACCCAAAATCACATCAAAGTCAATCATGTCTAAGACCACTAGGTTTCTCGTTAACTCATGGTCCGTGATAGTCACACTACCATCCTTGACTTTCATAGTGGTGACAAATTTATCCCATTGGGTGAAAACAGACAAAGCATCAGAATCGTTTCTAATTCTAACTCGACTTGACTCACGAAGGATGCGAGAAATAAAAGAATGTGTAGAACCGAGAATCAAATAATACAAAGGCAAGGTGCCAAAGTAATGGAAGTGTACACAGTAACCACGAGTCTGTGCCCATGAATGCTTTTACTTGTGCTTGCATAAGCTCTTCCTTGGTGTATTACGGGCTTGGCAAAGAAATTTCACTATTGATAACTCGAGGTTGGCTAGCACCGCTTGACTCGGGCGATTATTAGCTCTGTGCCCTTCTTTCCCACATCCAAACACACTCCGGATCGGGCCAAACACTTACCCCAATGATGTTTACCACGTCTTTGCATTGTGGCTTATCTCCACCATTAGTTCTGTCCCCGTTGAATGTGGTTTCGACTGAACACGCACGAAAGTTTCTGGTCTATGCGGCGTCTGTTGGGGGGACGCTGCGAGCTTGAATTTGGCTGCTCCCATTTCCTCTTACGATTTGCCATGGTCGCCCGGGTTAGCCATTACGATGTGCGATGCGTGTGCTCAGTACCCAAATCAATTCCGCCACTCTCTCACCGCGGAGGCATAGTCGGGAGGTGCTAGTGCTGTATGAAGCCTCGAACATTTTCATCTAGTCCCATAATGAAACGCTCTGCTTTCTTAAGCCGGTGTCTACTAACTCGGGGGGCAAAACGTGACAAGCGGGTGAATTCTCTCTCATATACCTCCACCGCCCTACTGCTCGGCTAAGTGTTGTAGAATTCCGCCTTCTTCCTATATCGAGTGCAGCAGGTAAAATTTCCGCCCGAATGCTTCCTTAAACAAATTCCGTGTCGTCGTCTCATTGGCGACTATGGTTCCTCGAGCGGACTCCCACCATAAGTAAGCGTCGCCTCTCTCAACATAAAGGTTGCACAGGACACCCTCTCGATCCTCGAGGCGGTTCATCACCAAAATGGTCTCGATGGAGGACAACCATAACTCACGACCACGGTGGGGTCACTAGAAGACCCATCAAAAGATCTGGGATCATATTTCCTGAAATCCTTCAAATACCGGGACTCCAGAGTTGCATCATTCCGCCCCTGGTTTGTTTGGGCCAACTGAGTGGCTACTGTAGCTCGCACCAGAGTCTGCATAGCCTCTACCATCATAGTCATGACATTAGGGTTTCCTTGCTACACCACTGGAGCGACTGCAGGTGCATTCTCTTGGCGATCTGGTTGGTCATGGGGGAGATCTGGCACGGGTGGAGTAATCTCTTCCTGTTCCAGTGGTAATTCTGGTTGGGGGTTAACGTTTCCTCCTGTCCTCCGACCCCTACCACGTCCTCTACATCTCCCTCGACCTCTAGGTGGCATTTTTGTCAGTACCTGTGGTTGTGGTCGTCACATTAACTTCATGCTTAAATCTATCTCTTGTGTTAAGGATAACCTTAAAATATCAAACTTATTTTATCTAACACCAATGAATTGTTCCTCGTGCTTACTTTCTTTAAACTCGACTTCCTCCTTTTAGTCAAATTGAGGACTTTCTCAACTACTTGTACCATTGTAGTTCTAATGTCGATTTCTCTCAAATCTCGCTTAAGAACCATTGGCCTAACCTTTACTAAATAGATCCTCCGGTTTCACTCTAATGATCACTTGACTACTACAACTATACACTTAACTTACTCAAAGGAGTTCCTCAGCTTGACTTCTACGTAACGAGGAAGAGATTCAAGGCGCTTTCCTCTAATAACCAAATCCCCTCTTCTTAATCCTCTGATTGGGTAAAAGAGATACGTTATACCACGCCAGAGTTCGAGGTTCATACTTCATAATATCTCTTTCATGTCATGCATACATATCTTGACCAAGAGGTGGAAAAATTAGTGGCAAGGTTCCTTATACACATTCCACAGGCTTGAACACGCGGGTGACCATGTGACTGTTGAAATGTGTACCAGGTTCTAGGGTCTAGATCATCCATTCTCTTATGTTCTAGAACTGGAATTCTAGCTACTTACTTTTACTCTTCATACTTGTCTCTATTAAGTTCATTACGCTTATGGTAATACTCTTGAAAGTTCGTATCATGCCTATCTGCAATAACACATTAATTGCGTATATCCCTGTAGCCTTTATATCAGAGCAATGGTATAAATAAAAGCGAATTGTTTCAAGTATTTTGAAAGAATTAATTTTCATCTCAACATTAACAGTCTATCCTTCCCTTTAAAGCTCGAGTCCATTTTAAAACATCTTTGCTCTCTTTACTTTTGAACTCCTTGGATACCATAGTTACGTATTCACTTGAAGGTGAAAGAAGCTTCATTTAGGACCACGAAGTCGAGAACTCCAAAGTGACACGTATACTAAATCTCATACCTTTTCATCCATTTGTTTCAGCACAAATGAATGCGACCACTAACCTCTTACCGAACACATTCAAACCTGGAACTCCTCATGAGTAAGTGTTTTTTGAGCACGAATTCCAATGCCTTGACCAACATTTTCTCCCACTTCCTTGACGCTAGCCGTACGATGCCTAGAACCGCTGGAACAGTCCCTAAACGTCCAGCTGGAGAAGACACTCTACGTCGTCGTTCACCGTCGATGTTGCAATGGGTTGGCATCGCCCCCGAGTCGCAGCCGAGGAGCGTCTTCCTCGACGCCGGACACTTGTGAGGCGTCAGCGAGTAGATCCATCTCCTTCTACGTTCGTCGTTCCTCCCAGATCCATTACAGATGCTAATTGACAGATCAAAGCGAGCTCTACAACTCACCGCCACGAGGAGCCTGCAGCACGTCGGTTTCTGCTTACACGCCGGATCCGTCTTCGGCCCGAGGAGTCGTCGCTGCCGTTCTAAACAGGAGGAAGAAGAAGATTCGACTTCCTCTTGGTTCAGCCGGTTCACGATCTTCCCGACCGGGTTTCATTAAAGTGACACCTGTTTTGGATAGATAAGGCCACGAGCTTTCCAACGGTATGCTCCACACTTCAAGACGCGCCGCCGCCGTCACGCGCCACCATTCGCCGGAATGTGTTCGATGTCATCCGTTTTGACGTTCGAGTCCGTTCAAGCCTCCGTTAGTGGTAAATCAACCTAGTTATTGTTGAATTTCGAATATAGGCTTCCTTAAGTAAGAATTAGTTATGAATCTTGATTATGATATAGGGGATTCGAAAATTGAAGTGTCGAGTTGAAAGTGAAAGTAAAGACAAGATTTTAGGAGCTTTTAGAGATCTTGGATCGAAACCCAAGGTAAGGGATTTTCTACAAATGATCATAAAAAGGGAAGTAAATATGATTTCTTTAAAGATTTCTTTTAAAAGATGAAATTCGAGGACATATTTCAAAAGGGCGAATTTCCAAGACTTACGCTCATGAATTTAGAAAAGTAATATTTCAAAGGGTTTTAAAGAAGCCTGAGAAATGATTTCAAAGTATTTTAAAATGAGCCTTGACACAGTTAAGTATAGTTATGCTTATTGAGATTTTCAGTTATGCCATTGTGTTAATTACGTATCTTAAATTATAAACGTACTTATTACTTATGATTCATTGACTCGAGTTTAAAGTTATGAAAGTTATGCCATGATTTTATGTTTTATGTTATTGTTGCACCATTCTGAATGTTTATGTATATGTGTTTGAAGAATGGGACCTCATGCATACTGTATGTATAAGAACATGTCATGTAGGCTGTGGCAATTGGTCTTCTGAGAATTTATGCATAGTAAAACATGCATCACAGACCCTATGGGTCAAACGTATAAGAGTCTGTGAGGGACTCAAACTTATAGGGGTCTGTGAGGGACTCAAAACTTATAGGGGTGCATGAGGACACAAATCTTATATAGGGTGCTGTGAGGGGACTCAAACCTATAGGGGTCTGTGAGGGACTCAATATGAAAAGACTCAGGTAGACTCAATTGACCACGCATAGCAAAAGAGAAAAGTCATGATTTTATGAAAGGAGTTTTAGGTCCCACAACAGAAAGTTTTATGATTTCAAAAGTCACGAATAACAGTCATGTATAAAAGTCATGTTTAAAAGAAAGCCATGTTGAATGTGATTGCATTTTCCGACCCCCCACTTACTGGGTATTTTATAATACTCACCCCTTTACCTTTGTTTTGTTTCTATGTTTTAAAATGTTTCAGGTAAAGGCGAAGACATACCAGTAGTGTGTGGTTGCGCTTACGAAGTCATGGAAACAAGTCATAGTTTTCCGCGCATATGTTTTAGATAATATTTTTAACAAACTGTTGTTTTTCCGCTTATGTATTATAGAAGTTTGAAACCAGAGGCCGAACTTAGTTATGTTTTGAAATGTTTTTATTTTTATTGGATCCCAACATAAAGTGAATTTAATCACCAAGTTTTTCCTATTTACCGTTATTTAAGGCCTCAAAGTCATGCATGAGTAATAATGCCCTAGGAACTTATGTTGTAAAGTAGGGGCGTTACAAGTCCGAACCAATATTTAAATCATATTCATGTTTTAAATTGAATCAATATTTAAATCAACTAGTTTTGCCTCCCACGTGGATCGACTTGATCACAGTCCACAAACCTAAGTGCTTAGTTATAAATTTTATTTAACTCGCTGTCAAAATGCGTGAGAGTGGATGGAGATACATTAGAGCTAATTTTGTTTCTTTTTATCATTTTTCTTTAAAAAAAAAAATTACCTAAAGATAAAAATAAATTATTTTGAATCAATGACAGTTAATAAAAGTCATAAATGTATGACATTGAAAAAAAACTGTCATAAATGTTTTAAAATACGTAAATCTCTACTTTTTTCACAAAAAAAATGGGCCCCAACCATCTATGACAGTCTTTTTTCTCCCTCCTCCTCATTTAGTTTTGTTATGGTGTCATAGAATATCAAAATTGTACTAGTGGTGAATTATTGACCACAAGTCACTTTGTTGGATCTGCCTCTATAGACATTTCTTTTGAAAATGTTAATTTTCACGTCTTCTTTTTATTAAGTAACTAATTGTCAACTCAATTTAAAGACGAAATAGAAACCATGTTCTCACCTAGGATCCCAAAATGTATTCACTCATTTCCTCTTAACCTTACTCAACACATTATCTGTCATAACTTCTTTTTATTAAGCAACGAATGATCAACTTAGTGTAGGTACCAAATCAAAATCATGTTCTTTACATATAATTTTATGATCATCGGAAAAGCTAAAAGCTTATATAAGAGATGTAACATTTTAATATATTTTATATAATGAAAACGAATACGAGTGATAGAGAAAGCAAAAGTATGCAACTTTTCTTAATACTTGAGATTCTATATTTATTTTATATAGATGATATGAGAAATTAAGCAATTGCATGTTTTAGCCCTAATTATTGCATTTTATAATCTTGTTTTCTAGTTCCAAGGAAAGCAAACATTATAAATTTCAATGTCTTTCGGGTGCAACAAACAAGGGCCATCTCGATAAATTTCCCATCTCCAATCAGTGCAACGATTTGCATCTCTGTGAAAGTCATAGATAGCGAAATTGTGGGCCCCACCTTCCACCCATACAAAGCTACAAGAAAACAACGTTGTCCCCCAAACATTGGGTCTAAAGGTAAAGGAGTAGCTTGTTTCTGGATCTAAAACATTGACTCCCAAGTCATTATCCTTTGATCTACAGTGAACGCTCAACACTGGGCCGGCCATTTTATTAATAGTTGTCACTGTAGTTTCTGGCAGAAGTGAGATTGATTCTTCAAAACCACTTAGACCTTTAAATAACATTAGCAAGACGGAAAGTGCTAGCGTTGACGATGAATCCATTTTACTTGCAATATGACACAGAATAACTAGTAATGTTATCGAACTTCTACCTTCCTTTTGGTTATTCGATAGAATGGATAGGCTTGAAACATCAGAACACATATATATATGGGAGTTCAATGGTGAAATTATTTAAAATTGATATATGGAATTTATTTTCTTAATTTTATAAAGAGAAAACGTAACCACCTTTTGAGTAAAAGAGGGTTGAGTAACTGTAAATTAGTATTGACAACTTATCATTAACGAATGAAAAGTTATAAAAAGATGAAATATGAAATGAATGTTAAGTATAACTATAACATTAGCATTTATTTATATCGAACATTAATAAAAAGAGTGATAAAAGGATGGAATAGAGAGTCGTTGTATAAACCTTTCACTTATTATGTTTCAATGTATCTCCTTATATGGGATGTTATGACTCCCCATTAAATTATAATTTAAGAAAGAGAGTATTTTGATGTTTGTGTTTAATTAAATTACCCCATCGAGCTTTTAAAAACACTTTTGTTATTAATTTTTTTGATTTTTCTATCTTTTATAATATTTCTTAAAAATAATTAACTTTCAAATTCAGTCTCTAAATTCTTAATGTTTTATTTGATAGATTTCGAAACTTTAAAATGTATTTTATAGGTCCCTAAACTTTTAATTTTGTGCATAATTCGTATCTAAAATCTAAGAGTGTAAAATAGGATTTTATAAATTTTATGTCTAATATGTCCTAATTGAACTTTAAAAGTATATCTTGAACTTGATTGTCCACAAAATGTGTTATCATTCTGCCCTATTTTAGTTTTGTGGATTAATTGTATGATTTTATATTCATAATTGTTTATTTTTTAGAAATCAAGCATTTGGAATGATACTGAAGTTTCTAGAAGAATAGTGATAAAGATAATGGAGCTCATTCGGCATAAATTGAAGTAATCAAGTGAAAAGTAGAAGAGAATGAAGCATAAGAACTGAGAGCATAGTGTCTTGACGTCGTTAGAGCATCAAAGCGCTCTAAAATACATACTTTAAGCCTTTTTTAGACCTGCATAGGTAGCATCTAAACACCTTTACAAACTTAACTCATTCATCAAGAAAAAACACGTGAGTTAACAACTAAGAGTTTCTGCCCATAGCGTGAAAACCTTGTATGTATTGTCTTGACGCTACAACATTTTTTAATTTTTATTTTGAGTGATAGTATACAATGTCGAGACGCTGTCATGATTTCTTTTTAATATTTCGCTTGGCCTACAGACTTGGGAGGTCATTTGAAGAGACACAACTCTATTTTTGATTTTTAGACTATTTTGAGAGTTAAGAACAGCTTGGTGGAGAATGGGAGAGGTACTTTGAAGCTTGAGTTCATGGAGATTGAATTGGGGAGGAGAGATAATCATGCAACGATAGATCTATCCTTCTTTTCCTTTATTTTGTAGTTTTTGTATAGAGTTATTGTTGAGTTTAGAGTTTGTAATAGTGAACATGAGTGACTAAACTCTTTTGTTATTGGGTTTGATTTAGTCATTAGATTTCATATTTTGATTAATTAAATGCTTTGATTGATTTATTCTCTTCAATTATGATTTTATGTATTTAATACCTATGATCTTTCAGTCATTGAATATTTGCTTTGTTGATCTAAATTTACATTTGAGAGAGTTTAGTTTATATTAGACCTTAATTGCATCACTAAGGATAGTTTTGATATGACCAAGATCAGGGCTCCTTTTGTAACACCCATGAACTTCAAGTACAATTAATTCGTATTTTTTGGTTAATTTAATGGAAAACATTTAGTTTGACCTTGAATGCATGATTTAATTTATGTTTTGTTTGACAGTAAGAACAATGAGTAAATTGGGAGATTTAATTATCATTAGGGTATAATTGTGGTTTTATAGGAGAGAAAGGGGCATTATTAGAAAAGAAAGGAAATTGAATTAGGGTTTTTCAAAGAAAAAGGCACCCCTTTTTGTGACGACCACAACCACAGGTACTAATTATTTATTTTATTTAACGTTCTTTCAACCTGTGTGCCTAGTCGGATTAGTGAAATTGCATCGGGCTCGGTGAGAGTGAGTCCTTGATGTTATTTAGTTTAAAGCGAAATATTCTCGTTTAGATAATTATACTCATAATTTAATGAAAGATTAGAAAGTAGCAATGGCATTTTAGTGATTTTATGCTCAATGCAAGGGTTAATTGGGCTTGTGAAAAGAAAAAGACCTAGGGTTTAAGATCTATATTATGGTGAGAATATTTGGACAAGAGAAAACCCTAGCCACCTCTCATATTACCTCTTTAGTGTGCCATAGCTGAAACCCTAAAAACCACCTCAATTGTTGCTGTCTTCACCGTCGGCGATACCCTCCCCCGAGCGCAGGTGGTCGTCGCCGTCCAGCTAGCTGCAGCCAAAGGGTTCATCAACCGCTCGAGACTACACCGCGTCGTCGCCGCGCAAACCGAACTCCTAGCTGCGTCAAGCTCGCCGACAAAGCGAGCGCCGTGGCCTCGGACCGCGCGCGTTCTTTGCTCGATCTCGCCGTTGCACTGCACCGTAACGCGTCTTTGCGCCGCGATCCACGCACCTCCACCGCCCGACGAGAGAACGCTCGGCGGCGGTCTTCACCGGATTCCACGCAACTCCAGCCTCTGCCGCTGCTCGATCTCGCCGCCGCCTTCACCGTCGAGCAAATCCAACGGAAGCTTCAGCGCCGGAGCTTCGATCACAGGTTTTCCGTCGAGGCCGCCCACGCCTGCAGCCACGCCGAAGGTCGCAAGCTTCTTCCCTTCAGCCGCTGCTGCCGCTCGTGGCTGCGCCGCCGCCGAGACCCTTACGCACGCCGTTCCCTGCCGCCGTCGAGCTCTGCAACGCCGGTCATCGCTACTTCGCAGTTACTGAAATTGTAGTCCGGTGAGTAATGTTGTTGAGTTTGAATTTTGAAAGAGAGTCGTACGTGACCGTTTGGATATCTAAGCATTTAATTTAGAACTTAAGCTATTGTTCCAAACGTCAAGACGAGCTAAGGAGTATTAGGTTCTCGCGTTGAACTTGAGGTAAGCGAGGCATGAGACCTTAAGAATTTAGATTAGGTACCTTTACGTTATGGTTTTGGCGTATGCTTGGAGAATAATTTCGGGATTGTTGTGTGAATCAGGTTCTACAAGAGAAGGGTACTCAAAGAACTCGGGGTAGGTTTTGGAGGAGAATCTGATCTAAGGTAAGGGATCTTGTGCCGAATCTTATTAAATGGGATTAAAGAAAACGAATTTCATTATTTTATGTGAAATTAGTTCGTCATTTTACTTAAAAAGATTAAATGATTTTACGCGAGAATAATTCAATATTTTATGTAAGAATACTTAAATATTCTATGTGAAGATATCTCAATATTTTATGTGAGTATAATTCAGTATTTTATGTGAGAATATCTTTGTATTTTAAGTAAGAATATTCCAGTATTCCAGGTGTAGTTATTACAGTACTATATATGAGGATATTTCATGATTACATACATGAGTGTTATTTCCAAATCATGTGAAAAGTCATGACTTGCATATCGATGATAATGTTTTGTGACATGTGCACTATAGTCATGTTGAATGATGGGACCTCATGCATGTTATGTATGCCATAAAATGATTTGATGAAAAATGTGGAAATTGGTCTCCTGAGGGCATTGTATGCATGGTCAAACATGCATTAGAGACCCTATGGGTCCAGTTTACGAGTGCATGAGGACTCAATCTATACAGAGGGTGCAGTGAGGGACTCAAACCATACAGTGTCAGTGAGGGACTCAAATAATTACAGGTCCATGAGGGACCCAAAATGAAATGACTCAGGATGACCAATTGACCACTTAAAGAAAAAGGAAGTCATGTATTATAGTCATGCTGATATGAGAAAGTTTAGGTCCCACATATGTACATTTCGAACAAGTTTAAAAGTCATGATTGTATGTGTTTGCATATCCCAAACCTCGGTAGCGAGGTCACTTACTGGGTATTGTATTGCAATACTCACCCTTTCGTTTTAAAATGTTTTTTTTCAGGTTATTAAGGCCAAGGACGTGCGGGGCGAGTGACGGAGACGCGTTGTCAGAACCATGGGAATAGTCGTATTTTCCGCATATTTTCCTTAAATAACTGATGTTGTCGTTTTCTGATTTCAAAGTTTAAGTTTAACTTTCTGGATTTTTAAGTAGGCCAAGTTTAAACTGCTTCTATTACATGTTTTGAATGTTTTAATGGGATCCCTAAAGATAATTCGTTTTCAGTGGAGATTTAAAGATCATTTTATGTCTTTTGGCCTAAGAATGCATGCATGTGTAGTAATGTCCCTAAGAGTTATAGTCATAGAAAAGTAGGGGCGTTACAGCAATAATATCGCAAGGTAGGGCTAAAACATGTCATTGCTTAATTTCCCATATCATCTATATAAAATAAACATAGAATCTCAAGTATTAATAAAAGTTGCATACTTTTGCTTTCTCTATCACTCGTACTCGTTTTCATTATATAGAATATATTAAAATGTTATATCTCTTATATAAGCTTTTAGCTTTTCTGATGATCATAAAATTGTATATAGATTGGAAATTATACGTAAAAAACATGATTTTGATTTGGTACCTACACTAAGTTGATCATTAGTTGCTTAATAAAAAGAAGTTATGACAGATGATGTGTTGAGTAAGGTTAAGAGGAAATGTGTAACGCCCCTACTTTTCAATGACCAACTCTTAGGGACATTACTACACATGCATGCATTTATAGGCCAAGAGATAAAAGATCTTAAAGAAAAAACTTCCAACCAACATCAATTGTTTTCAGGATCCCAAATCAAATCATTTAAAATGCAGATAAAAGTATCAATTTAACATGGCCTATTAAAACGTAAGTAAATTTAAACTCCAAATAAAACATAAAGAGACGACATCGATTATAAAAAGGAATATGCGGAAAAAACATGTACTGCTCCCATGGTTTTAATGTAACGCGCCTCCGTCACTCTCACTCGCACGCCCTTGGCCTTACTCAAAAACATTTTTAAAAGAAAGGGTGAGTATTGCAAAACAATACCCAGTAAGTGACCTCGCTACCGAGGTTTGGGATATGCATACACATACAATCATGACTTTAAACTTGTTCGAAATATACATATGCGGGACCTAAAACTTTCTCATATTGTCAGGTCTTTAATCCATGACTTCCTTTTTATTTGCGTGGCCGACTGGTCATCCTGAGTCATTTCATTTTTGAGTCCCTCACAGACCCCTGTAATAATTTGAGTCCCTCACAGACCCCTGTAATAATTTGAGTCCCTCACAGACCCCTGTAATTTGACCCATAGGGTCTCTATTGCATGTTTGACCATGCACATAATGATCTCAGGATACCAATGTCCACACTTCCCATTAATTCATTTCATGACATACATAGCATGCATGAGGTCCCATCATTCACATAATAATAGTGTACATGTCACAAACATCATCGTCAATATGCAAATCATACTTCTCTCATAGACAGTTTAAAGATCATACTTTTGTAGGACGTCATGAAATATTCTCATACGAATTACTGTCATATCCTTACATGAAACACTGAAATATCATTACATAAAATACAAAGACATTCTCGCATAAAATACTAGATTATTCGCGCATAAAATATTGAAATATCTTCTCATAGAATATCCAAGTACTTTCACATAAAATCTCAGGATATTCTCGTATAAAATTCATTAAATCCTTTTTAAGTAAAATATCGTACTAATTTCACATAAAATATTGAAGTTCGTTCTCTTTAATCCCATTTAAAAAGATTCGGCACAAGGTCCCTTACCTTAGTTCAAATTCTACTCCAAGACCTAGCCCGAGCTCCCGGACTACTCTTCTCTTAGTGCAACCTGATTCACACCATAGTTCCCGAGTTCAATCTCCAAGTATTCACTAAATCCATAGTCATAAGGTACTTAAATTGCGTTATTAAGGTTCCATGCCCCGCTTACCTCGAGTTTAAGGCGAATCCTTAATACTCCTTAATCCGTCTTCTCGTTTGACCTTCAACTCCGCTCCAATCTTGACTCCTGTAATTAACGTTCGAAACAGCAACCTAAGTTCTCAATCCAACGCTTAAATATTCGATAGGTCACATATAACTCTCATTCCAAATCCATACTTAACAAAATTACTCACCGGGTTATAACTTCAGAGGTTGTAGGTGCTGCTGATCGGAAGCGGACTAGACGGTATCGGCTGATTCACGGCTGACCGGCGGCGGCGTGCTCCATAACCAGCTGCAGCGGCTGAAGTCGTGAGAAAACCGGCGAGGGTTTGCTGCTGTGCTCGTGAATGGACGAACGCTGGGACTTCGACGTGGTGGCTGAAACGAGTAAACTCCGCTCGTTGATCTGCCGGTGGAAACAAGACGTGAAGAAGCGGCTGGACGTGCGTTCTCTCGGAACGGCTGCGGCGTAGGTGTCGGAGGGGCTGGTCGCGCGGTCGAAGCTCGTGGATCGGCGTGCAGGTGTTCGTGGCTTGGCGTTCGTGGGTCGGCCGGCGAGGTTACTGCACAAGAGTTTCGTGGAGAACTTGAGATCTCGGTCGTGGCTTGCCGGCGGCTTGACGTACTCCACTGCAAGAAGACGAGCGCTGCCGCTCTAAGCACCACAGCTTGGACGGCTGGAGCGACGTGGAGTCCGGCGAGAACTTGCGACGGAGAGGCGTTCTTCCGTGGGTTTGGGTCGACGGTAGGGCAACAGTAATAATGCTTAGGGTTTTGATTAGGGCAAACTAGGAGCTTGAAGAAGATGTTGATGGCTAGGGTTAGGTTTTGCTTAAAGGAGTTTAGGGTTTAGAGGAGGAGAAGAGAATTGTTAGGTTTAGGGCTAGGGTTTTGATTCCTCCTCCTTTCGGTTGAGACTTAAGGATATTAAATACCATCCATTAGGTTAAAAATTCAAATGCCAATTACACCCTCATTTAGACATTAATAACCAAAACGCCCTTGCAATTTCCTTTTCCTTTAATTTCATAAATAATCTCATCTTAAAAGGAACAATTCACTTAAACTAAACAAAATTAAGGCCTCACTCTCGCCGAGCTTGATTAAAAACACTAATCCAACTAAACACAGCGGTTAATAGAGCGTTAAATAAAATAAATAATAGTACCTGTGATGGTGGTCGTCACAATCTTCCCTCCTTAAGAACTTTCGTCCTCGAAAGTTCCTATTCTTGAAATAACTCTGGCTATTTAGCTCGCACTTCCTCTTCTCGCTCCCGGATAGCTTCTTCCGTATGCGGTGGTTCTCGCCACAACACTTTAACTAAGCCGATCTCACGGTTCTGGAGGGTCCATGCGATCTCTTGCAATAATTTGTACCCTGGCTGCGTCGCCATAACTCGGATCTTCTCGCTAATTGCAATGGTTCAAGTCTACGACATGCGTCGGTCCAAACGTACTTTCTCAACATGGAGACATGAAACACGTTATGAACCGCTGAAAGGGAAGGCGGCAGTGCTAATCTGTAGGCCACTGCACCAATCCTCTCTAAAATCTCAAATGGTCCGATGAATCGCGGACTCAACTTCCCTTTTCGGCCAAACCTTAGAATTCCCTTCATTGGGGCCACCTTAAGAAATCGTGGTCCCCAACATCCGAATTCTAGGTCCCTTCGCCTCGTGTCGGCATAACTCTTCTATCTCGCTTTGGGCGATGCGCATCCGCGCCCTAATCTTTTGTACCGCATCATTTGTGACTGTACCACCAACTCTGGACCCAATAATCGGCGTTCACCAACCTCCTCCCGAGCGGGAGTTCTCGCAACGTTTTCCATAGAGAGCTTCAAATGGAGCCATTCCGATGGTCGACTGATAACTGTTATTGTAAGCAAACTCCATCAAATGCAAATGAGTGTCCCAACTACCGGGGAAGTCTAAGGTGCAAGCTCGCAACATATCTTCTAATATCTCTGGTTTAAACGTTAAAATGCGCCATCCGTCTGTGGATGAAAAGTCAGACTAAAGTTAAATCTGCGAACCTAACGCTCTCTGTAAACTCCTCCAGAAATTGGAGGTGAAACGTGGATCCCTGTCTGAAATAATCTTGGCTGGAATCCCATGCAAACGGATTATCTCTTCCAAGTAAAGCTGCGCCCACTTATCTGTAGAATAGGTGGGTTTTCCTGGTATAAAATGTGCTGACTTGGTTAATCTGTTCACTATGACCCAAATTACCGAGTAACCTCGTAAGGTTCTAGGCAGTCCGGCTATGAAGTCCATTGAGATCACCTCCCATTTCCACTGAGGTACATGTAAAGGTTGTAGTAATCCTGCGGGTCTCTGCCTAGGTGCCTTCACTGGCGACAAGTCGACACTTGCCGACAAACTCGCTACGTCGCGCTTCATGTTGCACCACCAAAATGATCATTTGATCTCTCGATACATCTTGGTACTGCCAGGATGCATAGAAAACGGTGAGTTATGGGCTTCGCTCAAGATTTCAGTTTTCAGTTTGTCGTCGCCTGGCACACATAGTCGACCCTGAAATAGTAATCCTCCATCTGTGGATAGTGAGAACTCCGCCAACTCACCTATAGTCACGGCTGTAAGTTTCTCTACTAACTGAGGGTCCACCTGCTGAGACTCAACGATGCGTTGTCTCAAGGTCGGTTGTCTTTGTTAATCGGGCTAATCGAGTCGTGGTCTTTCCTACTAGTCTCGCAATTTGGCTCGAGCAAACTCGCTTGTAACTCTGCTCTGTCTGTAACTCGTGCAGAAGTATGCACTGGCTTCCTACTGAGGGCATCGGCCACTACATTAGCCTTACCGGGGTGGTATTGAATGTCTATGTCATAATCCTTCACTAGTTCCAACCATCTGCGTTGCCTCATGTTCAATTCCTTCTGGGTGAACAGATACTTCAGACTTTTGTGATCTGTAAAGATTTGAATTTTCTCGCCATACAGGTAGTGTCTCCAGATCTTTAATGCAAAAACCACTGCTGCTAGTTCCAAGTCATGAGTTGGATAGTTCCTCTCGTGCGTCTTCAATTGTCGGGATGCATAAGCTATTACTTTACCGTCTTTGCATTAGCACACCCAAACCTTTCTTAGAAGCATCATCAGAAACCACAAAAGCTCCTGTTCCTCGGGAACTGTAAGAATCGGGGCTGACACTAATCTGTACTTGAGTTCCTGGAAACTCGCCTCACAAGCATCATCCCAAACAAATGAGTTTCCCTTGCGCGTCAGCTGAGTCATGGGCATGGCTATCTTGGCAAAATCCTGCACGAAACGTCTATAGTATCCTGCAAGACCCAGAAAACTACGTACCTCTGTAACGGTGGTCGGACGAGGCCACTGTGTGACGGCCTCCACTTTTGCTGGATCGACAGAGACTCCAGCTTCGGACACCACATGCCCTAAGAAGGATACTTGTCTGAGCCAGAATTCACACTTGGAAAATTTTGCATACAACTTATTCTCTCTCAGCGTGAGTAAAACTTTTCTCAGGTGCATTTCATGCTCTTCATCACACCTGGAGTATATCAGTATATCGTCGATGAACACAATCACGAACGTATCAAGAAACTCTTTGAATAAACGGTTCATCAAGTCCATGAACGCGGCAGGAGCGTTGGTCAAACCAAACGGCATCACTGTGAACTCGTAATGCCCATAACGTGATCTGAATGCTGTTTTAGGGATATCCTCTTCACTGATTCTCAACTGATGGTAGCCTGATCTCAGATCAATCTTGGAGAACACTGTTGCTCCTTGCAATTGATCGAACAAATCATCTATTTTGGGAAGGGGTATTTATTCTTGATCGTAACTTTATTCCACTCCCCTGTAATCTTCTATACAGCGCATGGATCCGTCTTTCTTTTCACGAACAATACAGGGGCTCCCAAGGCGAAACGCTTGGGCGTATAAACCCTTGTCTAGTAAGTCTTGTAATCGTATTTTTAGTTCTTTCAACTCTGCGGGTGCCATTCTCAGACGGGGCCTTGGATATCGGGGTCGTCCCCAATTCCAATCTGATGTTAAAATCTACCTCTCGACCGGAGGTATTCCGGGAGGTCCTCGGGAAAACGTCAGAAATTCATTCACCATCGTACCAGATGTCACTTTGAGATCTCCGTACACCTTGCATCTAGTATGCAAGCTAAAGCGCCCAAGCTCCCGATGTAATAACTTTCGGCCTTAAGGGCGTAATTACCTTAGGCCTACTCCACGCTATCGTGCCTCTGAACTCAGCGAGGTTGTCGGGAGGAGTGAACACTACCTCCTTCCCGAAACAATCAATGCAAGCATGGTTCTGCTAACTTGATCCATGCCCAATATTACATCAAAGTCAAACATGTCTAAGACTACTAGATTCACTTTGCTAACTCATGGTCTGCGATGGTCACACTACCATCCATGACTTTCATAGTGGCTAACAAATTTATCCTCAGAGGAGTGGAGACAGAGCAGAGCATCACATGAATCGTTCTAGTTCTAACTCAGCTTGACTTACAAAGGATGCGGAAATAAAGGAGTGTGTGGAACCAAAATCAAATAATACAAAGGCAAGGTGCCCAAGTAATGGAAGTGTACCCAGAAACCACCGAGAGTCTCATGCCATAAATGCTTTTCTTGGTGCTTGCATAAGCTCTGCCTTGGTGTATCACGGGCTTGGCAGCAAAGAAATTTCTATTGATAACTTTGAGGTTGGCTAGTCTTGGCTTGACTCGGGCGGCTATTAGCTCTGTGCCTTTCTTTCCACATCCGAAGCACACTCGGACCGGGCCAAACACTTACCCAGTCTTTGCTTACCACGCTTTGCACCGTGGCTTATCTCCACTATTATTTCCCGCTCTGCTGACTTGTGGCTTCCGACTGAACTCGCACGAAAAAATGTCCGGTCTATGCGGTGCACGCCAGGGGCGCTGTGAGCTTGAATTTGGCCGGGTCCACTTCCTCTTATGATTTGCCATGGGCCGCCCCGTTAACCACTACTGCAGGCATGCGATGCTGTACTGCACCCAAATCAATTCACCCACTCTCACTGCGGAGGCATAATCGGGAGGTGCTAGTGCTTGAATAAAGCCTCGAACACTCTCATCCAAATCCCATAATGAAGCGCTCTGTTTTCTTTGCCTCTGTGTCCACCACTCGGGAGCAAAGCGAGACAAACGTGTAAATTCCTCTCATACACCTCCACTTTGCCTCCCTGTCGGCTAAGCCAGTAGAATTCTGCCTGCTTCAGAACGAGGCGCAGCGAGGATAAAATTTCCGCGTAACGCTTCCTTAAACAGATTCGGTAATTGTTTCTCCGCTAGCGACAATGGTTCCCTGGGCTGACTCCCACCATAAATACGCGTCATCCTCAAACGCATAAAGGTAGCACAGGACACCCTCTGGTCCTCAGGGCAGTTCATCAATCTGAAGATGGTCTCAATGGAGGACAGCCATAACTCAGCCACCGTGGGGTCACTGGAAGACCCATCGAAAGATCTAGGATCATACTTCCTGAAGTCCTTCAGATATCGAGACTCCAGAGTTGCATCGTTCCGCCCCTGACTTGCTTGGGCCAGCTGAGTGGCTACTGTAGCTCGCACTAGACTCTGCATAGCCTCCACCATCATAGTCATAACGTTGGTGTTCCCTTGATCCGCCACTGGAGCAACTGCAGGTACATTCTCCTGGCGACCAGGCTGGTCCTGGGGGAGGTCTCGTACGGGTGGAGCAACCTCTTCCTGTTCCAGTGGTAATTCCGGTTGGGCGTCAACGTGTTCCCTTGCCCTCCGGCCCCTACCACGTCCCCTACCTCTCCCTCGACCTCTAGGTGGCATTTTGTCGTTACAACAATACAGAGAGTTTCTAACTCAGTTTCATTATTTTCTGACTACAAGATAGGATCACCCCTTAGGGTTTTAAGTTCATGTATATGCATAAAACAGAATCATATCATAATCATTTACTTAATTAATAAAATACCAGAACGTACCTGGCGGTGACTGGAACGCGTTGTTCAACCATGGGAACTACTCTGTGCTTACTCTGTAAGCAAGTCTACAGAACCCTTAAACCTAGGGCTCTGATACCAACTGTAACGCCCCTACTTTTCAATGACCAACTCTTAGGGACATTACTACACATGCATGCATTTATAGGCCAAGAGATAAAAGATCTTAAAGAAAAAACTTCCAACCAACATCAATTGTTTTCAGGGATCCCAAATCAAATCATTTAAAACAGATAAAAGTATCAATTTAACATGGCCTATTAAAACTGTAAGTAAATTTAAACTCCAAATAAAACATAAAGAGACGACATCAGTTATAAAAGGAATATGCGGAAAAACATGTCTGTTCCCATGGTTTTAGTAACGCGCCTCCGTCACTCGCCCTGCACGTCCTTGGCCTTACCTGAAAAACATTTTTAAAAGAAAGGGTGAGTATTGCAAAACAATACCCAGTAAGTGACCTCGCTACCGAGGTTTGGGATATGCATACACATACAATCATGACTTTAAACTTGTTCGAAATATACATATGCGGGACCTAAAACTTTCTCATATTGTCAGGTCTTTAATCCATGACTTCCTTTTTATTTGCGTGGCCGACTGGTCCTCCTGAGTCATTTCATTTTTTGAGTCCCTCATAGACCCCTGTAATAATTTGAGTCCCTCACAGACCCCTGTAATAATTTGAGTCCTCACAGGACTTCACATAATTTGACCCATAGGGTCTCTATTGCATGTTTGACCATGCACATAATGATCTCAGGATACCAATGTCCACACTTCCCATTAATTCATTTCATGACATACATAGCATGCATGAGGTCCCATCATTCACATAATAATAGTGTACATGTCACAAACATCATCGTCAATATGCAAATCATACTTCTCTCATAGACAGTTTAAAGATCATACTTTTGTAGGGCGTCATGAAATATTCTCATACAATTCTTGTCATATCCTTACATGAAACACTGAAATATCATTACATAAAATACAAAGACATTCTCGCATAAAATACTAGATTATTCGCGCATAAAATATTGAAATATCTTCTCATAGAATATCCAAGTACTTTCACATAAAATCTCAGGATATTCTCGTATAAAATTCATTAAATCCTTTTTAAGTAAAATATCGTACTAATTTCACATAAAATATTGAAGTTCGTTCTCTTTAATCCCATTTAAAAAGATTCGGCACAAGGTCCCTTACCTTAGTTCGAATTCTACTCCAAGACCTAGCCCGAGCTCCCGGACTACTCTTCTCTTAGTGCAACCTGATTCACACCATAGTTCCCGAGTTCAATCTCCAAGTATTCACTAAATCCATAATCATAAGGTACTTAAATTGCGTTATTAAGGTTCCATGCCCCGCTTACCTCGAGTTTAAGGCGAATCCTTAATACTCCTTAATCCGTCTTGTCGTTTGACCTTCAACTCCGCTCCAATCTTGACTTCTGTAATTAACGTTCGAAACAGCAGTCTAAGTTCTCAATCCAACGCTTAAATATTCGATAGGTCACATATAACTCTCATTCCAAATCCATACTTAACAAAATCACACACCGGGTTATAACTTCAGAGGTTGTAGGTGCTGCTTGATCGGCGATCGGTGGGCGGTATCGGTTGATTCACGGTGGCCGATCGGCGGCGTGCTCCATAACCAGCTGCAGCGGCTGAAGTCGTGAGAAAACCGGCGAGGGTTTGCTGCTGTGCTCGTGAATGGACGAACGCTGGGACTTCGACGTGGTGGCTGGAACGAGTAAACTCCGCTCGTTGATCTGCCGGCGCAAACAAGACGTGAAGAATCGGCTGGACGTGCGTTCTCTCGGAACGGCTGCGGCATAGGTGTCGGAGGGGCTGGTCGCGCGGTCGAAGCTCGTGGATCGGCGTGCAGGTTTTCGTGGCTTGGCGTTCGTGGGTCGGCCGGCGAGGTTACTGCACAAGAGTTTCGTGGAGAACTTGAGATCTCGGTCGTGGCTTGCCGGCGGCTTGACGTACTCCACTGCAAGAAGACGAGCGCTGCCGCTCTAAGCACCACAGCTTGGACGGCGACTTGGACGGCTGGAGCGACGTGGAGTCCGGCGAGAACTTGCGACGGAGAGGCGTTCTTCCGTGGGTTTGGGTCGACGGTAGGGGCACATGATAATAATGCTTAGGGTTTTGATTAGGGCAAACTAGGAGCTTGAAGAAGATGTTGATGGCTAGGGTTAGGTTTTGCTTAAAGGAGTTTAGGGTTTAGAGGAGGAGAAGAGAATTGTTAGGTTTAGGGCTAGGGTTTTGATTCCTCCTCCTTTTGGTTGAGACTTAAGGATATTAAATACCATCCATTAGGTTAAAAATTCAAATGCCAATTACACCCTCATTTAGACATTAATAACCAAAACGCCCTTGCAATTTCCTTTTCCTTTAATTTCATAAATAATCTCATCTTAAAAGGAACAATTCACTTAAACTAAACAAAATTAAGGCCTCACTCTCACTTGAGCTTGATTAAAAACACTAATCCAACTAAACACAATGATTTAATAGAGCGTTAAATAAAATAAATAATAGTACCTGTGATGGTGGTCGTCACAAAATGAGAGAATACATTTTGGGATCCTTGGTGAGAACATGGTTTCTATTTGGTCTTTAAATTGAGTTGACAATTAGTTACTTAATAAAAAGAAGACGTGAAAATTAACATGTTCAAAGGAATGTTTAGAAAGTCAGATCCAGCAAAGTGACTTGTGGTCAATAATTCGCCACTACTACAATTTTGATATTCTTTGACACCATAACTAATCTAAGTGAGGAGGAGGGAGAAAAAAGACTGTCATAGATGGTTGGGGCCCATTTTTTTTGTGAAAAAAGTAGAGATTTACCTATTTTAAAACATTTGTGAAAGTTGTTTTTCAATGTCATACATTTATCACTTTGATTAACTGTCATTGATTCAAAATAATTTATTTTTATCTGTATGAAATTTTTTATTTTAAAGAAAAATGAGAAAAAGAAATTAAATTAGCTCTAATGTATCTCCATCCACTCTCACGCATTTTGATAGCGAGTTAAATAAAATTTATAACTAATCACTTAGGTTTGTGGACTGTGATCAAGTCGATCCACAGGGAGGCAAAACTAGTTGATTCAAATATTGATTCAATTTAAAACATGAATATGATTTAAATATTTGTTCGGACTAAACCTTGTAACAATTTAAGAGAAAAGAATTTGCATTGTTCAAATTTGGTTTTAGGAGAAGGCGTTAATTATATGTGATATACTTAACGTTTCATAGATTAATTATAAATTAAATTATAATAAAAAAGAGGTGGACATATTTAAATACGATTTAAATATTGGTTCGCTTTAAAACATCAAATCGGGATTGATCAAATTATTTAATTTAATATTAGAAATTAAATTAAATAATTATTTAAAATTAATTAATTAAATTAAGTAATTGATTTTAATTTAAAATTAATTTTAACTTAATTTTGAATTAAAATCAATTTCTTAATTTAATAAATTAATTTGAATTAAAATCAAATGAAAATTCAAATTCATTTTTAATATCAAATTAGACAAAGTTCATGATTTTGGTGAATAAGCTCCTTCAAGTTCAAATTGACCATAATTTGTAATCTCCTTCTTGAATTGTCCCCATTACTCATGAGTTGTCTTCCTATTCTAGCTTAAAGAAGCTTGAAATGACAATTAATTGAAGAAGAAACAGTAGGATAAAGAGAATTTTGCAGAAAGTTTGCTTCTCTCGTTTTTCAGACCTTTCTCCCTTCTCTCTTCAAATTCTCTCAATCAACGTTTGTTCGAAGACCTGAGGATACTAGGGAAGACTCTAGAGATGGTCTACAACCTCTTTTTGTTCAAAGAAAGCCCTCAGATTGCTTCAACGTTGAGCTTTAAAGGTTGTGTTCTTCCTTTTCTATTTTTCAAGTTTTAAACATGTTTTTGGTTTGATAAAATTGATCAAATTAGAGTATTCAAGATCCAAAATTACTTCCATTATCTTAATATGAACTCTTTCATTGCTATTAGAGCAATTTTAAGCACTCAATTTGATTGAATTTGAGTTGTCGATGTATTTTGAAATCCAATTTTTCTGGGCGTCTAAACTGATTTTCTAGTTTTGACCTTTAAATTGAGCATCAATTCGTGCTTTATTTTCTAATTGCTCAAGTGTGTTTGACCATTAATGTGTGAAAAAGAGTCTGTAAGAGTTTTGATTTCATCGGAGTCCAGGAGGGTCTTCAGTTTCAAGAGAGAAACTCGGGAAGTCACTAAAAACCAAATACAAAGGAGCTTTATTTATTCAGCGTTTAAATTCTTCAGTGCCCAAACCACGCTCACGTTCAATTTTGAAATTTAGGAAGAAGGTGACATCATCATGACGTAAGAAGATAGATTCATTGACTTTTTGACCAGTTCACTCTTTTTTGGACTTGTTAACCCGTTTTTAGTTTGGTTCGAGAAATGTCAGACCGGTTCAGGTAAGTTTCAACCTAGTTTTGCTTCTTTGGAGGTTCAGTTCAGTTTTTGGAGGTCTGGTTCAATCATTTACAACCCAGTTCAGCCTTTTGGAGGTCCGGTTCACACATTTGCAAGCCGATTAATTCGACCCAAATTCGAAGTGTTCAAAGTGGTTCGACCAATTTTCTAATCATAGTTTATAAATTAAGTTCTAATTAATTCCAATTATAAAATCGTTTTAAAATTAGTTAATTAACCTTAGGTTACATACATTTCTATGTTATAAAGTGTTTGATCATCATCACATGAATAAACATACATTTATAACATATTCATAACAAGAATAAATGCATGACAATTATATATTTAATTTTTAATTAATATAACTCTTATATTAATTATAATTAAAACATATAACTTTTGTTTCATAAATTAATATAACTCTTATATTAATTCTTATGAAACCCCAACACATGCATACTATATACTATAACAGTTACAACATACTTTCAATGGATGGAGTGTTGGGATGTATGTCCTAATCTCGTTTTGTTTGTAATTTACCATTTGAAATGAATAAGAGTTATTCATTTCATTACTTTGTGTCTCGCAAATTTTACAATTGTCCAATAAACTAAACTCCAGGGTCATTGAATATATGAGAGAACTATAACTTGAACGGTGTGTAGTAGACACACAGGGAGGATCACGTCCGAGTTAATGACCTGAACGGTCTACAGTATATGGATAGGGTTGGAGACCTAATCCTAGATACGCTGTGGATGTGGCCTGCTTTGTATTAGATACAAACAAGGTGATCTGACTCGTTCATGTGATTGACATGCGAGTGGGAGCATCCTGTGCAATGAGTTTGTACAAGATCGGACCATGAATTATTAGACCTACTGATGTAACACCGTTAACAGTATGAGACTAATAACTTCGTAGATGACCATAAATCCTAAGCATGTTACGGACTCCTGTCTGCGGGGGTCTGTCCTCTGACTAGTACGGGTGAGGGTGGTGACAATTACTTGCCAAATATTCCTATCTTCTCAGGGCCAGGACCAAGTAGGGAGCTGGGAACTTAACTACGCGAGATGGAATTCACTTGGTCCCGCCTTTAGGAAAACTAGAGGGGTTGTTCCCTTAAGTGCTGTCTCCAGGGCTTGGACAACGGGCGCCCACCCTCTCACTTGCCCGAGAGCGGTGTTGTGTATGGTTGGACCATTACAACGTTGTTGTTCATTAGAGGAGTAGTGGGGACTTAAGGAGCAAGAAGTAGACACAGGGGTAAAATGGTAATTTGACTTAGCAGTGTCTACGGACAACCTGTGAAGGGTAGACTCATGGGCATTGATTATATCAGTGGACACAATTTGTCTTACACTAACGGGAGTGCAGCTACGGGTTTTAGTGGAGTGTTACCGTAGCTAATGAATGTTGATTAACCGGGTCAAAGAGTTTGACAGGTTAATCTCGGATCATTGGACCTCGTCACTGTAGGTCCATAAGGTCCCTCGGTTGGCTCAAACTTGATTAATAGATGGTTTACGTTTTTGGTGTGAATTTGAAGTGCTCAAGTTCACTAAATGGTAAATATGTCATTTATATGAGGTATATATGACATATTATATAGTTTAATGTGAATGAGATTCACAATAAACTATAGCTTGGACTAATTGTTGAATTAGAGCTAACTAGGAGAAATTACATTGAGGGAAATTAAATTGAATGTGATTCAATTTAAAAATTCACAATTATACAAATGTGATTTGTAAAATGAGATATGAGATATCTTATTATATGTTGTTATGCAAATATTGTTGCTGAAAGAGTGTAGATTAAGAACGCGGAAGCAATTTTGGATCTTGAACACTCTAAGTTGATCAATTTTACGAAATAAAAAGCATGCTCAAATCTAGAAAAACATAGAGTATGAACACATACCTTTGTTGTTCAAAATTCTCCTAATCCGTGAGCAATTTCTTGTCACAAACACTTTGTGGACAACCTCTAGTGTCTTCCCTACTATCCTCATGCCTTGGAACAGATTCTGGGATCTTTGATAGAGAGAATTTGAAGAGAGATGGGAGAAAGGTCTGAAAAACATGAATTATCAAAATTCTGATTAATTCCTGCTAAATCTAATGGTTTCTTCTTCAATTAGAGAAACCAAAAGCTTCTTCAAGCTAGGAGAAGATGACAACAAGAAGATGAGAAGGATTTAGCAAGAAGGAGGTGCTCAATTTAAGTGAATTTGAAAAAGTAGTAAGCTTGCTCATGCTTTATCATTTGGTCCAATTGAAATTCAAAATCAAATTTGAATTTTTATTTAATTTTAATTCAAAATTAATATAAAATTAATTTTAAATTAAAAATAAATTTTTTAATTTAATTAATTAAATAATTTAATTAATTTATTTAATTTAATATTAAATATTAAATTAAATAATTGGACCAATCCTGATTTCTTAAATCGATCGTTTAAACATGAATCCATATTCATGTTATAAACCGAACAAATATTTAAATCACATTCAAATATTTTCACCTCTTATTTATTATATTTTAATTCACAATTAAACTGTGACACGTTAAGTATATCACATATAATTAACGTTTTCTCCCAAAATCGAATTTGAACAATTCAAATTCTTTTCTCTCAAAATGTTACAAGGCTTAGTCCGAGCTAGTAAGCGGACCTAATGGACCTACAGATCATGAGCTCTAAGGATACAAGATTAACAAGCCAAACTCTTTAGCCTAGCTAATCAACTTTCGTTAACCACCGGGACACTCCACTAAAGCCTAGTGGTTGAACTCTCCTCACTGTAGATATATTTCTGTCCACTCAATATAACCATGATTAGTAAGTCGATCCTTCACAGGTCGTTCATATTTACAACTGGTTCAAAATTACCGTTTTACCCCTGTAATTACTTCTTGTTCCTTAAGTCTCACTGATCCTCTAATGAACAATTGATTTGTGGTCCAACCAACAAACCGAATCCCTCTCGGGCCAATGAGAGGGGTGGGCCCTTTATTCAAGACCTGGAGTCAGCACTTAAGGGAACAACCTCTCTACTAATCCCTAAAGCGGGTAGGAGTGAATTCCATCTTGCAGAACTATGTTCCCAGCTATCTACTCGGTCTTATCCCTGAAATGGGAGGCTTATTGAGTCGGCAATCTCAGGCCACTCTCACCCATGCAAATCTAAGGATAATCCGAATAAACAGGAGTTCATGGCACGCTCAGGATTAAGATCGAGTTACCTAGGTCATCGTATGAATATAGTCGATTAAGGCGATGAACGGAGTTATAAAGTCTAAGTGACTATTTCTCGGTCCAGTCTTATGCAAGCGCATTGCATAGGACGCCCCCACTCGCATGTCTCCACATGAACGATTCAGGATCACACCGTTTGTACTTTACAAAGTGGGTCGCGTCCATAATGTCTCCAGGATAGGTACCCAACCCTATCCCTATACTATAGTGTCCCCAGGATAAGGTACCCAACCCTATCCCTATATACATCCTATAGCCATGGGTTCTTTATTGGATTAGGGTTTCAAAATATACAATTCACTTTATTCAATAACACCTTTACTGAATAAATCTCAATAATAACTTTATTGCAAAATAGAATATACATTCAACTTACAAACTCACGAGTTTTAGGACATAAAACCCAGCAGTTGCATAACCTATGGTTGTGGTAAAATGGTAAATAGGTGGAGATTTCAACTCCACCTATCACCATTATGTAAACCCCTTTGCAAGAAGGATTGGAAAGGCATTTGCTCATTT
Organism: Trichosanthes cucumerina; assembly: GCA_036507285.1. Lineage (NCBI taxonomy): Eukaryota > Viridiplantae > Streptophyta > Magnoliopsida > Cucurbitales > Cucurbitaceae > Trichosanthes > Trichosanthes cucumerina. The sequence goes on along the minus strand of CM071843.1, from coordinate 29,298,932 downwards.
TTGGATTTCTCACCAAAAAGCAAATTGAAATTCTCTCTCAAACCTCTCTCTCTCAAACTCTCCTCCCTACACCAAAAGAAGAGAATCCCACCATTCTCTTTCTACCAAAAGTAGAACAATCGAGTAATCGAGTGGAGGTGTCCAGTTCGTTGGTTTGTTCCAGGAGTTCGAGATCGTTGAGAACAACACGAAGAGTTCGTGATCGAAGGAAGGAAAACTTGAAGACGGTCTTCAACAAGTAAGAGGTTCTTCCTTGCTGTTTTTCCTTCTCAATAGCATGTTTAGCCTTATTCTATATGATAGTTTGATTTTAAGAAAACAAATTGCACAATGATACCACGACGATTCGATCGTCTTCCGCTGCGCAGGGATTTTAAATCCCTTCATGGAGCATGCTACCTATGGTTGGATTTTAAAATCTATATGGCATACAATCAGGGATCTTAATTAAAACATACATTCACAATGCATAATTAATTAAACACACTAAAGTGGACTTGTTTTGGCATCAAAGACAAGTAAACAACTAAATTATTATAATAATAATCTAGAAATATGATCGAACCACTTCGAATGCTTTCAATTTGGGCCGAACCAACTTGCAAATGTGTGAACAAGACCTTCAAAAGGATGAATCTGGCTGTAAAATGATAAACTAGGCCCCCAATTGATGAATAAGACCTCCAAATGATTAGAATCAGGCTTGAACTTACTTGAACTGGTCTGAAAATGCCTGAACTGGACCAAAAAAGGGTCGAATTGATCCAAAAACGGGTGAACCGATCAAAAAGTCAAAGAACCATAATCGATGACATCACCAATTGAACTAATGACATCATCCTTATTCAACCTTTGAAAATCACGCGCGAAGAACTTGGTCTGGAAAAAAAACTAAAAAATTAAAAAAACAAAAGGTCACTGTTTCGATTTTCAGTGACCTTTCGTGCTACTTTCTTCAAATTGAAAGTCATCCCAGACTTCGATCGACTCGAAACTTTTACGGAATCTTCTTCGCCAATTACTGCTCTAACACTCTCAAGCAATTAGAAAATAAAGCATGAATTAATGGTCAGTTTAGATGCCAAAATAAAAACATGAAAAACAGTTTCAAAATTACACCCTTCATGCTCAAATTGATTCAAATTAAGTGCTCAAAATTGGTCCGATCCCAATTGAAAGAGTACGTATTAAGAAAACGGAAGCAATTTTGGATCTGAAACACGCTGATTTGATTAATTTCAACAAACAAAAAGAATGCTCAAAACAGGAAAAACATAGTATAAGAACACAACCTTTGAAGCTCAAACTTGAAGCAATCGTAGGGCTTTCATTGAACAAAAACTAATTGTGGACCACCTCTAGTGTCCTCCCTACTATCCCCAGGCATTGGAAAAGATTGTGCGATCTTTAATTGAGAGAATTTTGAAGAAGAATCTTTGAAAGGTAAAAAACGAGAACCCAAAAAGCTTCTGTAAAATTCTCATAATTCTCCTCAATTCGTCTTCAATTAAAGCTTCATTAAGTTTTGTGAAGATGCCAACACATGAGTGATGAGGATGATTTGAGAAGGAGGTTGCGAATTTTTGCTAATTTTGAGAATGAGTAGGATGAGTCAACTTGCCAATTTGTGCAACTTGAAATTCAAGATTAAACTAGAATTTTCAAATAATTTTAATTCAAAATTAATATAAAATTAATTTTAAATTAAAAGTAATTTATTATTTAATTAATTAAATAATATAATAATTAATGGATTTTAATTTAATATAAAATATTAAATTAAACCATTTGACCGATCTCGATCTCAAATCGATTTTTCGAACATGAATGTCTATTCATGTTTTAAACCGATAAAAAATCTAAATCAAATTTAAAATGTTCATCTCTTCTTTATCATAGTTTAGTTCATAATTAAACTATGTTACATTAAATATATCGCATATAATTAACGCTTTCTCCCAAATTCGAATATGAATAATACATATTCTTTTCTCTCAAATTGTTACAAGGCTTAATCCAAGCTAGTAAGAGGGACCTAATGGACCTATAAATCATGAGCTCCAACGATACGAGATTAACTGACCAAACTTTGTAGCCTAGCTAATGCACATTCGTTAACCACTAGGGCACTCCACTAAAGCCCAGTGGTTGCATTCTCCTCATTGTAGATATATTTTTGTCCACTCGATATAACAATGATTAATAAGTCGATCGTTCACAAGTTGTTCGTAATTACAGTTGGGTCAAAGGAACCATTTTACCCCTGTAATTACTTCTTGCTCCTTAAGTCCCACCTGATCCTCTAATGAACAATTGGTTTGTGGTCCAACCAACAAACTGAATCCCTCTCGGACCAATGAGAGGGTGGGACCGTTGTTCAAGACCCGTAGTCAACACTTAAGGGAACAACCTCTCTACTAATCCCTAAAGCGGGTAGGAGTGAATTCCTCTTTCAGTGGGCGTCCCCATTGTAGTGGAAACACATTCCTTTTTCTCCAACGTCCTTGTGAAGAGATCGAATCCCGCAGCGGAAGCGATTGTGAATCGCGTGTTCTTTATTTTGTTGCATAGATTTCATTTAAGAACAATGTATATAAGATTAAGCATTTAATACAAAGTAGGAGAATAAGAAAACTACCTTTGAAGAACGCTTTCTTCTCGAGTTCCTTCTCCAACGATCACGATCTCAACAAAACGAACCCGAACCGTGTGAAATTCCGCCACTAGATCTTCTCCGTTGTTCTCTAGGTTAGGGAGGAATGTGGGTTCCTTTAGGATGAGTTGTGGAGGTTTTGAGAGAAGTTGTATTTGAAACTTTTCCAACAACACAACAATATTGAACTCTAGGGTTACCAAAGCTTTTTTTTTTTTTTCAAAGTTGCATCTTATGCAACTATTTATAATGAAGTAGGATGAAAATTACAATCCTATCCCTCATTCATTCTCTCATTAGCTTATAGTTAATATGTGAATCTAATTCACATTAGAGCTATATATTATATCAGTTATATCACATATAATTGATATAACACCTCATATATGAAATTGAACACATCAATCTCATTCCTAACTTTATACCCTCAATATTACCATGTTGAGCCAACGGAGGGACCTAATGGACCTACAGTTCATGAGCTCCAATGATGTGAGATTAACTGATCAAACTCTTTGATCCAGTTAATCAATGTTCATTAACTACATGTCACTCCACTATAGACTTGTAGTTGCACTCTCCTCACTGTAGATTATATTGCGTCCATTGATATAATCATTACACATGAATCGACCATTCACAGGTTGTTCGTAATCATAGTTGGGTCAAATTACCATTTTACCCCGATGATTACCACTTTATTCCTTAAGCACCACTGATCCTCTAATGAACAACAAGTCTATGGTCCTACCATAAACTCATTCCTTTTTAAGCCAGTTTAGAGGGCGGGGCCCCATTGTTCAAGACCTCGACTCAGTTCTTAAGGGAACAACCCATCTAATTCCTAAGTGTAGAAATGATTGAATTTCATCTAGCATAGTTAAGTCTTCAGCTACCTTCGAGGTTTTGTCCCTGAGAAGGTAGGCTTATTGAGTCGGCTACAGGCCACTCTCACCCATACTAGTCTAAGGACAAACCCCTATAAGCAGGAGTTCTTAACTTGTTGTGGATTCAAATCGAGTCATTAATGACCATCTATAAATTATTAGTCTTATCCTATTAACGACGTTATACTAGTTAGACAAATAATTTGCAGTCCGGTCTTGTATGAAATCTCCATACAGGATGCCCCCACTCGCATATCAACCACGTGAATGAGTTGGATTACCTCATTTGTACTAATTACAAAGTGGGTCACATCCATGGCGTTACAAAAACCTTATTCTTTTACCATAGACCATTTAGGTTATACTCTTGAACACAATCCAAATAGTGTCTACTACACTGATGTTCAAGATATATTATAGCCTTGGAGCTTAGTTTATTCGATTTATAAAGCAAGAATATAATTTTATCAAAACAAATAACTCTTTATTTATTTGATCAAAATTACATAACTTTAGGGCACAAATCCAAACAATCTCCCACTTGACCGAAAGCTTGTGGAGTACTAAACATTACAATAATTTAAATACAATAAACTAGGGCATCGATATCCTTTGTACAATATACTCCCACTTGTCCTAGTTGGGGAAAACTTGTAAACCTATACCTTTTAGGCGACTCTTAAATACTTTAGTCATGAGAGCCTTTGTAAAATGATCAGCAATGTTGTGCTCTAAGGCTATCTTCGTGACGATCAAGTCTCCTCGATGCATGATCTCCCGGATGAGATGATATTTCCGCTCAATATGCTTTCCCCTCTTGTGACTTCGGGGTCCCTTTGAATTTGCCACGGCACCACTGTTATCACAATACAACGTGATGGACAAACTCATATTTGGAATAACTTCAAAATCTAACATGAATTTTCTTAACCAAACGACCTCTTTAGCTGCTTCACAAGCTGCTACATATTCGACCTCCATGGTGGAATCAGCGATGCATCCCTGCTTCACGCTTCGCCATACTACAACTCCTTCGTTAGAGTAAATCATCGACCTGTGTAGATTTCCGAGAATCTTTATCGGGTTGAAAGTCTGAATTGTATCCCTGTAAGGATCAAATCCTTAGCCCCATACACAAGAATGTAGTTCCTTGTTCTCCGTAGATACTTAAGGATCGTTTTAATCGTTGTCTAGTGTTCAGGTCTTGGATTGGATTCATACTTACTGACCATTCCAACTGCAAAATAGATGTTTGGCCTAGTACAAAACATGGCGTACATCAGACTCCCAACAGCTGATGCATAAGGAATCCGTCTCATATCCTCAACTCCTTGAAGTGTCTTAGTACACTGTTCCTTAGACAAATGAACTTCATATATAAAAGGCAATAAACCCTTATTGGAGTCTTGTATCTTAAACCTCAACAACATTTTGTCGATGTAAGATGTCTAAGACATGGCTAGTATTTTATTCTTGTGGTTCCAGACAATCTGGATCCCAAGAACAAACTACGCTTCACCCAAATCTTTCATTTGGAATTGCATAGCTAGCCAATTCTTAATGTCAGTAAGATAACCTACATCATTCATAATGAGTAGGATATCATCCACATACAGAAATAGGAATGCGACAGAACTATTCATGATTTTCTTGTAGACACAAGGTTCATCATCATTTTGATCAAATCCAAATGATTTGATTGCCTCATCAAATCTTATATTCCAAGACCTAGAGGCTTGTTTCAGTCCCTAGATTGACCTTTTAAGCCTGTAAACCTTTTGCTCTTGTCCCGATTCAATGAACCCTTTGGGTTTGTCCATGTAGATGTTCTCGTCAAGATTTCCATTCAAGAATGTTGTCTTAACATTCATTTGCCATACCTCATTGTCATAATATGCGGCAATGGATACGAATACACTTTGCCATAGCAACAGGCAAAAAGGTTTCCACATAGTCAACCCCTTCAACCTTGGTATAACCCTTTGCTACTAGTCTAACTTTGAAGGTTTTCACCTTTCCATCTACACCACGCTTTCTCTTGTAGATCCACTTACAACCTATAGGTTTTACCCTATCAGGTTTATCTACAAGATCCCAAACAAAATTGAAGTACATAGACTCCATTTTTTGGTCCATGGCTATGACTCATTTGTCTTGGTCTTTGTCAACCATTGCTTGGTTATAAGTCGATGGATCCTCATAGTCGTCATCTGGTATAACAACTTGGGTTTCAGATAAACGCATGTAACGGTCAGTTTGTGTTATAACCCTCCCACTACGTTGAGGCATACTCAACTCTTGAGATGGACTCTCATGACTAGACAAGCTAGTATCAACAACTTTTGTTGACGTACTAGCTTTATTAGCAACCTTTACTATTGTTCCGTGTAACTCACTTAACACAACTTTACTTTTTGGTTTGTGGTCCCCGATATGGTCCTCCTCTAAGAAAGTTGCATTTGTTGACACAAATACCTTATCTTCCTTAAGATCAGAGAATAATCCACCTCTTGTTTCTTTTGGGTAGCCTACGAATAGGCACAATTTTGAACGTGAATCCAACTTCTTTGGATTTGTCACAAGCACATGTGTTGGACAACCCCAAATTCTAAAATGACATAAACTACCTTTACATCCTTTCCAGAGTTCAAAAGGTGTTTCAGAAACACTCTTTGATGGCACATTGTTCAAAATGTATCTCGCAGCCTCTACTGCGTAACCCTAAAAGGAATTCAGGAGATGAGCATAACTCATTGAACGAACCATGTCCAACAACGTTCTATTTCTCCTTTTCGATACACCATTTTGCTGGGGCGTATCGGAAACTGAGAGTTGGGATGTAATTCCATGTTCTATCATATAGTTCGAGAATTTTAAATCCATGTACTCTCCACCTCAATCTGATCGAATTGTTTTAATTGTTTTACCTAATTGATTTTCAACTTCAATCTTGAATTTCTTGAACTCTTCAAGTGCTTCAGACTTATGATGCATTAGGTAAATATTCCCAAATCTAGAACAATCATCTATGAAAGAGATGAAATATTCATAATATTCTCTGGTTTTAACATTCATCGGACCCCAAGGGTCTGAATGTATAAGCTCAAGAGGTTCTTTGGCTCTCAAACCTTTTCCACTAAAAGGTCTTTTAGTTATTTTGCCTTCCAGGCAGGATTCACATACATGTAAAGTATTTTCTTCTAAGTCATTTAGAAGTCCATTCTTTACCAATCTTTCAATCCTATTGAAGTTAATGTGACCCAATCTAAGATGCCAAAGATGAGCATTTTCTTGAGGAGAAATTTTACGTTTCTTAATTTGTGTGTTTGCAGTTTTAAATAATTTAGTGTTCAAAACCATTTAGACTTAATTAGGCCTTAAAACATACAACCCATTTTCTAATGAAGTTGAACATATTTTCAAACCTTTCTTTAAAATAAACACTTTATTCAAAGAAAACGAAATAGAAATACATCTTTCTATAAGGCAAGAAATTTAAATAAGGTTTCTAGTAAACCCTGGTATCACTAATATATTGTCTAACAACATATATTTCTTGCCAAAATTAAGTTTCATTGTGCCAATTGCTACAGCCGAGACAACTTCTCCATTTTCAACCCAGAGCGTTATCTCTCCTTTCTGTAGCTGTTGTTAGGAATCAATAACCTGAAAAAAAGAGAAAACATGATTAGTGGCGCCTGAATCAAGTATCCAAGCAGTTTTATCAGTATCCACTAAACAAGCTTATAAGAAATGTAAACCATATTTACCTTCCTTCTTTTTTTCTGCAATGTACTTCGGACAGTTTCGTTTCCAATGTTTGTCTTCATTGCAGGCGAAACACTTTCCTTTGTCTGCAACTTCTTTGACCTTCTTGCCCTTCGGTGCGGCAGCTTTATCAGGTCGTTTCCCTTTACCAACCTTCATGTTCTTTTTCTTCCCATTAAGGTTGGAAGAAGATGAAGCCACTGTTTTTTATCCAGAGGTCGAACCTCTATGATAACTTCTACTGACAACATTTGCCTCACCTTTCGATCCCTAAATTTTCATCTAAGATTGAAAGGTCTGAGTTTATTCATAAGGGAGGTAAGATTAAAAGTAAGGTTATTCATAACATCATTACTTCTAAATTGTAGTAAACTATCTGGAAGAGTTTCATTGATAGAAGTACCATTCGACTTCAGCGGTGTTAAAGTGCACCTTCATATCCGGACATGATCCCAGCATGAACCTCGGCATCCTCGAGTTGAATATATACTTGAGGGCATTGTGTCGGGCTTGTGTAGACTGTTGTCCAAACATACCCTGCACTGAATCCATGATTTCTTTAGCGATCATCATGCCCTCGTGCTTCCTGGCTAATATGCCAGACATACTTGCCAGCATATAGACCTTGGCCTTATTATTAGCCTTGGTCCATCGATCTTATGGATCACAAACATTTTGTGTAACATTCGAGCCTGACACCTGAGGACACTCCTCAGTCAACACAATATTCAGATCATCCACTACCAAAATAATGTTATGTTTGTTTTTCCATATCATCATGTTCTCTCCGATTAATGTTTCGGCACCCAATTGTAACGCCTCAGGCAAAGGATCTCCTGTGACTTGGTTGCGTCACTATATCATCCATGACTGCTTGTAAGAGTGAAGATACTATGCCCACAAACCAACACAGGGTCTTTTCAGCATGGTTTGTCCTCACTCACATGCTCCCTAGGAAAATCCCCAGGAGGTCACCCAACATAGGATTGCTCCAAGCCAAACACGTTTAACTATGGAGTTTCTATGATTGAGCAACCGTAAAGGAAGGTGTACCTTGTTAGTATAGGTAGTAGCTATCAATTCTTTTAAGCCTTTCTGATCTATACTTTCATCTTTCTCAATCATACTATCATATTCTCAGGATCACTCTCATTGAGATGTGATCCCGGTTCATTCATGTACCCCTCCTTATCTCGGGTGTCACATGCCAAAAAGCTTCCGCTTTAGTTTGTCCCCAAACCACATCTTACTAGGAGACGTTCCGCACTTATGCCATTTGTAACGCCTTAGGCCTAGGATCTCGTACGATTTGGTTACGTCACTATATCATCCATGATTGCTTGTAAGAGTGAAGACACTATCCCCACAAACCAACACGTGGTTCTTTCAGCATGTTGTGTCCTCACTCACATGCTCCCTAGGAAAATTCCCAGGAAGTTATGAGGATATGAAAGTATAGTTGAGAAAGGCTTAAAAAGAATTGATAGCTACTAGTTATACCAACAATGTGTTTAATTAAAAATGATGTTTAATTAATTAATTTAGGAGTTAATTAAATACATTAATTAAATATGATTTAATTAATGATGATTTGTAATATGATTAAATTAATACTATTATTTAATTATTACTTAATTAATTAAAATAGAAAACGTGTGTGAGACACGTTTCCCAATACCCCATATCTCTTCAACTCCCATCGATAAGTATGGGAGGGAGGAGAGAGATGATGTGATCGATCAATCCCGGCAATTAACGAATTCTGTGCAAAAAGAATTCTTTCTCTCTCTCTCAATTCCTTCCCTTTTCACCTTTTCCAATCACATTGGAGGCCTTCCCACAAAAGCCTAGATCTAAGCTACTCAGAGATATAGGAGGTTCTCTTTGTGGTAGCGTCCTGTTGAAAGAACAGAGGAATATTTTTGGTTTGTTGTCTTTCATTATGCAAATTGGATCAAGGAGTTCTTTGGATTGAGAAACTACAAAGGTAAATGATTTCTTACTTTTAGTTTAAGCTTTTACAACATGTGTTTGCATAATTAGTTTCATGCCTAATTAGATTAGATTTACTGTTTATTCTCTGTTTTTATCCAATGTACTAGTATTTGGAATAAATCAAAATAAACAAGCAATTGATCCATAAAAACACGTTTTCGCTGCTCACAGGGATCAGATCTCGATCATATCACAGAGATTTGTGGATGGAATTTAAATGTATCTTATATTGGGGTTTGTGCACTAAAACACGTAGTTTGTAATTTTTTGTTCTAATTAATATAATAAAGAGTTATTATTTTTAATTAAGTGTTATTGTTCATTATTTACGATATTGCCATTGTTTTAACCATAAATCTAATAAACTAACATCCAACGCTCTAAAATGTCTCTTGAACTGAATGCAGTGTACATATAAAGGATCTCAGTTCGAGATACAACCTAAAGGGTCTATAGTAAGGGGATAAGGTTTGGGTACCTTACCCTCGTAATACTATGATATGAACCACTTTGAATTTGATACAAACACAGTGATCCTAGCGTGTTTGTGTAGACGACATGTGAGTTGGGATATCCTATGTGATGAGATCGCATAAGACCAAACCGCAAAATAGTAACCGCTAGGTGTAACTCTGTTGACTCGTTAGGTTTTTATTTTACTACGATGACCTAGGGAACTTTATCTAAATCCTCAAAAGGTTACGAACTATTGTTTGCGAGAGATTGTCCTTTGACTAGTATGGGTGAGAGTGGCCAGATTCACCGACTCAAGATGCCTACCTTCTTGGAGACAAGACCGAGTGAGCGACTGGGGACTTAACTTAGCAAGATGGAATTCACTACTTTTAGCCTATTAGGGTAAGTAGATGAATGTTCCCTTAAGTGGTGTCTCCGGGACATCAACAAAGGGTTCGACCCTCTCATTGGACCGAGAGGGACTTCTGTTTGTTGGTAGAAACACAAACAAATTGTTCATTAGAGGAGCACTGGTACTTAAGGTAAAAGATGTAACCCAGGGGTAAAACACTAATTTGACCCAGCTTGTGTTACGAACATCATGAAGGATTGACTTGCTATTATTGGTCAATATCCGTGGGCACAAAAATAATCTGCAGTGAGAAGAATGCAGTTTGTGGGACATTAGTGGAGTGTTCCCGCAGTTAACGAATGTTGGAACTTCTAATCTGTAGGTCCATTAGGTTCACCTTCTAGCTCGTAAAGGGTTCTTAGATCGTTTGAATTTGAAATGTTCAAATTTAATTAGGGAATAAATTTAATGTATATAGATACGTTATAATATAAAGTTTTGGAACTTTATAAATTTAATGTGAATATGATTCATATTAAATTATATGACATAATTAAATATTTGAAAGAGTTCAAATATTAATTTAATTGTGAATGTGATTCATATTAAAAAACTATAGGTTAAAATTTAATGTGCATGAGATGTGCATTAAAACTGTATGTTAGAGGAGAATTGGATTAAATATGATTTGATCTTAATTAAATATATGATATTTAAAGATTAATTAAATATATGATATTTAACTAAATAATTAATTAAATTTATTTTAATTAATTTAATAATTAATTAATTAGTGGAAACGTGTCAGGAGGACACGTTTCCCTGGGGAGTGGGGGAAGGACTCCTCTCGTTTTACCTTTCAATGCAGAGGTAAAACGAATTGTTGTGAATTCTCTCTTACAACCAAAATTCCCACACCTCTCCAATTGTTGGATTCCTCTCACCATGGAATTGATCTAAGTGGAACTCAGAGAAATATAGGGTTTACTGTATGGTAGTGCCTTGCTAAAAACAGAGAGTATTTCTTGTTTGCTGTTGCTGTACAAATTTTGGAGGAGCAATGAGTTGCTGCTAGATTTGATCTACAAAGGTAATTAATATTTCTTTCGTTTTAGTTTTAGAACTTATACAACATGTTTGCACGTTTAGAATCCATGCCTAATTAGATTAGATTTATTGCTTATCTCTCTGTTCTTACCCAATGTATTAGTATTTGGAATAAACCAAAACAAGCAAGTAAAATGATCTTTAAACCATGTTTCCGCTTTTCACGAGGATCACATTCCCTTCATCTTATACACTACAATTTCTTCCACTCAGCACTTTAGTTTAACGGGATTGACCTAGATAAACCGATTATATTTACCTAAGTCTACTAATATAACGCTTAATTAACGACACTCACGAAAATATAACCTATGAATCTCCGGACCAGATTCACTCCCACGTCGATTCTCAGGTAGAGGTATTCCGCAAAGCGTCAGCTTAAATACCCCAGCCTTAGACAGAACCTTTCTTAGACAGAGTTACTAATTAGTCACCATTCATAAGTCACATTTGATTTCCTAACTCTAATCTTATTAGAAATAGAAAACCTAAGTCTAAGTAATTTTAGTTCTAACCCATTTAAAACTGATTAATTAAGTTAGGTTACATGCATTTCTATGCTATTGTGCTTGATCATTCATCACATGAATAATAAACCTATATAACATGCATTCATCACATGAATTAATGCATGTCAATGCTTTTAATGTAAATAATATAACACTTCTATTGATTAAATTAAAACATGCTTTATATTATAACTCTTATAATATAACCTATCATGGATAGTATATATTATAACACTTATAATATAAACATTATGCATGAAATTCTTAACCTAAGGTGAGATTTTAAAACTATATGACACACATTATGCATATAATTCAATCATACAACATTTTCATAACAAAATAACAAATTGGACCGGTTTTGGCACCCTAGGGACTTTAATTTAATTAATTAACACGAATATAATTCTTATATTAATATTAATTAACTAAAATTAATTTAATAACTTGTTTTACAAGAATAAAATAACATAGAGTAACTTATTTTCGGAAATACCCGCAACCACTATGCCTCTTTGCAACTTTGCACTTCCCCAGCGTCTTGGTGCGTGCTCAACATGCACAACGTTGCAACGTCGCGCCTCGCGTTGCAGCACTGCGCATGCAACTGGCGTCTCAACTCTGAAGGGTAATGCAATATTGAACTGCAGAACCTTCTCCTTCCGCATGGATAGCGTTGAGACACTCGTCTCAACGCTGTCCTCTGTACAACAACATAGATTGCTGGAAAATGCTTGTTTCCGCTTCTTTTCTTCACAACATCTCATGCAACCAATGACATGGACTTACAGACTCGATTTACTTTAAATTATGCCCAAAACAACGGGCCTTTACATTGATCTTATCAACGAAGAATGTAAATCTAGTATAAGTGCCAAAAACCAAAACATCCCTTTTGCAAACCATTAACATTCATCACATGAAATTAATGTTACCCACCTAAATACAAAATACCCAATGAAGGGCAACGTTGGGCTCTGATACCAACTGAAGGGAATGGATTTCCGGCAGCGGAGGCGTTGTAAAACGTGGTTGATTCGTTGTGTTTCTATTTTCTTAAAATTGAATGCATCAACATACATTTCTAGATTAAGCATGTTGTTTAAAGAAGCAAAACAGAAAGTAAGAGTCATACTAACCTCTTGGAGAACCTTTCTTCGATTTCCTCTTCGATTTCTCTCGATCCTCAATCCGAAACTAGAACTGAACACAAAGACACTCCTGAAAGATCTTGTCGGTTGTTCTCGGGAGGTAGAGGGAGAGTGATGGAACTCCCTTTGGGGAATTTGGATTGGAATAAGTTGTACATAATTAAGAGGGAAGCTATAGAGAATTTGCTTTTGTTCTTGGGATGAAATTCCGAAAATGAGAACAAGTACATACCAAATGATTCATAAAGCACCTATTTATAATGGTGTGTGGTGGAGCCAAAATCTCCACAAATTCACCATTTTACCACAACCATATGATATGCATTAAGGTATCCATATCTTATTATAGAAATCCTATTTGCATAATTGTTAAATTTTAAATCGAATCATATTCAATTTAATTCATCTCAATTCAATTTCTCCAAATTAGCCCTAATTAATCAATTAGGCTATACTATAGTTTATTATCAATATCATTCAGATTAAATTATATATTATGTCAACTATATCACATATAAATGACATAAGTACCCTTTTAATGAATTTGATAATTTCAAATCCACTCCAAATCGTAAACCCTCATTTTGTCCAATTTGAGCCAACCGAGGGACCTGATGGACCTAAAAATGACGATCTCCATGAAGGATTTGGAATTCCCGTAGCGGAAGACGTTGTGAAACGTCGTTGATCCGTTATGTAATTCTATCTTAAAATTTAACTAAATAACTTTAATTATAGGCTAAACATGCAAATAGGAGAAGAAAAGAGTAAGGAACCTCGGTACTTACTTGTTGAAGAACACTTCTTTAATGCTTTCCTCCTCCGGTCACGATCTCTCTCGAACGGATGATCTCCTCGAACACGAACCTCGATCCGAACAGCAAGACACCTCCACAGGGTCTTCTCGGTTGTTCTCGGGCGGTTGAGGGAGAGTGTGTGGGACTCACTTTAGTTTTGGGTGAGGAGAGATTGTGAGAGATGAGAGAATTCTAGTGAGAAAATCTTTTGATCTCTTTGGATGAAAATCCAAAAAATGGCAATTACTTTATGAGATGCCTTTGAATGCACCTATTTATAATGGTGTGTGGTGGAGATAAAATCTCCACCAATTCACCATTTTACCACAACTATATGAAATACAAGTTATATTTGCATATTATATAATATAAGGTATCTCATACCTTATTATACAAATCTCATTTGCATAAATGTAGAATTTTAAATTGAATCACATTCAATTTAATTTATCTCAATTCAATTTCTCCAATTAGCACTAATTAATCAATTAGGTTGTACTATAGTTTATTATGTATCTCATTCACATTAACCTATATATTATGTCATCTATATCTCATATAAATGACATAAATACCTAAATAATGAATTTGAACACTTTAAATTTACACAAAACTGTAAACCCTCAATTTGTCCAATTTGAGCCAATCGAGGGACCTAATGGACCTACATGTGACGAGCCCCAATGATCCGAGACTAACCTGTCAAACTCTTTGACCCAGTTATTCAACATTCATTAGCTACAGTAACACTCCACTAAATCTCGTAGTTGCACTCTCACCACTGTAGGGCAAGTTGTGTCCATCGATATAACCAATACCCATGAGTCAACCCTTCACAGGTTGTTCGTAGACACTGCTTGATCAAATTATCGTTTTACCCCTATGTCTACCTCTTGCTCCTTAAGTCCCACTGCTCCTCTAATGAACAACTACGTTGCATGGTCCAACCATAAACAACAACCCTTTCAGGCCAGTGAGAGAGTGGGGCCACATTGTTGAAGCCCTAGAGACAGCACTTAAGGAAACAACCCCTCTAGTTTCCATAAGTCGGGAACGAGTGAATTCCTTCTTTTATAGTCAAGTTCCCAGCTCCCCACGTTGTCATGTCCCTGAGAAGATAGGCATATTGGGCGAGCAACAATGGCCACCCTCACCCGTACAAGTCAAAGGACATACCCCCACAAACAGGAGTCCGTAACACGCTTAGGATTAAGGTCGAGTCACTAATGGTCATCTATGAAATTATTAGCCCTATATTGTTAACGGTGTTTCATTAGTAAGTCTAATAATCCACGGTCCGGTCTTGTACAATCTCAATGCACATGATGCCCCCACTCACATGTCAACCACATGAACAAGTCAGATCACCTCGTTTGTATCAATACAAAGTGGGTTGCATCCAAAGTGTGATGTGAATGAGGTTCCCAACTCTATCCATATACTGTTGACCGTTTGGGTCATTAACTCGAACGTTATCCTCCCTGTGTGTCCAATATACACCGTTCAAGTTCTTAGTTCTCTCATAATGCAATGACCCTGGGGCTTAGTTTATTGGATTAAGTTTATGAAATATGCGAGACACAAAGTTGAAATAAATAACTCTAATTTACTTACAACTTGAAATATTACAAACTACACGAGATGAGTTTGTTGAGATATTTGTCCTAATCTCGTGTTTGTAAATTATTGTTTGAAATTAATAAGAGTTATTTATTTTATCACTTTGTGTCTCGCAATATTTATAAACTTTTCCAATATACTAAGCTCCAGGGTCATTGAATTTATGAGTGAACTAGAACTTGAACGGTGTGTAGTGGACACACAGGGAGGATCACGTTCGAGTTAATTACCCGAACGGTCTACAGTTTATGGATAGGGTTGGAGACCTAATCCTAGATACACTGTGGATGCGACCCGCTTGTATTAGATACAAACGAGGTGATCTGACTCGTTCATGTGGTTGACATGCGAGTGGAGGCATCCTGTGCAATGAGATTGTACAAGACCGAATCGTGAGTTATTAGACCTCACCGATGTAACACCGGATTGGCGAAGGGACTAATAACTTCATAGATGACCATTAGTGACTCGACTTGAATCTGGCGTGTTACGACTCTCTCTGCAGAATCTGTCCTTTGATTAGTACGGGTGAGGGTGGTCACAGTTACTCGCCCAATATGCCTATCTTCTCAGGGACAAGACCAAGTAGGGAGCTGAGAACTTAACTACGCGATATGGAATTCACTCGTTCCCGCCTTTAAGGAAACTAAAGGGTTTTTTCCCTGAAGTGTTGTCTCTAGGGCTTGGACAACGGGCGCCCACCTTCTCACTGGCCCGAGAAGGGTGTTGTGTATGGTTGGACCATCACAATGTGTTGTTCATTAGAAGAGTAGTGGGGACTTAAGGAACAAGAGGTAGACATAGGGGTAAACGGTAAGTTGACCCAGCTGTGTCAACGAACAACCTTTGAAGGGTCGACTCATGGGCATTGGTTATATCAGTGGACACATAATATTCTGCACTGACGGGCTATAGTGGAGTGTTACCGTAGCTAATGAATGTTGATTAACCGGGTCAAAGCGTTTGGCAGGTTAATCTCCGATCATTGGAGCCCGTCACTGTAGGTCCATTAGGTCCCTCGGTTGACTCAATCTTGGTTAAAAGAAGGGTTTATATTTTAGTATGAAATTGAAGTGTTCAATTTCACTTAAAGGGCATTTATGTCATTTATATGAGATATGAATGATATAATATATAGTTTAATGTGAATGAGATTCATAATAAACTCTAGGTTAGCCTAATTGTTGAATTAGGGGTAATTGGAGAAATTAATTGAGAGAAATTAAATTGGATGTGATTCAATTTAATTAAACCACAATTGTTGCAAATGTGATTTGCAATATGAGATATGAGATATCTTATATTATGTGGTTATGTAAATGAGATTTGCATAACCTTCGGTTGTGGTAAAGTGGTAATAATGTGGAGATTTTAACTCCATGATTATTCCACTATATAATCCCTTCTTGCAACTAAAAAGTCATGCAATCTCTCATTTTTTGGATTCTCACCCAAAAAGAAGAGAATTCTCTCTCACTTTCTCTCAACTCTCCTCCCTCTCCAAAACACCAATAGTCCCACCACTTTCCTTCTTCCAAAGGAAGAACAACCGAGAAGGTCGTTGGTGGTGATCTGGTTTTGCTCAAGAAAATTTTTGTTGAGATCGAGAAGCACGAAGTGTTCGTGACCGAGGAAGAAACCTTGAAGAGAGTCTTCAACAAGTAAGTAGTTTTATCTTGCTGTAATTTCTTCCTTCCTAGTATGTTTAGCCTAGATCTAATAGTTAGATCATTTTGACAAAATCATGTAGCGTAATGATACCATGACGATTCGATCGTCTTCCGCTGCGCGAGAATTTTCATTCCCTTCAATTGGTATCAGAGCCATTTTTATGGTTCTTCATTATGCACTTTGTTTGTAAAAATAGGTGGGTATTTACATTAAATTCATGAGATGAATGTTGGTTTGCGAATTTAGATGTTTTCGGTTTTGACACTAGATTATATTTACAATTTATGTTGATGAGATCACTGTAAGGGCCCATTATTTTTGGGCATTTTGTTGTAAATCGAGTCTGTAAAGTCCGAGTCTTTAGTAGCAAGAGTTGTTGTGAAGAAATTGGAGCGGAAACGGGCGAATTTCGAACCACAAACATTAAAGGAGTTTGTTGTACAGGCGACGACCTTGAGACGTTGTTCCTTGGCGCTCAACGCTGGGCTAGCGGGAGAAAGGCACGCTGCAAGACAACGTTGCAACGCGCGGCCGGCGTTGAGAATCTTTGGTCGACACCGAAGCGGCGGCGCGTTACAACGCGCACGCGCGTGAGAGCGATTCGCGAGCGCTTTCATAGCGTGGGCAAACCCGATGCTTAGTGGGCGCTTTTTTTTCTGTTTTTTAAATTGTATTTTTATTTTCCTTATTTTTAAAATACATTTATTTATTTATTTAATTATTTTTTTAAATAATATTAATATATGTGTTATATTAATGTTATTTAATTAAATAATTGCCCCTATGTGCCAAAACCGGTCCAATTTTGCTATTTAATTATTTTATCCATGAGATGTATGATTTAATTAGATTCTATGTGCATAATGTATGTCATATAGATTTAAAATCCCACCTTAGGTTAAACATTTCATGCATCATTTATATTATAAGAGTTATAATATATAGTTTGCATGACAGGTTATATTATAAGAGTTATAATATAATTAAATACATGTTTAATTTAATTAATATAAGTGTTATATTTTTTACATTAAAGTATGCTCATGCATTTATATTCATGTGATGAATTATATTATGTTATAGTATATAGTTATTCATGTGATGAATGATCAAGCACTATAACATAGAAATGCATGCAACCTAAGTTAATTATTAGTTTTAAAGAGTTTAGAACTTGAATAATTAGACTTAGGTTTTCTATTTTCTAATGAGATTAGAAATTAGGAAATTAAAGTTTAGTCTATGAATGAGGACTGATTAGTAACTCTGTCTAAGGAAGGTTTTGTCTAAGGCTGGGGTATTTAAGTTGACGCTTGTGGAACACCCCTACCTTGAAACCGACCTGGGAGTGAATTCGGTACAGAGATTCTTAGATTATACTTATCGTGAGTGTCGCTAATTAAAAGCGTTTTAATTTACTCAAATAGACCTAAGTTATAATGTGATTATAGACTTAGGTTAATTCCATATAAGAGTTATATTGGTAGACTTAGGTAAATTTTTGTCGGTTTATCTAGGTGAATCCCTATTAAAAGTAAAGTGCTGAGTGGGAGGAAATAAAGTGTATCAGATACATTTGAATTTCCAACCACAAATCTCCTTAAAGTCCCCCTTGTGAGATCTATACTCGGCCTCGTGGCGCAAATGGGAGCGTCCCCCTTCGGGCGGAATTTGTAGGTCAATATCATCGTGGATGGAAAGAGTACTTATAGTGAGTGGGAGCGGGACTTATTAAAACGAGACCCACGGTCTCTTCTTTCGATTTACACCGTGAGACACCTATGATCCGCCTGCTAGTTTGGCCTGAACCAGACAATCCCTTCGGTGGCTATTGTTTGGACGGATGCTTGCAAACTTAAAGATTGAGGGTGACACTCACAGAATTCGTTAAGTGTTAATGAATTCGACCAAACAATGGTAATTGGACGCCTAATGAAATAAGAGTTATTCATGAATTAGGGTCTGAACGAGAAAGTCTCGTCGTAGATAAGGAGTGTTCTGTTCACCCTTCAGTGGCGGTCATTCTAAACCTTTAGGGTATCATTGCAAAATTTTGAATGACATAGGGATGATGAAACAATTTTGCTAAAACTTGATTGGATTTCAAAAGCTTTTTGCGAGACTAACACAAAATTTTCTTAATTTTTCAGCTTAAAACATGTCTAGCGCAATAATAGCTCTACTCGTCTCCGATAAATTAGTGGGAGATAATTACCAAAGTTGGAAAACAACATAAACAAAATTGTGGAAACTGACGACATTAAGTTCGTGCTGTCTGAGGAGTGTCCTCAGTTTCTGGGCTCGACTGCGTCGCAAAGTGTTCGCGATGCATACGATCGATGGATCAGGGCCAATGAAAAGGTCAAGGTCTACATCATTGCCTGCATGTCTGATGTATTGGCGAAGAAACATGAGGTGATGGTCATCGCCAAGGAGATCATGTAGTCCTTGCAGGAAATGTTTGGACAACAGTCCTTTCACGTCCGGCATGACTCGCTCAAGTACGTCTTCAACGCACGGATGAAAGAGGGGTCGTCTGTCCGTGAACATGTTCTAGACATGATGACCAACTTTAATCTGGCTGAGATGAACGGGGCTTAGATCGACGAGTCGAGCCAAGTCAGTTTTAATTTGGAGACTCTTCCGAAGAGTTTCCTTCAGTTTCGTAGCAATGCTGTTATGAACAAAATTAGCTACACTCTGACTACCCTCCTCAATGAGCTACAGAATTTCCAGTCCTTGAAAAGGGCCAAGGCATCGAAATCTGAGGCAAATGTTTCCTACAGGTCTTATCACAGGGGTACGACCTCTAGGACGAAACCTGTTACTCCTTCACGCCCGAAAGGGAAGAAGAGGATGAAGAGGGGTAAAACTGACTAAGCTGCCACCCACAAGGTAAGAAGGTCAAGGACGTTGCAGAGAAAAGAAAGTGTTTCCACTGCAATGGGGGCGGGCACTGGAAGAGGAACTGTCCCAAATTCCTGGCCAAGAGAAAGAATCATGGTAAATGTTATTTACTTGTGACAGAAACCTGTTTAGTGGAGAGTAGTGGCTCTGCCTAGATATTGGATTCGAGCGCCACTAATCATGTTTGTTCTTTTTTTTAGGGGATTGATTCCTGGCAGCCGCTGCGAGAGGGTGAGGTGACTCTACGGGTTGGATCCGGGGAGCTTGTCTCTGCTGCAGCGATCGACACGGTGAAGCTACATTTTGGCAGGAACTACATTTTGTTGGACAATTTGTACATAGTTCCACTAGAAACCTAGTTTCTATTTCCTGCCTTTTAGAACAGTGTATTTCCGTTTCATTTCATGGTAACAAAGCGTTTATTTCCAGAAATGGTAATCTTATTTGTTCTGCTTCACTTGAGCATAATCTGTATGTTTTGAAACCTAATTCGGTTAAAAGTGTTTTGAATACTGAATTGTTTAAAACTGCAGAAACACGAACTAAGAAAGCGAAAGTTTCTCCTAAGGAAAATGCTCATCTTTGGCATCAACGGTTAGGCCACATTAATCTCAATAGGATTGAGAAACTAGTGAAGAGTGGACTTCTAAACGAGTTGGAAGAAAACTCTTTGTCGGTGTGTGAGTCATGTCTTGAGGGCAAGATAACCAAACGTCTTTTTAGTGGAAAAAGATATAGAGCCAAAGAGCCTCTTGAGTTAGTACATTCTGACCTCTATGGTCCGATGAATGTTAAAGCTCGGGGCGGTTATGAGTATTTCGTGTCTTTAATAAACGATTACTCCAGATATGGGTATATTTACCTAATGCATAAGAAGTTTGAAACTCTTGAAAAGTTCAAGGAGTACAAGACTGAGGTTGAGAACCTCTTAGGTAAATCGCTTAAAACACTTCGATCGGATCCAGGTGGAGAGTACATGGACACTGAATTTCAGGACTATATGATAGAACACGGAATTTCGTCCCAACACTCAGCACCTGGTATGCCACAGCAAAATGGGGTATCGGAGAGGAGAAACAGAACCTAGTTGGACATGGTTCGATCGATGATGAGTTATGTTGGTCTCCCTGATTCTTTTTGGGGTTACGTAGTGGAGACTGCGGTCTATATTTTGAACAACGTTCCGTCGAAGAGTGTTTGTGAAACACCTTTTGAGCTCTGGAGTGGACGTAAAGGTAGTTTACATCACTTCAGAATTTAGAATGCCCGACCCACGTATTGGTGTCAAACCCGAAAAAGTTGGAACCCCGTTCGAAATTGTGCCTATTCGTAGGTTACCCTAAAGAGACTAGGGGGGTCTATTTTACAATCCTAAGGAAAATAGGGTGTTTGTGTCGACAAACGCCACTTTCTTAGAGGAAGACCACGTTAGGGATCATTTACCAAGAAGTAAAATTGTGTTAAATGAAATGGACAGTACATCAACAAGAGTTGCTGATGGGGCTAGTACGTCAACAAGTGTTGTTGATCCTAGCACGTATAGTCAAATTCGTTCCCAAGAGTTGGAAATTCCTCGACGTAGTGGGAGGACTGTGAGACAGCATGATCGCTACATGGGTTTAGCTGAAACCTCAGTTGTCGCTCCTGATGATGACTGTGAGGATCCATTGGCCTATGATCAGGCAATGGTTGATGTTGACAAAGACGAGTGGATTAAAGCTAAGGACAAGGAAATGAAGTCTATGTACTTCAACTTTGTCTGAGAGCTTGTTGATCAACCGGATGGGGTAAAACCTATTGGTTGCAAATGGATCTACAAGCGTAAACGTGGTGTAGATAGGAAGGTGCAGACCTTCAAAGCCTGACTAGTGGCAAAGGATTTTACCCAGGTTCAAGGAGTTGACTATGAGGAGACCTTTTCACCTGTTGCCATGGTAAAGTCGATCAGGATCCTTCTGGCCATTGCCGCGTATTATGATTACGAGGTATGGCACATGGACGTCAAGACAACTTTTCTGAATGGAAAACTTAATGAGACAATCTACATGGACCAACCCAAAGGGTTCATTGCCCAAGGCTAAGAGCAAAAGGTTTGTCAGCTTCATAGGTCCATTTATGGGTTGAAACAAGCTTCGAGGTCTTGGAATATAAGGTTTGATGAGGCGATCAAATCTTATGGCTTTGATCAAAATGTTGACGAGCCTTGTGTCTACAAGAAAATCGTTAACAAAACTGTCGCATTTTTAGTGTTGTATGTGGACGATATTCTTCTCATTGGGAATGAGGTAAAATTTCTTACTGACGTTAAGAAGTGGCTAGCTTCGCAATTCCAAATGAAAGATTTGGGAGAAGCTCAGTACGTTCTAGGTATCCAGATTGTCCGAAACCGAAAGAACAGAACGCTAGCCTTGTCTCAGACATCTTATATTGACAAGATGTTGTCTAGATACAAGATGCAAACTCCAAGAAGGGCTTGCTGCCTTTCAGGCATGGGGTTCACTTGTCTAAGGATCAGTGTCCTAAGACGACTCAAGATGTTGAGGATATGAGACGGATTCCATATGCTTCAGTTGTAGGGAGCCTGATGTACGTCATGTTGTGTACTAGGCCCGACATCTGTTATGCAAAGAGGGAATTGTCGATGATATCGATCAATCCAAGATTAGATCATTGGACAGCCGTAAAGGCAATCCTCAAGTATCTTATGAGAACGAGGAACTACAACTTAGTGTATGGCAGTGGAGATTTGATCCTTACGAGATATACAGATTCTGATTTTCAAACCGATAAGGATTCTAGGAAATCCACTTCGGGGTCAACCTTCAGTCTAAATGGAGGAGCTGTAGTATGGTGAAGCATCAAGTAGGGATGCATCGCTGATTCCACTATGGAAGCGGAGTATTTTGCGGCTTGTGAAGCTGCAAAGGAAGTTGTTTGACTTAGGAAGTTCATGACGGATTTGGAAGTTGTTCCAAATATGAACTTGTCGATCACACTGTTCTTTGATAACAGTGGTGCAGTAGCCAACTCACGTGAGCCTCGGAGCCATAAGAGAGGCAAACACATTGAGCGCAAGTATCAAGCGATCGAGAGAGATTGTGCCCACGGAGAGACGTGATCCACGCAGATAACATCGGAGCACAACGTAGCTGATCCATTTACAAAGCCCCTCACGGCTAAGGTGTTTGAGAGTCACCTAGAGAGTCTAGGTCTTCGAGAGCTTTCTGACTAGGGAAAGTGGGAGATGTGTAAATGGGTATTCAATGCCCTAGTTTATTGTATTCCTTTATTGTAATTTATGTACATTTCAGAAATGTATTTTCTCCACTAGCTTAGTCCAAGTGGGAGTTTGTTGGGATTTTTGTCCTAATCTCGTGTTTGTAAATTACTGTTTGAAATTAATAAGAGTTATTTATTTCATCACTTTGTGTCTCGCAATATTTATAAACTTTTCCAATAAACTAAGCTCCAGGGTCATTGAATTTATGAGAGAACTAGAACTTGAACGGTGTGTAGTGGACACACAGGGAGGATCACGTTCGAGTTAATGACCCCAACGGTCTACAGTATATGGATAGGGTTGGAGACCTAATCCTAGATACACTTTGGATGCGACCCGCTTTGTATTAGATACAAACAAGGTGATCTGACTCATTCATGGGGTTGACATGCGACTAGGGGCATCCTGTGCAATGAGATTGTACAAGACCGAATCGTGAGTTATTAGACGTACTGATGTAACACCGTTGATAGTAAGGACTAATAACTTAATAGATGACCATTAGTGACTCGACACAATCCACGAGCGTGTTACGGACTCACATGCTGCGAAGTCCGTCCTTTGACTAGTACGGGTGAGGGTGGTCACAGTTACTCGCCCAATATTCCGATCTTCTAAGGGACAGGACCAAGTAGGGAGCTGGGAACTTAACTATGCGAGATCAAATTTACTCGTTCCCGCCTTTAGGAAAACTAGAGGGGGTTTTTCCCTTATGTGTTGTCTCCAGGGCTTGGACAACGGGCACCCACCTTCTCACTGGCCCGATAAGGGTGTTGTGTATGGTTGGACCATCACACTGTGTTGTTGATTAGAGGAGCAGTGGGGACTTAAGGAACAAGAGGTAGACATAGGGGTAAAATGGTAATTTGACCCAGATGTGTCTACGAACAACCTGTGAAGGGTCGATTCATGGGCAATTGTTATATTAGTGGACACGTAATATTCTGCACTAACGGGAGTGCAGCTACGGGCTATAGTGCAGTGTTACCGTAGCTAATGAATGTTGATTAACCGGGTCAAAGAGTTTGAGAGGTTAATCTCAAATTATTGAAGCACATCACTGTAGGTCCATTAGGTCTCTCGGTTGGCTCAATCAGGGTTAATAGAAGGGTTTATATTTTGGTATGAAATTGAAG
Source organism: Trichosanthes cucumerina (assembly GCA_036507285.1). Classification (NCBI taxonomy): domain Eukaryota; kingdom Viridiplantae; phylum Streptophyta; class Magnoliopsida; order Cucurbitales; family Cucurbitaceae; genus Trichosanthes; species Trichosanthes cucumerina. The sequence goes on along the minus strand of CM071843.1, from coordinate 29,274,643 downwards.
TGTTCAATTTCACTTAAAGGGCATTTATGTCATTTATATGAGATATGAATGATATAATATATAGTTTAATGTGAATGAGATTTATAATAAACTATAGGTTAGCCTAGTTGTTGAATTAGGGCTAATTGGAGAAATTAATTGTGAGAAATTAAATTGGATGTGATTCAATTTAATTAAACCACAATTGTTGCAAATGTGATTTGCAATATCAGATATGAGGTATCTTATATTATGTGGTTATGCAAATGAGATTTGCATAACCTATAGTTGTGGTAAAGTGGTAATAATGTGGAGATTTTAACTCCATGATTATTCTACTATATAATCACTTACTGCAAGAAGGAATTCATGCAATCTCTCATTTTTTGGATTCACACCCAAAAAGAAGAGAATTCTCTTTCACATTCTCTCAACTCTCCTCCCTCTCCAAAACACCAATAGTCCCGCCAGTTTCCTTCTTCCAAATAAAGAACAACCGAGAAAGTCGTTGGTGGTGATCGGGATTTGTTCGAGAAAGTTTTCGTTGAGATCAAGAAACCTTGAAGTGAGTCTTCAACAAGTAAGTAGTTTTATCTTGCTGTAATTTCTTCCTTCCTAGTATGTTTAGCCTAGATCTAATAGTTAGATCATTTTGACAAAATCAAGGAGCTTAATGATACCATGACGATTTGATCGTCTTCCGCTGCGTGGGGATTTTCATTCCCTCCAACGAGGACATACATCCCAACACTCCAATGATACAGATTAACCGATCAAACTCTTTGACTCGATTAATCAAGAATCATTTGTTACGGTAACACTCCACTAAAGACCATAGTTGTACTTCCATCACTGTAGGACAAGTTGTGTCTACAGATATAACCAATGCCCGTGAGTCGTCCCTTCAAAGGTTGTTCGTAGTCACTACTATGCCAAATTACAATTTTACCCCTGTGTCAACTTCTTGTTCCTTAAGTCCCACTGTTCCTCTAATGAACAACTTTGTTGCATGGTCCAACAATAAACAACGCCCCTCTCGGGCTAGTGAGAGGGTGGGTGCCCGTTGTTCAAGCCCTGGAGATGACACTTAAGGGAATACCCCTTTTGGTTTTCCTAGTTTGGGAATGAGTGAATTTCTTCTTGCATAGTTAAGTTCCCAACTCCCCACGAGGTTCTATTCGCATACAAGTTTTCGTAACACACTCAAGATTAAGGACGAGTCGCTAATGGCCATCTACGAAGTTATTAGTCCTATACTGTTAACGGTGTTAATGAAAGAGTGTAGATTAAGAAAGCGGAAGCAATTTTGGATATTGAACACTCTAAGTTGATCAATTTTACAAAGCCAAAAACATGCTCAAATCTGGAAAAACAGAGAGTATGAACACATACCTTTGTAGTTCAAAATTCTCCTAATCCGTGGGCAATTTCTTGTCACAAACACTTTGTAGACAACCTCTAGTGTCTTCCCTACTAACCTCAGGCCTTAGAACAGATTGTGGGATCTTTGGTAGAGAGAATTTGAAGAGAGATTGGAGAAAGGTCTAAAAAACGTGAATAATAAAAAATCTGCTTAATTCCTTTTAATCTAATGGTTTCTTCTTCAATTAAAGAAACCAAAATCTTCTTCAAGCTAGGAGAAGATGACAGCAAGAAGATGAGAAGGATTTAGCAAGAAGAAGGTGCTCAATTTGAGTGAATTTGAAAATGTAGCATGGTTGCTCATGCTTTTTCCTTTGGTCCAATTGAAATTCAAAATCAAAATTGAATTTTTCATTTAATTTTAATTCAAATTAATATAAAATTAATTTTAAATTAAAATAAATTTATTAATTTAACTAATTAAATAATTTAATTATTTAATTTTACATAATTTATTTAATTTAATATCAAATATTAAATTAAATTATTGGACCAATCCCGATTTCTTAAATCGATCGTTTAAACATGAATCCCTATTCATGTTATAAACAGAGCAAATATTTAAATCACATTTAAATATTTCCACCTCTTCTTTATTATAGTTTAATTCATAATTAAACTGTGACATGTTAAGTATATCACATATAATTAACGTTTTCTCCCAAAACCAAATTTGAACAATTCAAATTCTTTTCTCTCAAAATGTTACAAGGCTTAGTCCAAGCTAGTAAGAGGACCTAATGGACCTATAAATCATGAGCTTCAACGATACAAGATTAACCGGCCAAACTCTTTAGCCTAGCTAATCAACATTCGTTAACAACCGGGACACTCCACTAAAGCCTGGTGGTTGCACTCTCCTCACTGTAGATATATTTCTGTCCACACGATATAACCATGATTAGTAAGTCAATCCTTCACAGGTTGTTCGTAATTACAGCTGGGTTAAAATTACCGTTTTACCACTGTAATTACTTCTTGTTCCTTAAGTCCCACTGATCCTCTAATGAACAATTGGTTTGTGGTCCAACCAACAAACTGAATCCCTATTAGGATTAAGATCGAGTTACATAGGTCATCGTATGAATATAGTCAGTTAAGATAGTAAACAGAGTTATAAAGTCTAAGTGACTATTTCTCGGTCCAGTCTTATGAAAACTCATTGCATAGGACGCCCCCACTCGCATGTCTCCACATGAACGATTCAGGATCACATCGTTTGTACTTTACAAAGTGGGTCGCGTTCATAGTGTCCCCAGGATAACGTACCCAACCCTATCCCTATACTATAGACTGTTGTGGCTATAACTTGAACCTAATCCACTTTTATGTCACACATAAACTTCAAGTATACATCCTATAGCCATGGGTTCTTTATTGGATTAGGGTTTCAAAATATATAATTCACTTTATTCAATAACACCTTTACTGAATAAATCTCAATAATAACTTTATTGCAAAATAGAATATACATTCAATTTACATACTCACGAGTTTTAGGACATAAAAACCCAACAAACTCCCACTTGGACTAAAACGTCGGTGGAGTCAAACATGCTGGACATGAAAACTGTCCTATTGTACAACCCGAAGTCCTAGACTCTCTAGGGGTCCCTCAAACACTTTAGCCGTGAGGGGCTTTTTAAACGGATCAACAATGTTGTGCTCCGAAGCGATCTGCGTGACGATCACGTCTCCTCGTTGCACAATTTCCCTGATGAGATGATATTTGCGCTCTATATGCTTTCCGCCCTTATGGCTTCTAGGTTCTTTAGAATTTGCCACTGCACCACTATTATCACAATAAAGAGTGATAGGCAAATTCATATTTGGAACAACTTCCAAATCAGTAAAGAATTTTCTAAGCGATCTGACCTCTTTCATTTTTCGTAAGCTGCGACATACTCAGCTTCCATGGTGGAGTCAGCAATACAACCTTGCTTTATACTCCTCCATACTATAGCTCCTCCGTTAAGAGTAAAGAGTGATCCTGATGTGGATTTCCTCGAATCTATATCAGTCTGAAAATCAGAGTCAGTCTATCCTGCAAGTATCAAATCCTTTGCGCCATACACAAGCATATAGTCTCTTGTTCTCCTAAGGTACTTGAGGATATTCTTAATGGCAGTCCAATGATCATATCCAGGATTGGACTAATACCTGCTGACAATTCCCACTGCATAGCATATGTCGGGTCGAGTACATAGCATGGCATACATCAGACTACCGACAGCTGATGCATAGGGAATGCGTCTCATATCCTCAACTTCTTCAGGTGTCTTAGGACATTGTTCCTTAGATAGATGAATTCCATGCCTGAAAGGTAATAAACCCTTCTTGGAATTCAGCATCTTATATCTAATCAACATTTTGTCAATATAAGATGCCTGCGACAGCGCTAGCGTTTTGTTCTTGCGATTCCGAACAATTTGGATTCCAAGGACAAACTGAGCTTCTCCCAAATCTTTCATTTGGAATTGGGTCGCTAGGCATTGCTTAACGTCAGTCAGGAATCCTGCATCATTCCCAATGAGCAGGATATCGTCTACGTATAGAACTAAGAAAGCTACTGTAGTATTGACAATCTTCTTGTAGACACAAGGCTCGTCAATATTCTGTTCAAAGCCATAAGATTTGATCGCAGTATCAAATCTTATATTCCAGGATCTAGATGCTTGTTTCAATCCATAAATGGACCGCTTAAGCTTGCAAACCTTTTGCTCTTGACCCTGAACTTTGAACTCCTCTGGTTGATCCATAAAGATACTCTCTTCAAGATTGCCATTTAGAAAGGCTGTCTTGACATCCATTTGCCAAATTTCATAATCATAAAACGTGGCAATGGACAAGAGTATTCTAATCGACTTAAGCATGGCAACAGGGGAGGAGGTTTCTTCATAGTCCACCCCTTCCCGCTGAGTATAACCCTTTGCCACAAGTCCAGCCTTAAAGGTTTGCACCTTACCGATTTGATCTCTGTTCCTCTTGTAGATCCACTTTCAACCGATAGGTCTTTCACCATCTGGTTGATCTACAACTTCCCATACTGAATTGAAGTACATTGACTCCATTTCCAGGTCCATGGCTTTGATCCACTGGTCTCTATCTATATCATTCATTGCCTGTTTATAGGTCAATGGATCCTCTATGCCATCATCAGGTATGATGACCTGGGTTTCAGTTAAACCCATGTAACGGTCGGGTGGTCTAACATCCCTCCCACTACGTCGAGGCATTCTCAACTTTTGAGAAGGACCAGTTTGATCAACAACTTTTGTTGATTTATCTGTTGCTTCCTCGGAAATTTCGCTCAAGACAATTCTGCTACGAGGTCGATGATCTCTCATGTGGTCTTCCTCTAAGAACGTGGCATTTGTCGACACAAGCACCTTGTCTTCTTGAGGATCATAAAACAGACCACCTTTCGTTTCCTTCGAGTATCCTACGAATAGGCATAATTTTGAACGATGTTCCAATTTCTTTGGATTGGACACTAGTACATGTGCCGGACATCATTAAATTCTGAAGTGACGTAAACTACCTTTACGCCCTTTCCATAACTCATAGGGTGTTTCTAAAACACTCTTAGAGGGAACCATGTTCAAAATATATGCAGCAACTTCTACTGCATATCCCCAAAATGAACTAGGCAGTTGAGCGTAGCTCATCATAGATCGAACCATGTCTAACAGGGTTCTATTTCTCCTTTCAGATACACCATTCTGCTGAGGTGTACCAGGTGCAGAGAGTTGGGATATGATTCCATGTTCTATCATATAGTCTTGGAATCTTAAATCCATATACTCTCCACCTCGATCTGATCGAAGTGTTTTAATCGTTTTACCTAACGAATTCTCAACCTCTGCCTTAAATTCCGTGAACTTTTCAAGGGTTTCGGACTTATGATGCATTAGGTAAAGATGGTCATACCTTGAATAATCATCAATAAAACTGATGAAATATTCATACCCTCCTCGTGCTTTAACATATATACGAGTTCCAAGGGTGCTTTGGCTCTATAATCTTTTTCAGAAAAAGGTTGTTTAGTCATATTTCCCTCGAGACAAGACTCACATGGTGGTAAGGAGTTGTCCTCTAACTGACTTAGGAGACCACTCTTAACCAATCTCTCAATCCTATTGAGATTAATGTGACCTAGTCTCAAGTGCCAAAGATAGGTACTTGGAGAAAGCTTCTGCCTTTTATTTTGAGTATCAGCTGTTTTAAACATCTAAGTGTTTAAAATAGCTTTTATCTCTGTTGGTCTTAACACATATAAGTTGTTTTCAGGTTTAGCAGAACATTTTCGTACACCTCTCTTGCAAATGAACGCTTCATTATAATCAAAAGACACTTTATACATATGTTCAAGTAAACATGTGGTAGATACAAGATTTCTTATGATTCCAGGAACAAAAAGTACATTTTCTAATTAAACGAATCTATCTCTAAATAACAACTTCATTGCTCCCACTGCTCTAGCTGAGACAACCTCTCCTGTTCCAACCCTGAGAGTTATCTCACTATCAGCAAGCTACCTCTAGGAACTAGTTTCCTGTAAAGAAGAACACACATGCTTAGTGGCTCCTGAATCTAGTATCCAGGCGGAATCATCATGTTCCAAAACATGTTTCAACAACGAGTATTTACCTTGTTTTTCTTTCTCAGCTTTCTTTTCTGCAAGGTACTTTGGGCAGTTCCTCTTCCAGTGCCCATCTTCGCCACAATAGAAACATTTTCCTGTGGCTTTACCCTTGCGAATGGGAGCTTTTTCCTTCCCTTTATCCTTCTTCTTTTTCTGAATACCTTTATTCTTAGAAAAAGAAGGACCAGACTTAGTCCCTGAGGATGATCCTCTCAGGAACTTCCTTGAAGTGACAACGTTTGCCTCCTTCTCTTTTCCCTTTGATTTCATCAGGGACTCGAATGTCTGGAGCTCGTTAAGTAGAGTAGTCAGGTTATACTCTATCTTGTTCATCACCGAGTTGGTGCGGAACTGTAGGAAACTCTTCGGAAGAGATTCCATTATAAAGCTAACCTGACTGTTCTCATCAATGGCAGCCCCGTTTACCTCTGCCACGTTGAAGTGGACCATCATATTAAGGACATGCTCCCTAACAGATGTTCCCTCCTTCATTCGGGTGTTGTAAACGTACTTGAGAGCATCATAATGGACCGATGAGGACGGTTGTCCAAACATGGCCTGTAATGATCACATGATCTCTTTTGCGGTGATCATGCCCTCATGTTTCTTAGACAACACATCAGATATGCTGGCTAAGATGTAGACCCGGGCTTTATCATTAGCCCTAGTCCATTTGTCAAATGCATCCCGAACTATTCGAGTTGCGGATTTAGTTGGGAGGGGAGGACATTCCTCCGTCAAGACGAACCTTAGATCATCAATTACAAGAATCGTATTCAAGTTTGATTTCCAAGTTCCAAAGTTATCGTCGTTAACTTTATCAGAGGCGAGTAATTGTATAAAAGAGCTCGACATGCTGAAAATAGAACATATTCTATTAGTGAATTGCTTTTATCCCAAAACATGCATCCAAACAAGAATTTAGCAAAAGTAATAATGTACCCATAAACTCATTATTTGTTTTTGCAACGATACTTCAGTGAGTCAGAGCAACCGCTACCGAAGGGCAGTCAATCACTCCTTCACTAAACCAAGACATTCTTGACTAAATGCTAATACCGGAATAACTCTTATTCCTATAGCATTCTAGTTATCGCTACTTTGGTCAAGAATTCACTAACACTTAGCAATTCTCGTAAGTGTGACCCGCCATTTTTAGACCTCAGAAGTCGGCCCCAACAATGCTACCGAATTGGAAAGTCAATGCAGGGAATGGACCTAAGAGACCCTATCCATTTCTGGAGTTTGAGTTGTTCCGAATCCCATGTTACATCCCTCCGAATGGATGGTGCTACTCCGGGCAACCTGCAGGCGCAACATGGGAATGTCACGCTCCAACCTAATGGAGGAGACCATAGGATGTGTTGACACACTTCCTTCTCCCACTTACTATGAATACTTTCTCCATTCACCTTGCTCTTGATTTATGCAAACACCATCCGAATGGGGATGCCCTATTGACATCACGAGGCCGAGCATAAATCTCACGGTGTGAACTTCGCGAAGAGCGTAAGAGGAAATTGATATATCATATATACCTTTTCTCTCCCACTAAGTATTTTAAATAGTTTGGGTATATCTTTTACTTAGGCATATTTAATATAACTATTATATTGGAATTACCTAAGTCTATTAAGCATTTAATAAACCTAGGTCTATGAGTTTAATTTATTAACTCTTTAATAAACGCCACTCAGGAAAATAATTTATAAATCTCTAGATTAAATTAACTCCCAGGTTGGTTTCCAGGTAGGGGTGTTCCGTTTCCGTCAGCTTAAGTACCCCAGCCTAGCAAAAACCTTCCTTAGACAGAGTCCCTCTTTAATCACAGTTTATAAATTATTGGTTGCTTAATTCTAATCTTATTAGAACTAGATAACCTAAGATCTAATTAATTTCCAGTTCTAAAACCATTTTAAAACTAATTAATTAACCTTAAGTTACATGCATTTCTATGTTATAAATTGCTTGATCATTCATCATATGAATATACATACATTTATAACAAATCCCACATGAATAAATGCATTAAAAATTATATGTTTAATTTTTTAATTAATATAACCCTTATATTAATTATAATTAAAACATATAATATATTTGTTTCATAAATTAATATAACACTTGTATTAATTCCAATGAAACCCTAATTCATGCATACTATATACTATAACACTTATAACATACTTTCAATGCATGGAGCAAGCTTCCTATGGTGGGATTTTAAAATCTAAATGGCATACTTTATGCACATTTAATCAGGGAATTTAATTAAAACATACATTCACAATGCATAATTAATTAAACACACTAAAGTGGACTAGTTTTGGCATCTAATGCAAGCAAACAACTAAATTATTACAATAATAATCTAGAATTAAAATCGAACCACTTCGAACCAGCTTGCATATGTGTGAACCGGACCTTCAAAAGGTTGAACCGAGCTGTAAAAGGTTGAACTGGGCCTGCAAATGGTAAAATGGACCTCCAAAATGGAAAAACCAGCCTCGAATTAGTTAGAACTGGTCTAAAACCACATGAACCAGACAAAAATCGAGTCGAACCGGTCCAAAATCAATTGAACCGGTCAAAGTCAAAAACCCACGGTCAAAGTCAATGCCTTCTTCATTTGAAAAGAAAATCACGCGGGCTAAAGACTCAATTTACTGTAGCACAAAAAAGAAAAGAAAACAGCAGCTTGCTCTGTTTTCAGTTTTTGTGACCTTCCGAGGTTCTTTCTTCAAATTGAAGGTCTTCTCGAACTCCAATCGAATTGAAATGTTTACAGCTTATTCTACACACATTAATGCGCAAACACACTTGAGCAATTTGTAAATAAAGCACAAATAGATGCTCAATTTAAATGCCAAAATCAGAAGAACACTTTAGATACCCAGAAAAATTGTATTTCAAAAAACACCCACCACAGAACACAATTGATCACATTGAGTGCTCAAAATTGCTCTTATACCAATTGAAAGAGTGTAGATTAAGAAAGCGGAAGCAATTTTGGATCTTGAACACTCTAAGTTGAGCAATTTTACAAAACCCAAAAGATGCTCAAATCCGAAAAAACAGAGAGTATGAACACATACCTTTGTAGTTCAAAATTATCCTAATCCGTGGGCAATTTCTTGTCACAAACACTTTGTGGACAACCTCTAGTTTCTTCCCTACTAACCTCAGGCCTTAGAACAGATTGTAGGATATTTGGTAGAGAGAATTTGAAGAGACATTGGAGAAAGGTCTAAAAAACGTGAATAATAAAAAATCTGATTAATTCCTTTTAATCTAATGGTTTCTTCTTCAATTAAAGAAACCAAAAGCTTCTTCAAGCTAGGGGAAGATGACAACAAGAAGATGAGAAGGATTTAGCAAGAAGGAGGTGCTCAATTTGAGTGAATTTGAAAAAGTAGCATGGTTGCTCATGCTTTTTCCTTTGGTCCAATTGAAATTCAAAATCAAAATTGAATTTTTCATTTCATTTTAATTCAAAATTAATATAAAACTAATTTTAAATTATAATAAATTTATTAATTTAACTAATTAAATAATTTAATTAATTAATTTTAAATAATTTATTTAATTTAATATCAAATATTAAATTAAATAATTGGACCAATCCTGATTTCTTAAATCGATCGTTTAAACATGAATCCCTATTCATGTTATAAATCGAGCAAATATTTAAATCACATTTAAATATTTCCACCTCCTCTTTATTATAGTTTAATTCATAATTAAACTGTGACATGTTAAGTATATCACATATGATTAACGTTTTCTCCCAAAACCAAATTTGAACAATTCAAATTCTTTTCTCTCAAAATGTTACAAGGCTTAGTCCGAGCTAGTAAAGGGACCTAATGGACCGACAGATCATGAGCTCCAACGATACAAGATTAACCGACCAAACTCTTTAGCCTAGCTAATCAACATTCGTTAACAACCGAGAAACTCCACTAAAGCCTGGTGGTTGCACTCTCCTCACTGTAGATATATTTCTGTCCACTCGATATAATCATGATTAGTAAGTCGATCCTTCACAGGTCGTTCGTAATTACAGCTGGGTTAAAATTACCGTTTTACCACTGTAATTACTTCTTGTTTCTTAAGTCCCACTGATCCTCTAATGAACAATTCGTTTGTGGTCCAACCAACAAACCGAATCCCTCTCGGGCCAATGAGAGGGGTGGGCCCTTTGTTCAAGACCCGGAATCAGCACTTAAGGGAACAACCTCTCTACTAATTCCTAAAGCGGGTAGGAGTGAATTCCATCTAGCAGAACTATATTCCCAGCTATCTACCCAGTCTTATCCCTGAAGTGGGAGGCTTATTGAGTCGGCAATCTCAGGCCACTTTCACCCATCAGATCAAAGGATAATCCGAATAAACAGGAGTTCATTGCACGCTCAGGATTAAGATCGAGTTACCTAGGTCATCGTATGAATATAGTCAGTTAAGACAGTAAACAGAGTTATAAAGTCTAAGTGACTATTTCTCGGTCCAGTCTTATGCAAACTCATTGCATAGGACGCCACCACTCGCATGTGTCCACATGAACGATTCAGGATCACATCGTTTGTACTTTAGAAAGTGGGTCGCGTTCATAGTGTCCCCAGGATAAGATACCCAACCCTATCCCTATACTATAGACTGTTGTGGCTATAACTTGAACCTGATCCACTTTTATGTCACACATAAAGTTCAAGTACACATCCTATGGCCATGGGTTCTTTATTGGATTAGGGTTTCAAAATATATAATTCACTTTATTCAATAACACCTTTACTGAATAAATCTCAATAATAACTTTATTGCAAAATATAATATACATTAAATTTACAAACTCACGAGTTTTAGGACATAAAAACCTAACAAACTCCCACTTGGACTAAAACGTCGGTGAAGTCAAGCATGCTGGACAAGAAAACTGTCCTATTGTACAACCCGAAGTCCTAGACTACCTAGGTGTCCCTCAAACACTTTAGCCGTGAGGGGTTTTGTAAACGGATCAGCAATGTTGTGCTCCGAAGCGATCTGCGTGACAATCACGTCTCCTCGTTGCACAATTTCCCTGATGAGATGATATTTGCGCTCTATATGCTTTCCGTGCTTATGGCTTCTAGGTTCTTTAGAATTTGCCACTGCACCACTATTATCACAATAAAGAGTGATAGGCAAATTCATATTTGGAACAACTTCCAAATCAGTAAAGAATTTTCTAAGCCATAAGCCTCCTTCGCTGCTTCGGAAGCTGCGACATACTCAGCTTCCATGGTGGAGTCAGCAATACAACCTTGCTTTATACTCCTCCATACTATAGCTCCTCCGTTAAGAGTGAAGAGTGATCCTGATGTGGATTTCCTCGATTCTATATCAGTCTGAAAATCAGAGTCAGTGTATCCTGCAAGGATCAAATCCTTTGCGCCATACACAAGCATATAGTCCCTCGTTCTCCTAAGGTACTTGAGGATATTCTTAACGGCAGTCCAATGATCATATCCAGGAATGGAATGATACCAGCTGACAATTCCCACTGCATAGCATATGTCGGGTCGAGTACATAGCATGGCATACATCAGACTACCGACAGCTGATGCATAGGGAATGTGTCTCATATCCTCAACTTCTTGAGGTGTCATAGGACATTGTTCCTTAGACAGATGAATTTCATGCCTGAAAGGTAATAAACCCTTCCTGGAATTCAGTATCTTATATCTAATCAACATTTTTTCAATATAAGATGCCTGAGACAGCGCTAGCGTTTTGTTCTTGCGATTCCGAACAATTTGGATTCCAGGACAAACTGAGTTTCTCCCAAATCTTTCAGTTGGAATTGGGTCGCTAGGCATTGCTTAACGTCAGTCAGGAATCCTGCATCATTCCCAATGAGCAGGATATCGTCTACGTATAGAACTAAGAAGGCTACTGTAGTATTGACTATCTTCTTGTAGACACAAGGCTCGTCAATATTCTGTTCTAAGCCATAAGATTTGATCGCAGTATCAAATCTTATATTCCAGGATCTAGATGCTTGTTTCAATCCATAAATGGACCGCTTAAGCTTGCAAACCTTTTGCTCTTGACCCTGAACTTTATACTCCTCTGGTTGATCCATAAAGATACTCTCTTCAAGATTGTCATTTAGAAAGGCTGTCTTGACATCCATTTGCCAAATTTCATAATCATACAACGTGGCAATGGACAAGAGTATTCTAATCTTCTTAAGCATGGCAACAGGGGAGGAGGTTTCTTCATAGTCCACCCCTTCCCGCTGAGTATAACCCTTTGCCACAAGTCGAGCCTTAAAGGTTTGCACCTTACAGGCTTGATCTCGTTTCCTCTTGTAGATCCACTTGCAACCGATAGGTCTTTAACCATCTGGTTGATCTACAACTTCCCAGACTGAATTGAAGTACATTGACTCCATTTCGAGGTCCATGGCTTTAATCCACTGGTCTCTATCTATATCATTCATTGCCTGTTTATAGGTCAATGGATCCTCTATGCCATCATCAGGAATGACGACCTGGGTTCAGTTAAACCCATGTAACGGTCGGGTGGTCTAACATCCCTCCCACTACGTCGAGGCATTCTCAACTCTTGAGAAGGACCAGTTTGATCAACAACTTTTGTTGATTTATCTGTAGCTTCCTCGGAAATTTCGCTCAAGATAATTCTGCTACGAGGTCGATGATCTCTCATGTGGTCTTCCTCTAACAACGTGGCATTTGTCGACACAAGCACCTTGTCCTCTTGAGGATCATAAAATAGACCACCTTTTGTTTCCTTGGAGTATCCTACGAATAGGCATAATTTTGAACGATGTTCCAGTTTCTTTGGATTGGACATTAGTACATGTGTCGGACATCACCAAATTCTGAAGTGACGTAAACTACCTTTACGCCCTTTCCATAACTCTTAGGGTGTTTCTGAAACACTCTTAGAGGGAACCATGTTCAAAATATATGCAGCAGCTTTTACTGCATATCCCCAAAACGAACTAGGCAGTTGAGCGTAGCTCATCATAGATCGAACCATGTCTAACAGGGTTCTATTTCTCCTTTCAGATTCACCATTCTGCTGAGGTGTACCAGGTGTAGAGAGTTGGGATATGATTCCATGTTCTATCATATAGTCTTGGAATCTTAAATCCATATACTCTCCATCTCGATCTGATCGAAGTGTTTTAATCGTTTTACCTAACGAATTCTCAACCTCTACCTTATATTCCTTGAACTTTTCAAGGGTTTCGGACTTATGATGCATTAGGTAAAGATAGCCATACCTTGAATAATCATCAATAAAACTGATGAAATATTCATACCCTCCTCGTGCTTTAACATTCATTGGACCACAGAGATCCGAATGTACGAGTTCCAAGGAATCTTTGGCTCTATAACCTTTTTCAGAAAATGGTCGTTTAGTCATTTTTCCCTCAAGACAAGACTCACATGGTGGTAAGGAGTTGTCCTCTAACTGATTTAGGAGACCACTCTTAACCAATCTCTCAATCCTATTGAGATTAATGTGACCTAGTCTCAAGTGCCAAAGATAGGTACTTGGAGAAAGCTTCTGCCTTTTATTTTGACTATCAGCTGTTTTAAACATCTCAGTGTTTAAAATAGCTTTTATCTCTGTTGGTCTTAACACATATAAGTTGTTTTCAAGTTTAGCATAACATATTCATACACCTATCTTGCAAATGAACGCTTCATTATAATCAAAAGACACTTTATACATATGTTCAAGTAAACAAGAGATAGATACAAGATTTCTTCTGATTCCAGGAACCAAAAGTACATTTTCTAATAAAACGAATCTATCTCTAAATAACAACTTCATTGCTCCCATCACTCTAGCCGAGACAACCTCTCTCTGCCCAACCCCGAGAGTTATCTCACTATCGCCAAAAGTGCCTCCAGAACTAGTTTCTGTAAAGAAGAACACACATGGTTAGTGGCTCCTGAATCTAGTATCCAGTGGAATCATCATGTTCCACTAAACATGTTTCAACAACGAGTAAATCATATTTACCTTTTTTTCTTTCTCGCCTTTCTTTTCTGCAAGGTACTTTGGCGCCTTCCTCTTCCAATGCCCATCTTCGCAACAATAGAAACATTTTCCTGTGGCTTTACCCTTGCGAATGGGAGCTTTTTCCTTCCTTTATCCTTCTTCTTCTTCTTCAATACCTTTATTCTTAGAAAAGAAGGACCGGACTCACCCCCGAGGATGATCCTCTTAGGAACTTCCTTGAAGTGACAACGCTTGCCTCCTTCTCTTTCCCTTTGATTTCATCGGGGACTCGAATGTCTGGAGCTCGTTAAGTAGAGTAGTCGTTTATACTCTATCTTGTTCATCACCGAGTTGAAAGTGCGGAGCAGAGGAAACTCTTCGGAAGAGATTCCATTATAAAGCTAACTTTGATCGTTTCTCATCAATGATGACCCCAGTTTACCTCGCCACGTTGAAGTGGACCATCATATCAAGGACATGCTCCCTAAAAGATGTTTCCTCCTTCATTCGGGAGTTGTAAACGTACTTGACAGCATCAAAATGGACCGATGAGGACGGGTGTCCAAACATGGCCTGTAATGATCACATGATCTCTTTTGCGGTGATCATGCCCTCATGTTTCTTAGACAACACATCAGATATGCTGGCTCAGATGTAGACCCGGACTTTATCATTAGCCCTAGTCCATTTGTCAAATGCATCCCGAACTATTCGGGATGCAGACGAGTTGGGAGGGGGAGGACATTCCTCCGTCAAGACGAACCTTAGATCATCAATTAGAAGAATCGTATTCAAGTTTGATTTCCAAGTTCCAAAGTTATCGCCGTTAAGTTTATCGGAGGCAAGTAATTGTATAAAAGAGCTTGACATGCTGAAAATAGAATATATTCTATTAGTGAATTGCTTTTAACCCAAAACATGCATCCAAACAAGAATTTAGCAAAAGTAATAATGTACCCATAAACTCATTATTTGTTTGTGCAACGATACTTCAGTGAGTCAGAGCAACCGCTACCGAAGGGCAGTCAATCACTCCTTCACTGAACCAAGACATTCTTGACTAAATGCTGATACCGGAATAACTCTTATTCCTATAGCATTCTAGTTATCGCTACTTTGGTCAAGAATTCACTAACACATAGCAATTCTCGTAAGTGTGACCCGCCATTTTTAGACCTCAGAGGTCGGCCCCAACAATGCTACCGAATTGGAAAGTCAATGCTGGGAATGGACCTAAGAGACCCTATCCATTTCTGGAGTTTGAGTTGTTCCGAATCCCATGTTACATCCCTCCGAATGGATGGTGCTACTCTGGGCAACCTGCAGGCGCAACATGGGAATCTCACGGTCCAACCTAATGGAGGAGACCATAGGATGTGTTGACACACTTCCTTCTCCCACTTACTATGAATACTTTCTCCATTCACCTTACTCTTGATTTATGTAAACACCATCCGAATGGGGATGCCCTATTGACATCACGAGGCCGAGCATAAATCTCATGGTGTGAACTTCGCGAAGAGCGTAAGAGGAAATTGATATATCATATATACCTTTTCACTCCCACTACGTATTTTAAATAGTTTGGGTATATCTTTTACTTAGGCATATTTTGGCTAAATAATATAACCTAAGTCTACCAATATAACTATTATATTGGAATTACCTAAGTCTATTAAGCATTTAATAAAACTAGGTCTATGAGTTTAATTTATTAACTCTTTAATAAACGCCACTCAGGAAAATAATTTATAAATCTCTAGATTAAATTCACTCCCAGGTTGGTTCCCAGGTAGGGGTGTTCCGTTTCCATCAGCTTAAGTACCCCAGCCTAGCCAAAACCTTCCTTAGACAGAATCCCTCTTTAATCACAGTTTATAAATTATTGGTTGCCTAATTCTAATCTTATTAGAACTAGATAACCTAAGATCTAATTAATTTCCAGTTCTAAAACCATTTTAAAACTAATTAATTAACCTTAAGTTACATGCATTTCTATGTTATAAATTGCTTGATCATTCATCATATGAATATACATACATTTATAACAAATCCATCACATGAATAAATGCATTAAAAATTATATGTTTAATTTTTTAATTAATATAACCCTTATATTAATTATAATTAAAACCTATAATATATTTGTTTCATAAATTAATATAACACTTATATTAATTCCAATGAAACCCTAATTCATGCATACTATATATTATAACACTTATAACATACTTTCAATGCATGGAGCATGCTTCCTATGGTGGGATTTTAAAATCTATATGGCATACTTTATGCACATTTAATCAAGAATTTAATTAAAACATACATTCACAATGCATAATTAATTAAACACACTAAAGTGGACTGGTTTTGGCATCTAATGCAAGCAAACAACTAAATTATTACAATAATAATCTAGAATTAAAATCGAACCACTTCGAACCAGCTTGCATATGCGTGAACCGGAAAATCAAAAGGTTGAACCGAGCTGTAAAAGGTTGAATCGAGCCTCCAAATGGTAAAACGAACCTCCAAAATGGAAAAACCAGCCTCGAATTAGTCAGAACCGGTCTAAAACCTTATGAACCAGACCGGTTTTGGTTCGAGCTTTTGGAGGGGATTTTGGCCGGTTTTCAAAGTTCTAGAATCGGTTTTGAATAGATCGGCTCAGGAGCTTTGCAGATCTAGCCTCTACGGTTCGAGAGGCACTACCACGCGCCGCCGCCGACCGCCACATGTCGGAGTTAGCCCAACCCGATCAGTTTCGAATCCCGAGTCCATTTGTAGCATCCGTTTGTGGTAATTTAGCCTAACCATGATTGGATTCGAAAATAAGTTTCTAATTATGTGAATTAATTAAGAAATTGATGAAACTGATTTAGGAGAATTTAATTTGGGGCATGCTGAATCGAACGTGAAAGTAAACGAGATTTTAGGATCTGTCAGAGAGCTTGGAATGAAATCCAAGATAAGGGTTTCTTCTATAAATTAATTTTAAGCAGGGAAGTAATTATGCTTTCGAAAGATTTAGTTTTTAAAAAAAAAAACGAATTCCCAAGATCTATCTTAAAGACAGAATTTATAAAAGAATTTCACTCTGTAAATTGAGACGAATCCAAATGATTTAAAGGTTTGAGAAGGGCCGAACAAAAATGATTTCAAAGTATTTAAAAACGAGTTTTGACACAGTTATGTATAGTTATGCATATGGAGATTTTCAGTTATGCCATTGTGATTTATAAACGTATTTATTATTATGATGGAATGACTCGAGTTTAAAGTTGTGTCTTGATTATATGATCTACATGATTGATGCATCATTATGAATGCATATGTATATGTGACTGACGTAAGGGAACCCATTCCAACATTAAAATTCAGAATCTAAGGGCTTCTTCGAAAAGTGCCATGATCGGTCTGAAAGGTCCTTTATGAATGTCATGATCTGTTTGGAATGTCTCTTTTAAATGCCATGGTATGATTGAGAGGTCCTTTATGAATGTCATGATTTGTTTGAGAGGTCTCTTTTAAATGCAATGATCTTGTTGGTTTGATAATCATTCCAAAGGCCATGAATGAAATTTTGTTGTTGCATCGCAATTGAGCATTTTGATTTTGATATATGTTCATGTCATGAGAATTTTGCACGAATGTTGTTACATTTTCTTTTGGGACCCTGAGTATGTATTACCTGAAAATGTTGCGAAGGCTGTGGAGAAATCTTCCTGATGATATTCATTATATAAGTTATGTATGGGTTAGAGTCGACTCGAACTAGATGCCATGATTCGGGAAACCTTAATCGTCCACTAAAGGCTGAAGAGAAATTTTTTTTTTAAAAAAGAAAATGCTTACGAAGGTCGTGGCGGTTAAACTCCCAATATATATACGTATACGTAATTTATGCTATATAAGTCGCGAAAGACTTAGAGTCGACCTAATCTAAGAGGCCATGTATCAGGAAGTCTTAATTTCCCACTGTTAGCCGAAGAGAAAATGTCATGAATTATGTTTTTATTATGTATGGGTCCCATATAAAGCCATAGTTTGTTTTGAAAGCTTGTTCTTCTACCCTGGCAGTAGGGGACACTTACTGAGTATTATTTCATAATACTCACCCTTTCTTTTAAAATAAATATTTTCAGGTAAAGGCGAGGGCATACCAGGCGAGTGACGGGGACGCGCTACAAAAGTCATGGGAACCAAGTCATGATTTTCCGCATACTTGATTTAAGAAGTATATTTTAAGTGATTTTAGTCTTCTGCTTATGTAACCTAATGATATTTAAATTGAGGCCAAAGTCAGTTATGTTTCAAATGTTTTGTATTTATGGGATCCCAAATAAAACTGATTCTTATTTACCAAGTTTTGCTTATGTAAAGTTATTTAGGGCCTCAAATTCATGCATGATAGTAATGTCCCTAAGAAATGAGTCATAGAAAAGTAGGGGCGTTACAAATTTAGCCTATTCAAAGTTTTTTTCCTTGTGTTTCTTGCATGTTTTTTGAGCATCTTAGCTTCCCTTTCGATGTCTTGAAGGCCTCAGGTAGTATTATAGGATTTATATGTCTGTTGTTATCCAATAGGCTTAGGCATAGATTTGATGGTGAACTGACATGATACTTTGTAATTTACTAGTTAGGGAGAAAATACTATTTATATGCCTTCAAGAAAAAAAAAGCTCAAAAGTCAAATAATTTTAGTCAAAGAGAAAAGAAAAAAAAAAAAGAAGAAAAGAAATATAAGCTTGTAATGTGTTAAAAAGATTCAAGGGGAAAAAGTGTTGTCATTGTCATGATCACTTAGGCCACTTGTCAAACGAGTGCTCTAGAAAAGGGTCCCTGTGATATTTGTGTGAAAACTATTGTCCTTCGTATTAAAATTATGAAAGTTTACGTTAGGGATAGTTTGTTGGGACCTATTAGCTTATTAGTTTCTTGAATGCTAGGAGACCCAAAAAATTGGCGCATAGGCCAACCAAGGAGGAAGATAGATTAAGAATCCTATAAACCTATCTTGCGCTTGTAAAGACCATGTTAGGTATGGTAGCTGCACACACTCATGCAAGAAATACTTGGAAAAACTTTTTAATATGCTTTTGAGGGCATGTTTAATTTTCATTTACACTTAGCATTTAACGAAACTATCTTGAGCATCAAAATTTGAGTCGGGTTACTTACATCCAATGAAGTTATTTCTCTTTAGTTTATTCTAGTCTTGCTCAAGGACTAGCAAGGTTTAGGTCGGGGTATTTTTATAGGACTAGATAAGTCCTATATTTCCATGCCCACCCCTTATTATGTTAAGGGATTTAACATGTTTTATTATTCATATTTGCAGATAATTCAGTGCGAGGAGCAATTGGAGACTTTTTCGTTCTTTTTGCATATTTTTTGTGTGCTTGCGGTTAATTCGAGCTTATCTGAAAATCAACTGAGACTCAATTGGAGAAGATGAGAAGATTTTTATCCTTATGTCCCATACGAGAGCATCAATATGCTCCATGGAGCCTCACTCGACCCTTGAAGACAGTATGCGAGATACAAGGTAGCGTAAAGATTCTATCCTAAGCATCTCGATGTTGTCACAAGTCCAGAAGCACGCAAAATAGAGTAGCGTTGGGATATTATCTCAAGTGTCTCGACGCTTCAATAGTGAGCACCCTTAAACATTGCAGCGAGCTCAATCGATGTTGGTATGTTTCGGCTTCAACGGCGAGACGTTGTTCCTAGTTTGTCGATGCTACTTTGAGTTGTATATTATATAGCAAAAGAGAGATGGGAGAAGAGAATAACCACCATTGTTAGAGAGTTGTGGCTTCTATATTTTTCGTCTTTAGGTTAGAATTATTTTAGGTTTTAGCTTACTAATCTTACGTATGGACGTTTATATTGAGGCCATCAGCTCCAACTATGTGGGAACATCGATTCAGAGGCAATCATAAGATTTTTCTTGTAATGCCATGAGGTTTATTCTTTAATGTGAATTAATTTCTTTCTTTCTATCTTTTTCTTCTTTTTTTAACTCTCAAGCATGATCGTAGTGGAGTTTCATACTCTCAACGCATTGAAGGAGCTTAGTCCGACTATACATGTTGAATTTTAGTTCCAGTTTCGAATTAACATTTTTTTTTTCAAAAAGAGTACGTATGATATTGAATTCATAAATATTATCAACCTTAGTAAAAAAGATACAACAATTTACTTAACATTAAAAAAAGAAATTAAAAAAAAAATTGAACATGTTAGGTTTCAAACAAAGAAAAATTCTAATTAAATATAGGCTCATTTGTGTTATGGTGTTTATTTATTTCCCTTTAAAATACATTATAGATAAAATGAGAATTTTCAAACTTGATTTCATAAATTGAAAATTATAAAAAAGAATATGAGTAGCTTAGTTAACAATTTTGTTTCGGATATATAGTTTTGGTGGATGGAATACATTTTTTCCATTTAGATTCGAAATACAAATTCTTGCAACATTCGAGATAATGATCTCATTCAATCTAGAAAAATATTTCTATGCAAAATTATACTACCGTTGCATTATTCCGAAAAAAGGTTTCCAAACATATAAGTCTAATACCCAATAACAGACATAAATAACATATCTATAACAACACTATGTAAAAATCAATGAAATAAAATTCACTAATATACAGAAAAAAAAAAAGGTATTCTAAAATTCCAATATGATATACATATGAAAGAAAAATATCTCGAACCTCAAACTAGGCCCAATGATGTTGATATAAATACCCTACGTATGGTACCAAATCAAAAGAGTATTAGTGTGGAAGTGAAGTCAAAGCATAAACAAAATAAGGGAATACATAATGAGAACCTTAGTTTTTGTGTTATTGTCAAGTAGGTGTCTGAAAATCGAAAACCTAGAACATTTTGATATATGAAGAACGCATAAATTAATAACATACATAAAAGATAAACTACGATAATAACATTTTTATAAGGAATGGATAGAAGAAAGAAGAACAAACTCACATGTACTTGCTTGGTGCGGAAGTTGTGGACTTGTGCTCAAAGAGACACATATGTCATGGTGTGTATGTATAGAGAGAACCCATACAAAAAAGGTTGTTTATAGTAGTGGGTGAGATAGGTATAAATAATTGTTATTAAAATAAAGTAACCATTTATAGTAGTTCGATGTCTATTTAAATATGCTCAAGACACGTGAAATAAATTATTAAACATATTTGCAACACTAAACACATACCAACATATAGACAATGCTATTGGAAAGTTAATAACATATTAACTCAATATGTATGGCCTCAGAGATGGAACAATGAACGGGATAATCACAATACATGGAACCGAACACCAGAGAAACAATCATCAGTTTAATGATTAAACGAATTAAAACATATGTGGTTTGGAATTTATAATAAAATAATTTTTGTTGTAATTTATATCATAATAAAAATTTTAAATTACAATGAAGTATTATTGATAAATAAATAATATATATTTTTAATATTATTGTTAATTTGACCACGTTTGAATAATTATTTTGTAAAACAAATATTTAGTGAGGTTTGGAATTGTTTTTCTCTAATATTTTTCTAGGTAAGAACGAAATATAAAGTAATTTCTTATAAATTTATCCTTATAATTAATATGAAACATCAAGTATAACAAAGTCAACATATCGGTTTATGATTTTTTAAAAAAAAAAAAAACCATATCGGTTTATGAATTAATTATTCGTATTTGAAATTTGAACTAAATTTATATACTTACCGTTTGAATTTACTTATTTATTATAAAGTTATCATTAAATAATTATTTTTATTTATCTAATATATTTCTATTAAAATTTTAATGCATTTTAAAAGCATGATAAAGATAAAATATTTAGCAAACTTAGAAGGTATGAATAAAGTATTGTGGGAAACTTGGTGAGTAAAGTAGAGTACTGTAGAGAATTTGAGAGGTAGAATAGTATGTATTGTAGAAAACATGGATTACTAAAACTGCAAACAAATGGGACTTTATTTAAACAAACTCATATACCCCCACGTTCAAAATAAGGAACCAAACACCCCCTAAGACACTTAACATGAGCATACTTTTTACAGAGGCTTTGGAGAGCATGCCTAGTTATGTAATGTTTATGAAGGAGATTCTCACAAAAAAGAATAAGTTGAGAGACTATGAACAAGTCTTCATGATGGGTAATACAAATTATTTAATACAAGATAAATTGTCCATTAAAATGAAGAATGCAGGTAGTTTCACAATCCCTTGCACATAGGTGATATTCATATTAAGAAAAGTTTATGTGATTTATGGTTTAGTGTAAATTTAATGACTTACTCGATTTACAGGAAGTTGAATGTTAGGGAACTACGATTATCCACTATATCTCTGGAGTTGGTAAATGGATCGACTGCATAACCTAGAGGTATAATTGAGTATATCTTTGTTAAAATTAACATGTTTATTTTTTTCCATAGATTTTCTAGCATTGGATGAGAAGGATGATGACTTCATGATTTCTGTTATCTTCAGACAATCCTTACGGCAATTGGTTTGGGGGGAATGCAGGGTTTGCTTTAGTTGATTTTGAGATGAGATTAAAAATATTTTAAAGTTTATGTGCTTGAATAATTTGACGATATGTGCTGAATATTTGGTGATTAAGACAATCAACGATGTGATTCATTCAATGAGTTTAGTTCTGCATGATTTTTTCTTGAAATTTGAAGCATGTCTGAATCTGAAGTAAATTAAAAAAATTTCTTCCAATTCCTTTACATGTTAAGCACGTAGCCTTCTTTTGGTGTTTTGAATGTTTAGAATAGTTTTATAATGTCTAAACGTTTATTGTAATTTCAATAGGTTGAGGGCCTAGTTTGCAAGTGATATTGCATGATAGCTTGTACTATTGAGCTTAGGAGTAAGCAAAAAAAAAAAAAACGTTATATGCCTGTGAAAGAATAAAGATTTTACTCCGCAGTGGAAACATTGGATTGCCTTTAATAAATTTTAAAGTTTGGTTGTGTCAAATGCAATACCGCAAGTGTAATGATCAAGTTTTAATATAGTGATTAAGTGTTCATAACATTGTCAGATTGATTTTCTAGTCACTTAAGTACCATGAAAAATATCAAGTTTATTTAGAGAAAGAAATCGAGAGATAGGAAACAAAACTAAAATAAAGCGATAAATATGGAGACAAATCAAGAGAGATATATCTTACGAAATTGATATAACCAATTAAACTAATGATTAAACTAAACAACCAAGATTTATGATTCAAATATTTAATAGGTCTAGAAGCTTTAAATTATGAATGATCCATTTGAATAAAACAGTTCTCTTGCAAAATCATAAAATCTATATCCATGCTGATTTTTAATAACATTCATGATATTTAGACTCTTCATTAAGCAACCTCTAAAGGTGTAACGATCCTAGTTTTAATGACTCACTTACGAGGGACATTACTACTCATGCATGCATTCGAAGCCATAAAATATTGTAGTGAGGACTAAAATTCATTTAAATCAACGAAAAAAATATCCTTATTGGGATGATAAACAGTCAAAATATATCTTTTTCTATAAACATAAATATAATATGGCCTCAATTTCCAAAACCAAGATGCTACTTAAGCGAAAAGAGTCATAAAAACAAACTAAATTCAAAAGTGCGGAAACCATGTCCTTTTAATTCTCACGGCCTTCGTAACATATTCACCTCACCCGCCTTGTATGCCTTTGCCTGTAGCTGAAAAAACATTAAAAAGAAAGGGTGAGCATTATAATATAATAATCAGTAAGTGACCTCACTACCGAAGTTTTGGGATATGCAATCACGACTTTAGACTTTCGTATGTGAGACCTCAAACTTCGTTTAAACATGACAACCACATGACTTTCACTTCGACTTAAGTGGTCAATTGGTCATCTTGAGTCCTTTCATGTGGAGTCCCTCACAGACCCCTATATTTGTATCCCTCACAGACCTCTATAATTTGAGTACTTCACAAACCCTTGTAAATTTGACACAAAGGGTCTCTAATGCATGTTTGACCATGCATAAAACCTCAGAAGACCAATTGTCACAACCTTTTAACATACATTCATAACGTATATACATGCATGAGGTCCCATCCATCATTCATAAGAAGTAATGCACATATCATAGAAGTATAATAAATCATAAATCATGACATAATCTTCATAACTTTAAGTTTGAAAATACTTCATAGTGTAATATTCCCAAAATAGAAAAGTGATAGAATATATTGAAAACTCTAACATAAATTTTTATCCCATTTAAAAAAAAATTGTCATGAGATCTCTTACTTTAGCCTTCGCTCGAACAATCTCCAAAATTCGATTCCTATCTCAATGTACCTTTCAAACGTGTCCAACAATCATATTCTTAAAATAAGAATCCAATGGATTTTAAATTCACAAGAACTTGAAGTCTTCATTATTTTCTAATTAATTACCTTGACTTTAGTTCTTCAATGATTCGAGCTCGAATATTTTCTTAATCATGTGATCTCAATTTTTTAAAATTTCCTAACTCAACACCAAACCCCACTATCTCATAGAACAATATAAATTTTAAATTATTTTGTCCATATAAGGATCATTTGAATAAATCTTGCAGTATTTAACCTACGGTGGTCCAAAACAAGCTCGAACTTGTGACAGCTTGACTCAACCAACTCCGACGAGCGGCAACGAGTGATCAGACGGTGGCAACACGTGGCCAGCGGCGGTGGTGGAGAGTGGTAACTGGCGACACACGTGTTGTTCGATTTTGGGATGCCCAATTGTTGATCTACACATAACCGACCTCGCGTGGTGAGAACAAGACGCGGCGGCGAGGTTGTTGATACGAATGGAAGCGATCGTGATATATGGTTCATGAGGTAGCGAGGCTCGAGCACCCGCCCACGTTGCATGTTGCCCTACCTCAACGCTCTCTTGCAAGTTGTAGTGGCTAGAGGTAGACGATTCAATGGTTGTGGCAACTAGAGTGGCGACTGGATGTGACTGAAACGTTGTCCTCCTAGAGCTCGAACCGAGGGTGTCGAAACTGATCTATGACGCGGCTGGTGGTCGCTGGCTGCAGATTGGACGCAGACGGAGAGCACGAAAGAATGGTTGACCGGTGGCAGAAGCTAAAACCTTTAGTGGTTGCAAGAGTCGTGAAGAAGAAGAAGGTGGGAGAAGAGGATCAAATCTCCCCTCGATTCGCATGCATTGAAGAGACAAAAAGTGTAACGCCCCTACTTTTCTATGACTATAACTCTTAGGGACATTACTACACATGCATGCATTCTTAGGCCAAAAGACATAAAACGATCTTTAAATCTCCACTGAAAACGAATTATCTTTAGGGATCCCATTAAAACATTCAAAACATGTAATAGAAGCAGTTTAAACTTGGCCTACTTAAAAATCCGGAAATTTAAACTTAAACTTTGAAATCAGAAAACGACAACATCAGTTATTTAAGGAAAATATGCGGAAAATATGACTATTCTCATGGTTCTGACAACGCGTCTCCGTCACTCGCCCCGCACGTCCTTGGCCTTACCTGAAAAAAACATTTTAAAACGAAAGGGTGAGTATTGCAATACAATACCCAGTAAGGGACCTCGCTACCGAGGT
Source organism: Trichosanthes cucumerina (assembly GCA_036507285.1). Lineage (NCBI taxonomy): Eukaryota > Viridiplantae > Streptophyta > Magnoliopsida > Cucurbitales > Cucurbitaceae > Trichosanthes > Trichosanthes cucumerina. The sequence continues at coordinate 29,248,915 of CM071843.1, read as the reverse complement.
TTCGGATATGCAAACACATACAATCATGACTTTTAAACTTGTTCGAAATGTACATATGTGGGACCTAAACTTTCTCATATCAGCATGACTATAATACATGACTTCCTTTTTCTTTAAGTGGTCAATTGGTCATCCTGAGTCATTGCATTTTGAGTCCCTCACAGACCCCTGTATGGTTTGAGTCCCTCACAGACCCCTGTATAGATTGAGTCCTCACAGGACTCAGAAACTTGACCCATAGGGTCTCTAATGCATGTTTGACCATGCATACAATGCCCTCAGGAGACCAATTTCCACATTTTTCATCAAATCATTTTATGGCATACATAACATGCATGAGGTCCCATCATTCAACATGACTATAGTGCACATGTCACAAAACATTATCATCGATATGCAAGTCATGACTTTTCACAACAGTTTGGAAATAACACTCATGTATGTAATCATGAAATATCCTCATATATAGTATGCTGTAATAACTACACTTGGAATACTGGAATATTCTTACTTAAAATACAAAGATATTCTCACATAAAATACTGAATTATACTCACATAAAATATCGAGATATCTTCACATAGAATATTTAAGTATTCTTACATAAAATATTGAATTATTCTCGCGTAAAATCATTTAATCTTTTTAAGTAAAATGACGAACTAATTTCACATAAAATAATGAAATTCGTTTTCTTTAATCCCATTTAAAAAGATTCGGCACGAGATCCCTTACCTTAGATCAGATTCTCCTCCAAAACCTACCCCGAGTTCTTTGAGTACCCTTCTCTTGTAGAACCTGATTCACACAACAATCCCAAATTATTCTCCAAGCATACGCCAAAACCATAACGTAAAGGTACCTAATCTAAATTCTTAAGGTCTCATGCCTCGCTTACCTCAAGTTCAACGGGAGAACCTAATACTCCTTTGCTCGCCTTGACGTTTGACCTTCAACTCCGCCTCTCCAATCGGGTCCCTACAACTTGCGTTCTAATGGTAGCTTAAGTTCTAAATTAAATGCTTAGATATCCAAACGGTCACGCATTTACTCTCTTTCAAAATTCAAACTCAACAACATTACTCACCAACTACAATTTCGAATCGCTGGCGTAAGCGATGATCGGCGTTGCGAGCTCGACGGCGGCAAGGAACGGCGTGCGTAAGGGTCTCGGCGGCGGCGCGCAAACACGAGCGGCGCAGAACGATCGGCGGGAAGAAGCTCGCGACCTTCGCGTGCGTGGCAGCGCGTGGCGCTGCGCGACGAAAACTCTGTGATCGAAGCTCCGGCGATGAAGCTTCCGCTGAATTTGCTCGACGGTGGCGGCGCGCGAGATCGGCGGCGGCAGAGGCTGGAGTTGCGTGGAATCCGGCGAAGACCTGCTGCTCGAGCGTTCTCCTCGTTTGCGGCTGGAGGTGCGTGACTGGCGGCGCAAAGGACGGCACGACTGGGTGCAGGCGACGGCGAGATCGAGCAGCAACGCGCGCGGTCCGAGGCCACTTACGCTTGCTTGGTCCGCGAGCTTGACGCAGACGCAGCTAGGAGTTCCAGCTGCGGCGACGCGCGGTGTAGTCTCGAGCGGTTGATGAACCTTTGGCTGCAGCTAGGCTGGATTTGGCGACGACGACTGCGCTGGGGAGGGGTATCGCCGCGGTGGTGAAGACAAGCAAAGAATTGAGGTGGTTTTTAGGGTTTCAGCTAGGGCACACTAAAGAGGTAATATGAGAGGTGGCTAGGGTTTTCTCTTGTCCAAATATTCTCACCATAATATAGATCTTAAACCCTAGGTCTTTTTCTTTTCACAAGCCCAATTAGCCCTTGCATTGAGCATAAAATCACTAAAATGCCATTGCTACTTTCTAATCTTTCATTAAATTATGAGTATAATTATCTAAAGGAGAATATTTCGCTTTAAGCTAAATAAAATCAAGGACTCACTCTCACCGAGCCCGATGCAATTTCACTAATCCGACTAGGCACACAGGTTGAAAGAACGTTAAATAAAATAAATAATTAGTACCTGTGGTTGTGGTCGTCACAATCTTCCCTCCTTAAGAACTTTCGTCCTCGAAAGTTCCTAATCTTCGAATAGTTCTGGATAATTAGCTCGCACCTCTTCTTCTCGCTCCCAGGTAGCTTCTTCCGTGCGATGATTTTGCCATAGCACTTTAACTAAGTTAATCTTACAGTTACAGAGGGTCTTTCGATCTCTTGCAATAATCTGTACAGGTCGTTCGCCATAACTCAAATCTTCTGCTAACTGTAGTGGTTCAAAGTCTACGACGTGAGTCGGGTCTGGAACGTATTTTCTCAACATGGAGACATGAAACACGTTATGAACCGCTGACAGGGAAGGCGGCAGTGCCAGTCTGTAGGCCACCGCACCAATCCTCTCTAAAATCTCAAATGGTCCTATGAAGCGCGGGCTCAACTTCCCTTTTCGACCAAACCTTAGAATCCCTTTCATTGGGGCCACCTTAAGGAATACGTGGTCCCCAACTTCGAATTCTAGGTCCCTTCGTCTTGTATCTGCATAACTTTTCTGTCTATCTTGGGCGGTCTGCATTCGCACCCTAATCTTCTCAGACGCACTATTAGTGACTTGTACTACTTCGACCCAAGAGTGGCGTTCACCAACTTCCTCCCGAAACGGAGTCTTTGCAACGCTTTCCATAAAGGGCTTCAAATGGAGCCATTCGATGGTCGATTGATAACTGTTATTGTACGCAAACTCCATCAAATGCAAATGAGTGTCCCAACTACCTGGAAAGTCTAAGGTGCAAGTTCGCAACATGTCTTCTAAGATCTGGTTCAAACGCTCTGTCTGTCCATCCGTCTGTGGATGAAAAGCCGTACTAAAATTTAACTTCGAACCTAACGCTTTCTGTAAACTCCTCCAAAAATTGGAGGTGAAGCGTGGATCCCTGTCTGAAATAATCTTGGCTGGAATCCCATGTAGACGGACTATCTCTTCTAGGTACATCTGCGCCCACTTATCCGTAGAGTAGGTGGGTTTCCCTGGTACAAAGTGTGCTGACTTTGTTAACCTGTCCACGATGACCCAAATCACTTAGTAACCTCGTAAAGTCCTGGGCAGTCCGACTATGAAGTCCATAGAGATCTCCTCCCACTTCCACCGAGGTACATGTAAAGGCCGCAGAGTCTTGCGGGCTCTGCCTGCAGGTGCCTTCACTTGCCGACAAGTCAAACACTGCTAACAAACTCGCCACGTCGCGCTTCATGTTACACCACCGTAATGATCAAGCTTTCAGTCTCGGTACATCTTGGTACTACCAGGATGTATAGAAAATGGTGAGTTATGAGCCTCGCCTAAGATTTCCGCCTTCAGTTTGTCATCGTTTGGTACACATAATCGTCCCCGAAGTAGTAATCCTCCATCTGTGGATAGTGAAAACTCGCCAACTCACTCGTAGTTACCGCCGTAAGCTTCTACTAACCGAGGGTCCCTCTGCTGAGACCCAACGATGCGTTGCCTCAAAGTCGGTTATGCGCTTAATCGAGCTAATCGTGCGTGGTCTTCCTACTAATACGCAATTTCACTCGTGCAAACTCGCCTTTAACTCGCTCTCGCAAGAACTCGTGGCCAAGTATGACTCGCTTTCTCGAGGGGCATCACCACGACATTAGCCTTACCGGGGTGGTATTAGATATCTATGTCGTAGTCCTTCACTAATTCCAACCACTGCGTTGCCTCATGTTCAATTCCTTCGGGTGAACAAATACTTGAGACTTTTATGATTTGTAAAAATCAATTTTTTCTCGCCATAAAGGTAGTGTCTCCGGATCTTTAGTGCAAAGACTACTTGCCGCTAGTTCTAAGTCATGGGTTGGATAATTTCTCTCGTATGTCTTGATTGTCGGGATGCATAGGCTATTACTTTACCGTGTCGCATTAGCACACAACCCAAACCTTTCTTAGAAGCATCACTCAGAAACCACGAAGCTCCCCTGTTCCTGGGATCGTAAGAATCGGAGCCGACACCAACCTACACTTGAGCTCCTGGAAACTTGCCTCACAACTGTCATCCCAAACAAATGGGTTACCTTTGCGCGTCAGCTGAGTCATGGGCATGGCTATCTTGGCGAAATCCTGCACGAAACGTCTATAGTAACCTGCAAGACCTAGAAAACTACGTACCTCTGTGACGGTGGTCGGACGAGGCCACTGCGTGACTGCTTCCACTTTCGCTGGGTCTACAGAGACTCCAGCATCGGACACCACATGCCCTAAGAAGGATACCTGCCTGAGCCAGAATTCGCACTTGGAGAATTTTGCATACAACTTATTCTCTCTCAGCGTGATTAAAACTTTTCTCAGGTGCCTTTCATGATCTTCATCACATTTGGAGTATATCAGAATGTCGTCAATAAACACAATCACGAACGTATCTAGAAACACCTTGAATAGTCGGTTCATCAAGTCCATGAAAGCGGCAGGGGCGTTGGTCAAACCAAACGGCATCACTGTGAACTCGTAGTGTCCATAACGTGATCTGAATGCTGTCTTAGGAATATCTTCTTCACTGATTCTCAACTGATGGTAGCTTGATCTCAGGTCAATCTTGGAAAACACCGTTGCTCCCTGCAACTGATCGAACAAATCATCTATTCTAGGAAGAGGGTATTTATTCCTGATCGTAACCTTATTCAATTCTCTGTAATCTATGCACAGACGCATGGATCCGTCTTTCCTTTTCACAAACAACACAGGGGCTCCCCAAGGCGAAACGCTAGGGCGTATAAATCCCTTATCTAGTAAGTCCTGTAACTGTAGTTTCAGTTCTTTCAACTCTGTCGGTGCCATTCTGGGTGCCTTGGATATCGGAGTAGTCCCTGACTCCAATCCTATGTTAAAATCCACCTCCCTGACCGGAGGTACTCCGGGGAGCTCCTCGGGAAAAACGTCTGGAAATTCATTTACCACTGGTACCGATGACACCGAGATCTCCGTACACCTCGCATCTAGTATACAAGCTAAGACGCCCCAGCTCCCCGATGCAATAACTTCCTCGGCCTTAGGGCGCGTGAATACCTTAGGCCTACTTCCCGCTAGGGTGCCTCTGAACCTATAACCAGGTTGGCCAGGGGGAGTGAACACTACCTCCTTCCTGAAACAATCAATGCAAGCATGGTTCTGCGCTAACCAGTCCATACCCAATATCACATCAAAGTCAATTATGTCTAAGACAACTAGGTTTACTGTTAACTCATGGTCTGTGATAGTCACACTACCATCCTTGACTTTCATAGTGGCTAACAAATTTATCCCCGCAGGAGTGGAAACAGACAAAGCATACTGTAATTGTCTAACTCTAACTCAGCTTGACTCACGAAGGATGCAGATATAAAAGAATGTGTAGAACCAGAATCAAATAATACAAAGGCAAGGTGCCCAAGTAATGGGAGTGTACCTGTAACCACGGAGTCTGTGCCATGGATGCTTTTACTTGTGCTTGCATAAGCTCTTCCTTGGTGTATTACTTGGCTTGGCAGCAGAAATTTCACTATTGATAACTGAGGTTGGCTAGCACTCGCTTGACTCGGACAAATGCTATTAGCTATGTGCCCTTCTTTCCCACATCCAAGCACACTCCGACCGCCAAACACTTACCCCAATGATGTTTACCACAGTCTTTGCATTGTGGCTTATCTCCACTTTTAGTTCTGTCTGTTGAATCGTGGTTTCGACTTTGAACTCGCACGAAAAAGTTTCTGGTCTATCTATGCAACTGACACCGGGACGCTGCGAGTTGAATTTGGCTGTTTCCATTTCCTCTTCTGATTTGCCATGGGCTGCCCCGGGTTAGCCATTACCTGATGTGCAGTCTGTGCCTATACCCAAATCAATTCCGCCACTCTCACTGCGGAGGCATAGTGAGGAGGTGCTAGTGCCTGTATGAAGCCTCGAACATTTTCATCTAGTCCCAGAATGAAACGCTCTGTTTTCTTCGCCTCTGTGTATACTAACTCGGGGGCAAAACGTGACAAACGGGTGAATTCTCTCTCATATACCTCCACCGCCTCTTTGTGTTCGCTAAGTCAGTAGAATTACGCCGCTTTCCTATACCAAGCTGCAGCAGGGTAAAATTTCCTCCAGAATGCTTCCTTAAACAAATTACAGGTAATCGTTTCTCCGCTGGCGACTATGGTTCCCTGAGCAGACTCCCACCATAAGTAAGCGTCGTCTCTCAACATGAAGGTGGCACAGGCCACCCTCTGGTCCTCAGGACAGTTCATCAGTCTGAAAATGGTCTCGATGGAGGACAACCATAATTCAGCCACAGTGGGGTCACTAGAAGACCCATCAAAAGATCTGGGATCATATTTCCTGAAATCCTTCAGATACCGAGACTCCAGAGTTGCATCATTCCGTCCCTGACTTGCTTGGGCCAACTGAGTGGCTACTGTAGCTCGCACAAGAGTCTGCATAGCCTCTACCATCATAGTCATGAAATTAGGGTTTCCTTGATCCGCCACTGGAGCGACTACAAGTGCATCCTCTTGGCGATCTGGTTGGTCCTGGGGAAGATCTGGCACGGGTGGAGTAATCTCTTCCTCTTCCAGTGGTAATTCTGGTTGGGTGTTAACGTTTCCTCCTGTCCTCCGACCCCTACCACGTCCCCTACCTCTTCCTCGACCTCTAGGTGGCATTTTTGTCAGTACTACAATGCAGAGAATTTCTAACTCAGTCTTCATTACTTTCTTACTGTAAGATAGAATCACCCTTAGGGTTTAAATTTATTTACATTCACAATACAGAATTAGATCATAATCATTTATTTAGTTTATAAATTACGTAACGTGCACTGCGGTGGCCAGGAATGCGTTGCTCAACCATGGAACTACTCAGTAGCTTACTCAGTAGCAAGTCTACGTAACCCCAAACCTAGGGCTCTGATACCAACTGTAACGCCCCTACTTTTCTATGACTATAACTCTTAGGGACATTACTACACATGCATGCATTCTTAGGCCAAAAGAAATAAAACGATCTTTAAATCTCCACTGAAAACGAATTATCTTTAGGGATCCCATTAAAACATTCAAAACATGTAATAGAAGCAGTTTAAACTTGGCCTACTTAAAAATCCGGAAATTTAAACTTAAACTTTGAAATCAGAAAACGACAACATCAGTTATTTAAGGAAAATATGCGGAAAATACGACTATTCCCATGGTTATGACAATGTGTCTCCGTCACTCGCCCCGCACGTCCTTGGCCTTACCTGAAAAAAACATTTTAAAACGAAAGGTGAGTATTGCAATACAATACCCAGTAAGTGACCTCGCTACCGAGGTTTGGGATATGCAAACACATACAATCATGACTTTTAAACTTGTTCGAAATGTACATATGTGGGACCTAAACTTTCTCATATCAAAGATGACTATAATACATGACTTCCTTTTTCTTTAAGTGGTCAATTGGTCATCCCGAGTCATTTCATTTTGAGTCCTCACGCACTCTGTAATTATTTGAGTCCCTCACAGGACTCCTCAGTAATTATTTGAGTCCCTCACGCACTCTGTATGGCTTCGAGTCCCTCACGCACCCTGTATAGATTGAGTCCTCACAGACTCTCTAAACTTGACCCATAGGGTCTCTAATGCATGTTTGACCATGCATACAATGCCCTCGTGGAGACCAATTTCCACATTTTTCATCAAATCATTTTATGGCATACATAACATGCATGAGGTCCCATCATTCAACATGACTATAGTGCACATGTCACAAAACATTATCATCGATATGCAAGTCATGACTTTTCACGACAGTTTGGAAATAACACTCATGTATGTAATCATGAAATATCCTCATATATAGTACTGTAATAACTACACCTGGAATACTGGAATATTCTTACTTAAAATACAAAGATATTCTCACATAAAATACTGAATTATACTCACATAAAATATTGAGATATCTTCACATAGAAATTTAAGTATTCTTACATAAAATATTGAATTATTCTCGCGTAAAATCATTTAATCTTTTTAAGTAAAATGACGAACTAATTTCACATAAAATAATGAAATTCGTTTTCTTTAATCCCATTTAAAAAGATTCGGCATAAGATCCCTTACCTTAGATCAGATTCTCCTCCAAAACCTACCCCGAGTTCTTTGAGTACCCTTCTCTTGTAGAACCTGATTCACACAACAATCCCGAAATTATTCTCCAAGCATACGCCAAAACCATAACGTAAAGGTACCTAATCTAAATTCTTAAGGTCTCATGCCTCGCTTACCTCAAGTTCAACGCGAGAACCTAATACTCCTTTGCTCGTCTTGACGTTTGACCTTCAACTCCGCTCCAACTGGGTCCCTACAACTTGCGTTCGGAACAGTAGCTTAAGTTCTAAATTAAATGCTTAGATATCCAAACGGTCACGTACGACTCTCTTTCAAAATTCAAACTCAACAACATTACTCACCGGACTACAATTTCAGTAACTGCGAAGTAGCGATGACCGGCGATGCAGAGCTCGACGGCGGCGGGAACGGCGTCGCGTAAGGGGTCTCGGCGGCGGCGCGACGACCACGCAGCGCACCAGGCGAAGGGGAAGAAGCTCGCGACCTTCGACGTGGCTGCGCGTGGCGCGCTTCGACGAAAACTCCGTGATCGGCTTTCCGCGGCCAAGCTTCCGTTGGATTTGCTCGACGGTGAAGGCGGCGGCGAGATCGAGCAGCGGCAGAGGCTTGAGTTGCGTGGAATCCGGCGAAGACCTGCTGCTCGAGCGTTCTCCTCGTCGGCGGTTGGAGGTGCGTGACTGGCGGCGCAAAGGGACGGCGCACGGTGGAGTGCGTAACAACGGCGAGATCGAGCAGCAACGCGTGTGGCCCGAGGCCACGGTTCTGCTTGTCGGCGAGCTTGACGCAACTAGGAGTTCCGATTTGCAGGCGACGGACGGTGTAGTCTCGAGCGGTTGATGAACCCTTTGGTGCGCAGCTAGCCGATTTACTTACGACCACTGCGCTGGGGAGGGTATCGCCGCGGTGAAAGACAAAGAAGAATTGAGGTGGTTCTTAGGGTTTCAGCTAGGGCACACTAAAGAGGTAATATGAGAGGTGGCTAGGGTTTTCTCTTGTCCAAATATTCTCACCATAATATAGATCTTAAACCCTAGGTCTTTTTCTTTTCACAAGCCCAATTAGCCCTTGCATTGAGCATAAAATCACTAAAATGCCATTGCTACTTTCTAATCTTTCATTAAATTATGAGTATAATTATCTAAAGGAGAATATTTCGCTTTAAACTAAATAACATCAAGGACTCACTCTCACCGAGCCCGATGCAATTTCACTAATCCGACTAGGCACACAGGTTGAAAGAACGTTAAATAAAATAAATAATTAGTACCATGGTTTGTGGTCGTCACAAAAAGGGTGCCTTTTCTTTGAAAACCCTAATTCAATTTCTTTTCTTTTCTAATAATGCCCCTTTCTCTCCTATAAAACCACAATTATACCCTAATGATAATTAAATCTCCCAATTTACTCATTGTTCTTACTGTCAAACAAAACATAAATTAAATCATGCATTCAAGGTCAAACTAAATGTTTTCCATTAAATTAACCAAAAAATACGAATTAATTGTACTTGAAGTTCATGGGTGTTACAAAAGGAGCCCTGATCTTGGTCATATCAAAACTATTCTTAGTGATGCAATTAAGGTCTAATATAAACTAAACTCTCTCAAATGTAAATTTAGATCAACAAAGCAAATATTCAATGACTGAAAGATCATAGGTATTAAATACATAAAATCATTAATTGAAGAGAATAAATCAATCAAAGCATTTAATTAATCAAAATATGAAATCTAATGACTAAATCAAACCCAATAACAAAAGAGTTTAGTCACTCATGTTCACTATTACAAACTCTAAACTCAACAATAACTCTATACAAAAACTACCAAATAAAGGGAAAGAAGGATAGATCTATCGTTGCATGATTATCTCTCCTCCCCAATTCAATCTCCATGAACTCAAGCTTCAAAGTACCTCTCCCATTCTCCACCAAGCTGTTCTTAACTCTCAAAATAGTCTAAAAATCAAAAATAGAGTTGTGTCTCTTCAAATGACCTCCCAAGTCCAGTAGGCCAAGCGAAATATTAAAAGAAATCATGACAAATCTCGACATTGTATACTATCACTCAAAATAAAAAATAAAAAATGTTGTAGCGTCAAGACAATACATACAATGTTTTCACGCTATGGGCAGAAACTCTTAGTTGTTAACTCACGTGTTTTTTCTTGATGAATGAGTTAAGTTTGTAAAGGTGTTTAGATGCTACCTATGCAGGTCTAAAAAAGGCTTAAAGTATGTATTTTAGAGCGCTTTGATGCTCTAACGACGTCAAGACACTATGCTCTCAGTTTTTATGCTTCATTCTCTTCTACTTTTCACTTGATTACTTCAATTTATGCCAAATGAGCTCCATTATCTTTATCACTATTCTTCTAGAAACTTCAGTATCATTCCAAATGCTTGATTTCTAAAAAATAAACAATTATGAATATAAAATCATACAATTAATCCACAAAACTAAAATAGGGCAGAATGATAGCACATTTTGTGGACAATCAAGTTCAAGATATACTTTTAAAGTTCAATTAGGACATATTAGACATAAAATTTATAAAATCCTATTTTACACTCTTAGATTTTAGATACGAATTATGCACAAAATTAAAAGTTTAGGGACCTATAAAATACATTTTAAAGTTTCGAAATCTATCAAATAAAACATTAAGAATTTAGAGACTGAATTTGAAAGTTAATTATTTTTAAGAAATATTATAAAAGATAGAAAAATCAAAAAAATTAATAACAAAAGTGTTTTTAAAAGCTCGATGGGGTAATTTAATTAAACACAAACATCAAAATACTCTTTTTCTTAAATTATAATTTAATGGGGAGTCATACATCCCATATAAGGAGATACATTGAAACATAATAAGTGAAAGGTTTATACAACGACTCTCTATTCCATCCTTTTATCACTCTTTTTATTAATGTTCGATATAAATAAATGCTAATGTTATAGTTATACTTAACATTCATTTCATATTTCATCTTTTTATAACTTTTCATTCGTTAATGATAAGTTGTCAATACTAATTTACAGTTACTCAACCCTCTTTTACTCAAAAGGTGGTTACGTTTTCTCTTTATAAAATTAAGAAAATAAATTCCATATATCAATTTTAAATAATTTCACCATTGAACTCCCAAATATATATGTGTTCTGATGTTTCAAGCCTATCCATTCTATCGAATAACCAAAAGGAAGGTAGAAGTTCGATAACATTACTAGTTATTCTGTGTCATATTGCAAGTAAAATGGATTCATCGTCAGCACTAGCACTTTCCGTCTTGCTAATGTTATTTACAGGTCTAAGTGGTTTTGAAGAATCAATCTCACTACTTGAAAACTACGGTGACAACTATTAATAAACCGCCGCCCAAAGGTTGAGCGTTCACTGTAGATCAAAGGATAATGACTTGGGAGTCCATGTTTTAGATCCAGAAACAAGCTACTCCTTTACCTTTAGACCCAATGTTTGGGGGACAACGTTGTTTTCTTGTAGCTTTGTATGGGTGGAAGGTGGGGCCCACAACTTCGCTATCTATGACTTTCACAGAGATGCAAATCGTTGCACTGATTGCAGATGGGAAATTTATCGAGATGGCCCTTGTTTGTTGCACCCGAAAGACATTGGAATTTATAATGTTTGCTTTCCTTGGAATTAGAAAACAAGATTATAAAATGCAATAATATCGCAACGTAGGGCTAAAACATGCAATTTCTTAATTTCTCATATCATCTATATAAAATAAATATAGAATCTCAAGTATTAAGAAAAGTTGCATACTTCTGCTTTCTCTATCACTCGTATTCGTTTTCATTATATAGAATATATTAAAATGTTACATCTCTAATATAAGCTTTTAGCTTTTCCGATGATCATAAAATTATATATAGATTGGAAATTATATGTAAAGAACATGATTTTGATTTGGTACCTACACTAAGTTGATCATTCGTTGCTTAATAAAAAGAAGTTATGACAGATAATGTGTTGAGTAAGGTTAAGAGGAAATGAGTGAATACATTTTGGGATCCTAGGTGAGAACATGGTTTCTATTTCGTCTTTAAATTGAGTTGACAATTAGTTACTTAATAAAAAGAAGACGTGAAAATTAACATGTTCAAAAGAAATGTCTAGAGAGGCAGATCCAACAAAGTGACTTGTGGTCAATAATTCACCACTAGTACAATTTTGATATTCTATGACACCATAACAAAACTAAATGAGGAGGAGGGAGAAAAAAGACTGTCATAGATGGTTGGGGCCCATTTTTTTTGTGAAAAAAGTAGAGATTTACGTATTTTAAAACATTTATGACAGTTTTTTTTTAAATGTCATACATTTATGACATTGATTAACTGTCATTGATTCAAAATAATTTATTTTTATCTTTAGGTAATTTTTTTTTTTAAAGAAAAATGATAAAAAGAAACAAAATTAGCTCTAATGTATCTCCATCCACTCTCACGCATTTTGACAGCGAGTTAAATAAAATTTATAACTAAGCACTTAGGTTTGTGGACTGTGATCAAGTCGATCCACAGGGAGGCAAAACTAGTTGATTTAAATATTGATTCAATTTAAAACATGAATATGATTTAAATATTGGTTCGGACTTGTAACGCCCCTACTTTACAACATAAGTTCCTAGGGCATTATTACTCATGCATGACTTTGAGGCCTTAAATAACGGTAAATAGGAAAAACTTGGTGATTAAATTCACTTTATGTTGGGATCCCATAAAAATAAAAACATTTCAAAACATAACTAAGTTCGGCCTCTGGTTTCAAACTTCTATAATACATAAGCGGAAAAACAATAGTTTGTTAAAAATATTATCTAAAACATATGCGCGGAAAACTATGACTTGTTTCCATGACTTCTGTAGCGCAACCCTGTCACTCGCTTGGTATGTCTTCGCCTTTACCTGAAACATTTTAAAACATAGAAACAAAACAATGGTAAAGGGGTGAGTATTATAAAATACCCAGTAAGTGGGGGGGTCGGAAAATGCAATCACATTCAACATGGCTTTCTTTTAAACATGACTTTTATACATGACTGTTATTCGTGACTTTTGAAATCATAAAACTTTCTGTTGTGGGACCTAAAACTCCTTTCATAAAATCATGACTTTTCTCTTTTGCTATGCGTGGTCAATTGAGTCTACCTCGAGTCTTTTCATATTGAGTCCTCACAGACCCTATATAGGTTTGAGTCCTCACTGCACTTTATAAGATTTGTGTCCCCATGCACTTCCTATAAGTTTTGAGTCCCTCACAGACCCCTATAAGTTTGAGTCCCTCACAGACTCCTATACGTTTGACCCATAGGGTCTCTGATGCATGTTTTACTATGCATAAATTCTCAGAAGACCAATTGCCACAACCAACATGACATGTTCTTATACATACAGTATGCATGAGGTCCCATTCTTCAAACACATATACATAAACATTCAGAATGGTGCAACAATAACATAAAACATAAAATCATGGCATAACTTTCATAACTTTAAACTCGAGTCAATGAATCATAAGTAATAAGTACGTTTTTAATTTAAGATACGTAATTAACACAATGGCATAACTGAAAATCTCAATAAGCATAACTATACTTAACTGTGTCAAGGCTCGTTTTAAAATACTTTGAAATCATTTCTCAGGATTCTTTAAAACCCTTTGAAATATTACTTTTCTAAATTCATGAGCGTAAGTCTTGGAAATTCGCCCTTTTGAAATATGTCCTCGAATTTCATCTTTTAAAAGAAATCTTTAAAGAAATCATATTTACTTCCCTTTTTATGATCATTTGTAGAAAATCCCTTACCTTGGGTTTCGATCCAAGATCTCTAAAAGCTCCTAAAATCTTGTCTTTACTTTCACTTTCAACTCGACACTTCAATTTTCGAATCCCCTATATCATAATCAAGATTCATAACTAATTCTTACTTAAGGAAGCCTATATTCGAAATTGAACAATAACTAGGTTGATTTACCACTAACGGAGGCTTGAACGGACTCGAACGTCAAAACGGATGACATCGAACACATTCTGGCGAATGGTGGCGCGTGACGGCGGCGGCGCGTCTTGAAGTGTGGAGCATACCGTTGGAAAGCTCGTGGCCTGATCTATCCAAAACCGGTGTCACTTTAACGAAACCCGGTCGGGAAGATCGTGAACTGGCTGAACCAAGAGGAAGTCGAATCTTCTTCTTCCTCCTGTTTAGAACGGCGGCGACGACTCCTCGGACCGAAGACGGATCTGGCGTGTAAGTAGAAACCGACGTGCTGCAGGCTCCTCGTGGCGGTGAGTTGTAGAGCTCGCTTTGATCTGTTAATTAGCAACTGTAATGGATCTGGGAGGAACGACGAACGTAGAAGGAGATGGATCTACTCGCTGACGCCTCACAAGTGTCCGGCGTCGAGGAAGACGCTCCTCGGCTGCGACTCGGGGGCAATGCCAACCCATTGCAACATCGACGGTGAACGACGACGTAGAGTGTCTTCTGCAGCTGGACGTTTAGGGACTGTTCCAGCGGTTCTAGGCATCGTACGGCTAGCGTCAAGGAAGTGGGAGAAAATGCTGGTCAAGGCATTGGAATTCGTGCTCAAAAAACACTAAGTCCTTCTATATTACATTAAATTACCAAACTACCCTTCCTTCAACTCATACCTACAAAAATGCCCTTACGCTCATTTAAATGTTCTAAAAAGTTCTTTAATTATACAGAATTCTAAATTTGCATAATCTTTCTTTAAATTTCAAAGCCCCAACACCAAATAAATTTAATTTTTCAAAAAGTACTTGGAGTTCTGGGGTGTTACAATCTTCCCTCCTTAAGAACTTTCGTCCTCGAAAGTTACTAATCTTGAAATAGCTCGGGATAAGATAGCTCACGTTTTTCTTCTTTCTTCCCCTAATTGGTCTCTTCTGTCTTACGATCCTTGGATGGAACGCTTTACTAAACCAATTTCTTTTTGGTTGATTCTCCAAAACCCTCTTAATGCCTACTGTATTGGTTACTAGCATTTATGTAACACCCGAAATTTTTTTTCTTTCTTTTTTTTTTCTTTTCTTTCTTTTCTTTCTCCGTTCTTTCTTCTCCATTTTTTTTTTCTTTTCTTCCAGCCGAGACCCCCTCGTCGCATGCTCCTCGCGACGCTTAGCCGCGCTTAGCCAGACGCAGCCGCCGCGCGATCGAGCGCTCCGCCACGCTTTGTTCCGCCGATCGCACACCTAACGCGCGACGCCCGCGCGCGCGCGCGCGCCTGCGCGCCGCCGCCTCGCCCCACGCGCGCGCAATGCCTCTGTCGCCCTCGTCCCGCGCGCGTCTTGCGCCTCCGCCGCCCACGCCCAGTCGCCAGCCGCCGCCTCCCTCTTTTTCGCTCAATCGCCGACCATAGCCTCATCGCAGTGAGTTTTTCCTCAAAACCGTTTAGTTTTGGTTCATTTGGTTCGAGCGTTTTTAGATCGGTTCTCTTAAAATGGTTGTTGGTTTTGAACAGATCGGGTCATGGACATTCCGGATCTATGCTCCACGCGCCGCCACTCGCCGGAAAGTTTGCCACCGTCGCGCGCCGCCACGGATTCTCTGCTGCCACACGCCGTTAGGGGTACAACCAATCGATTTCGCTTTCGATCCCGCTTTTAAGTCTCCACGCATTAGTTTTGTCATTTAAATCAAATTATTTTGTTTATGGATGTTGGAAACGTGTTTTAAGGTCCTATATTTATCGAGTAGGGGCTCGTGCGTGTTAAGGAAACGCGTGGAACTCGGAATCGAACTTCCGCACCTTGGCTATCGAGGTAAGTAGTCTTTTGGAATAGGCCCTTTAAAGTTATTATTCAATTTGTTTGTATGCGGTAATCTATGATTTATGTTTAATGCACTAAATGACGTTGTGATGCTTATGTATGAGTTTGGGACCGTGTTGGTATTGCTTGTACCGCTAATGGACTAGGAAGTAATCTATAAGGGAATAGGGCTTTGAGGTCGGCGCTAAGAGTGAAACTTAAAGCCTTGGACCGTGATGAGTTGAGGACAAATGTTGTGGGTTTGAGTTGGATGCAGTGGGAAGGTCGTACTATGTTTGAGTTCCTCCTCGAGATGTGCTTTTGGTTTGTGGGTCTTGAATAAACTCTAGTTGGGCGAAAAGTGCAAAGTATAGTTGATCAAAATAATTAGAGGATTACCGTGTTGGACTTGAGATCGTTTAAGCGTGAAATGGTTCTTAAAAGGGCTTGAGGTTTTGACCTCACCTTGTCGATACGAGGTTTGGGCCAAGTGTGTTCGTTGAGCGTTTTGCCTTAAGTTCGACTCATATTTAAGTTGTTTAGATCACTATAACCGTTGATTGGGCGTTAAGGGTAAGCTCTAGGCAACGTTTGTGACCTTTCATTTCCTTGGAATGGTTTTGGGCGAGCTTGTGTTTGACTTTCGAAGGAAGAGGTTGTTTTTGTGGATTCTTGAAGCGTTGATTGTAGCCGACTAGATCTGGTAATTGAGCTCTTGAGCGAATGATCTTGTTTGTATAGCTGTGGATTAAACCTCCTGTGTGTTAAGTGGTTGGTCCTGTTTGTGAATGAGTCTGTTTATGTGTGGTTGAGGCACATTTCCGCTATGTAGCGTGTATCGCTCACATAGTTGTTAGAACGTATGTTCGAGTATGGTTTTAGTATCAGTCATGAGGGTTGTGTCAGGTAACCCCTCAGTCTTGAAGCCCCTACCTTACTCCTTGTTTAGGTGACGTCATCCCACGGACTTGTGTGGCGAGGAACTAGCATGGATTGTGTGTATGATGATGTCTCGTGGTGAGTCACAGTGTGTGTGGCAATAGACAGGGGCAGTGATGTCTTGTGGTGAGCCATAGTAGTCATGGCGACAGACCCAAGACGATGATGCTTCGGGGTGAGTCACTATGAGGGTGGCAACAGACTCGGAGTGGGACATAGCTTACAAGCGTCCTGCGGAGCGGGTCTGGGCTATGTCAGAATGCTAGTCAGGGAGACGCTTACCGATGTGAAGCAAGGAGCTGAGTAAACTTGAGTGAGCTT
The DNA here is from genome assembly GCA_036507285.1 of Trichosanthes cucumerina. Lineage (NCBI taxonomy): Eukaryota > Viridiplantae > Streptophyta > Magnoliopsida > Cucurbitales > Cucurbitaceae > Trichosanthes > Trichosanthes cucumerina. The sequence goes on along the minus strand of CM071843.1, from coordinate 29,231,730 downwards.
GTGGTAAGGCTAAGCCAGACTTCTAACTGAGCGTGGTCTGTCAGTGGGTTTGGACAGTTTGAGTTGTTGGCCAAAAGAGAGGACCTAGCTAAAGTTGAGACCTTTTAGACTGGGTCGAGGGTGTTAGAAATACCTCGATAGAACCCTAACTAACCTTTCAAAGCGTTGAACTCAACACTTACTGAACCCTGAATTTCGCCTGGGCGAGTCGGAACCTCTAGGCTGACGATATATATGGGCTCGTGAGATTGGGGTGCGTCCCCGATGAGATCGGGAGTGGTTGCTTTCCATTATCCCGCACTAGTCTAGGGGCGATTCCCCAATGGGCGTGTTGGTTACGCACGCATCGCATCGCACCATGCTAGTGTATTATGTATTATGAGAGCACAGGGTGCATCCCCACCGTGTAGTGGTTGCTTTCCATGATCCTCGGGCGGGTTTAAGGCGTATCCCCATGGGGCGTGTGGGATACGTGCTGCTTTCTATACCTGGGCGTGTGGCGTGAAAGTTGCTTTCTCTCATTGCATCGTTAATCAAAGTTCCAAGACTGAAGGTAGAGCTCGAGTTATTACCACAGGTGGGCTCATGGTGAAGTGTGTTTTTCGTGAGACTTGTGTGGAGTTGGGTGACCGGGAAGTTGTGTTTTTGTCTTGTTGTTTGTTTTGCTTGGTTGGGCGTGAGCGGCTACTTTCATGAGATTTTTTATACTCACTCGACTACTTTGTTGTTTTTGGTTGCGGTGTAGGAAAGCTCGAGGCGGACGACGGCAGCGACGACGACTGCTGAGGCCGTGGGACCGCTTTCCTCCCCGTTTTTCTTTGGCTTAGGGTTGTCATTTGTCATTGTCCTGTTTTGGTTTTCATTTTAATTGTATGGTCGTGCGACACTTTGTTTTCACTATACTTCCTGGTTATTGAGTTTTGTTTCCGCTGTGTGCTTGTTATATCTAAGAGATCATGCTTTGGAACTCTGGCTGTAGCCCAACCCATTTTCTGTTTTTAGTTTGGTGGGGGTTGGGCATTCTTGCTTCCTTTGAAGTGTTTTCTTCTTATTAGGTTCCAGGAAAATTTTGGTTTTCTCCTTGCTACGCGGTTATGCTGCCGAAATTTCGGCGTGAACGGTGTAGCGGAGTAACTTCCCTAACGTAGCTTCGACTATGAATTTTAGGGTCGTTACAATTTACTTAAAGGTATGACTCAATCATTCCATCTGACCATCGCTTCCATAACCTTAACGCGTTTCTAAGAGATGTGATTTAACTAATGATAGAGTTAATAGCTTTCCTTTGTTGTTCAAGACTCTTCACATTATTGGATAACCTCTCGCTACTCTCAACGACCTTTTAGTAAACGTTGCAGTGACAATCTCACTCACGTACTTAATTAACTTCGGGGCTTTCTATTGAAATCAATATCTCGTTTGAAGTTCTGAATCATGGTAGGAGTAACTCAAACTTATGTCTCCTTTGGTTGTCGCGACACATGGAATGTTCCTTAAAACTTAAACAATCTTATTGCAAAAATGCTCAGAAAATTTAGGCAGCATAACGGCATGACTACAACAATGCCAAAATTTTCTCTAACACCTGTTTCATAGAAGTAGCACTTCTAAAATCAGACAACGAACCAGTCATGCCTCCAAACTTCATTTCAAGATTACTCACAGTTCAGAAGAGATTGAGTGGAAGGGAATGAGAATCCCCACGCAGCGGAAGACAATCGAATCGTCATGGTATCATCATGCAACATGTGTTTATTAAAATGATCTAACTATTAGATCTAGGCTAAACATGCTAAATTGTACAACAAGAAGAACATACTTACTTGTTATAGACCAATTCAGCAATCTCTCCTGCAGATCACGATTCTTCGTGCTCCTAGATCTCAACGAATTCTTCCCACGATCGGATCCCAAACACTACCAAAATAGATCTTCTTGGTTGTTCTCTTTTGGAGAAGGGAAGTTGGTGGGAACTTTTGTGTTTTGGAAGGCAAAGAGAATTGAAAGAGTAGAGAGAATATGACTTTTGGATTCTTAGGGCAAAATCCAAAATGACCACTTGGCTTCACTAAGCTTACCAAAACCCTTTTGCAAAGGGGTTTAAATAGTGGAATGGAGTTCAAAAGTTCACATTATTACCATTTTACCACAACTATAGGTTATGTAAATCTCATTTACATAATCACATAATAAAAGATATCTCATATCTCAATAATTGTGTAGTAATTAAATTGAATCACATCCAATTTAATTTCTCTGAATTAATTTCTCCATTTAGCCATTGATTCAACAATTAGGCTAACATATAGTTTATTATGAATCTCATTCATATTAAACTATATATTATATCATCTATATTTCATATAAATGATATAAATACTCTTAAAGTTAAATTGAACACTTCAATTTCATGCCAAAACATTAACTCTTCTTTTATTCAGTTGAGCCAACGAAGGGACCTAATGGACCTACAAATGGACGGGCTCCAATGACCGAGAGTTAACCAACAAACTCTTTGACCCGGCAACCAATGTTTATTAGCTACAAGAATACTCCACTATAGCTCGTAGTTGCACTCCCATCGCTGTAGAATATTACGTGTCCATTGATATAACCAATGCCCATGAGTCGACCCTTCACGGGTTGTTCGTGAGACACTACCGTAAAAATTTCGCTTTACCCTTCAGATACTTTCTTGTTCCTTAAGTCTCATCTCCTCTAATGAACAACATATTGTGATGGTCCAACCATACACAACACCCTTCTCGGGCGGTGAGAAGGTGGGTGCCGTTGTCCAAGCCACAAGACAACACTTGGGAACAACCCTCTCTAGATTCCCTATACGCGAACAGTGAATTCCATCTCGCGTAGTTAGTTTCCTAGCTCTCTACTTGGTTCTGTTCGCTCGAGAATATAGGCATATTGGGCAAATGGCGAGACCACCCTACCCCGTACTAGTCAATGGGCGGACACGTCTCAGCAGTGAGTGTCAGTAATACGCCAGATTAAGGTCGAGTCACTAATGGTCATCTATGAATTTATTAGTCTTTACCGCCAACGGTGTTATATCGCAAAGTCTAATAATTCACGGTCGGTCTTGTGCAATCTCATTATACAGATGCCCCCACTCACATGTCAACCACATGAACGAGTCGAGATCACCTCGTTTGCATCTAATACAAAGCGGTCGCATCCACGATTGTATCAGGATTAGGTCTCCAACCTCATCCTTATACTTCTAGACAGTTCGGGTCATTAACTCGAACGTGATCCTCCTTGTGTGTCAACTACACACCGCTTCAAGTTCTAGTTTTCTTATATATTCAATGACCTGAGCTTAGTTTATTGGAAATGTTTAAAATATTTGAGACACAAAGTAAATAAATGAATAACTCCTATTAATTTCAAAACAATATTTACAAACACGAGATTAGGGCAAATCCCAACAATCATTACCCATGAGTCCACCATGTGATTACCTCTTTGTGTTGGGATTTTTATCTTAATCTCGTGTTTGTAATTTCATCGTTTGAAAATAATAAGTTATTTATTTCATTACTTTGTGTCTCGTGAATATATACAAACTTTTCCAATAAACTAAGCTCCGTGGTCATTAAATTTATGAGGGAATTAGAACTTGAACGTGTGTGTAGTGGACACACACAGGAGGATCACATTCGAGTTAATGACCCGAACGGTCTACGATATATGGATAGGGTTGAGACCTAACTCTGATATACTGTGGATGCGACCTACTTTGTATTAGATACAAACAAGGTGATCTCACTCGTTCATGTGGTTGACATGCGAGTGGGGGCATCCTGTACAATGAGATTGTACAAGACCTGAACGTGAACTATTTGACCAATTGATGTAACACCGTTAAGAGTAAGGACTAATAAGTTCAGTGAGATGACCACTAGTAACTCGACCTTAATCTGGCGTGCGCACGACGCACTCTTGTCCATGGGTGTGTCCTTGACTAGTACGGAGAGGGTGGTCACCGCATTACTCGCCCAACATGCCTATCTTCTCGTGGATAGGACCAAGTGCGGAGTGAGAACTTAACTACGCAAGATGGAATTCACTGCTCCTCGCCTTTTAGGAAACTAGAGGGGTTGTTCCTTCAGATGTTGTCTCCGTGGCTTGACAACGACGCCCACCTTCTCACCGGCGAGAAGGGTGTTGTGTATGGTCGACCATCACAATATGTTGTTCCTTAGAGGCAGAGTTGGGACTTAAGGAACAAGAGGTAGAAACAGGGGTAAAATGGTAATTTGACCCAGTCGTGTCTACGAACAACATGTGAAGGGTTGACCCATGGGCATTGGTTATATCAGTCGACACGTAATATTATGTACTGACGGGAGTGCAGCTACGAGCTATAGTGGAGTGTTACCGTAGCTAATGAATGTTGATTAACCGAGTCAAAGAGTTTGATAAGTTAATCTCGTATCATTGGAGCTCGTCACTGTAGGTCCATTAGGTCACTCGGTTGGCTCAATCTGGGTTAAAAGAAGGGTTAATGTTTTGGTGTGAATTAAAGTGTTCAATTTCACTTAAAGGGCATTTATGTCATTTATATGACATATGAATGATATAATATATAGTTTAATGTGAATGAGACTCATAATAAACTATAGGTTAGCCTAATTGTTGAATTGGGGCTAATTAGAGAAATTAATTGAGAGAAATTAAATTGAATGTGATTCAATTTAATAAATCCACAATTATACAAATGTGATTTGTAATATGAGATATGAGATATCTTATAATATATGGTTATGTAAATATGATTTGCATAACCTATAGTTGTTGTAATGTGGTAATAATGTGGAGATATTAACTCATAAATTTCAACTATTTAAACCCTTTGCAAGAGGGGTTTCCAAGGGCTATTCTCTCATTTTTTGCATTCTTACCAAAAAGAAGAGAACCTTTTTGCTCTAAAATCTCTCTACTCTCCTCCCTTCTCCAAAACAAAAAAGTCCCACCACTTCCTTCTTTCCAAAAGGAGAACAACCGAGAAGCCTTTGGTTGTGTTCGGTTTTTGTACGATAGAAGGATTCGTTGAGATCGAGATTTTTCGAAGTGTTCGTATTGAAGGAAGGAACAGTGAAGATTTGTCTTCAACAAGTAAGTATCTCGTGTTTTAGTTGTTGTTTTTCTTTCCTTTTGAGCATGTTTAGCCTTAACTATTAGATAGTTAATTTTAGTGAAATTCGAGTAAGGTAATGATACCATGACGATATGATCGTCTTCCGTTGCGCGGGAATTCTCATTCCCTTCAAATGGTATCGAGCCACTCGTTGGTTCTTCGTTATGAACTATTTTTCATTAAAATTAGGTGGGTAAAGCCTTGATTTATGAGATAAATGTTGGGTTTGCATTGTGGATGTTTCGATTTTTTGCACTTTTATATTTACAATTTTTTATGTTGATGAGATCAATGTAAGAGCCCATTGTTTTTTGGGCATTTTATTGTAAATCGAGTCTGTAAGTGCGTGTCGTTCGTGGCAAGGGTTGCTGTGAAAAAATTGTAGCGAAAACGGCCGAAAAACAATGAACAATAGCAAGTGGAGATGTTGTTCTGTCGATGGCGTTGAGACGTTGTTCTTGGGCGTCTCAACGCCATTCTTGCGGACGGAGGCCTGCTGCGAGTAGCGCGCACCGCCACGGCGTGGAGCATGTTGATTTGACGACGCTGACGCAGCAAATACGTTACAACGTTGCCCACGACGTTGCAACGCTGCACGCGTAGTGGGAGCAGTTGCAGCTTCAGTTGGCGGGATGTGGGTGTTAATGGGGCAGTTTTTCCGTTTTTATTTATTTTTATTTAATAAAATGTAATTTTAAATATTTATTTAATTATTTTATTAAATAATATTAATATTATTGTTATATTAATGTTATTCAAATAAATAATTGCCCATAGGTGCCAAAAATCGGTCCATTTTTGCTGTTTAATTATTTTATGCATGTGATGAATGATTTAATTAATTTTTCTATGTGCATATTGTATGCCATATAGATTTAAAATCCCACCTTAGGTTAAACAATTCATGCATCATTTATATGATAAGAGTTATAATATATAGTTTGCATGATAGGTTATATTATAAGTGTTATAATATAATTAAATTCATGTTTTAATTTAATTAATATAAGTGTTATATTTTTTATATTATAGTATGCTCATGCATTTATATTCATGTGATGAATTATTTATGTTATAGTATATAGTTATGCATGTGATGAATGATCAAGCACGATATCATAGAAATGCATGCAACGTAAGTTAATTATTAGTTTTAAAGGGTTTAGAACTTGAATAATTAGAATTAGGTTTTCTAGTTCTAATAAAATTAGAATTAGGAAATCAAAGTATAGTCTATGAATGGTGACTTGATTAGTAACTCTGTCTAAGGAAGGTTTTGTCTAAGACTGGAGTATTTAAGTTGACGCTTGCGGAACACCCCTACCTGAAAACCGACCTGGGAGTGAATTCGGTCCGGAGATTCATAGATTATACTTATCGTGAGTGCCGTTAATTAAAAGTGTTTTAATTTACTCACATAGACTTAAGCAATAATGTGATTATATACTTAGGCTAAATACAATATAAGAGTTATATTGGTAGACTTAGGTAAATTTTAGCTAGTTTATCTAGGTCAATCCCTAATAAAATAAAGTGCTGAGTGGGAGGAAATAAATTGTATAACATACATTTGATTTTCCTACCACAAATCGCCGTTAAGTCCGCACCGTGAGATCTATACTCGGCCTCGTGGCGCAAATGGAAGCGTCCCCCTTCGGGTCGCATTTGTATAGGTCAATATCATCGTGGATGGAGAGTGTACTTATAGTGAGTGGGAGTGGGACATGTGAAAACGGGACCCACAGTCTCTTCTTTCAATTCACACCGTTAGACGCCTATGATCCCCCTGCTAGTTTGGCCTGGACCAGACAATCGCTTCGGAGGGCCTTATGATGGGAGTTAGAACACCGTAAAATTCCCGAAAGGGATACAGTTTCCTTGTTGGTTTTTCTTCTTGGTTCACCCTTCGGTGGCTATTGTTTGGATTTATACTTGGAAACTTAAAGATTGAGGGTGACACTCAAAAAATTTGTTAAGAGTAAATGAATTCGACCGAACAATGGTAATTTGACGCCTAGTGGAATACGAGTTATTCTGGGATTAGGGTCTGATCGAGAAAGTCTCGTCCTAAAGGATGAGTGTTTTGTTTACCCTTCAATGGCGGTCATTCTAAACCTTTAGGATATCATTGCAAATTTTGAATGACCTAGGGATCATAAAATAATTTTTGCTAAAACCTGATTGGATTTCAAAAGTTTCTTGCGAGACTAACACAAAGTTTTTTTTTATTATTTTTTCAGCTAAAATGTCAAGCTCAATCATAGCTTTACTCGCGTCAGACAAATTAGTGGGAGATAATTACCAAACATGGAAAAACAACTTAAACACAATTTTGGTAAATGACAACATTAAGTTCGTGCTCACTGAGGAGTGTCCTCAGATGTCGGGCTCGACTGCATCGCGAAGTTTTCGTGATGCATACGATCGATGGATTAGAGCTAATGAAAAGGCCAAGGTCTATATCATTACCATCATGTCTGATGTTTTGAAAGAGAAGCATGAGCTGGTGGTCATTGCCAAGGAGACCATCGAGTCCTTGTAGGAAATGTTTGGACAATAGTCCTTTCAAGCCCGACATGACTCGCTCAAATACGTCTTCAACGCACGGATGAAAAAGGGGTCGTCTGTCCGTGAACATGTTCTAGACATGATGACCCACTTTAATCTAACAGAGGTGAACAGGGCTACGATCGACGAGTCGAGCCAGGTCAGTTTTATCGTGGAGATTCTTCCAAAGTGTTTCCTTCAGTTTCGTACCAAGGCTGTTATGAACATGATAAACTACACTCTGACTACTCTTCTCAACGAGCTGCAAACCTTCAAGTCCTTGATGAGGATCAGGAAGTCGGAAGCTGAGGCAAATGATGCCCTTAGGTCTTATCACAGGGGTTCGACCTCTAGGACAAAGCCTGTACCTCCTTCTCACCCGAAAGGGAAGAAGAAGATGAAAAAGGGTAAAACTGACCGAGCTTCCGCATAGAAGGAAAAGAAGGTCAAGGAAGGTGCAGAGAAAGGAAAGTGTTTCAACTGCAATGGTGGCGGCCACTGGAAGAGGAATTGCCTCAAATTCCTAGTCGAGAGGAAGAATTAAGGTAAATGTGATTTACTTGTGACTGAAACTTGTTTAGTGGAGAGGAGTGACTCTGCCTGGATATTGGATTCGGGCGCCACTATCCATATTTGTTCTTCTGTTTAGGGGATTGATTCCTGACAGCAGCAGCGAGAGGGTGAGGTGACTCTATGGGTTAGATCCGGAGAGCTTGTCTCTGCTGCAGCGGTCGGCACGGTGAAGCTACATTTTGGCAGGAATTACATTTTGTTAGACAATATGTATATAGTTCCACGGTTTACTAAAAACCTAGTTTCTATTTTCTACCTGTTAGAACAATGTATTTCTGTTTCTTTTCAAGGCAATAAAGCGTTTATTTCTCGAAATGGAAATTTAATTTGTTCTGCTACACTTGAAAATAATCTGTATGTTTTGAAACCTAATTCGGTCAAAAGTGTTTTGAATACTGAATTATTTAAAACTGCAGAAACGCAAACTAAGAGAGCGAAAGTTTCTCATAAGGAAAATACCAATCTTTGCCATCTAAGGTTAGGCCACATCAATCTCAATAGGATTGAGAGACTAGTGAAGAGTGGATTTCTAAACGAGTTGAAAGAAAACTCTTTACCGGTGTGTGAGTCATGCCTTAAAAGCAAAATGACCAAACGTCCTTTTAGTGGAAAAGGATATAGAGCCAAAGAGCCCTTTGAACTTGTAAATTCTGACCTTTGTGGTCCGATGAATGTTAAAGCTCGAGGTGGTTATGAATACTTCGTGTCTTTCATAGATGATTACTCGAGTTATGGGTATATTTACCTAATGCATATGAAGTCTGAAACTCTTGAATAGTTCAAGGAGTACAAGACTGAGGTTCAAAACCTGTTAGGTAAATCGCTTAAAACACTTCGATCGGGTCGAGGTGAAAAGTATATGGACACTTAATTCCAAGACTATATGATAGAACACGGAATTACGTCCTAACTCTCAGCACCTGGTATGCCACAGCAGAATGGTGTATCGGAGAGGGGAAACAGAACCTTGTTGGACATGGTTCGGTCGATGATGAGCTATGCTCGTCTCCCTGATTCTTTTTGGGGTTACCCAGTGGAGACTGTGGTCTATATTTTGAACAACGTTCCGTTAAAGAGTATTTGTGAAACACCTTTCGAACTTTGGAGTGGACGTGAAGGTAGTTTATATCACTTTAGAATTTGGAATGCCAGACCCACATGTTGGTGTCAAACCCGAAAAAGTTGGAACCCCGTTCAAAATTATGCCTATTCGTAGGTTACCCTAAAGAGACTAGGGGTGGTCTATTTTACGATCCTATGGAAAATAGGGTGCTTGTGTCGACAAATGCTACTTTTCTAGAGGAAGACCACGTTAGGGATCATTTACCAAGGAGTAAAATTATGTTAAACGAAATGGACACTACGTCAGCAAGGGTTGTTGATGGGACTAGTACATCAACAAGTGTTGTTGATCCTAGCACGTCTAGTCAAATCCGTTCCCAAAAGTTGAGAATGCCTCAACGTAGTGGGAGGGTTGTGAGACAGCATGATCGTTACATGACTGCGAGGATCTGTTGTCCTATGATCATGCAATGGTTGATGTTGATAAAGACGAATGGATTAAAGCTATGGACTAGGAAATGGAGTCTATGTACTTCACTTTCGTCTGGGAGCTTGTGGATCAACCAGATGGGGTAAAACCTATTGGTTGCCAATGGATCTACAAGCGTAAACGTGGCGTAGATGGGAAGGTGCAGACCTTCAAAGCCCGACTAGTGGCAAAGGGTTTTACCCAGGTCGAAGGGGTTGACAATGAGGAAACCTTTTCACCTGTTGCCATGGTAAAGCCGATCAGGATCCTTCTAGCCATTGTTGCGTATTATGACTACGTGGTATGGCATATGGACGTCAAGACAACCTTTCTGAATGGCAAACTTGATGAAACAATCTACATGGACCAGCCCAAAGGGTTCATTGCCCAAGGCCAAAAGCAAAAGGTTTGTCGGCTTCATAGGTCCAATTATGGTTTGATGAGGCGATCAAATCTTATGGCTTTAATCAAAACGTCGATGAGCCTTGTGTCTACACAAAAATCGTTGACAAAACTGTCGCATTTTTAGTGTTGTATGTGGATGATATTCTTCTCATTAAGAATGAGGTAGAATTTCTTACTGACGTTAAGAAGTGGCTAGCTTCGCAATTCCAATTGAAAGATTTGGGAGAAGCTCAATATGTTTTAGGTATCCAGATAGTCTGGAACCGGAAGAATAAAACGCTAGCCTTGTCTCAGGCGTCTTATATTAACAAGATGTTGTCTAGATATAAAATGTAGAACTCCAAGAAGGGCTTGCTGCGTTTCAGGCATGGGGTTCACTTGTCTAAGGATCAGTTTTCTAAGACTCCTCAAGAGGTTGACTATATGAGACGGATCCTATATGCTTCAGCTGTAGGGAGCCTGATGTATGCCATGTTCTGTACTAGGCCCGACATCTGTTATGCAGTAAGGATTATCAGTAGGTATCAATCCAATTAAGGATTAGATCACTAGACAGCCGTAAAGGAAATCCTCAAGTATCTTAGGAGAACGAGGAACTACAGCTTAGTGTATGGCAGGCGGGATTTGATCCTTACGAAATACACAGATTCTTACTTTCAGACCGATAAGGATTCTAGGAAATCCACTTGGGGTCACCCTTCATTCTGAATGGAGGAGCTGTAGTATGGCGAAGCATCAAGCAGGGATGCATCGTTGATTCCACTATGGAAGCAGAGTACGTTGCCGCATGGGAAGTTGCAAAGGAAGTTGTTTGGATCAGGAAGTTCATGACTTAGTTGGAAGTTGTTCCAAATATGAACTTGCCAATCACATTGTTTTGTGACAATAGAGAGCCTTGGAGCCATAAGAGAGGCAAACACATTGAGCGGAAGTATCACTTGATACGGGAGATTGTGCACCGCGGAGACGTGACAGTTACGCAGATAGCGTCAGAGCACAACGTAGTTGATCCATTTACAAAGCACCTCACGGCTAAGGGGTTTGAGGGTCACCTAAAGAGTCTAGCTCTTCGAGTCCTTCCTAACTAGGGCTAGTGGGGAATATGTAAACGGGTATTTAATGCCCTAGTTTATGGTATTACTTCATTGTAATTTATGTACATTTCAGAAATGTATTTTCTCCGCTAGCTTAGTCCAAGTGGTTGTTTGTTGGGATTTTTGTCCTAATCTCGTCTTTGTAATTTACTGTTTGATATTAATAAGAGTTATTTAATTCATTACTTTGTGTCTCGCAATATTTCCAAACATTTCTAATAATCTAAGCTCAAGGGTCATTGAATTTATGAGAGAACTAGAACTTGAACGGTGTGTAGTGGACACATAGGGAGGATCACGTTCGAGTTAATCATCCGAACGTTCTACAGTATATGGATAGGGTTGGAGACCTAATCCTGGATACACTGTGGATGCGACCCGCTTTGTATTAGATACAAACGAGGTGATCTGACTCGTTCATGTGGTTTACATGCGAGTGGGGGCATCCTGTTCAATGAGATTGTACAAGACCGAACCGTGAACTATTAGACCTACTGATGTAACACCGTTGGCAGTAATGACTAATAACTTCGTAGATGACCATTAGTGACTCAACTTGAATCCTGAGTTTGTTACGGACTCCTGTCTGCGGGGGTCTGTCCTTTGACTAGTATGGGTGAGGGTGGTCACAGTTACTCGCCCAACATGCCTATCTTCTAAGGTACAGTACCAAGTAGGGAGCTGAGAACTTTACTACGCGAGATGGAATTCACTCGTTCCCGCCTTTAGGGAAACTAGAGGGGTTGTTCCCTTTAGTGTTGTCTTCAGGGATTGGACAACGGGCGCCCACCTTCTCACTGGCCCAAGAAGTGTGTTGTGTATGGTTGGACCATCACAATATGTTGTTCATTAGAGGAGCAGTGGGGACTTGAGGAACAAGAGGTAGACACAGGGGTAAAACGGTAATTTGACCCAGTCGTGTCTACGAACAACCTGTGAAGGGTCGACTCATGGGCATTGGTTATATCAGTGGACACGTAATATTTTGCATTGACGGGAGTGCAGCTACGGGCTATAATGGAGTGTTACCGTAGCTAATGAATGTTGATTATCCGGGTCAAAGAGTTTGATAGGTTAATCTCGTATCATTGAAGCTCGTCACAGTAGGTCCATTAGGTCCCTCGGTTGGCTTAATCTGGGTTTAAAGAAGGGTTAATGTTTTGGTGTGAATTGAAGTGTTGAATTTCACTTAAAGGGCATTTGTGTCATTTATATGACATATGAATGATATAATATATAGTTTAATGTGAATGAGATTTATAATAAACTATAGGTTAGCCTAATTGTTGAATAAGGGCTAATTGGAGAAATTAATTGAGAGAAATTAAATTCAATGTGATTCAATTTAATAAATCCACAATTATACAAATGTGATTTGTAATATGAGATCTGAGATATCTTATAATATATGGTTATGCAAATATGATTTGCATAACCTATAGTTGTGGGAAAGTGGTAATAATGTGGAGATATTAACTCCATCAATTTTCACTATTTAAACCCTTTGCAAGAGGGGTTTCCAAGGGTTATTTTCTCATTTTTTGGATTCTTACCAAAAAGAAGAGAGCCAATTCTCTCTAAAATCTCTATACTCTCCTCCCTTCTCCAAAACAAAAAAGTCCCACCACTTCCTTCTTTCCAAAAGGAGAACAACCTAGAAGCCTTTGGTTGTGTTCGGTTTTTGTTCAAAAGAAGAATTCGTTGAGATTGAGATTTCGTGATTGAAGGAACGAACAGTGAAGAATTGTCTTCAACAAGTAAGTATCTTGTGTTTTACTTGATGTTTTTCTTTCCTTTTGAGCATGTTTAGCCTTAACTACTAGATTGTTAATTTTAGCGAAATTCGAGTAGCGTAACAATACCACGATGATTCGATCGTCTTTCGCTGCGCGTGGATTCTCATTCCCATCACTTTGTTCGTTAGGCACCACTGATCCTCTAATGAACAACAAGGCTAAGATCCTACCATAGATTCGTACCCTCATAGAGGGCGGGGCCCCGTTGTTGAAGACCTGGAGTCAGTTCTTAATGGAACAACCTATGTAATTCCTTAGTGTAGGAATGAGTGAATTTCATCTTGTATAGTTAAGTCCCCAGCTACCTACGAGGTTCTGTCCCAGAGAAGGTAGGCTTATTGAGTCGGCTACAGGCCACACTCACCCATACTAGTTTAAGGACAAACCCCTACAAGCAGGAGTTCTTAACTTACTCAGGATTCAGGTCGAGTTACTAATGACCATCTATAAATTATCAGTCTTATCCTGTTAACGGTGTTACAGTGGTTAGACTAATAATTTGCAGTCCGGTCTTATATGAACTCTCCATAGAAGATGCCTCCACTCGCATGTCAACCACATGAACGAGTTGGATTACCTCATTTTTACTAATTACAAAGTGGGTCGCATCCATGGTGTTACCAGAATAAGGTTTCCAACCTTATTCTTATACCATAGACCATTTAGGTTATATTCTCGAACACAATCCAAATAGTGTCCAGTACACAAATGTTCGAGATATATTATGACCTTGGAGCTTGTTTTATTGGATTTATAAAGCAAGAATATAATTTTATCAAAACAAATAACTCTTTATTTATTTTATCAAAATTACACAAGTTTATGGCATAAATCCCAACAAGATTACCATTCAAAAAGTCATTCTTGACGTCCATTTGTCAAATCTCATAGTCATAAAATGCGGCTATGGACAATAGTATCCTTATTGGCTTTAACATAGCAACAGGGGAAAGAGTTTCCTCATAATCAACTCCTTCCCTTTGGGTAAAACCCTTTGCTACGAGTCTAGCCTTAAAGGTTTGTACCTTTCCAGTTGCATCTCTCTTTCTCTTATAAATCCATTTGCACCCTATGGGTCTTACCCCTTCAAGCTGGTCTACAAGTTCCCAAACTGAATTGAAGTACATTAAATCCATTTCAAGGTCCATGGCTTTGATCCATTGGTGCTTATCTACATCATTCATTGCCTGTTTATAAGACAATGGATCATCTACGCCGTCATCTGGTATGACAAGCAAAGTTTGAGTTAAACCCAAGCAGCGGTCAGGTTGAGAAACTACCCTCGCACTTCGTCGAGGCATTCGAAACGATTAAGACGGACGAGGTTGACTCGATGTGTCGGCTTCTTCATCAACTCTTGATGAAGGTACAACTTGGTCAACATCTCTTGTTGACTTTCCTGTAGCTTCATTCGATGCTAATTTACTACGTGGTTTGTGGTTTTTCATGTGATCTTCCTCCAAGAAAGTGGCATTTGTTGTTACAAAAACCTTATTTTCTTGTGAGTCATAGAAAAGGCCACCTCTCTTTTTTTTTGGATAGCCTACAAATAGGCATAATTTTGAACGATGTTCCAATTTCTTCTGATTTGTCTCTAGCATGTGTGTTGGACAACCCCAAATCATGAAGTGTTGTAAACTAGGTTTATGCCCCTTTAATAACTCAAAAGGTGTTTCTGAAACACTCTTTGATGGAATAGTGTTCAAGATTTGAACCACAGTCTCTACTGTGTAACCCCAAAACGAGCCAGGCAATTGAGCATAGCTCATCATAGATTGAACCATGTCTAACAAGGTTCTATTTCTCCTTTCAGATACACCATTCTTCTGTGGTGTATTTTGTGCTGAAAGTTGAGACTGAATTCCATGTTCTATCAATAGTCCTGGAATCCCAGGTCCATATACTCTCCACCTCAATCGGATCGAAGTGTCTTAATGGTTTTCCCTAATGCATTTTCCACTTCAGCCTTGAACTATTTGAACTTTTCAAGAGCCTCGGACTTATGATGCATTATGTATAGAAAACAATACCTCGAATAATCATCTATGAAGGAGATGAAGTATTCGTACCCTCCTCGAGACTTAATATTAACCATACCACAAAGATCCGAATTTGTAAGCTCTAAGGGCCTTTTGCTCGATAACCTTTTCCAGGAAAAGGTCGCTTAGTCATTTTTCCTTCTAAACAAGACTCATATGGAGGTAAAGAATCATCTTGTAACTCGTTTGAAGTCCATTATTAGTTAATCTCTCAATTCGGTTGAGATTTATGTGACCAAGTCTTAGATGCCAAATATAGGTATTATTATTCGGAGAAGTCTTTTTCCTTTCACTTTGAGTATTTGCAGTTTTAAAACATCTCATGATTTAAAATTTCATTAGTTTGGTTCGGTTTTAATACATACAATCCATTTTCTAATTATGTAGAACAAATATTGACACCCTTTTTTTAAATGAACGCTTCATTTAAATAAAAGGAAGTACAATATTCATGTTCAATCAGACAAGAGGTAGCTATTAAGTTCCTCTTAATTCTATGAACTATATACAAATTTTCTAAAAATAAAAATCTATCTCTAAAAAACAGCTTCACATCTCCCACTGGACGAGGTGAGACGACATCATCTATTCTGACCCTGAGCATCATCTTACCCTCATCGAGCTTCCTGAAGGAACCAGTTTCCTGTAAGGAAGAGCAAACGTTGTTAGTGGCTCCTGAATCAAGTATCCATGTAAAGTCATCACTTTCCACAAAGTATGTTTCTAGAGCAAGTAAATCGTATTTACCTTTCTTCTCTTTGATCTCTTTGTCTGCAGTAGCAGAAAACTTCTCCTTTCCTTCTTTCCTCTTCTTCTAAGTCTTCTTAATCCCAAAATAGGAACCGCATGACGTACTTCCAAAGGATGAACCCATCTGGACTCTTTTGGAATGGGCACACAGATTTGCCTCTCCATCAACCTATTCATTAGTTTCCATAAGAGACTGGTAAGTCTGCAACTCATTTAGGAGGGAAGCCAGGTTATACTCTCTCTTGATCATCACCACATTGTTGTAGAATTTCAGGAAGCTCTTCGGAAGAGATTCCATGATAAACAATACCTGACTTTTCTCGTCCAATACCGCCCCTTTTATTTCGGCCACGTTGAAGTGAACTATCAGATCAAGAACATCTCCTCTCACTAAAGTTCCCTCCTTCACTAAAGCTCCCTCCTTCATGCGCGCGTTATAACTCATGAGAATCCCCGTGCAGCTAAAGACGATCGAATCGTCATGGTATCATTACGCTACTCGATTTTGTTAAAATTATCTAAATCTTAGATCTAAGTTAAACATGCTAGAAAAGAAGAAATTACAGTAAGGTTAAGTCACATACTTGTTGAAGACTCTCTTCAAGTTTTCTTTCAAAGATCACAAACGCTTCGTGCTTCTCGATCTCAACAAATGCTGTCCACGAACGGAACCCGAACACAACCACTTGGAGTCTCAGTTGTTCTTCCTTTGGAAAGAGGGAAGTTTGTGGGAACTTGAGGTTTTGGAGAGGGAGGAGAAAATGAGAGAGAGTAGAGAGAATTCTCTTCTTTTTGGGTGAGAATCCAAAAAATGAGAGATTGAAGTCCATTCCTTCTTGCAAGAAGGGATTATATAGTGGAATAATCATGGAATTAAAATCTCCACATTATTACCACTTTACCACAGTTAGGCTAACCTATAGTTTATTATGAATCTCATCCACATTAAACCATATATTATATCATTCATATCTCATATAAATGACATAAATGCCCTTAAAGAGAATTTGAACACTTCAATTTCACACCAAAACATTAACCCTTTTTTTAACCCAGATTGAGCCAACCGAGGGACCTAATGGACCTACAAAGGATCGGCTTTCAATGATCCGAGATTAACCTGTCAAACACTTTGACCCGGTTAAAAAACATTCATTAGCTACCGTAACACTCCACTATAGCCCGTAGCTGCACTCCCGTCAGTACAGAATATTACATGTCCACTGATATAACCAATGCCCATGAGTCGACCCTTCACAGGTTGTTCGTAGACACGTCTCGATCAAATTACCATTTTACCCCTATGTCTACCTCTTGTTCCTTAAGTCCACACTGCCGCTCTAATGAACAACATATTGTGATGGTCCAACCATACACAACACCCTTCTCGAGCCAGTGAGAAGGTGGCCGCCCGTTGTCCTAGCCTTGGAGACAACACTTAAGGGAACAACCCCTCTAGTTTCCCTAAAGGTGGGAACGAGTGAATTCCATCTCGCGTAATTATGTTCCCAGCTCCCTACGTGGTCCTGTCCCTGAGAAGATAGGCATATTGGGCGAGTAACTGTGACCACCCTCACCCGTACTAGTCAAAGGACAAACCCTCTTAGACAGGAGTTCGTAACACGCTCAGCATTCAGGTCGAGTCACTAATGGTCATCTACAAAGTTATTACTCCTTACTGTCAACGGTGTTACATCAGTAGGTCCTATAATTCACGATCCAGTCTTGTACAATCTCATTGCACAGGATGCCCCCACTCGCATGTCAACCACATGAACGAGTCAAATCACCTAGTTTGTATCTAATACAAAGTGGGTCGCATCCACAGTGTATCCAGGATTAGGTCTCCAACCCTATCCATATATCAGAGACCGTTCGGTCATTAACTCGAACGTGATCCTCCCCAGTGTGTCCACTACACACCGCTCAAGTTCTAGTTCTCTCATAAATTCAATGACCCTGGAGCTTAGTTTATTGGAAAAGTTTATAAATATTGCGAGACACAAAGTGATGAAATAAATAATTCTTATTAATTTAAAACTGTATATTACAAGCACGAGATTAGGACAAAAATCCCAACAAACTCCCACTTGGACTAAGCTAGTAGAGAAAATACATTTATGAAATGTGCATAAATTACAATGAAGTAATACAATAAACTAGGGCATTGAATACCTGTTTACACATCTCCCACAAGGCCTACCCAGGAAGCTCTCGAAGACCTAGACTCTCTAGGTGACCCTCAAGCACCTCAGCCGTGAGGGGCTTTGTAAATGGATCAGCTACGTTGTGCTCCGACGCTATCTGCGTGACCGTCACGTCTCCGCGGTGCACAATCTCCCGTATTAGATGATACTTGCGCTCAATGTGTTTGCCTCCTTTATGGCTCCGAGGCTCACGTGAGTTGGCTACTGCACCACTTTTATCACATAACAGTGTGATCGACAAGTTCATATTTGGAACAACTTCTAAATTCGTCATGAACTTCCTAAACCAAATAACTTCCTTTGCAGCTTCACAAGCCGCAACATGCTCCGCTTCCATAGTGGAATCAGCGATGCATCCCTACTTGATGCTTCGCCATACTACATCTCCTCAATTCAAAATGAAGGCTGACCCCGAAGTAGATTTTCTAGAATCCTTATCGGTCTGAAAATCAGAATCTGTGTATCCCGTAAGTATCAAGTCCCCACTGCCATACACTACTGCATAAGAGATGTCGGGCCTAGTACACAACATGACATACATCAGGCTCCCTACATCCGAAGCATAAGGAATCTGTCTCATATCCTCAACATCTTGAGGAGTCTTAGGACACTAATCCTTAGACAAGTGAACCCCATGCCTAAAAGGCAGCAAGCCCTTCTTGGAGTTCTGCATCTTATATCTAGACAACATCTTGTCAATATAAGACGCCTGAGACAAGGCTAGCGTTATGTTCTTCCGGTTCCGGACAATCTGGATACCTAGAACATACTGAGTTTCTCCCAAATTTTTCATTTGGAATTGCGAAGCTAGCAACTTCTTAACATCAGTAAGAAATTCTACCTCATTCCCAATGAGAATAATATCGTCCACATACAACACCAAAAAATGCGACAGTTTTGTGAACGATTTTCTTGTAAACACAAGGCTCGTCGACATTTTGATCAAAGCCATAAGATTTGATCCCTTCATTAAACCTTATATTCCAAGACCTCGGCTCTGCTTTCACCCATAAATGGACCTATGAAGCCGACAAACCTTTTGCTCTTGGCCTTGGGCAATGAACCCTTTGGGCTGGTCCATGTAGATGGTCTCATCAAGTTTGCCATTCAGAAAGGATGTCTTGACGTCCATCTGCCATACCACGTAGTCATAATACGCGACAATGGCCAGAAGGATCCTGATCGACTTTACCATGGCAACAGGTGAAAAGGTCTCCTCATAGTCAACCCCTTCAACCTGGGTAAAATTCTTTGCCCCCAGTCGGGCTTTGAAGCTCTGCACCTTCCCATCTACGCCACGTTTACGCTTGTAGATCCATTTGCATCAAATAGGTTTGACCCCATCCGGTTGATCCACAAGCTCCCAGACAGAATTGAAGTACATAGACTCCATTTCCTGGTCCATGGCTTTAATCCATTCGTCGCTGTCAACATCAACCATTGCCTGATCATAGGTCAATGGATCCTCACTGTCGTCATCAGGAGCGACAACTAAGGTTTCAGCTAAACCCATGTAGCGATTAGGCTGTCTCACAGTCCTCCCACTACGTCGAGGCATTCCCAACTCTTGAAAATGGATTTGACTAGACGTGCTAGGATGAACAACACTTGTTGACGTATTAACCCCAACAGCAACTCTTGCTGATGTACTGTCCATTTCATTTAACACAATTTTAATCCTTGGTAAATGATCCCTGACGTGGTCTTCCTTTAGGAAAGTGGCGTTTGTCGACACAAGCACCCTATTTTCCTTAGGATCGTAAAATGGACCACCCCTAGTATCTTAGGCTAACCTACGAGTAGGCAGAATTTCGAACGGGGTTCCAACTTTTTTGGGTTTGACACCAAATTCTGAAGTGATGTAAACTGCCTTTACGTCCACTCCAGAGCTCGAAAGGTGTTTCACCAACACTCTTCGATGGAACGTTGTTCAAAATATAAACCGCAGTCTCCACTGCGTATCCCCAAAAAGAATCAGGGAGACGAGCATAGCTCATCATCGACCAAACCATGTCCAACAAGGTTCTGTTTCTCCTCTCCGATACACCATTCTGCTGTGGCATACCAGGCGCTGAGAGTTGGGACGTAATTCCGTGTTTTATCATATAGTCATGGCATTCAGTGTCCATGTACTCTCTACCTCGATCCGATCGAAGTGTTTTAAACAATTTACCTAAGAGGTTCTCAACCTCAGTCTTGTACTCCTTGAACAATTTAGACTTCTTGTGCATTACGTAAATATACCCATATCTGGAGGTTCTCAAACAATTTAGACTTCTTGTGCATTAGGTAAATATACCCATATCTGGAGTAGTCGTCTATGAAAGACACGAATTACTCATAAACGCCCCGAGCTTTAACATTCATCGGACCACAGAGGTTAGAATGTACTAACTCAAGAGGCTCTTTGGCTCTATATCCTTTTCCATTAAAAGGACGTTTGGTCATCTTTCTCTCAAGGTATGACTCACACACTGGCAAAGAGTTTTCTTCCAACACGTTTAGAAGTCCACTCTTCACTAGTTTCTCAATCCTATTGAGATTAATGTGGCCTAATCGTAGATTCCAAAGATGGGCATTTTCCTTAGGAGAAACTTTCTCTTTCTTAGTTCGTGTTTCTGCAGTTTTAAACAATTCAATATTCAAAACACTTTTGACCAAATTAGGTTTCAAAACATACAGATTATGTTCGAGTGAAGCTGAAAAAGTAACATTGCCTTTGAAAGAAATAAACGCTTTATTTAATTCAAAAGATACACAAATAGATTGTTCAATTAGGCAGGAAATGGAAACAAGGTTTCTTGTAAACCCTAGAACTATGTACAAATTGTCCAACAATAATTACTTCCCGCCAAAGTGTAGCTTCACTGTGCCGATCGCTGCAGCAGGGACAAGCTCCCCAGATCCAACCCGTAGAGTCACCTCACCCTCTCGCACCGGCTGCCAGGAATCAATCCCCTGAAAAAAAGAACAAACATGGTTAGTGGCGCCCGAATCCAATATCCAGGCCGAGTCACTACTCTCCCTAAACAAGTTTCTGTCACAAGTAAATCACATTTACCTTGATTCTTCGTCTCGACCAAGAATTTGGGACAATTCTTCATCCAGTGTCCACCCCCATTGCAGTGGAAACACTTTCCTTTCTCTGCAACGTCCTTGACCTTCTTGCCTTTGTGGGCGGCAACTCGGTCAGTTTTACCCTTCTTCGTCCTCTTCTTCCCTTTCGGGCGTGAAGCAGGAACAAGTTTCGTCCCAGAGGTCGAACCCCTGTGATAAGACCTGTAGGCAACATTTGCCTCAGATTCCTTGACCTTGTTCAACGATTTGAAATTCTGTAGCTCATTGAGGAGGGTAGTCAGAGTGTAGCTAATTTTGTTCATAACAACATTGGTATGAAACTGAATGAAACTCTTCGGAAGAGTCTCCAAAATAAAACTGACTTGGCTCGACTCGTCGATCAAGCCCCGCTTCATCTCAAATGCAGATTAAAGTGGGTCATCATGTGTAGAACATGTTCACTTTATAGACGACCCCTCTTTCATCCGTGCGTTGAGGACGTATTTGAGCGAGTCATGCCAGACCTGAAAGGACTGTTGTCCAAACATTTCCTGCAAGGACTCCATGATCTCCTTGGCAGAGACCATCAGCTCATGCTTCTTTGCCAAGACATCAGACATGCTGGCAATTATGTAGACCTTGGTCTTTGCATTGGCCCTGATCCACCGATCGTATGCATCACGAACACTTCGCGACGCTGTCGAGCCCGGCATCTGAGGACACTCCTCAGACAACACGAACTTTATGTCGTCAGTTACCAAGATTGTGTTAATTTTGTTTTCCAACTTTGGTAATTATCTCCCACTAACTTATCGGACGCGAGTAGTGCTATTATTGCGCTAGACATGTTTTAAGCTTAAAAAATAAGAGAAACTTTGTATTAGTCTCGCAAAAAACTTTTTGAAATCCAATCAAGTTTTAGCAAAATTGTTTCATGATCCCTAGGTCATTCAAAATTTAGCAATGATGCCCTAAAGGTTTAGAATGACCGCCACCGAAGTGTGAACAGAACACTCTTCCTCTAGGACGAGACTTTCTTGATAAGACCCTAATCAAAGAATAACTCTTATTCCATTAGGCATCCAATTACCATTGTTTGGCCGAATTCATTAACACTTAACGAATTCTGTGAGTGTCACCCTCAATCTTTATGTTTCCAAGCATCCGTCCAAACAGTAGCCACCGAAAGGTGAACCAAGAAGGAAAACCAACCAAGAAAATGTATCCCTTTCGGGAATTCACGGTGTTCCGACTCCCATGATCAGGCCCTCCGAAGGGATTGTCTGGTCTAGGCAAAACTAGCAGGCGAATCATAGGAATCTCACGGTGTGAATCGAAAGAAGAGATCGTGGGTCTCGTTTTCAAAAGTCCTGCTCCCACTCATTATAAGTACTCTCTCCATCCACGATGATATTGACTTATACAAATGCCACCTGATGGGGGACGCTCCCATTTACGCCACGAGGCCGAGTATAAATCTCACTACATGCGCACTTAACTGAGATTTGTGGTTGGAAATTTAAATGTACCTCATACACTTTATTTCCTTCCACTCAAAGACTTTAATTTTAATAGGGATTGATCTAGATAAACAAAGCAAATTTACCTAAGTCTACTAATATAACTCTTATATGGTATTAACCTAAGTCTATAATCACTTTATAACTTAGGTCTATGCGAGTTAATTAAAACACTTTTAATTAGCGACCCTCACGATAAGTATAATCTAAGAATCTCCAGACCGAATTCACTCCCAGGTCGGTTTTCAGTAGGGGGTGTTCATGGCGTCAACTTAAATACCCCAGCCTTAGACAAAACCTTCCTTAGACAGAGTTACTAATCAGTCTCCATTCATAGACAAAACTTTGATACCCAAATTTCTAATCTCATTAGAAAAAAGAAAACCTATGTCTAATTATTCAAGTTCTAAACTCTTTAAAACTAATAATTAACTTAGGTTGCATGCATTTCTATTTTATAGTGCTTGATCATTCATCACATGAATATAAATGCATGAGCATACCTTAACCTAAAAAATATAACACTTATATTAATTAAATTAAACATGCATTTAATTATATTATAACTCTTATAATATAATCTTTCATGCAAACTATATATTATAACTCTTATAATATAAATGATGCATGAAATGTTTAACCTAAGGTGGGATTTTAAATCTATATGACATACATTATGCACATAGAAATTAATTAAAATATACATCTCATGCATAAAATAATTAAATAGGAAAAATAGACCGGTTTTTGGCACTTAGGGGCAATTATTTAATTAAATGACATTAATATAAGACTTATATTAACATTATTTAATAAAATAATTAAATATAACAATTAAATACATTTTACAAATAATAAAATAATAAAAACCCGAAAATAACTACCCCACTAAGCCAAAAACTACCCACGTATCGTGAAACTAAAGTTGCAACTGCTCCTCAACGCGTGCAACGTTGCAACGTCGTGGGCAGTGTTGCAACGCTGTCGCCTCCAACGTCGACCCAGCGTTCTCAACGCCAGCGGCGTTGCAACGCTACTCTGCAGGAGGGCCTCCGTCCGCAAGGATAGTGTCACACCCCCTCCCGAACTACCTGCTACTTAGCCCGAAAGTTTATAAATATTGCGAGACACAAAGTGATGAAATAAATAACTCTTATTAATTTAAAACTGTATATTACAAACACGAGATTAGAACAAAAATCCCAACAAACTCCCACTTGGACTAAGCTAGTAGAGAAAATACATTTCTGAAATGTGCATAAATTACAATGAAGTAATACAATAAACTAGGGCATTGAATACCTGTTTACACATCTCCCACAAGGTCTACACAGGAAGCTCTCGAAGACCTAGACTCTCTAGGTGACCCTCAAGCACCTTAGCCGTGAGCGTCTTTGTAAATGGATCAGCTACGTTGTACTCCGACGCTATCTGCGTGACCGTCACGTCTCCGCGGTGCACAATCTCCCGTATCAGATGATACTTGCGCTCAATGTGTTTGCCTCTCTTATGGCTCCGAGGCTCACGTGAGTTGGCTACTGCACCACTTTTATCACATAACAGTGTGATCCACAAGTTCATATTTGGAAAAACTTCTAAATTCGTCATGAACTTCCTAAACCAAACAACTTCCTTTGCATCTTCACAAGCCGCAACATGCTCCGCTTCCATAGTGGAATCAGCGATGCATCCCTACTTGATGCTTCGTCATACTACAGCTCCTCAATTCAAAATGAAGGCTGACCCAGAAGTAGATTATCTAGAATCCTTATCGGTCTGAAAATCAGAATCTGTGTATCCCGTAAGTATCAAATCCCCACTGCCATACACTACTGCATAAGAGATGTCGGGCCTAGTACACAACATGACATACATCAGGCTCCCTACAGCCGAAGCATAAGGAATCTGTCTCATATCCTCAACATCTTGAGGAGTCTTAGGACACTGATCCTTAGACAAGTGAACCCCATGCTTGAAAGGCAGCAAACCCTTCTTGGAGTTCTGCATCTTATATCTAGACAACATCTTGTCAATATAAGACGCTTGAGACAAGGCTAGCGTTATGTTCTTCTGGTTCCGGACAATCTGGATACCTAGAACATATTGAGTTTCTCCCAAATCTTTCATTTGGAATTGTGAAGCTAGCCACTTCTTAACATCAGTAAGAAATTGTACCTCATTCCCAATGAGAATAATATCGTCCACATACAACACCAAAAAATGCGACAGTTTTGTGAACGATTTTCTTGTAAACACAAGGCTCGTCGACATTTGGATCAAAGCCATAAGATTTGATCCCTTCATCAAACCTTATATTCCAAGACCTCGAAGTCTGTTTCAGTCCATAAATGGACCTATGAAGCCGACAAACCTTTTGCTCTTGGCCTTGGGCAATGAACCCTTTGGGCTGGTCCATGTAGATGGTCTCATCAAGTTTGCCATTCAGAAAGGATGTCTTGACGTCCATCTGCCATACCACGTAGTCATAATACGCGACAATGGCCGAAGGATCTCGATCGACTTTACCATGGCAACAGGTGAAAAGGTCTCCTCATAGTCAACCCCTTCAACCTGGGTAAAATCCTTTGCCCCCAGTCGGTCTTTGAAGCTCTGCACCTTCCCATCTACGCCACGTTTACGCTTGTAGATCCATTTGCATCAAATAGGTTTGACCCCATCCGGTTGATCCACAAGCTCCCAGACAGAATTGAAGTACATAGACTCCATTTCCTGGTCCATAGCTTTAATTCATTCGTCGCTGTCAACATCAACCATTGCCTGATCATAGGTCAATGGATCCTCACAGTCATCATCAGGAGCGACTAATAAGGTTTCAGCTAAACCCATGTAGCGATTAGGCTGTCTCACAGTCCTCCCACTACGTCGAGGCATTCCCAACTCTTGAAAACGGATTTGACTAGAAGTGCTAGGATGAACAACACTTGTTGACGTATTAACCCCATCAGCAACTCTTGCTGATGTACTGTCCATTTCATTTAACACAATTTTACTCCTTGGTAAATGATCCCTGACGTGGTCTTCCTCTAGGAAAGTGGCGTTTGTCGACACAAGCACCCTATTTTCCTTAGGATCGTAAAACAGACCACCCCTAGTATCTTAGGGTAACCTACGAGTAGGCACAATTTCGAACGGGGTTCCAACTTTTTCGGGTTTGACATCAACACGTGGGTCGGGCATCCCAAAATTCTGAAGTGATGTAAACTGCCTTTACGTCCCCTCTAGAGCTCGAAAGGTGTTTCACCAACACTCTTCGATGGAACGTTGTTCAAAATATAAACCGCAGTCTCCACTGCGTATCGCCAAAAAGAATCAGGGAGACGAGCATAGCTCATCATCGACCGAACCATGTCCAACAAGGTTATGATTCTCCTCTCCGATACACCATTCTGCTGTGGCATACCAGACGTTGAGAGTTGGGACGTAATTCCGTGTTTTATCATATAGTCATGGCATTCAGTGCCCATGTACTCTCTACCTCGATTCGATCGAAGTGTTTTAAACAATTTACCTAAGAGGTTCTCAACCTCAGTCTTGTACTCCTTGAACTTTTCAAGAGTTTTAGACTTCTTGTGCATTAGGTAAATATACCCATATCTGGAGTAGTCGTCTATAAAAGACACGAATTACTCATAAACGCCCCGAGCTTTAACATTCATCGGACCACAGAGGTTAGAATGTACTAACTCAAGAGGCTCTTTGGCTCTATATCCTTTTCCATTAAAAGGACGTTTGGTCATCTTTCTCTCAAGGTATGACTCACACACTGGCAAAGAGTTTTCTTCCAACTCGTTTAGAAGTCCACTCTTCACTAGTTTCTCAATCCTATTGAGATTAATGTGGCCTAATCGTAGATGCCAAAGATGGACATTTTCCTTAGGAGAAACTTTCGCTTTCTTAGTTCGTGTTTCTGCAGTTTTAAACAATTCAATATTCAAAACACTTTTGACCAAATTAGGTTTCAAAACATACAGATTATGTTCGAGTGAAGCTGAACAAATAACATTGCCTTTGAAAGAAATAAACGCTTTATTTAATTTAAAAGAAACACAAATAGATTGTTCAATTAGGCAGGAAATGGAAACAAGGTTTCTTGTAAACCCTGGAACTATGTACAAATAGTCCAACAATAAGTACTTCCTGCTAAAGTGTAGCTTCATTGTGTCGATCGCTGCAGCAGGGACAAGCTCCCCAGATCCAACCCGTAGAGTCACCTCACCCTCTCACAGCGGCTGCCGGGAATCAATCCCCTGAAAAAAAGAACAAACATGGTTAGTGGCGCCCGAATCCAATATCCAGGCAGAGTCACTACTCTCCCTAAACAAGTTTCTGTCACAAGTAAATCACATTTACCTTGATTCTTCGTCTCGGCCAAGAATTTGGGACAGTTCTTCATCCAGTGTCCACCCTCATTGCAGTGGAAACACTTTCCTTTCTCTGCAACGTCCTTGACCTTCTTGCCTTTGTGGGCGGCAACTCGGTCAGTTTTACCCTTCTTCGTCCTTTTCTTCCCTTTCGGGCGTGAAGCAGCAACAAGTTTCGTCCCAGAGGTCGAACCCCTGTGATAAGACCTGTAGGCAACATTTGCCTCAGATTCCTTGACCTTGTTCAACGATTTGAAATTCTGTAGCTCATTGAGGAGGGTAGTCAGAGTGTAGCTAATTTTGTTCATAACAGCATTGGTATGAAACTGAATGAAACTCTTCGGAAGAGTCTCCAAAATAAAACTGACTTGGCTCGACTCATCGATCGAAGCCTCGTTCATCTTAGCCAGATTAAAGTGGGTCATCATGTGTAGAACATGTTCACGGACAAACGACCCCTCTTTCATCCGTGCGTTGAGGACGTATTTGAGCGAGTCATGCCAGACCTGAAAGGACTGTTGTCCAAACATTTCCTGCAAGGACTCCATGATCTCCTTGGCAGAGACCATCAACTCATGCTTCTTTGCCAAGACATCAGACATGCTGGCAATTATGTAGACCTTGGTCTTTGCATTGGCCCTGATCCACCGATCGTATGCATCGCGAACACTTCGCGACGCTGTCGAGCCCGGCATCTGAGGACACTCCTCAGACAACACGAACTTTATGTCGGCAGTTACCAAGATTGTGTTAATGTTGTTTTCCAACTTTCGTAATTATCTACCACTAACTTATCGGACGCGAGTAGTGCTATTATTGCGCTAGACATGTTTTAAGCTTAAAAAATAAGAGAAACTTTGTATTAGTCTCGTAAAAAACTTTTTGAAATCCAATCAAGTTTTAGCAAAATTGTTTCATGATCCCTAGGTCATTCAAAATTTAGCAATGATACCCTAAAGGTTTAGAATGACCGCCACCGAAGGGTGAACAGAACACTCTTCCTCTAGAACGAGACTTTCTTGATAAGACCCTAATCAAAGAATAACTCTTATTCCATTAGGCATCCAATTACCATTGTTTGGCCGAATTCATTAACACTTAACGAAGTCTGTGAGTGTCACCCTAAATCTTTATGTTTCCAAGCATCCGTCCAAACAGTAGCCACCGAAAGGTGAACCAAGAAGTTAAACCAACCAGGAAAATGTTTCCCTTTCGGGAATTCACGGTGTTCCGACTCTGATGATCAGGCCCTCCGAAGGGATTGTCTGGTCTAGGCAAAACTAGCAGGCGAATCATAGGAATCTCACGGTGTGAATCGAAAGAAGACACCGTGGGTCTCGTTTTCAAAAGTCCTGCTCCCACTCACTATAAGTACTCTCTCCATCCACGATGATATTGACTTATACAAATGCCACCTGATGGGGGACGCTCTCATTTACGCCACGAGGCCGAGTATAGATCTCACGGTGCAGACTTAACGGAGATTTGTGGTTGGAAATTTAAATGTACCTCATACACTTTATTTCCTTCCACTCAGCACTTTAATTTTAATAGGGATTGATCTAGATAAACAGGCTAAAATTTACCTAAGTCTACTAATATAACTCTTATATGGTATTAACCTAAGTCTATAATCACATTATAACTTAGGTCTATGCGAGTTAATTAAAACACTTTTAATTAGCGGCCCTCACGATAAGTATAATCTAAGAATCTCCAGACCGAATTCACTCCCAAGTCGGTTTCCAGGTAGGGGTGTTCCGCAAGCGTCAACTTAAATACCCCAGCTTTAGACAAAACCTTCCTTAGACAGAGTTACTAATCAGCCTCCATTCATAGACAAAACTTTGATACCCAAATTTCTAATCTCATTAGAAAAAAGAAAACCTAAGTCTAATTATTCAAGTTCTAAACTCTATAAAACTAATAATTAACTTAGGTTGCATGCATTTCTATTTTATAGTGCTTGATCATTCATCACATGAATATAAATGCATGAGCATACATTAACCTAAAAAATATAACACTTATATTAATTAAATTAAACATGCATTTAATTATATTATAACTCTTATAATATAACCTATCATGCAAACTATATATTATAACTCTTATAATATAAATGATGCATGAAATGTTTAACCTAAGGTGGGATTTTAAATTTATATGACATACATTATGCACATAAAAATTAATTAAAATATACATCTCATGCATAAAATAATTAAATAGCAAAAATAGACCGATTTTTGGCACCTAGGGGCAATTATTTAATTAAATGACATTAATATAAGACTTATATTAACATTATTTAATAAAATAATTAAATATATCAATTAAATACATTTTACAAATAATAAAATAATAAAAACCCGAAAATAACTACCCCACTAAGCCAAAAACTACCCACGTATCGTGAAACTGAAGTTGCAACTGCTCCTCAATGCGTGCAGCGTTGCAACGTCGTGGCGGCGTTACTGTACGCTGCCGCCTCAACGTCGACCAGCGTTCTCAACGCCAAATAGTTGCATTGCTACTACTACTCTGCAGGAGGGCCTCCGTCCGCAAGGATAGTGTCACACCTCCTCCCGAACTACCTGCTACTTAGCCCGAAAGCGGCGTGAAACCAACAGACATTGTTTACCTCTTAACAATACCTGCTGACCCTGTTCTCCGGATAAACATACTATGTTCGCATATGGAACATTTTAACATAACACACAAGAGAAATGGACAACTATTAAACATACACAAGGAGAAACCCTTCATAAGTCTCTCTTGGAAACTAAAAGTCAAGTGCATCAAAACAACACAAGACAACTCATTGTTTATACAACCGCTAATGTACAAAACTTCTATAACTACATAACGACTTGCTATACAACACCAGCCACGTACAAACTAACAACTTGTGAAACTTTCAGCAGACTATGGCAGGATGTCAGGTACCAGGAGCTCGATCTCTGCCTGAAAAGGTTTGAAAACATTGAATGAATGAGCTAAAAAGCTCAGTGTGTGTCTATCTTTAAAACATTATAAGCTCACAGGTGAATCGTAACAATGGCAGATTATAAGTAGAAAATAGCTTAACATCTGTTTGTAAACATAAACAAACCATGCTTCCAATTTACAGGTTTAAGTCACCACTTGTGCATAGCATACAACTCGAAATGTACTAACATATCGAGGGTAGATAGATCAATAATATAGAAGCTCATAACAATAAAACACATGACATGATACCACATCAAACCATAGTGGTGGTAGAGTTACATTCATACCAATAAGGTTCATACCTCTCTCTCTCTCACGAGCACGTGGAATACCTTTGGTCGTTATGTTTCCCCTAATACCTTCTCTATGTCCCTCAGTATTAAGGTAAAACCATTTACTACCCGAATACCTTCTCATTGTCCTTCAGTATTTAGGTAAAACCATTTATTTTCCGGATACCTTCTCATTGTCCTTCAGTATCGGGATATCATGATTCATTCCCCCCCTTAAGTACCTTCTCGAATGTCCTTCAGTATTAGGGGTTAACCCCAAACAAGGGCATAATTTGTGTACCATGGAAATCATGTCTTTATAACACGTACAACAATTTCTTTACATTTTCACATTATCATCTAAACATGTTCCCAAGTGGATTTACACAAAACATTCTCTATAGGAAAGCATGCTTAGGTTCCATAATGAACTTTATGTTAGAAACTCCATGAAGCTATACATAATTAGTTCAAACAAGATTCAATGATCAACAATTATGTTTTTGAAGAAAAACATAGGCCAAGCATAGTTCTAAGATAGAGTCACTCACAGTATTAGAATTGGAACCTTGGCTTGTAAACTTGTCCTATTTTCTCTTGGCCTGTCAAACAAACCAAATCAACCATTAGAACCTCGAGCTCATGATTTTTTACCTTAAAACTTGTAAGAAAACACACTTTAAAATTTTCAGCATTTTTAGATTTTCTGCCCTATTTTCAGACAGTCATAACTTCTTCATTACTTATCCAAAAATAATGTAATTTATACCAAACTCTTCCTTTTTGAACCTTCTAAAATTCATATGAAGACATAAAATTTAAATTCGAAACAGATTTGTTCAGAAATACCTCAAAAGCTACTTTCCTCAAAACATACTTCTACTGTTTCCAGATTCGGATTTCCTGCTGCACAACAAATATAACCTGATATTTAGAACATCTTCTAGAACTTTTCTACTCATGATTTCTTCACGAATGTCGTAGGAAACTCAATAAGCTTTCGAACCATACAAATTAGAGCTTCTAACTCTAAGTATTCAGATCAGAACAACCAAAACATCAGAGACTTCTCAGATTTGACAGCAAATTCTGTCTTCTGTCTTCTTTCTTCCTCTTCACAAAAAAGTAACATCAATTTCTTTCCTTATGCACCTTAGAAACAGGTCTAATTAAGTCCCATAACTCAATTCAGAATAGTCATACACACAATTGGTTGTAAGGTATATAGAAATGGAAGAGAATCTCCTTCAATCTCTTGCTAGAAGTTTTTCCCTTTCACCTAAAATTACAGGTTCAACTTTCAGCTTCGGTTCCTCAAAATTTATCAACACAACCACCAAATATTTTTTGATAAACCTCAAGGACAACATCTTAGATTACTTACCTCAATATTTCAGCTTCTAATTCCTCCTCAATAGCTCAAAACAGACTGATCTCCTCATACAGTTCTGCTACCCGAGAATCCTGAACACCCTTCAGTGTTCTGCACTTTTCTCCTTCGTCCTCTTGGTATTTTCTGAAAAGACGATCCGTTTCGTATTCTACACTAACTTTCTGAGATTTTGACACAAAAATCATCGAATTTGGTTCAGTAGACAGAGAGATATGGTCGATTGAAGTTGACCCATTTTCCAGCTGCTTGCTGTTTTTCTGCGAATTTGACAGCACCTACTTGCCTTGTTTAGCTCCGAGGCTTCACCTCCCTTGGCCAGCTCCTCCTTCACGATTTACATCATAATCACCTTTTTAAAACACCAAAATAAGTGTGTAAAGAAACCCTAAGCATTTAGCAAACTTATCCTATGTCTGTGAGACATATGATCTTCCATTAATACATGATGCACCTAAAACTTCTCCAATTTGCTAATGATTTGAACTTACTTCAATGCAACTTTTAATATGCTTATTTCAATGGTTTACCTATCCCCTTATGATATTTAGACACATTGTAGCTCCAAATTCAATAAATTCCGAAATTCGATCACGACATCATTTAGTGCAACCTATACGATTTTTCTTATTTCAAAACATCATGAATGAGTGTAAAATGATAAAAGAAAATAGAGTTTAGGGCTTACAATTTACTACCCCCTTAAGAGGAATTTCGCCCTCGAAATTCAGCACGGGAAAAGTTGTGGGTACTTTTCTTTCATTGTGTCTTCGCTTTCCCATGTTACTTCCTCGACGTCGTGATTTCTCCACAAGACCTTTACCAGTGGTATTGACTTGTTCCTCAAAGACTGCTTCTTTCCGATCCAAAGATTTGTAGAGGTTCTTCCTCATATGATAGATTCTCCTAAAGTTGTATTGGTTCTCCCTTGAGCACATGTGATGGATCAGAAATGTATTTCCTCAACATTGATACATGGAAAACATTATGTACTCGAGATAGTTCTGCTGGCAACTCCAGTCTGTAGGTTGCTGGCCCAACTCGTCCCGTTATCTAGGGCTTAACTTGATCTCCGACCTGTAATTCTAAGTCATTTGGTCTCCTATCTGCGTTACTCTTCTGACGATCTTGTGCTACCTTCCGATTCTCTCTGATTACCTTAATATTATCCGTCGTAACTTGTACCAACTCAGGACCGATTAGCTTCCGCTCTCCTACTTCATTCTAACATACGGGCGCTCTACTCGACCTTCCATATAGAGCCTCAAATGGTGCCATGCCAATACTTGACTGATAGTTGTTATTATAAGCGGATTCCATAAGTGATAGGTGTGTATCACAACAACCCTTAAATTGAAGGACACATGCTCTCAACATATCCTCTAGGGTCTGGATGGTCCTCTTAGACTGACCATCTGTCTGAGGATGGAACGTTGTACTAAATTTCAAGTTTGTCCCCATAGCCTTCTGTAACTAAGCCAAAACTTAGAAGTAAATCTTGGATCCCTATCTGAATCTATGGACACTGGCACTCCGTATTGACTACAATTCTTTCGACATATAGCTCAACAAGCTGATCAAGTGTAGACGTCGATTAAACCGGTATAAACCGTGCTGTTTTAGTGAGTCTATCCACTATTACCCAAATACCATCATGTTCACTAGAAGTATGTGGTAATCCAAACAGAAAATCCATAGTGATATGCTCCCATTTCCATTCCGGCACTGGCAATGGATTAAGGAGTCCTCCTGGTCTCTGTCTAACTGGTTTAACCTGTTGGCAGATCAAACATTATCAACATATTCAGCTACCTCCCGCTTCATCCCAGGCCACCAATACATTCCCTTTCAATGTCTTATACATCTTGGTGCTTCCTGGATGCATAGCGTAAGCTGAACTGTGAGCTTCCTCTAGAATAGCATCTTTAAGCTCACTAAAACATGGAACACACAGTCTTCTCTCCCTCTCTATCGCTCCATCTGATCTCATTTTAAATTCTGCTTCTGGACCTTGTTTGGACTTCCCAAACATTTTGTGCAAGTTACTATCCTCTGGTTGTCTTCTCACAACCTTTGCTATGAGTGAAGACCTGACCTGGAATTGAGCTAAAAGTTTCCCTGAACTCTCTGCATTCACAACTGCCTTATAATCCCATAGAGTACTTAAAAATGTTGCTCGAATACCACACAAGGCGTCCTTAGGAAGTCTTGACTTCCTACTCAATGCATCTGCTACCACATTCGCGTTACCTGAATGGTATTCTATAGTACAATCATAATCTTTAATCAGTTCTAACCATCTTCTTTGTCTCATATTCAACTCCTTATGATCAAAGATATATTTCAGACTCTTATGATCTGTCTAAATGTGACACCTTTCACCAAACAAGTAATGTCTGCAGATCTTCAGTGCTAAAACAACTGCTGCTAGCTCGAGATCATGTGTAGGGTAATTACATTCGTCCTTTTTCAATTGTCTTGACGTATAAGCTATTACTTTTCCTTCTTGCATCAGAACACACCCTAAACCTTGTCTCGAGGCAACACAGTAAATCACATACTCTTTTTCAGCTCCTGAAAACTCTGTTCACACTTACCTGACCATTCAAACTTAGCATTCTTCCTTGTTATAGTTGTTAAGGGTAATGCTAATCGTGAGAAATCCTCAACAAACGTATGTAGTATCCTGCCAAGCCTAGGAAACTATGTACCTCTGTCGCACTAACTAGTCTCTCCAAGTTGACCACAACTTTCACTTAATTTGGATCCATACTAACACCATTTGTTGATACAACATGCCCCAAAAATACTACTTGATTCAACCAAAACTCACATTTGGTGAATTTAGCATAGAACTGCTTATCTCGTAGTGTTTGTAGAATAATCCTCAAATGTTCCTCATGAGCTTTCCTATCAATTGAGTAAACTAGTATATCATCAATAAATACTATCACGAATTGATCCAAATACTGGTGGAATATCCTGTTCATGAGGTCCATGAAAACTACTGGTGCATTCGTCAAACCGAACGACATTACTAAATACTCATAATGCCCATACTTGGTTCTGAATGTTGTCTTAGGAATATCTGATTCCCAAACCTTTAACTGATGGTATCCTGATCTCAAATCAATCTTAGAAAACACTGATGCTCCTCTTAACTTGTCAAACAAGTCATCTATACGGGGTAAAGGATACTTATTACGTATCGTGACTTGTTTAACTGTCTATCATCAATGCATAATCTAAGGGTACCATCTCTCTTCTTTACAAATAACACTTGAGCTCCCCAGGTTGATACACTAGGTCTGGTGTATCCTTTATCAACTAGTTCTTGTAACTGCATCTTCAACTCCTTGAGCTCACTCGAGCCATTCTATACAGCGCTTAGGAAATAGGTGTTGTTCCTGGTAGCAATTCAATAGTGAACTCAACTTCCCTATCAGGTAGCAACCATGACAGATCTGCTGGAAAAACATCAAGAAATTCGTTCACAACAAGAACATCTTTTGGTTTTAGTTTTTCTTCCTGCACCTCCACTACGTGAGCAAGAATGCCATGCAACCTTTCCTCAACAACTTTTCAGCTTTTAATGCTGAAATCAAGCTCGTAGGGATAATCTTCCCTTCACCCCTGATAACCACTTCAACTAATCATGGTTTCTTGAAAACAAATTCCTTTCTATTTAGCACCACTGGTGCCCTCTCTTCTTGACCTACTAGAACTCTTGATCATTCAACTGTATGCAGGGACCCAACTCCCTGGTCCCTCTGTGTGGCTACTCTAAGCTGTGGGCAATCCGTCTTAAAATGTCCAGGTTGTCCACATTGGTAACACACATTGACACCAACCAGACATTGGCCTCGGTGATTCTTACCACAATTTATACATGGAGTTCTCCTTGTTGCACTTGCAACAGACTCCTGTATTGTCGGTGGTCTTACTGTGGATCTGGCAGATTGACTAGGTGCTCTTTGGCTCTGCCTCTAATAGGCACCACTAACATGCGTTTACCTCGATGTCTGGCCGCCAGCTCGACTTTTAAAGTCCTGACGACTCAAAACATTCACTCTAAGTGTGAATCGTCGCTGCTCACGACCATGAAAACATCTCGTCGTTGAAGGCCCTCGAGTAGGCTCCACCACTGTTCGTGCCTCTGTTATACTCTGCTCAACACGTAGAGCACTTTCTACAAGCAGGGATAAGTCAGCCCACTTTGCAATGCCTTTGACTGGGGTTCGTATCTCAAGACGTAACCCTCTTTCAAATCTTCGACACCTGTCACTCTCAGATGCCATAATCACATCAGCATATCGTGACAGCTCGGTATACCTTCTCTCATACTTAGCCACTAAAAGTGTCCCTTGCTTCAGTTCTAAAAATTCATCCCTCTTTGCCTCACGATACGTGCTAGGGTAATATTTATCTTCGAATATGCCTCTGAATGTTTGCCAATCCAGAGTACGTGCATCACTCCGTCTGGCTAACATCGATTTCCACCATCCCTCTGCTTCTTTCTCTAGCAGGAATGTGGCTAACTTGACTCTTCGTTCGTCAGGGCAACTCATTACATCAAAACAATTTGTAGCATATTCAGCCAAACCTCGGCATCAACTGGACCTATGGAACCATCAAACACTGTGGCTCCTAATTTCTTCAGACGTTCTATTCTATACGCCTTTTTTTTTTTGGATCACTTGGCCCTGCTCTGTCTGGCCCACCTGCCTCCTGTGAGAAACTAACATGTTGCTCATCTGTAGCCTCA
Organism: Trichosanthes cucumerina; assembly: GCA_036507285.1. Taxonomy (NCBI): domain Eukaryota; kingdom Viridiplantae; phylum Streptophyta; class Magnoliopsida; order Cucurbitales; family Cucurbitaceae; genus Trichosanthes; species Trichosanthes cucumerina. The sequence goes on along the minus strand of CM071843.1, from coordinate 29,195,250 downwards.
GTTTGGACTCTCGGGGCACTAGATCCCCTCTCAGATTGGCCTTGGGTAGGATCCTGCATCCCACCCTGATCCTGCCTGCGTCGTCTGCTAGTTAGTGCAGACTCCAATAACATATCAATATATTAGACATACTATGGATATCTAACTCCAATACGCAGTACTAAACTTCTATTCACATTTTAGCCCTAACTAGACTTACTCTTATTCTTACTTGGACCATACTTTACTAGTTTGATCTAAACTAACTCAATAACTTGCTATGACTTTTACTTTGTTCTCAGAGCTAACTTGCCCTGCCTCATTCCCATGGAGCAAACTGCTCTGATACCAAGTTGTCACACCCCCTCCCGAACTACCTGCTACTTAGCCCGAAAGGCGACGTGAAACCAACAGACATTGTTTACCTCTTAACAATACCTGCTGACCCTGTTCTCCTAATAAACATACTATGTTTGCATATGGAAGATTTTAACATAACACAACAGAAACTGGACAACTATTAAACATACACAAGGAGAAACCCTTCATAAGTCTCTCTTGGAAACTAAAAGTCAAGTGCATCAAAACAACATAAGACAACTCATTGTTTATACAACCGCTAATGTACAAAACTTCTATAACTACATAACGACTTACTATACAACACCAGTGTAAGCCCTAAACTCTATTCTCTTTTATCATTGATCACTCGTTTATGATGTTTTGAAATAAGCAAAATCGGATAGGTTGCTGATAACTCACCATAAGTGAGTTATTTTACTAGAATTTTAGTGTTTAATCCACTTGAATTTTAATTTAGTGATCCTCGTGTTTTTTATCCCTAAATTATGTGTGTTAGCTTTAAAATCTTGAATTTAAGCATTAGGTTCAAAAAGAATTAATTTTGATATTTTTGTGCTTTAATTTAAGAAATTTAGGAAAATAAGCTAACGGTGAATTAAAGATCGAAATTTGACATTTTAACTCCAAAAAAATCCTTGCATATTTAGTTTTATTTATAATTCACTTCACAAATTTATTCGGAATTTTTCTGTGTGGAGGAGATGTTTAAAAATTACAAGAGTCCCTAAGGGAATTTTAGACATTTTATCCGAAGGGTAATATGGTCTTTTTTACCCTTAAGGGTATTTTTGTAATTTGTGGAGTTAGGGCAACATCATCTTGTATAAAAAGGCTAGGGTTTACAAGTGCAAGGCGGAGAGTGGGAGTTGCCACAAAAGGGGGAGAAGGAGTAGTCGCAAAAAAAAGGAAGAGACCGAGAGAGAACGGGCGATTGCTACAGCAAAGGTGTGCATTGGAGAGGAAAATCGTGAAGGTTCCATTGCTGTAGCAATCGTGCAGTGAGAGAAAAATTGAAGATTCGAGTGTGTTATCTGCTGTAGCAAAAACCGAGAGGCTATTGTTGTAACAAAATTGAGAGTGCAGTTCGATTTTCACAGATGTCATTCACGAAATTTGTGATTACCGACGATCCAACCGTTGGATTTTACTAAAACTTTGTCAGCCTGTTGAGGACTCATAGAGCTCCCATTTGAACGGTTGGATCGTGGTTTCGAGCTTTCCTGTGTCAGATATCGCAGTCACATTGGGCGACAACAGAAGTTCGGTTTTTCACAGACGATGCTCACAAAGTTGTCGTTTGCCGGAGTTTCAACCGTTGGATCGTGCTGAAACTTTGCCAGATTATTCAAGACTCATAGGGCGTTACTTTGAACGGTTGGATCGTCGTTCTGAGCTTTGGTGGATGAGATATCGCTGTCGCACAGAACCTGCAAAACAAAATCTGCTACTATGGTCTGCTGTCTTTGGTGGTATCTTTTGCTTCGTGTCATTACCTCTCCTAATCTCTAATTGTTAATGTTGTTTTTCCGCTATTTGACACATATTTAAGACTATTTTTGTTCACTATTTTAGACCGAATTCGTGACTGTTTTTAGGCTAGAATTGTGACTGATTTATGATAAATTTGTGAACATCATTGGGTTGTTTTCTTGAATTCTTTGATGGATAAAAACATGCATCAATTAGAAGTTTATGAGTTAATTTCCATCATGAACTGAATTTCTTTAGGCAAGGGTTAGGTTGTTTTAATGTAATTTTGGATTAAATTTATGGTTGATGCCATTAATTGAATTTATGAAATTTTATTAAATTTAACGGTGCATGAGAATTAAAATTGGCCTTTTAACTTCTCTATAATTCATAAACTTGGGAAAGCTAATGAATTAGAAAACTAAAATTTCATTCTAGGATTATTGAGTTGATTAGGGATAATTAACCCACCTAGAACCTAAAATCATGGGCATAATTTAGATCACAATTGGGAAATTGTAGGTTTTAAAACTTAGTGATTTTGGAAAGAATCATTTGAATGCATGCGTAGGTAAATTCAAGGCATCACTAAAAATTTATTCCAATTGAACATTAGAACTCTAACCTAACCCGAGCTTATTTTTCATTACAAATCTCATCTCTTGTATCTATCTTCTTGTTTGCATTCTCCTCTCCCCTCATTTAAATTTACTTATTTTCTTGAGTCTAGTCTTATCTTGTCTTACTTATCACATCTGTTTATCTACTATAGGAAATTGCACACTCATGCATTGCATTAAAATAAGGAAAAATTGCTAGGACACTCACTAATTTAGGTCTAACTAGTCCTCGTGGGATCGATACTTTTAACTTATCACTTGCTGCTCTCGGCCGTGTATACTTGCACGTCATAAAAGTGTCGGGGTTTTATTCTAATTTGCATTAGTTTAGGGCATCCGATATTTTCGCATCAGTTGCACTAAACGATGTCGTGATCGAATTTCGGAATCTATTGAATTTGGAGCTACAATGTGTCTAAACTTCATAAAGGGATAGGTAAACATTGAAATAAGCATATTAAAAGTTGCATTGAAGTAAGTTCAAATCATTAGCAATTGGAGAAGTTTTAGGTGCATCATGTATTGAATGGAAGATCATATGTCTCACAGACTTGGGATAAGTTGGCTAAATGCTTAGGGTTTCTTAATACACTTATTTTGGTGTTTTAAAAAGAAAAGAAAGAAAGGGATAAAGGAAAGGAAAAGAAAAGGAAAAGAAAAGAAAAAGCAAAAGGGGAAAAGGACAAAGTTTGCCTCTTGGTTTATAAAATGGCTTTATCTTCTCAATTTTCTTCTTTATTTATCAAAACTAAAGTTGAAGCTTCGTGGGAGAAGGAGAAAGGAAGAAAATGGAAGCCATTTTCGTGAGTTTGGAGCTGGAATTGCAGAAGAAAGGAGGAGAACTCAAAGCATAATTGTATAGCAACAAAGTGATCAACTCAGACAAGTTCTGATGTTTTGGTCTTTTCGAGCTCAACAAGAAGAGGTAAGAGTTGAGTTTTGATACATGAAAGTTAACTCAATTTGGAACAAAATTTGTGAAGGAAGCTCGAGCTAATACTGAAGTTAACTTACTGTTTTGTTAAGAGGAAGACAGAAGACAGAATTTGCTGTCAAATCTGGGAAGTCTCTGATGTTTTGGTTGTTCTGATCAGAATACTTGGAGTTAGAAGCTCTAATTGGTATGGTTCGAAAGCTTATTGCATTTCCTACAACTTTCGTGAAGAAATCGTGAGTAGAAAATGTCTAAAAGATGTTCTAAATATCAGGTTAAATATGTTGTGCAGCAGGAAATCCGAATCTGGAACAGCAGCAGAATCATTTTAGGGGTTAAGCTACTGAGGTAATTTCTCACCAATACGTTAGGAATCTTATTTTTATGTCTTCATAAGCGTTTTAGAGGATTCAAAAAGGAAGAGTTTGGTATAAATTTCACCCTGTTTGGCTGAGAAATGAAGAAGTTATGGCTGTCTAAAAACAGGGCAGAAAATCTGAAAATGCTGGAATTTTGAAAGTGTGTTTTCTTGCAAATTTTAAGGTCAAAAATCATGAGCTCGAGGTTCTAATGATTGATTTGGCTTGTTTGACAGGCCAAGAGCAAATAGGTCAAGTTTACAAGCCAAGGTTCCAATTCTAATACGGTGAGTGACTCTATCTTAGAATTATGTTTGACCTATGTTGTTCTTCATGAACATAAGTGTTGATAATTACATCTTGAATGAACTAGTTGTGAATGGCTTCATAGAGTTTTCTAACATAAGGTTCATGATGGAACCTAAGAATGCTTTGAAGTTAGTTGTAACAATAAATCCAAGTATGGAAACTAAATTATGAAAGTATGCTTTCCTTTAGAGAATGTTTTATGTAAATCCGTTTGGGAATATGTTTATATGATAATGTGAAAATGTCAAGGAATTGTTATATGTATTTTAAAGACATGATTTCCATGGTAAACAAAGTATGCTCATGTTTGTGGTTAACCCCTAATCTTCAAGGACATTCGAGAAGGTACTTAGGGGGGAAAATGAATCATGATATCCCGATACTGAAGGACAATGAGAAGGTATCCGGGAAGTAAATGGTTTTACCAAAATACTGAAGGACAATGAGAAGGTATTCGGGTAGTGAATGGTTTTACCTTAATACTGAAGGACATAGAGAAGGTATTAGGGAAAACCAAACGACCAAAGGTATTCCACGTGCACGTGAGAAAGGGAGAGAGGTATGAACCTTGTTGGAATAAATGTAACTCTACCACCTCTATGGTTTGATGTGGAGTCATGTCATGTGCTTATTGTTATGAGCTTTTATATTATTGATCTATCTACCCTCGATATGTTAGTACATTTCGAGTTGTGTGCTATGCACAAGTGGTGACTTAAAACCTGTAAATTGGTAGCATGGTTTGTTAATGTTTACAAACAGATGTTAAGTTATTTTGTACTTATAATCTGCCATTATTGTGATTCACCTCTGAGCTTATAATGTTTTAAAGATAGGCACTCACTGAGCTTTTTAGCTCATTCTTTCAATGTTTTCAAACCTTTTCAGGTAGAGATCAAGCTCCTGGTACCTGACATCCTGCCATAGTCTGCTGGAAGTTTCATAAGTTGATAGTTTGTGCGTGGCTGGTGTTGTATAGCAAGTCGTTATGTAGTTATAGAAGTTTGTACATTAGTGGTTGTATAAACATTGAGTTGTCTTGTGTTGTTTTGATGCGCTTGACTTTTAGTTTCCAAGAGAAACTTGTGAAGGGTTTCTCCTTGTGTATGTTTAATAGTTGTCCAGTTTCTGCTGTGTTATGTTAAAATGTTCCATATGCAAACAAAGTATGTTATCAGGAGTGCAGGGTCAACAGGTATTGTAAAGAGCTAAACAATGTCTGCATTGGCTTCACGCCGCCTTCGAGCCTAGTTTTCTGTAATTCGGAAGGGGTGTGACAACTTGGTATCGAGCAATTAGCTCCATGGGAATGAGACAGAGCAAGTTAGTTCTAGAAAGAACGAGAAAAGTAAATAGCAAGTTATTGAGTTAATTCAATAGAACTAGTAGAGTATGGTCCAAGTAAGGATAAGAGTAAGTCCATCGAGGACTAGAATGTGAACACAAGTCTAGAATTGTGCATTTGAGTTGAGTACTCATTACATGTCTAGTATGTTAATATGTTATAGAAGTCATGCCACCACGTACTAGCGGGCGATGCGAGCAAGATCGGGGCGGGACGCAGGATCCTACCCAAGATCAATCCCGGTGGAGATCTAGTGCCCTGGAGTTCGAGATAGGGGCCGAATTAAGCAACATGCTAATTCCTCACGGGAGGTAGGTAAGCCATAGGGAGGCGTGGCTAAGTAATCCGGATAAGACATATATAATAGATTACCTAAAAGAATTAGGAGCCACAGTGTTTGAGGTTCCAAAGATCCAAATTGTTTGAGGTTATCCAAATGAAGTGAGGTTTGGCCGATTAAGCTTGATAAATGTTTTGATGTTATGAGTTTCTCCGAGAAGCAAAATGCTAAGTTGGCGAATCTTGTTGCTAAAGGAAGCGAAGGATGATGGAAATCGATGTTAGCTTGATTGTAGTGATGCACGTACTTCACACCGCAAACTTTCGTATATATTTGAAAATAAATATTACCCTAGCACGTGCATCGAGAGGTAAAGAGGATGAATTTTTAGAATTAAAGCGGGGATCATTTTCATGGTGAGAGTGTGAGAGAAGATATACCGAGTTGTCGCGGTATGTTGATGTGATTGTGGCATCTAAGAGCGGCAGTGTGTCGACGATTTGAAAGAGGGTTACGACACGAGATACGTACTCCCGCCATATTCTGACCATTGTTAAGTGGACTGACTTCTCTCAGCTGGTAGAGACTGCTCTACGTGTTGAGCGAGCATAGCAGAGGAGAAGTCAGTAGTGAAGCCTAGTTGTGGAGGCTTCGGCAACAAGCGATTTCAAGGTCGTGAGCATCGGAGGTTCACACTTGGAGTAAATGTTTCTAAGTCAATATGACTTTAAGGAGGAAGCTAGTAGCCAAATAGCCGGGCATCGAGGCGGATGTTTATGGTCGAAGACCTATCGAGGTAGAGTTAAAGAGGACCTAGTTAGTTTGTTTGACCGCAAAGAAGTTGCGGGGAGGGCAAGAGTCTATGCCAGATATAGCAAGAAAAACTCCATGTGTGATCTGTTGCAAGAATCATCAAGGTCATTGTCTTGTGAATGTTGGTACATGCTACTAGTGATGACAACCGTGACATGTCAAGAGGGATTGTCCACAGTATGGGCTGGATACATGCAGAGGGACTAGGGAGTTAAGTCCCGCTTAGTTGAGCAAATGAGAGTATCGTGAGTTGCAAGAGAGGGCACCGGTGGTGTTAGACTAAAGAGAGTTGTAGGAGGCCTAGGCAACACGGAAAGGTCTCTACGCTATGACTCGATAGAAGAAGCGAAGATGCATCATAAGTCATTCTTGGTATGATTACTATTTGTAATGTATCTGCACTTGTTTTAATAAAACCGGGTGCTACACATTTCTTTGTTTTTTAGTATGTTCTTGACTAAGTTGAATGGGGAAGCTAGAACCTTTATGTAAAAGGTTAGTTATATACAATCTAGTTGGTGATGTGTTACTAGTCAATGCAAAGTTGCGGACTATGAGGTCTTAGTAGAAGGTCTTATTATGTTAGTGGATCTTCTTTCACTAGACTTGCGGGTATGAGATGCAATCTTAAGAATGGATTTCGTATTTACTCATTATGCTTGAGATTGCCATATAAAGGAAGTTGTTTTCAAGAAACCAGGGTTAGCTGAAGTGGTTTTAGGGGATGGAAGAAAGATTATTCCTACGAGTTTGATTTCAGCATTCAAAGCTCAGAAATTGTTGAGAAAAGGATGCACGGCGTTTCTTGCTCACGTAGTGGAGGTGCAGGAAGAAAAGCTAATACCATAAGATGTTCTTGTGGTAAATGAGTTTCTTGATGTTTTTCCAAAGAGATCTGCTGGTTACCACCTGATAGGGAGGTAGAGTTCACTATTGAATTGCTACCAGGAACAACACCTATTTCGCAGGCGCCGTATAGAATGACTCCAAGTGAGATCAGGGAGCTAAAGATGCAGTTATAAAGACTAGTAGATAAGGGATACATCAGACCTAGTGTATCGCCTTGGAGAGCTCCAGTGTTATCTCGTGAAAAGAAAGATGGTATCCGTGAGATTATGCATTGATTATAGATAGTTAAACAAAGTCACGATACGTAACGCAGTATCCTTTACCCCGTATAGATGACTTGTTTGACCAGATTAAGAGGAAACATCGGTGTTTCCTAAGATTGATTTGAGATCGAGATACCATCGATTAAAGGTAAGGGAAATGATATTCCTAAAACAACATTGAGCGAGGTATGGGCATTATGAGTTTTTAGTAATGTCGTTTCGGTTTGACGAATGCACCAATTTTTGTGGACCTCATGAACAGGATATTCCACCGATTTGGATCGATTCGTGATAGTATTTATTGATAATATACTAGTTTACTCAATTGACAGGAAAGCTCATGAGGAACATTTGAGGATTATTCTGCAAACACTACGAGATAAACAGATTTATGCGCTAAATTCACCAAATGTGTGTTTTGGTTGGATCGGTAGTGTTTTTTTGGGGCATGTTGTCTCAAAGAAATGGTGTTAGTGTGGATCCAAATAAAGTTAAAGTCAGTAGTCAATTGGGAGAGACCGATCGGTCATGACAGAGGCACGTAGTTTCCTAAGTTTGGCGAGGATACTACAGCGGTTTGTTGAGGATTTCTCACGAATAGCATTACCCTTAATAGCTTTGACAAAAAGAATGCTAAGTTTGAATGGTCAGACAAGTGCGAACAGAGTTTTCAGGAGCTGAAAAAGAAATTAGTTACAGTACCTATTCTGACACTTCCTGTATGCTTGGGAAAAGAGTATGTGATTTCTTGTGATGCTTGAGACAAGGTTTAGGGTTTGTGCTCGTGCAAGAAGGAAAAGTAATAGCTTATGCATCAAGACAATTGAAAAAGCATGAATGTAATTACCCTACCCACGATCTCGAGCTAGTAGCGCTTGTTCTAGTAGCATCAAGATCCGAAAACATTACTTGTTTGGTGAAAGGTGTCACATTTACACAGATCATAAGAGAATGAAACATATCTTTGATTAGAGGGAGTTGAATGTGAGACAAGGAAGATGGTTAGAACTTATTAAAGATTATGATTGTACTATAGAATACCATCCCGGTAAGGTGAATGTGGTAGCAGATGCATTGAGCGGAAGTGAAGACTTCCTAGGATACCTTGTGTGGTATTCGAGCAACATTTTTATGTACTTTAAGGAATTCTAAGGCGGTTGAAACTGCAGAGAATTCAGGGGTCTTTAGTTAAATTTGAGATCAGCCTTCACTGTATAATAGAGATTGTGAGAAGACAATCGAGAATAGTAACTTCTGCGAGAAAATGTTTGGAAAGTCCAAACAGGCCTCAAGCAAAATTTAAAATGAGATCGAGACGAGCCCAGAGAAACAGGGGAAGACTATGCCTTCCGAGTGTTAGTGAGCTTAAAGATGCTATTCTAGAGGAAGCTCACAGTTCAAATCACGCTATGCATCCGAGAAGCATCAAGATGTGTAAAACCTTGAATGAGACTTATTGGTGACACAGGATGAAACGAGAGATAGCCGATTATGTTGATAGATGTTCGATCTGTTAGCAAGTTAAACCAGTTAGACAGAAGCAAAAAGGACTCCTTAACCCATTGCTAGTGTCGGAATGGAAATGGGAGCGTATTACTATGGTTTTTCTGTGTAGATTACCACGAACTTCAAATGGACATGATAGTATATGATAATGGTCGATAGACTCACTAAGACAACAATGTTATACTGATTAAAATCGACGTCTACACTTGATCGACTTGTTAAGCTATATACGTCGACAAAATTGTGAGTCAATACAGAGTGCCAATGTCCATAGTTTGAGATAGAGATCCGAGATTTACTTTTATGTTTTGCCTAGTTTACGTAAAGCTATGGGGACAAAGTGAGTTTTAGTCAAACGCTCCATTCTCGAGACGGATGGTCACCGAGAGAGGACCATCCAGACCCTAAAAGACATGTTGAAAGCATGTGTCCTTCAAGTTAAGGGGAGTTGGGATACACACCTATCGCTTATGGAATTTGCTTATAATAACAGTTACCAGTCGAATATTGGCATGGCACCATTTGAGGCTCTGGATAAAAGACCATGTAGAACGCTCGTATATTGGAATAAACAAGAAGAGCGGAAGCTAATCGGTCCTAAGTTGGTGCAAGTTATGACAAACAATATTAACGTAATCAGAGAGAATCTGAAAGTAGCACAAGACCGTCAGAAGAGTTATGTGGATAAGCAACGAAAGGACTTAGAATTCCAGGTTGGAGATCAAGTTTTCTTGAAGTTATCTCCATGGAGAGGTGTCCTTCGTTTTGGTAAGAAAGGTAAACTAAGCCCTAGATATATTAGTCCTTATCAAGTAACAGACAAGTTGGGCCAACAACCTCTGATTTGGAGTTGCCAAAGAAACTATCTCGAGTACATAATGTTTCCCATGTAACAATGCTGAAGAAATACATTTCTGATCCATCACATGTGCTCAAGGTAGAACCAAGACAACTTAAGGAGAATCTATCATATGAGGAAGAACCTCTACAGGTACTTAGGAACAAGTCAATGCCACTGGTAAAGGTCTTGTGGAGAAATCACGACGTCGAGGAAGTAACATGGGAAAGCGAAAACATAATGAAAGAAAAGTACCCACAACTTTTCTCGTCTTTGAATTTCGAGGGCGAAATTCCTCTTAAGGGTAGTAATAATTGTAAGCCCTAAACTCTATTCTCTTTTATCATTGATCACTCGTTTATGATGTTTTGAAATAAGCAAAATCGGATAGGTTGCACTAAACGATGTCGTGATCGAATTTCTAATCTATTGAATTTGGAGCTACAATGTGTCTAAACTTCATAAAGGGATAGGTAAACATTGAAATAAGCATATTAAAAGTTGCATTGAAGTAAGTTCAAATCATTAGCAATTGGAGAAGTTTTAGGTGCATCATGTATTGAATGGAAGATCATATGTCTCACAGGACTTGGGATAAGTTGGCTAAATGCTTAGGGTTTCTTAATACACTTATTTTGGTGTTTTAAAAAGAAAAGAAAGAAAGGGATAAAGGAAAGGAAAAGAAAAGGAAAAGAAAAGAAAAAGCAAAAGGGAAAAGGACAAAGTTTGCCTCTTGGTTTATAAAATGGCTTTATCTTCTCAATTTTCTTCTTTATTTATCAAAACTAAAGTTGAAGCTTCGTGGGAGAAGGAGAAAGGAAGAAAATGGAAGCCATTTTCGTGAGTTTGGAGCTGGAGTTGCAGAAGAAAGGAGGAGAACTCAAAGCATAATTGTATAGCGAAGAAAGTGATCAACTCAGACAAGTTCTGATGTTTTGGTCTTTTCGAGCTCAACAAGAAGAGGTAAGAGTTGAGTTTTTGATACATGAAAGTTAACTCAATTTGGAACAAAATTTGTGAAGGAAGCTCGAGCTAATACTGAAGTTAACTTACTGTTTTGTTAAGAGGAAGACAGAAGACAGAATTTGCTGTCAAATCTGGGAAGTCTCTGATGTTTTGGTTGTTCTGATCAGAATACTTGGAGTTAGAAGCTCGAATTGGTATGGTTCGAAAGCGTATTGAATTTCCTACAACTTTCGTGAAGAAATCGTGAGTAGAAAATGTCTAAAAGATGTTCTAAATATCAGGTTAAATATGTTGTGCAGCAGGAAATCCGAATCTGGAACAGCAGCAGAATCATTTTAGGGGTTAAGCTACTGAGGTAATTTCTCACCAATACGTTAGGAATCTCATTTTCATGTCTTCATAATCGTTTTAGAGGATTCAAAAAGGAAGAGTTTGGTATAAATTTCACCCTGTTTGGCTGAGAAATGAAGACGTTATGGCTGTCTAAAAACAGGGCAGAAAATCTGAAAATGCTGGAATTTTGAAAGTGTGTTTTCTTGCAAATTTTAAGGTAAAAAATCATGAGCTCGAGGTTCTAATGATTGATTTGGCTTGTTTGACAGCCCAAGAGCAAATAGGTCAAGTTTACAAGCCAAGGTTCCAATTCTAATACGGTGAGTGACTCTATCTTAGAATTATGTTTGACCTATGTTGTTCTTCATGAACATAAGTGTTGATAATTACATCTTGAATGAACTAGTTGTGAATGGCTTCATAGAGTTTTCTAACATAAGGTTCATGATGGAACCTAAGAATGCTTTGAAGTTAGTTGTAACAATAAATCCAAGTATGGAAACTAAATTATGAAAGTATGCTTTCCTTTAGAGAATGTTTTATGTAAATCCGTTTGGGAATATGTTTATATGATAATGTGAAAATGTCAAGGAATTGTTATATGTGTTTTAAAGACATGATTTCCATGGTAAACAAAGTATGCTCATGTTTGTGGTTAACCCCTAATACTGAAGGACATTCGAGAAGGTACTTAGGGGGGAAAATGAATCATGATATCCCGATACTCAAGGACAATGAGAAGGTATCCGAGGAAGTAAATGGTTTTACCTAAATCTTTGAAGGACAATGAGAAGGTATTCGGGTAGTGAATGGTTTTACCTTAATACTGAAGGACATAGAGAAGGTATTAGGGAAAACCAAACGACCAAAGGTATTCCACGTGCACGTGAGAAAGGGAGAGAGGTATGAACCTTGTTGGAATAAATGTAACTCTACCACCTCTATGGTTTGATGTGGAGTCATGTCATGTGCTTATTGTTATGAGCTTTTATATTATTGATCTATCTACCCTCGATATGTTAGTACATTTCGAGTTGTGTGCTATGCACAAGTGGTGACTTAAAACACAGAAATTGGTAGCATGGTTTGTTAATGTTTACAAACAGATGTTAAGTTATTTTGTACTTATAATCTGCCATTATTGTGATTCACCTCTGAGCTTATAATGTTTTAAAGATAGGCACTCACTGAGCTTTTTAGCTCATTCTTTCAATGTTTTCAAACCTTTTCAGGTAGAGATCAAGCTCCTGGTACCTGACATCCTGCCATAGTCTGCTGGAAGTTTCATAAGTTGATAGTTTGTACGTGGCTGGTGTTGTATAGCAAGTCGTTATGTAGTTATAGAAGTTTGTACATTAGTGGTTGTATAAACATTGAGTTGTCTTGTGTTGTTTTGATGCGCTTGACTTTTAGTTTCCAAGAGAAACTTGTGAAGGGTTTCTCCTTGTGTATGTTTAATAGTTGTCCAGTTTCTGCTGTGTTATGTTAAAATGTTCCATATGCAAACATAGTATGTTATCAGGAGTACAGGGTCAACAGGTATTGTAAAGAGCTAAACAATGTTTGTTGGCTTCACGCCGCCTTTCGAGCCTAGTTTTCAGGTAATTCGGAAGGGGGTGTGACAACCAGCCACGTACAAACTAACAACTTGTGAAACTTTCAGCAGACTATGGCAGGATGTCAGGTACCAGGAGCTCGATCTCTGCCTGAAAAGGTTTGAAAACATTGAATGAATGAGCTAAAAAGCTCAGTGTGTGTCTATCTTTAAAACATTATAAGCTCACAGGTGAATCGTAACAATGGCAGATTATAAGTAGAAAATAGCTTAACATCTGTTTGTAAACATAAACAAACCATGCTTCCAATTTACAGGTTTAAGTCACCACTTGTGCATAGCACACAACTCGAAATGTACTAACATATCGAGGGTAGATAGATCAATAATATAGAAGCTCATAACAATAAAACACATGACATGATACCACATCAAACCATAGTGGTGGTAGAGTTACATTCATACCAATAAGGTTCATACCTCTCTCTCTCTCACGAGCACGTGGAATACCTTTGGTCGTTATGTTTCCCCTAATACCTTCTCTATGTCCCTCAGTATTAAGGTAAAACCATTTACTACCCGAATACCTTCTCATTGCCCTTCAGTATTTAGGTAAAACCATTTACTTCCCGGATACCTTCTCATTGTCCATCAGTATCGGGATATCATGATTCATTCTCCCCCCTAAGTACCTTCTCGAAGGTCCTTCAGTATTAGGGGTTAACCCCAAACAAGGGCATAATTTGTGTACCATGGAAATCATGTCTTTATAACACATACAACAATTTCTTGACATTTTCACATTATCATCTAAACATGTTCCCAAGTGGATTTACACAAAACATTCTCTAAAGGAAAGCATACTTTCATAATTTAGTTTCCATACTTGGATTTATAGTTACAACTAATTCAAAGCACGCTTAGGTTCCATAATGAACTTTATGTTAGAAACTCCTTGAAGCTATACATAATTAGTTCAAACAAGATTCAATGATCAACAATTATGTTTTTGAAGAAAAACATAGGCCACACATAGTTCTAAGATAGAGTCACTCGCAGTATTAGAATTGGAACCTTGGCCTGTAAACTTGACCTATTTGCTCTTGGCCTCTCAAACAAACCGAATCAACCATTAGAACCTCGAGCTCATGATTTTTTACCTTAAAACTTGTAAGAAAACACACTTTCAAATTTCTAGCATTTTCAAATTTTATGCCCTGTATTCAGACAGTCATAACTTCTTCATTACTTATCCAAAAATAATGTAATTTATACCAAACACTTCCTTCTTGAACCCTCTAACAATCATATGAAGACATGAAATTTAAATTCCAAACGGATTTGTTCAGAAATACCTCGAAAGCTACTTTCCTCAAAACAGACTTCTGTTGTTTCCAGTTTCGGATTTCCTGCTGCACAACAAATTTAACCTGATATTTAGAACATCTTTTCGACATTTTCTCCTCATGATTTCTTCACGAAGGTTGTAGGAAATTCATTTAGCTTTCGAACCATACCAATTAGAGCTTCTAACTCCAAGTATTCAGATCAGAACAACCAAAACATCAGAGACTTCCCAGATTTGACAGCAAATTATGTCTTCTGTCTTCCTCTTCACAAAACAGTAACATCAATTCCTTTCCTTATGCACCTTAGAAACAGGTCTAATTAAGTCCCATAACTCAATTCATAATAGCCATACACGCAATTGGTTGTAAGGCATATAGAAATGGAAGAGACTCTCCTGCAATCTCTTGCTAGAAGTTTTTCCCTTTCACCTAAAATTACAGGTTCAACTTTCAGCTTGGGTTCCTCACAATTAATAAACACAACCACCAAATATTTTTTGATAAACCTCAAGGAAAACATTTTAGCTTACTTACCTCAATATTTCAGCTTCTAATTCCTCCTAAGGAGCTCAAAACTGACTGATCTCCTCATACTGTTCTGCTACCCGAGAATCTCGAACACCCTTCACTGTTGTGCACTTTTCTTCTTTGTCCTCTTGGTATTGTCTGAAAAGCCGATCAGTTTCGTATTCTACACTCAATTTCTGAGATTTGGACACAAAAATCATCGAATTTGGTTTAGTAGACGGAGAGATATGGTCGATTGAAGTTGACCCATTTTCCAGCTGCTTGCTGGTTTTCTGCGAATTTGACAGCACCTACTTGCCTTGTTTAACTCTGAGGCTTCACCTCCCTTGGCCAGCTCCTCCTTCACGATTTACATCATAATCACCTATTTAAAACACGAAAATAAGTGTGTAAAGAAACCCTAAGCATTTAGCCTACTTATCCTAAGTCTGTGAGACATATGATCTTCCATTCAATACATGATGCACCTAAAACTTCTCCAATTTGCTAATGATTTGAACTTACTTCAATGCAACTTTTAATATGCTTATTTCAATGGTTTACCTATCCCCTTATGAAGTTTAGAAACATTGTAGCTCCAAATTCAATAAATTCCGAAATTCGATCAAGACATGATTTAGTGCAACCTATACGATTTTGCTTATTTCAAAACATCATGAATGAGTGTAAAATGATAAAAGAAAATAGTGTTTAGGGCTTACAGATAGCGTTGAGACGCCGACGAACAACGTCTCAACGTCATCGAAAGAACAACAAAAAACTTTGTTGTTCTTCACCGATTTTCGCATGTTTCTGCTCCGATTTCTTCACAACAACTCTTGCCACGAACTACCGGGACTTACAGACTCGATTTACAACAAATTGCCCAAAACAACAGGCCCTTACATTGATCACATCAACATAAATTGTAAATCTAATCTAGTGCCAAAAACCAAAACATCCATTTTGCAAACCAACAATTTATCACATAAATGAAGTTAATTTACCCACCTATTTTAACAAAAACAGTGCATAATGAAGAACCATCAACCTTGCTCTGATACCAATTGAAGGGAGAATCCCCGCGCAGCGGAAGACGATCAAATCGTCATGGTATCATTACCCTACTCGATTTTGTTAAAATGATCTAACTCTTAGACCTAAGTTAAATATGCTAGAAACTAAGAGATTACAGTAAGGTTAAGTTACTTACTTGTTGAACACTCTCTTCAAGATTTCTTCCAAAGATCACGAACGCTTCGTGCTTCTCGATCTCAATAAATGCTTTCCACGAACGGAATCCGAACACAATCACTTGGAGTCTCGGTTATTTTTCCTTTGGAAAGAGGGAAGTTTGTGGGAACTTGAGGTTTTGGAGAGGGACGAGAAAATGAGAGAGAGTAGAGAGAATTCTCTTCATTTTAGGTGAGAATCCAAAAAATGAGAGATTGAAGTCCATTCCTTCTTACAAGAAGGGATTATATAGTGGAATAATCATGGAGTTAAAATCTCCACATTATTACCACTTTACCACAACCATAGGTTATGCAAATCTCATTTGCATAACCATATAATATAAGATATCTCATATCTCATATTGCAAATCTCATTTGCAATAATTGTGTATTAATTAAATTGAATCACATCCAATTTAATTTGTCTCAATTAATTTCTCCAATAGCCCTAATTCAACAATTAGACTAACCTATTGTTTATTATGAATCACATTCACATTAAACTATATATTATATCATTCATATCTCATATAAACGACATAAATGCCATTAAAGTGAAATTGAAAACTTCAATTTCACACCAAAACATTAACCCTTCTTTTAACACAGATTGAGCCAACCGAGGGACCTAAAGGACCTACAGTGACGGGCTCCAATGATCCGAGATTAACCTTTCAAACTCTTTGACCCGTTTAACCAACATTCATTAGCTACGGTAACAATCCACTATAACCCGTAGCTGCACTCCCGTCAGTGCAGAATATTACGTGTCCACTGATATAACGAATGCTCATGAGTCGACCCTTCACAGGTTGTTCGTAGACACAGCTGGGTCAAATTACCGTTTTACCCCTGTGTCTACCTCTTGTTTCTTAAGTCCCTACTGCTCCTCTAATGAATAACATATTGTGATGGTCCAACCATACACAACACCCTTCTCGGGCCAGTGGGAAGGTGGCCGCCCGTTGTCCAAGCCCTTGGGACAACACTTAAGGGAACAACCCCTCTAGTTTCCCTAATGGCGGGAACGAGTGAATTCCATCTCGCGTACTTAAGTTCCCTGCTACCTACTTGGTCGTGTCCCTGAGAAGATAGGCATATTGGGCGAGTAACTATGACCACCCTCACACGCTCAGGATTCAGGTCGAGTCACTAATGGTCATCTACGAAGTTATTAGTCCTTACTGTCAACGGTGTTACATCAGTAGGTCTAATAATTTACGGTCCGGTCTTGTACAATCTCATTGCACACGATGCCCTCACTCGCATGTCAACAACATGAACGAGTCAGATCACCTCGTTTGCATCTAATACAAAGTGGGCCGCATCTACAGTGTATCCAGGATTAGGTCTCCAACCCTATCCATATACTATAGACCGTTCGGGTCATTAACTCGAACGTGATCCTCCCTGTGTGTCCACTACACACCGTTCAAGTTCTCGTTCTCTCATAAATTGAATGACCCTGGAGCTTAGTTTATTGGAAGAGTTTATAAATATTGCGAGACACAAAGTGATGAAATAAATAACTCTTATTAATTTCAAACTGTATATTACAAACACGAGATTAGGACAAAAATCGCAACACCAACTTCCTGACCAAAACATCAGATATGCTAGCCTGGATGTAGGCCATGGTCCAGCGGTCATACGCATCCTTAATCAGAATCGTATTCAGGTTGGACTTCCACATAGTATAGTTTTACCCAGTTAATCGTTCACTTTTAAGTAAGGCTATGATCGAGGACGACATGCTGAAATAAAAGGTAGTTCTAATTAGTTATGCCTTTTAACACATAATAAAACCAATCATATTTAGCAAAATTATTAAGAAACCTAGTGTTTAAATTAAACCTTTAGTTTTGTAACGATACTTCAAAGGTTTAGAATAAAAGTCACCGTCGGGTGGTCAGTCACTCCTCCCCTGAATTGAGACTATCTCAACTAATTCTCAATATCAGAACATCTCATGTCCCAATGATTCTTAACTACTGTTTATTTAGTTAAGGGCTCGTTTACTAGCTTAACTTATCCTGTAAATGTAACCCTACCATTTTTAGATCCAATACGTCCGAGCCAACATGCTACTATTAAGAAAGACAACTGTTGGCAAATTACCTAAGAGACCCTATCCATTTATGGAGTTCGCGGTGTTTTGATTCCTATAGTCAGACCCTCCGTAGGGATTGGCTGCTCTAGGGAAACCTTGAAGGGAAGGAGAATCCCCACCCAGCGGAAGACGATCGAATCGTCGTGTTATCGTTATGCAATTTATTTTGTTAAAATCAAACTATCTTATAGTATAAAGTTAAACATGCTAAATAAAAGGAAAACAACAAGTTAGAATCACATACATGTTGAAGACCGTCTTCAAGACTCCTTCCTCTGATCACGAACTCTTCGTGGATTCGTTCTCAACGATCTCGATCGCCTCACACGAATAACGAACCGGACACCTCCACTTGGTTACTCGGCTGTTCCACTTTTGGCAGAAGGAGAATTGGGGGATTCATTTCTTTTTGGTGTAGGGAGAAGAATATGAGAAAGATGTGTTTTGAGAGAGAATTTCTATTTGCCTTTGGTGAGAAAACCAAAGAATGACCAAATCCTTTATGAACCCTTATTGCAAAGGGTTTTAAATAATGGTGATAAGTGGAATTGAAATCTCCACCTATTTACCATTTTAGCACAACCATAGGTTATACAAATCATATTTCCATAACCACATATAATAAGATATTGCATGTCTCATTTGAGAAATCACATTTGTATTATTGGGGATTTTTAAATTGAATCATATTCAATTTAATTTCTCTCAATCTAATTTCTCCAGATTAGCCCTAATTCAACAATTAGGCTAACCTATAGATGAATCTCATTCTCATTAAACTATAAAATATGTCATTCATATCTCATATAAATGACATAATTTCCCTTTAGTAAACTTGAATACTTCAAATTCACACCAATAATGTAAACCTTCTATTTATCTAGTTTGAGTCAACCAAAGGACCTAATGGACCTACAGTGACGAGCTCCAATGATCTGAGATTAACCTATCAAACTCATTGACCCGGTTAATCAACATTCATTAGCTACGGTAACAATTCACTAAAGCCCGTAGCTGCACTCCCGTCAGTGTAAGACATTGTGTCCACTGATATAACCAATGCCCATGAGTCGACCCTTCACAGGTTGTTTGTATGCACTGCTGGGTCAAATTACCATTTTACCCCTACGTCTACTTCTTTCTCCTTAAGTCCCCACTGCTCCTCTAATGAACAACAACTTTGTAATGGTCAAACCATACACAACACCCTTCTCTCGGGCGGTGAGCACGTGGCGCGCAGTTGTCCAAGCCCTAGAGGCAACACTTAAGGGAACAACCCCTCTAGTTTCCCTAAAGGCGGGAACGAGTGAACTGCATCTCGTGTAGTTAAGTTCCCAGCTCCCCACATGGTCCAGTTCCTGAGAAGATTGTTGGAATTTTTGTCCTAATCTCGTGTTTGTAAATTACTATTTGAAATTAATAAAGTGTTATTCATTTCATCATTTTGTGTCCGCATTTTATACAAACTTTAACCAATAAACTAAGCTACAGGGTCATTGAATATTTGAAAGAACTAGAACTTTAACGGTGTGTAGTGGACACACAGGGAGGATCACGTTCGAGTAAATTACCCAAACGGTCTACAGTATATGGATGGGGTTGGAGACCTAATCCTTGATACACTGTGGATGCGACCCGCTTTGTGTTAATATACAAACGAGGTGATCTGACTCGATCATGTGGTGGACATGTGAGTGGGGGCATCCTGTACAATGAGATTGTAAAAGACTGGACCGTAAATTATTTGACCTACCGATGTAACACCGTTGACAGTAAGAACTATTAACTTTGTAGATGACCATTAGTGACTCGACTTGAATCCTGAGCGTGTTACGGACTCCTATCTGTGGGGGTCTGCCCTATGACTAGTACGGGGGAGGGTGGTCACATTTACTCGCCCAATATGCCTTTCTTCTTAGGGACAGAACCAAGTAGGGAGCTGGAACTTAACTACGCGAGATGGAATTCACTCGTTCCCGCCTTTATGGAAACTAGAGGGGTTGCTCCCCTAAGTGCTGTGTCCAGGGCTTCGACAAAGGGCGCCCACCCTCTCACTGGCACGAAAGGGTTGTTGTGTATGGTTAGACCATTACAACGTTGTTGTTCATTAGAGGAGCAGTGGGGACTTAAGGTGAAACAAGTGGACAAAGGGGTAAAACGGTAATTTGACCCAGCAGTGTCTACGAACAACTTGTGAAGGGTCGACTCATGGGCATTGGTTATATCAGTGGACACGTAATATTCTGCACTGACGGGAGTGTAGCTACAGGCTTTAGTAGAGTGTAACCGTAGCTATTGAATGTTGATTAACTAGGTTAAAGAGTTTGATAGGTTAATCTCGGATCATTGGAGCTCATCACTGTAGGTCCATTAGGTCCCTCGGTTTGCTCAATCTGGCTTAAAAGAAGGGTTACTGTTTTGGTGTAACTTGAAGTGTTCAATTTCACTAAAGGGCATTTATGTCATTTATATTAGATATGAATTATATAATATATAGTTTAATGTCAATGAGATTCATAATAAACTACAGATTAGCCTAATTGTTGAATTAGGGCTAATTGGAGAAATTAGGTTGAGAGATATTAAATTGGATGTGATTCAATTTAATAAATCCACAATATTGCAAATGTTAATTGTGATATGAGATATGAGATATCTTATAATATATGGTTATGCAAATATGATTTGCATACCCTATAGTTGTTGTACAATGGTAAATTTGTGGAGATTTCAACTCCACATATGTCCATTATTTAAGCCCCTTTGCAAGAAGGGAAACTCACTCATTTTGCTCATTTTTGGATTTTTCACCAAAAGAAGCAAAAAGCTTTTCTCTCAATTCTCTCTCAATTCCTCTCCTCCCTACCAAAACACCAAGTTCCCATCAACTTCCTTCTTCCAAAAGAAGAACAACCAAGAAGTCGATTGGTGGTGTTCTTGTTCGTAATAAGAGTTCGAGTTCGTAGAGATCGAGGAGCACACGAAGAGATCGTGAAACTGGAATGGAATCCTTGAACAAGGTGTTCAACAAGTAAGTAACTAGAACTTACTGTTTTTCTTTCCTTTTATGCATGTTTAACGTAGATCTAATTGTTAGATTAATTTTAACGAAACAATAGTTGCACAACAACACCGCGACGATTTAATTGTCTTCCGCTGCGTGGGGTTCTCATTCCCATCAATTGGTATCAGAGCCATACGTTTGTTCGATGTTGTGCACTGTTTTCCGTTGAAATTTAGGTGGGTATTGCCTTAATTTATGTGATGAGTTGTGGTTTGCATGATGGATGTTTCGATTTTGGCACTTTAAGTTTAGATTAACGATTTTTACGTTCATGTGATCAATGTGAGTGCCCGTTGTTTTTGGGCATTTTGTTGTAAATCGAGTCTGTAAGTCTGAGTCGTTCGTGGCAAGAGTTTCTTTGAAGAAATCGGAGCGGAAACGAGCGAGAAACGACAGCGTTGAGACGGTGTTCATCGGTGTCTCAACACTGCCATTGCTGGAGCAAGGCGCGTTGCAGGACAACGTTGAAACACCGCTGGCGTTTAGAACGCTCGCACAAAGCTGGAAGCTGCAGCGTTGCAACGCTACCCACGACATTGCAACGCTGCGAGCATAGAGGAGCAGTTCGCGACAGTTTTGCTTGCAACGTGGGGCATGAAAGTTTTTCTTTACGTGGTTTTTTAAAATTAGATTTATTTCTTTAGTTTTAATTGTAAAATGTATTTTATATTTATTAATTTATTTATTTTATTAAATAATATTAATATAAATGTTATATTAATGTTATTTGATTAAATAAATGCTCCTAAGTCCAAAACCGATCCATTTTTTCTATTAAATTATTTTATGCATGTAATGTATGATTTAATTAATTTCTATGTGCATAATGTATGTCATGTAGATTTAAAATCCCACCTTAGGTTAAACATTTCATGCATCATTTATATTACAGGAGTTATAATATATAGTTTGCATGATAGGTTATATTATAAGAGTTATAATATAAATAAATGCATGTTTTAATTTAATTCCTATAAGTGTTATATTTTTTAGATTAAAGTATGCTCATGCATTTTATTTCGTGTGATGAATTATTTATGTTATAGTATATAGTTATTCATGTGATGAATGATCAAGCACTATAACATAGAAATGCATACAACCAAAGTTAATTATTAGTTTCCAAGTGTTTAGAACTTGAATTATTAGACATAGGTTTTCTAGTTCTAATAAGATTAGAATTAGGAAATCAAAGTATAATCTTTGAATGGTGTCTGATTAGTAAGTTTGTCTAAGTAAGGTTTTATCTAAGGTTGGGGTATTTAAATTGACGCTTGCGGAACAACCCTACCTGGAAACCGACTTGGGAGTGAATTCGGTCCGGAGATTCTTAGATTAAATTTTTCGTGAGTGCCGTTAATAAAAAGTTGATTAATTTACTCACATCGGCCTAAGTATTAATGTGATTATAAACTTAGGCTAAATACCATATCAGAGTTATATAAGTAGACTTAGGTAAATTTTAGCTAGTTTATCTAGGTCAATCCCGAAAATTATAAATTTTTGAGTGGGAGGAAATAAAGTGTAAAAGATACATTTGACTTTTCGACCACAAATCTCCGTTATGTCCGCACCGTGAGATCCATACTCGGCCTCGTGGCGAAAATGAGAGCGTTACCCTTCCGATGGCATTTGTATGGATCAATATCATCGTGGATGAAATGAGTACTTATAGTGAGTGGGGGCAGGACTTGTGAAAACGGGACCCACGGTCTCTTCTTTCGATTCACACCGTGAGACACCTATGATCCGCCTGCTAGTTAGGCCTGGACCAAACAATCCCTTCGGAGGGCCTTGATCATGGGAGTCAGAACACCGTGAATTCCCAAAAAAGATACAGTTTCCTTGTTTGTTTTCCTTCGTGGTTCACCCTTCGGTGGCTATTGTTTGGACGGATACATGGAAACTTAAAGATTGTGCCTGACACTCACAAAATTCCTTAAGTGTTAATGAATTAGACCAAATAATGGTAACTGGACGCCTAATGGAATAAGAGTTATTCTGGGATTAGGGTCTGGTCGAGAAAGTCTCGTCCTAAAGGAAAAGTGTTTTTGTTCACCGGTCGGTGGCGGTCTTTCTAAACCTTTAGGATATCATTGAAATTTTTACATTACCTAGGGATCATAGGATTAAATTTTGCTAAAACTTGATTGGTTTTCCAAAAGTTTATGCGAGACTGACACAAAATTTATTTGATTCTTAAGCTAAAAATATGTCTAGCTCAATAATAATTTTACTTGCTTCCGACAAACTAATGGGAGATAACTTCCAAACTTAGAAGAATAATATTAACACGATTCTAGTAACTGACGACCTGAAGTTCTAGCTTACTAAGGAGTGTCCTCATTTGCCGAGCTCGACTGCATCACGAAGTGTTCATGATGCTTGCGATCGATGAATCAGGGCCAATGAAAAGGCCAAGGTCTACATCATTGCAAGCTTATCTAAAGTTTTGGCAAAGAAGCACGAGTTGATGATCACCCCTAAGGAGATCATAGAGTCGTTGCAAGACATGTTTGGACAACAGTCCTTTCAGGTCAGACACGATTCACTCAAACACGTCTTCAACGCCCAAATGAAAGAAGCGACGCTTGTCTGAGAACACGTTCCAGACATGATGACCCACTTTAATCTGGCAAAGATGAACGGGGCTTCGATCGACGAGTCGAGCCAGGTCATCTTTATTCTGAAGACTCTTCCGAAGAGTTTCCTTCAGTTTCGTAGCAACGTTGTTATGAACAAGATTAGATACACTCTGACTACTCTCCTGAATGAGCTATAGTATTTCCAGTCCTTGATGAGGATCATGGCACCGAAATCTGAGGCAAATGTTGCCTACAGGTCTTATCCTAGGGGTTCGACCTCTAGGACTAAACCTGTTGCTCCTTCTCACCCGAAAGGGAAGAACAAGAAGATGAAGAGGGGTAAAGCTGATCGAGCTGCCGCCTAAAAGGGCAAAAAGGTCAAGGAAGTTGCAGAGAAAGAAGAGTGTTTCCAATGCAATGGGATGGTCACTGGAAGAGAAACTGTCCCAAGTTCCTTGCCGAGAGGAAGAATCAAGGTAAATGTGATTTACTGGTAACTGAAACATGTTTAGTGGAGAGTAGTGACTCTTCCTGGATTTTAGATTCGGGCACCACTAACCACGTTTGTTCTTCTTTTCAAGGAATTGATTCCTGGCAGCCGCTGCGAGAGGGTGAGGTGACTCTACGGGTTGGATCTGGGAGATAGTCTCTACTGCGGTGATCGGCAAAGTGAAGCTCTATTTTGGTAGGAATTACTTATTGTTGGACAATTTGTACATGGTCCTAGGGTTTACTAGAAACCTTGTTTCTATTTCATGTCTTATTGAACACTGTATTTCAATTTCCTTTGATTCTAATAAAGTGTTTATTTCTTTAAAAGGCAATTTGATTTGTTTAGCTTTACTTGAGTCTAACTTGTATGTTTCAAAGCCAAATTCAGTTAAAAGCGTTTTGAACACTGAGTTATTTAAAACTGCAGAAACGCGAACTAAGAGAGTTAAGCTTTCTTCGAAAGAAAATGCTCATCTTTTGTATATAAGGTTAGGCCACATTAATCTCAATCGGATTGAGAGACTAGTGAAGAGTGGACTTCTAAGTTAGTTAGAAGAAAACTATTTACCGGTGCGTGAGTCATGCCTCGAAGGAAAAATGACCAAATGTCTTTTTAGTGGAAAAGCATATAGAGCCAAGGAACCCCTTGAGCTTATACATTCTGACCTCTGTGGTCCGATGAGTATTAAAGCACGAGGTGGTTACGAATACTTCGTTTCTTTCATTGATGATTATTCGATGTATGGGTATATTTACCTAATGCATAGAAAGTCTGAAACTCTTGAAATGTTCAAGGCGTACAAGACTGAGGTTGAGAACCTGTTAGGTAAAACCATAAAAACACTTCAATCAAATCGAGGTAGAGAGTATATGGACACAGAATTCCAGGACTATATGATAGAACACGGAATTACGTCCCAACTCTTAACACGTGGTATGCCACAACAGAATGGTGTATCGAAGAGGAGAAACAAAAACCTGTTGGACATGGTTCGGTCGATGATGAGCTACGCTTGTCTCCCTGATTCCTTTTGGAGTTACGTAGTGGAGACTCCGGTTTATATTTTGAACAACGTTCCGTCGAAGAGTGTTTGTGAAACACCTTTCGAACTGTGGAATGGTCGTAAAGGCAGTTTACACCATTTCAAAATTTGGGGCTGCCCGACCCACATGTTTGTGTCAAACTCGAAGAAACTGGAACTCCTTTTAAAATTGTGCCTATTCGTAGGTTACCAAAAAGAGACCAGAGGTGGTCTATTTTTCGATACTAAGGATAATAGGGTGCTTGTGTCGACAAACGCCACTTTCCTTGAGGAAGACCACATCAGGGATCATGTGCCTAGGAGCAAAATCATGTTGAACGAAATGGACAGTACATCAACAAGAGTTGTTGATGGGGCTAGTACGTCAACAAGTGTTGTTGATTGTAGCACGTCAAGTCAAGTCCGTTCCCAAGAGTTGGGAATTCCTCGACGTAGTGGGAGGGCTATTAGAGAGCCTGAACATTACATGGGTTTAGCTGAAACCCAAGTCATCAATTCTGATGATAACTGCGAGGATCCATTGACCTATGATCAAGCTATGACTGATGTTGACAAGGACAAATGGATTAAAGATATGGACTAGGAAATGGAGTCGATGTACTTCAATTCTGTCTGGGAGCTTGTGGATCAACTTGTTGGGGTAAAACCTATAGGTTGTAAATGGATCTACAAGCTGGGAAGGTGCTCAGCTTCTAAGCACGACTAGGGGCAAATGGTTTTTCCCAGGTCGAAGGGGTTGACTATGAGGAAACCTTTTCACCTGTTGCCATGGTAAAGTCGATTAGGATCCTTCTGGCCATTGTCGTGTATTATGTCTACGAGGTATGGCATATGGATGTCAAGACCACCTTTCTGAATGGCAACCTTGACGAAACCATCTACATGGACCAACCTAAAGGGTTCATTGTCCAAGGCCATGATCAAAAGGTTTGTCAGCTTCATAGGTCTACTTATGGACTGAAACAAGCCTCGAGGTCTTGGAATATAAGGTTTGATGAGCCTATCAAATCTTATGGCTTTGATCAGAATTTTGACGAACCTTGTCTCTACAAGAAAATCGTCGACAGAACTGTCACATTTCTAATATTATACGTGGATGATATTCTTCTCATTGGGAATGAGGAAGAATTTCTTACTGACGTAAATAAATTGTTGGCTTCACAATTCCAAATGCATGATTTGGGGCACGCTCAGTATGTTCTAGGTATCAAGATAGTCCGGAACCAGAAGAACAGAACGCTGACCATGTCTCAAACGTCTTATATCCACAAGATGCTGTCTAGATATAAGATGCAAAACTCCAAGAAGGACTTGCTGCTTATCAGGTACGAGGTTCACTTGTCTAAGGTGTCTAAGGATCAGTTTCCTAAGACTCCTCAAGAAGTTGAGGATATGAGACAGATCCCCTATCCTTCAGTTGTAGGGAGCCTGATGTATGCAATGTTGTGTACTAGGCCCACATCTGTTATGCAGTAGGGATTGTCAGTAGGTATCAATCCAATCAATGATTAGATCACTGGACAACCGTAAAGGCAATCCTCAAGTATCTTAGGAGAACAAGGAACTACAGCTTAGTGTATGGTGGTGGGGATTTGATCCTTACGATAATTTGACCCAGCAGTTTCTACGAACAACCTGTGAAGGGTCAACTCGTGGACATTGGTTATATCTGTGGGCACGTAATATTCTGCACTGACGGGAGTGCAGCTACGACCTTTAGTGGAGTGTTACTGTAGCTAATGAATTTTGATTAACGTGGTGAGTTTGATAGGTTAATCTCGGATCATTAGAGCTCTTCACTGTAGGTCCATTAGGTCCCTCGGGTGGCTCAATCTTGGTTAAAAGTAGGGTTACTGTTTTGGTGTGAATTGAATTGTTCAATTTCACTAAAGGTTATTTCTGCCATTTATATGAGATATGAATGATATAATATATAGTTTAATGTGAATGAGATTCATAATGAACTATAGGTTAGCCTAAGTGCTTAATTAGGGCTAATTAGAGAAATTAGGTTGAAAGATATTAAATTGGATGTGATTCAATTTAATAAATTCACAATATTGCAAATGTGATTTGTGATATGAGATATCTTATAATATATGGTTATGCAAATATGATTTGCATAACCTATTGTTGTGGTAAAATGGTAAATAAGTGGAGATTTCAACTCCACCTATGACCATTATTTAAACCCCTTTGCAAGAAGAGGAACTCACTCATTTTGCTAATTTTTGGACTTTTCACCAAATGAAGAAAAAAGCTTTTCTCTCAATTCTCACTCAATTCCTCTCATCGCTAACCAAAACACCAAGTTCCCACCAACTTATTTCTTCCAAACGAAGAACAACCGGGAAGCCGATCGATGGTTTCTTGTTTGTGAGAAGAGTTCGAGTTCGTAGAGATCGAGGAGCACACGAAGAGTTCGTGAATCTGGAAAGGAATCCTTGAACAAGGTCTTCAAAAAGTAATTAACTAGAACTTAGTGGTTCTCTTTCCTTTTATTCAAGTTTAACCTAGATCTAATTGTTAGATTAATTTTAACGAAACAATAGTTGCACAACAACATCGCGACGATTCAATCGTCTTCCGCTGCGTGGAATTCTCATTCCCATTAAAGATAGGCGTATTGGGTGAGTAACTGTGACGACACTCATCCATACTAGTCAAAGGACAGACCCCCACAGACAGGAGGCGTAACACGCTCCGGATTCAGGTCGAGTCACTAATGGTCATCTACAAAGTTATTAATCCATACTGTCAATGGTGTTACATCAGTAGGTCTAATAATTCTCGGTCTGGTCTTGTACAATCCCATTGCATCAGATGCCCCCACACGCATGTCAACCACATGAACGAGTCATATCACCTCGTTTCTATATAATACAAAGGGGGCCACATCCAAACCGTATCTAAGATTAGGTCTCTAACCTCATCCATATATTGTAGACCGTTCGGGTCATTAACTCGAACGCGATCCTCCCTGTTTGTCCGCTACACACCATTCATGTTCTAGTTCTCTTATATATTCAATGAACCTGAAGCTTAGTTTAGTGGACAAAGTTTGTAAAATTTGCGAGACAAAGTAATGAAATAAATAACTCTTATTCATTTCAAATGGTAAATTATAAACAAAACGAGATTAGGACATACATCCAAACAAACCTAGCTTGTGGAATATAGAAATCTCACGGTGCGACCTAATGGAAGAGACCGTAGAATACGTTGACACGCGTCCTCCTCCCATTTACTATGGAGACTTCCCTCACTCACCTTGGTATTGAACCATGCAAACACTTACCGTAGGGGGACGCCCTATTAACGTCCCGTAGCCGAGCATGGAACTCACGGTGTGTACTCTTGAGGATGTGAGAGTAAACACTATGCGAACATCTCGTTTTCTCCCACTGAATTTCATGAAATTAGAATCTATCTAAGTCTATTCCTATTATAACTATTATAACTAGGTATTTTATGCTTATGTCTAGGTGAATAAACATCTTAATAACCTAGATATATTGCATGCTAACAAGACTATGGTTATTTCAACTCAAGTTCAAGGTCAGTTCCCAAATAGGACGTGTTTCGTTAACCGTCAGCATAAGTACCTCCAATCTTAGAAAGAACATCACCGATAGAGTTTCCTTATAACCAAAGTCCTATTGTCCTACTATACTCTAAACTATTTAAAATACTGTGTAATACTAATTTCTAATACTCTTAGAAATTAAACTTAGGTCTAATTAATTTTAAACATTTTAAAATTAATTTCATTCTGCCGAAGTTCCTATGTTTGCATGCATCTCTTTGTTATAGGTTAAGGTTTCTAAAACCATTTTATAACTTTTATAGATTTTAATTATTAACCTATGACAAAAAAGTATATGATTTTTCCAACAATCAAATTCTAATTGGAAAGAATTGTCATTCAAAGAATTGAAATATGGAAATTACTTACATAATATAACACTTTATATTAAACTAAGTAATTTCATGCTCCATACTTTTTATTTTTCATATAATTAAATTATAAACATTATAACCAATGACTCATGAAAAAATGATTCATGCATTTTTATCATTCTCATATAACACTTATACAAATAAAATGCATGAACATACTTATCCTATGATGGAAATTTTTCTAAATGACATTCATAAAGAAAAAACAGTTGTTAAACCACAAATTTTGGCCCCTATAGTGCAAGAATAATAATATTACAATAATTTTATTACTAAACTGGTCCAAAACACCTTAAACCGGAGCCAAACTGAGGGGATTTAGAATTCCCACAGCGGAAGACGTTGTGAAACGTTGTTTGTTCGTTGAGTAATTGGAGTCTTAAAATCGAATTAAACTACTTTAATTCTAGGTTGAACATGTAAAGAAGAAGCAAAACAGTAAGAGATTACAAGTTACTTACTCGTTGAAGAACTCTTCTTCGACGCTTTCCTTTTCCGGTCACGATCCTTCTTGCTCCTACGAACTTCTCGAACTCGATCCTCGAATAGTGTAGCAAGACACTTCCAAAATGTATTCTCGGTTGTTCTCTGGAGGTTGAGTGAGAGTAGGTTGGACTCCCTTTGGCTTTTGGGTGAGGAGAGAATGAGAGAGAGTTGAGAGAGAATGGAGGTCTCTTGGAACTTGAATTTCCAAAAAATGAGAACCAACCTTACCAAAGGCTTCTCACCAAGCCTTTATATAATTGTGAGATGTGGAGTTAATATCTCTACTAAACTACCATTTTACCACAACTATATGATATGCAAATAAAATTTGCATATCACATATTATAAGGTATCTCATACCTTATTATACAAATCTAATTTCCATAATTGTGGATTTTTAAATTGAATCACATTCAATTTAATTTCTCTCAATTGAATTTCTCCAATTAGCACTAATTAATCAATTAGGCTAGACTAAAGTTTATTACGATTCTCATTCACATTAAACTATATATTATGTCATCTATATGTCATATAAATGACATAAATACCCAAATAATGAATTTGAACACTTCAAATTCACATGAAACTGTAAACCCTCAATTTGTCCAATTTGTGCCAACCGAATGACCTAATGGACCTACACGTGACGAGCTCCAATGATCCGAGACTAACCTGTCAAACTCTTTGACCCGGTTATTCAACATTCATTAGCTACAGTAACACTCCAGTAAAGCCCGTAGCTGCACTCTTATCACTGTAGGACGTGTTGTGTCCATCGATATAACTAATACCCATGAGTCGACCCTTCACAAGTTGTTCGTAGACACTGCTGGGTCAAATTACCATTTTACCTCCAGTGTCTACCTCTTGCTCCTTAAGTCCCACTGCTCCTCCAATGAACAACTACGTTGCATGGTCCAACCATAAACAACAACCCTCTCAGGCCAGTGACAGAGTGGCGGCGCGTTGTTCAAGCCCTAGAGACAACACTTAAGGGAACAACCCCTCTAGTTTCCCTAAGTTGGGAACGGGTGAATTTCTTCTTGCGTAGTCAAGTTTCCAGCTCCCCACGTGGCCCTGTCCCGGAGAAGATAGGCATATTGAACGAGCAATAGTGGCCACCCTCACCCGTAGTAATCAAAGGACAGACCCCCAAAAATAAGAGTCCGTAACACGCTTTGGATTAAGGTCGAGTCACTAATGGTCATCTACGAAATTATTACCCTATACTGTTAACAATGTTGCATCAGTAAGTCTAACAATCCACGGTCCGGTCTTGTACAATCTCATTGCACATGATGCCCCCACTGGCATGTCCACCACATGAGCGAGTCAGATCACTTCATTTGTATCTAATACAAAGCGGGTCGCATCCACAGTGTATCCAGGATTAGGTCTTCAACACTATCCATATACTGTAGACCGTTTGGGTCATTAACTCAAACGTGATCCTACTTGTGTGTCCACTACACACCGTATAAGTTCTTAGTTCTCTCATAATGTAATGACACTGGAGCTTAGTTTATTGGATTAAGTTTATGAAATATGCGAGATACGAAGTTCAAATAAATATCTCTTATTTATTTAACAAACTTCAAATAAATAACTCTTATTTATTTACAACTTGAAATATTACAAACTACACGAGATGAGGACATACATCCCAACCAACTCCCACTTAGACTAAGCTAGTGGACTACATAATACATTTCTTAAATGTACAGTATAGTAATACAATAAAGTAATACAATAAACTAGGGCATTGAATACCCCTTTACAATATTCTCACTTACCCTAGTTAGGAAGCACTTAAAAACCTAAACTCTCTAGGTGACACTCAAACAACTTAGCCGTGAGGGTCTTTGTAAATGGATCAGTAACGATGTGCTCTGCAGCTATCAGTGTGATTGTCACGTCTCCAAGGTGCACAATCTCCAGTATCAGGTGATACTTGTGCTTGTTCCTTTTATGACTCCGAGGTTCTCTCGAGTTGGTTACTACACCACTATTGTCACAAAACAGCGTGAACGACAAGTTCATATTTGGAACAACTTCTAAATCCGTTATGAACTTCCTGAGCCAAACAGCTTCCTTTGCAGCTTCACAAGCTGCAACATACTCGGTTTCCATCGTAAAATCTATTGGGATTTGTGCCCTAAACTTATGTAATTTTGATAAAATAAATGAAGAGTTATTTGTTTTGATAAATAATATTCTTGCTTTATAAATCCCATAAACTAAGCTCCAAGGTTATAATGTATCTTGAACATCAGTGTAACAAACACTATTTGGATTGTGTTCAAGAATATAACAATGGTTTATTGTATAAGAATAAGGCTGGAAACCATATTCTAGTAACACCATGGATGCGACACACTTTTTAATTAGTACAAAAGAGGTAATCCAACTAATTCATGTGGTTGACATGTGAGTGAGGGCATCTTATATGAAGAGTTCATATAAGACTGACCTGCAAATTATTAGTCTAACCAGTATAACACCGTTAACAGGATAAGACTGATAATTTATAAATGGTCATCAGTGACTCGACTTGAATTCAGAGTAACTTAAGAACTTCTGCTTATAGGGTTTGTCCTTAGACTAGTATGGGTGGGAGTGGCCTGTAACCGACTCAATAAGCCTACCTTCTTAGGGACAGAACCTTGTTCATAGCTGGGGAGTTAACTATACAAGATGGAATTCACTATTTCCTACACTAAGGAATTAGATAGGTTGTTCCCTTAAGAACTGGGTCCAGGTCTTGAAAAACGGGGCCCCGCCCGCTACACTGATTAAGAGGGTACGAGTCTATGGTAGGACCTTAGACTTGTGGTTCATTAGAGGATCAGTGGTGCTTAAGGAATAAAGAGGTAATCACAGGGGTAAAACTTGACCCAGTTGTGATTACGAACAACCTTTGAAGGGTCGACTCGTGGGTAATGATTATATTAATGGACACAATATAATCTACAGTGAGGAAAGTGCATGATATGAACCAAGACATCTCATGAAGTCAAATTCAAGGAAGTTTAACATAAGTTGCATTTAATGAACTCAAGTGCAATTCATCATTTATTTTGAACATTCAAGCTTCATTTATGGAACAAGGGCTTCAAGATAATTCAAGAGGAGGTTCATTTACTCTTAGATGGTTACAAAGAGTTACAAAGTCAACAAAGAGACTTCATTCTCGGATTTATGGTTAATTTGATGTAAATTTCAGTTTTAAAGTCTTGTTTTCAATGTTTTAGGTTACAAAATAGTCAGTGGACATTATGGTATTAATGGGGATGTAAGTTACAACCCTTAAATTGCCATAGGTTATCTTTAGGGTTCAATTTTGAAGGCTATAAATAGCCACATGTAATCCATGAAAAAAAAAAGGGGAGAAAGAGTGAAAATGTAATCAAAAGGAGCCTTTGAGCTTTTTTATAGCCTTGAGCTATGACTTTGCAATTCTATGTAGATTAGGTTGCATGCTTAGAATCATTCAAGCTTGACTTGATCAATCTTGCTTGTGGAGTGATTCGGATCTCAAGTAAGTATTTTCTTGCCTTGAGATATTTGATCGACAAGGTAATCCGGTTTTACTTTCCTTGAGTTGATTTTCAAAATTGGTTTTGGGGTCTTTGAAATTGAGTTGTTTAAAGGGCTTGTTTCCTTAATCAAGGTTGTTAGATCCAATTGTCGAGGGTTACTTAACATTTTGACTTTAGAATCTTTGGCTTCTTTGATTTCATTTCGATTTGAAGTTTTTGGATTTTAGATCTAATAGTCTTGTTTGTTGTTAACAAGGTAGATTAGATATTTTAAATTCCTTTTAGATTTCTCATCATTTGGTATCTAGTTTTACTTTCCTTGTTTGTGCTACTATCCATGGGATTGCAAATCTTCGCTTCTATACTTCAAAAAAAAAAAAGAGGTAAGAATGAGAGCTTATATAGATTGATTTGTGAAAATGAGTGCAAACACAACTGATCTATATTTCCTTGAGTGTAAACATGTGAGAGAGTGTTGTGAGGTCTTTTGTGTTTTTTTTTAACATGGTTTTGTACCAATGTTTCACAAGTAGATTCGAGGACGAATCTTTTTGAAGAAGGGGAGAATGATATGAACCAAGACATCTCATGAAGTCAAATTCAAGGAAGTTTAACATAAGTTACATTTAATGAACTCAAGTGCAATTCATTTTATTTTGAACATTCAAGCTTCATTTATGGAACAAGGGCTTCAAGATAATTCAAGAGGAGGTTCATTTACTCTTAGATGGTTACAAAGAGTTACAAAGTCAACAAAGAGACTTCATTCTCGGATTTATGGTTAATTTGATGTAAATTTCTGTTTTAAAGTCTTGTTTTCAATGTTTTAGGTTACAAAATAGTTAGTGGACATTATGGTACTAATGGGGAGGTAAGTTACAACCCTTAAATTGCCATAGGTTATCTTTAGGGTTCAATTTTGAAGGCTATAAATAGCCACATGTAATCCATGAAAAAAAAAAGGGAGAAAGAGTGAAAATGTAATCAAAAGGAGCCTTTGAGCTTTTTTATACCCTTGAGCTATGACTTTGCAATTCTATGTAGATTAGGTTGCATGCTTAGAATCATTCAAGCTTGACTTGATCAATCTTGCTTCTGGAGTGAATCGGATCTCAAGTATGTGTTTTCTTGCCTTGAGATATTTGATCGACAAGGTAATCCGGTTTTAGTTTCCTTGAATTGATTTTAAAAATTGGTTTTGGGGTCTTTGAAATTGAGTTGTCTAAAGGTCTTGTTTCTTTAATCAAGGTTGTTAGATCCAATTTTCAAGGGTTACTTAACATTTTGACATTAGAATCTTTGGCTTATTTGATTTCATTTTGATTTGAAGTTTTTGGATTTCAGATCTAATAGTCTTGTATGTTGTTAACAAGGTAGATTAGATATTTTAAATTCCTTTTAGATTTCTCATCATTTGGTATCCGGTTTTACTTTCCTTGTGTGTGCTACTATCCATGGGATTGCAAATCTTGGCTTCTATACTTCAAAAAAAAAAAAAAACAGAGGTATGAATGAGAGCTTATATAGATTGATTTGTGAAAATGAGTGCAAACACAAGTGATCTATATTTCCTTGAGTGTAAACATGCGAGAGAGTGTTGTGAGGTCTTTTGTGTTTTTTTTAACATGGTTTTGTAGCAATGTTTCACTATAAATTGTTGCATGAGATGCAACTTTGTGGCTAAGGAAAAGAAAAGGCTTTTTGACAAAAACCCTAGCATTCTCTCATATTGTGTTGGAAAGAGTTCCAAGCACAAGTTGATTTGATCATCTCACCTCACCCTAAAGGAACCCACCTTCCTCCCTCACCTAGAGAACGACGGAGAAGATCCGGTGGTGGTGTCCGTGATCGTTCGGGTTCGAGTTGCTGAGATCGTGATCGTGGGAGAAGGAGCACTTGAAGAAAGAGTTCTTCAAAGGTTATATTTTGTTGTCCTATGTTAAATACCATGCTTAATCTTAGCTTTATTTGATCTTCATTAAAATACAAAGACTAAATAAGAACACGCGATTTACAATCGCTTCCGCTGTAGGATCCGATCCCTTTAATTGGTATCAGAGCCAATTGCGTTTTTGATTTAGTTCTTGATTTATCAAAATCAAAGGTGGGATATACTGTTTTTCATGTGATGAATGAACGGTTTGCGAATTAGACGTTTTTAATTTTGGCACTTAGATTTACAATTTTTCCATTAAATCGTTCAATGTAAGGTCCCAGTGTTTTAGAAATTTTTAATTGTAAATCGAGTCTGTAAGTCCGAGTCGATCGAGGCAAAGTGGTTGGTGAGAAGAACGGAGCGAAAACGAGGCAAATTAGTGGAATTGACCTTGTTGTCTGCGTGCAGTGTTACAACGTTGTTCATTGCCGTTGCAACGCTACGCTTGCGGAAGGAGGCACGCATCAGAGGCAGCGTTGCAACGCCGAAGGCATTTCGGAAAGCCCTCCAACGGGCAGGAACGGACAAGGCGCTGCGTTGCAACGCTGCCATCAACGCTGCAACACCTAAGACGTTTTCAGCAGCTTTCAAACGGGCGAAAAACGTAATTTGAATTATATATTGAATATAAAAAGTTTTATATTTAATTTATTTAATTTTGATTAATATAATTTGATTATATTAATTAAAATTGAATTTAGGATCCAAATTTGGTCTAATTTTGCTTTTTAAATAATGCAATTGTTGTGTAATTATTACCATCCATAATGTATGCTTTTATATTAGATATCCCCACCATATGTTAAGCATTTCCATGCATCATTTATAATATAAAGAGTTATATTATATAGTTTGCATAATTAATTAATATACAGAGTTATGTTAATTTATGGACAACATTGACATGCATTAAAATTCATGAGATGATTATCCTATGTACTTTTTATTATTCATGAGATGAATGATCAAGCACTATGACTTAGTATGCATGTCACCTAAGGTTCATTATTATTTTTAAAATGTTTAAAACATGGAGTTAATAGGCCTTAGGTTTATCTAGTTCTAATTAGATTAGAATTAGTTACAAAGTAATTTATAAACAATGATAAAAAGAGGAACTCTGTCTGAGGAAGGTTCTGTCTAGGCTGGGGTATTTAAGCTGAAGAAAACGGAACACCCCTTCCTGGGAACCTACCTTGTAGTGAAATTTAATAAGAAAGTTTATAAATTATAGTAGCGTCCGCGAGTTTATTAAAGGGTTAATTTTAAACCCGAGATCTTTCTTTGGAATAGAAAAAAAAACAAAAGAAATAAAGAAAAATGATGTTTGGATTTGTTTTGTTTTTAAAAGAAGAGAAAAGAAAAGAAAGAAAGGGATAAATGAAAGAAAAAGAAAAGCAAAAAGAAAAGAAAAAGCAAAAAGCAAAAAGGGAAAAAGACAAAATGTTACCTTTTCCACCGTTTGCTTTATCTTTCCTCCATTTTCTTCTTTATCTTTACAAACCAAAGCTGAAGCTTCGTGGGAGAAGAAGAAAGGAAGAAGAAGAAATCC
This sequence comes from Trichosanthes cucumerina, assembly GCA_036507285.1. Classification (NCBI taxonomy): domain Eukaryota; kingdom Viridiplantae; phylum Streptophyta; class Magnoliopsida; order Cucurbitales; family Cucurbitaceae; genus Trichosanthes; species Trichosanthes cucumerina. Next base: position 29,158,607 of record CM071843.1, on the reverse strand, counting down.
ATTTTCGTGATTTTGGAGCTGGAGTTGCAGAAGAAAGGAGAAGAACTCAAGGGAATTTTTATTGCAGCAAGGTGATCAACTCAGACCAATTCTGATGTTTTGATTTTCTCAAGCTCCACAGAAAGAGGTAAGAGCTGAGGCTTAGTTTTCTTGAAAGCTAACTCATTTTTAAACAAAGTTTATGAACGCAGTTTGACCAAATTCTTATGTTAAGTTACTGCTTTGTTAAGAGGAAGGCAGAAGACAGAAGACAGAAGTTTGCTGTCAAATCCGAGAAGTCTCTTGTTTTTTAGTTGTTCTGATCTGTATACTTGGAGTTAGAAGCTCTAAAAGGTATGGTTCAAAAGCTTATTAAATTTCCTAATGAATCGTGAGATGAAAATGATTGGAAGATGTTGTAATCATCAGGTTAAGTTTTGGGTGGCAGAAGGAAATTAAATATGGAACAGCAGCAGGGTCATTTTAGGGTTTAAGCTATTGAGGTATTTTCGAACAAATCTGTTTGGAATCTTAGTTTCATGTCTTCATTTGACGTTTAGAGGGTTCAAAAAGGAAGAGTTTGGTATAAATTACATTCTTTTGGGATAAGTAATGAAGACGTTATGGTTGTCTGAAAACAGGGCAGAAAATCTGAAAATGCAGGAAAATTTGAAAGTGTGTTTTCTTGTAGTTTTAAGGTTAGAAATCATGAGCTCGAGGTTCTAATACATAGATTTAGTTTGTTTGACAGGCCAAGAGGGGATAGGTCAAGTGTACGGGCCAAGGTTCTAGTTTAACACTGTGAGTGAGAAAACGAACTTTGGAAACGATCTATATGCTTGAATTAAGCTTGAGAAATACAAGTTTTTCTAGAATGAAAGGATTTCAATGTTTATTGATTTCTTTAACACATACTTATGAGCATTCATGTTTTCCTAGAAATGATTTCAAGTGCTCATTGTGAGCCTAAATGTTTTGATGAAATTTATACATGAGCATATGTTTATTGTTTGCCCAAATTTATGGAAATGTTATGATTTCTAGTAAGTGTGTTATAGTAAGTATGATTTAAAGATTTCAAGTTTTTACGATGAACTGAGTGAACTTGAGATTTAGGGAAGAAAAGATAAGCGGGTGTGTTCAAATATTTTTATGTTATTTTCTAAGACTCGAATGAGTAAATAACTAAGATATTGAGCCCGAGGCTTTATAGTACCGTGTGCACATAAGTCATATTCTGTTGTCGACGTTGAGTGTACTCCGTGACAACAATGCTGTCGTGAGTGTTGGGCGAGCCCCACTACGACAAAGACGATGGGAGTGCTGGGTGGGCCCCACTACATCGTAGAGCAAATGTTGTTATTCTGGGCGTGCCTTACATTGTGTGGAACGTTATATGTTATTATAGGGATTATTAATATTGATATGCCTTATGAAATCTAATGTCATGCTTGCTGGATTTCTGAAAAAGCTACCATGATTACACGTTTACTTTTAAAACTTTGCAACAGATGCTTATGCTCATATGTTGCCTGGTGATATGATTTATGAGTTATAGATTTTATACTCAGTCACTCACTGAGCTTCATAGCTCATTCTTTTAATGTTTTCAAACTTTCCAGGTAGAGATCGAGCTCCTGGTACCTGATATCCTGCCATAGCCTGTTGGAAGCTCCTTAGGTCTTAATACTTTGTACGTGGCTGGTGTTGTATAGCAAGTCCTTATGTGTTAAAGTTTATTTTGAGAGGACTATGTAGTTATAGCTGTTTGTACATTAGTGGTTGTTATTTTTAAGTTGTGATGCACTTGTCGTTTGGGTTTTCAAGAGAGACTTATGAAGAGTTTCTCCTTATGTCTGTTTAGTAGTTGTTAAGTTTCCGCTGTGTTATGTTAAAGTGTTCCATAAGCGAACATAGTATGTTTATCAGGTAAAACAGGGCCAGCAGGTATTGTTAAGAGGTAAACAATGTTTGTTGGCTTCACGCCACTTTTCGGGTTAAGTTAGCTCTGAGAATAAAATAAAAGTCATAGAAAGTTATTGAGTTAGTTCAGATTGAACTAGTAGAGTATGGTTCAAGTAAGGATAAGAGCAAGTCCTGTTAGGGTTAAAATGTGAATAGAAGTTTAGTACTGTGTACTTATGTTAAGTAACCATAGTATGTCTAATATGTTGAAATGTTATAGGAGTCATGCCACCACGTACTAGCAGACGACGCAGGCAGGATCAGGGCGGGACGCAGGATCCTACCCAAGGCCAATCTGAGAGGGGATATAGTGCCCCGAGAGTCCAGACTGAGGCCAGAGATGAGCAGCGTGCTGGTTCCTCACAGGAGGTTGGCAGACCAGAGAGAGTGGGGCCTAGTGATCCAGAGAAGACGTATGGAATAGAACGTCTGAAGAAACTAGGAGCCACAGTGTTTGAGGGTTCCATAGATCCTGCTGATGTTGAGGTTTGGTGGAACAAGCTTGAGAAATGCTTTGATGTGATGAGTTACCCTGAGGAGCGGAAGGTCAAGTTGGCCACATTTCTGCTAGAAAAGGAAGCAGAGGGTTGGTGGAAGTCAATACTAGCTAGGCGCAGTGATGCACGTACTCTAAACTGGCAAACTTTCAGAAGCATCTTCGAAGATAAATATTACTGTAGCACGTATCGTGAGGCAAAGAGGGATGAATTTTTAGAATTGAAGCAAGGGTCATTATCAGTGGTTGAGTATGAGAGAAGGTATACCGAGCTATCACGGTATGCTGATGTTATTGTGGCATCTGAGAGTGACAGGTGTCGACGATTTGAAAGGGATTACGTCCTGAGATACGTACCCCAGTCACAACCATTGCTAAGTGGACTGACTTCTCTCAGCTGGTAAAGACTACTCTACGTGTTGAACAGAGTATAGCAGAGGCGTAGTCAGTAGTGGAGCCAACTCGTGGGCCTTCAACAACGAGAAGTTTTCGAGGTCGTGAACAGCGAAGATTCACACCTGGAGTAAATGTTTCAAGTCGTCAGGACTTTAAGAATCTAGTTGGCAGCCAGGCATCGAGCAAGATAAATGTTAGTGGTGCCAATAAGAGGCAGAGTCAGAGAGCACCTAGTCAGTCTGCCAGATCCACAGCAAGACCACAGACAATGCAGGAGTCTGTTGCTAGTGTAGCAAGAAGAACACCTTGTGCAAATTGTGGCAAGAGTCATCGAGGTCACTTTGTCTTGTTGGTGTGTGCAGTGTGTTACCAGTGTGGACAACGAGACATTTCAAGAGGGATTGTCCACAACATAGAGCAACGCACGCAGAGGACCAGAGGAGTTGGGTCCCAGATGGCGGTTGAAAGCGGCCAGAGAGTTTGATGAGTCATGCGGGAGAGGGAACCAGCGGTTCCAAAAAGAAGGGAGTTGTAGGGAGACCTAGGCAACATTGAAAGGTCTTTGCTATGACTCAGCAAGAAGCAGAGGATGCACGGATGTGATTATTACTGATGATTTCTATTTGTAATGTACCCGCACACGTGTTTTAATAGATCCAGGTGCTACGCATTCCTTTGTTTCTAGTATATTCCTGACTAAGCTGAATAGAAAGCTAGAGCCTTTATTTGAGGGGTTAGTTATTTACACGCCAGTTGGTGATGCTTTATTAGTCGAGGCAGTGTTGCGAGATTGTGAGGTCTTAGTAGAAGGTCTCAATATGTTAGTGGATCTTCTTCCACTAGAATTGCAGGTGTTAGATGCAATCTTAGGCATGGATTTCTTATTCACTCATTATGCTTCCATGGATTGGCATAGAAAGGAAGTTGTGTTCACGAAACCAAGATTGGTTGAAGTGGTTTTTAGGGGTGAAAGGAAGATTATTCCTACGAGTTTGATTTCAGCATTAAAAGCGGAGAAGTTATTGAGGAAAGGTTGCACGACGTTTCTTGCACATGTAGTAGAGGTGCAGGAGGAAAAGCTAAAACCAGAAAATGTTCTTGTTGTGAAAGAGTTTCTTGATGTTTTCCAGTGAGATCTGTCGGTGGTACACACGATAGGGAAGTAGAGTTCATTATTGAATTGCTACCATGAACAGCACCTATTTCGCAAGCGCCGTATAGAATGGCTCCAAGTGAGCTCAGAGAGCTGAAGATGCAGTTACAAGAACTAGTTGATAAGGGATACATCAGACCTAGTGTATCGCCTTGGGAAGCTCCAGTGTTATTTGTAAAGAAGAAAGATGGTACCCTTAGATTATGCATTGATCACAGACAGTTAAACAAAGTCACGATACGTAACAAGTATCCTTTACCCTTAACAGATGACTTGTTTGACCAGTTACGAGGAGCATCAGTGTTTTCTAAGATTGATTTAAGATCAGGATACCACCAGTTAATGGTAAGGGAATCAAATATTCCTAAGACAGCATACAGAACCAGGTACGGGCATTATGAGTTCTTAGTAATGTCGTTCGATTTGACGAATGCACCAACAGTTTTCATGGACCTCATGAACAGGATATTCCACCAGTATTTGGATCAGTTCGTGATAGTATTTATTGATGATATACTAGTTTACTCAGTTGACAGGAAAGCTCATGAGGAACATTTGAGGATTCTTTTGCAAACACTACGAGATAAACAGTTATACTCTAAATTCACCAAATGTGAGTTTTGGTTGGATCAGGTAGTGTTTTTGGGGCATGTTGTCTCAGCAAATGGTGTTAGTGTGAATCCAAATAAAGTTAAAGTTGTAGTCAACTAGGAGAGACCAGCCAGTGCGACAGAGGTATGTAGTTTCCTAGGCTTGGCAGGATACTACAGACGGTTTGTTGAGGATTTCTCACGATTAGCATTACCCTTAATAGCTTTGACAAGGAAGAATGCTAAGTTTGAATGGTCAGATAAGTGTGAACAGAGTTTTCAGGAGTTGAAAAAGAGATTAGTTACAACACCTATTCTGACACTTCCTGTAACGGGAAAAGAGTATGTGATTTACTGTGATGCCTCGAGGCAAGGTTTGGGATGTGTGCTCATGCAAGAGGGAAAAGTAATAGCTTATGCATCAAGGCAATTGAAAAAGCACGAGTGTAATTACCCTACCCATGATCTTGAGCTAGCAGTAGTTGTTTTAGCATTGAAGATCTGGAGACATTACTTGTTTGGTGAAAAGTGTCACATCTTTACAGATCACAAGAGTTTGCAGTATATCTTTAATCAGAAGGAGTTGAATATGAGACAACGAAGATGGTTAGAACTGATTAAAGATTATGATTGTACTATAGAATACCATTCAGGTAAGGCGAATGTTGTAGTATACGCGCTAAATAGGAAGTCAAGACTTCCTAGGGATGCCTTGTGTGGTATTCGAGGAACATTCTTAAGTACTGTAAAGGATTCTAAAGCAGTTGTGAGTAAAGAGAATTCAGGGAGTCTCTTAGCTCAATTCCATGTAAGGTCTTCACTTATAGCAGAGATTGTGAGAAGACAGACAGAGGATAGTAACCTGCAGAAAATGTTTGGAAAGTCCAAACAAGGCCTAGAAGCAGAATTTAAAATGAGGTAAGATGGAGCCATAGAGAGGCAAGGAAGACTATGTGTTCCGAGTGTTAGTGAGCTTAAAGATGCTATTCTAGAGGAAGCTCACGGTTCAGCTTACGCTATGCATCCAGACAGCACCAAGATGTATAAAACTTTGAAGGGGACGTATTGGTGGCCTGGGATGAAGCGAGAGATAGCTGATTATGTTGATAGATGTTTGATCTGCCACCGGGTTAAACCAATTAGACAGAGGCCAGGAGGACTCCTTAATCCATTGCCAGTGCCATAGTGGAAATGGGAGCATATCACTATGGATTTTCTGTTTGGATTACTACGTACTTCAAGTGGACATGATGGTATTTGGGTAATAGTAGATAGACTCACTAAGACAGCACGGTTTGTACCGATTAAAGCGACATTTACGCTTGATCAGCTTGCTAAGCTATACGTTGATAAAATTGTGAGTCAATACGGAGTGCCAGTGTCCATAGTTTCAGATAGAAATCCGAGATTTACTTCTAAGTTTTGGCCTAGCTTACAGAAAGCTATGGGAACAAGGCTGAATTTTAGTACAGCGTTCCATCTTCAAACAGATGGGCAGTCAGAGAGGACCATCCAGACCTTAGAGGATATGTTGAGAGCATGTGTCCTTCAATTTAAGGGAAGTTGGGATACACACCTATCACTTATGGAATTCGCTTATAATAACAAATTTATCACCAAGTATTGGCATAGCACCATTTGAGGCTCTGTATGGAAGACCATGTAGAACGCCTGTATGTTGGAATGAAGTAGGAGAGCGGAAGCTGATCGGTCCTGAGTTGCTACAAGTTACTACAGACAATATTAAGGTAATCAGAGAGAATCTGATGGTAGCACAAGACCGTCAGAAGAGTTATGCCGATAAGCGACGAAAGGACTTAGAATTCAAGGTCGGAGATCAAGTTTTCTTGAAGTTATCTCCGTGGAGAGGTGTCCTTCGTTTTGGCAAGAAAGGTAAACTAAGCCCTAGATATATTTTTCCTTATCCAATGAACGGACGAGTTGGGCGACCTCTGACAGATGGAGTTGCCAAAGAAAACTATCTCGAGTACATGATGTTTTTCATGTGTCCATGTTGAGGAAGTATATTCCAGACCCGACACGTGTTGCAAGCACAACCAGTTGAGGTGAAAGAAAACATGAGTTACGTAGAGGATACAGTTCAAATCCTCGACAGGAAAGAACAAGTCTTGAGAAACAAGACAATCCCACTCGTGAAGGTTCGTTGGAGACATCACGGAGTGGAGGAGGCAACCTGGGAATTAGAGGACCAGATGAGGAGGAAGTACCCGATGATATTCACTTAAAGACTGCTAAATTTCGAGGACGAAATTTCTTAAGGGGGAGGTAAGTTGTAAACCCGAGATCTTTCTTTGGAATATAAAAAAAACAAAAGAAATAAAGGAAAATGATGTTTGGATTTGTTTTGTTTTTAAAAGGAAAGAAAAGAAACGAAAGAAAGGGATAAATGAAAGAAAAAGAAAAGGAAAAAGAAAAGAAAAAGCAAAAGGGAAAAAGGGAAAAAGACAAAATGTTACCTTTTCCACCGTTTGCTTTATCTTCTCTCCATTTTATTTGTTATCTTTATAAACAAAAGCTGAAGCTTCGTGGGAGAAGGAGAAAGGAAGAAGAAAAAATCCATTTTCGTGAAGGAGCTGGAGTTGCAGAAGAAAGGAAAAGAACTCAAGGGAATTTTATTGCAGCAAGGTGATCAACTCAGACCAGTTCTGATGTTTTGATCTTCTCGAGCTCCACAGGAAGAGGTAAGAGCTGAGGCTTAGTTTTCTTGAAATCTAACTCATTTTTAAACAAAGTTTATGAAGGAAGCTCGAGCAAATTCTTATGTTAAGTTACTGTTTTGTTAAGAGGAAGGCAGAAGACAGAAGTTTGCTGTCAAATCCGAGAAGCTCTAAAAGGTATGGTTCGAAAGCTTATTAAATTTCCTACAACTTTCGTGAATGAATCGTGAGGAGAAAATGATTGGAAGATGTTGTAATCATCAGGTTATGTTTCGGGTTGCAGCAGGAAATTAAATATGGAACAGCAGCAGGGTCATTTTAGGGTTTAAGCTATTGAGGTATTTTCGAACAAATATGTTAGGAATCTCAGTTTCATGTCTTCATATGACTTTTAGAGGTTTAAAAAGGAAGAGTTTGGTATAAATTACATTATTGTTGGATAAGTAATGAAGAAGTTATGGTCATCTGAAACAGTGTAAAAATCAAAAAATGCAGGAAAATTTGAAAGTGTGTTTTCTTGTAGTTTTAAGGTTAGAAATAATGAGCTCGAGGTTCTAATACATAGATTTAGTTTGTTTGACAGGCCAAGAGGAGATAGGTCGAGTGTATGGGCCAAGGTTCTAGTTTAACACTGTGAGTGACAAAACGAACTTTGGAAACGATCTATATGCTTGAATTACGCTTACAAGTTTTGCTAGAATGAAAGGGTTTCAATGTTTATTGTTTTCTTTAACACATACTTATGAGCATTCAAGATTTCCTAGAAATGATTTCAAGTGCTCATTGTGAGCCTAAATGTTTTGATGAAATTTATACATGAGCATATGTTTATTGTTTGCCGAAATTTATGGAAATGTTATGATTTCTAGTAAGTGTGTTCTAGTAAGTATGATTTAAAGATTTCAAGTTTTTACGATGAACTGAGTGAGCTTGAGATTTAGGGAAGAAAAGATAAGCGGGTATGTTCAAATATTTTTATGTTATTTTCTGAGACTCGAATTAGTAAATAACTACGATATTGAGCCCGAGGCTTTATAGTACCGTGTGCACATAGGTCATATTCTGTTGTCGACGTTGAGTGTACTCCGTGACAACAATGCTGTCGTGAGTGTTGGGCGAGCCCCACTACGACAAAGACGATGGGAGTGCTGGGTGGGCCCCACTACATCGTAGAGCAAATGTTGTTATTCTGGGCGTGCCCTACATTGTGTGTAACGTTATATGTTATTATAGGGATTATTAATATCGATATGCCTTATGAAATCTAATGTCATGCTTGCTGGATTTCTAAAAAAGCTACCATGATTACACGTTTACTTTTAAAACTTTGCTACAGATGCTTATGCTCATATGTTGCCAGGTGATATGATTTATTAGTTATAGATTTTATACTCAGTCACTCACTGAGCTTCATAGCTCATTCTTTCAATGTTTTCAAACTTTTCAGGTAGAGATCGAGCTCCTGGTACCGATATCCCCGCCATAGCTTCTTTGGAAGCTCCTTGTCTTGATACTTTGTGCGTGGTCGGTGTTGTATAACAAGTCCTTATGTGTTATAGTTTATTTTGAGAGGACTATGTAGTTATAGTTGTTTGTACATTAGTGGTTGTATAAACAGTGGTTGTTATGTTTTAAGTTGTGATGCACTTGTCGTTTAGGTTTTCAAGAGAGACTTATGGAGAGTTTCTCCTTATGTATGTTTAGTAGTTGTTAAGTTTCCGCTGTGTTATGTTAAAGTGTTCCATAAGCGAACATAGTATGTTTATCAGGTAAAACAGGGTCAGCAAGTATATGAGAGAACTAGAACTTGAACGGTGTGTAGTGGACACACAGGGAGGATCACGTTCGACTAAATGACCCGAACGGTCTACAGTATATCGATAGGGTTGGAGACCTAATTTTGGATACACTGTAGATGTGGCCCGCTTTTTATTAGATACAAACGAGGTGATCTGACTCGTTCATGTGGTTGACATGCGAGTGGGGGCATCTTGTGCAATGAGATTGTACAAGACCAGACCGTGAGTTATTAGACCTACTGATGTAACACTGTTGACAGTAAGGACTAATAACTTCGTAGATGACCATTAGTGACTCAACCTGAATCTCGAGCGTACATGCACTCACCTCATGCGAAGTCCATCCCTTTGACTAAAACTGGTGAGGGTGGTCACAGTTACTCGCCCAATATGCCTATCTTCTCAGGGACAGGATCAAGTAGGGAGCTGGGAACTTAACTGCGTGAGATGGAATTCACTTGTTCCCGCCTTTAGGGAACCAGAGGGGTTGTTCCCTTAAGTGTTGTCTCCAGGGCTTGGACAACGGGCGCCCACCTTCTCACTTGCCCGAGAAGGGTGTTGTGTATGGTTGGACCATCACAATATGTTGTTCATTAGAGGAGCAATGGGGACTTAAGGAACAAGAGGTAGACACAGGGGTAAAACGGTAATTTGACCCAGCCGTGTCTACGAACAACCTGTGAAGGGTCGACTCATGGGCATTGGTTATACTAGTGGACACGTAATATTCTAAACTGACGGGAGTGCAGCTACGGGCTATAGTGGAGTGTTACCGTAGCTAATGAATGTTGATTAACCGGGTCAAAGTGTTTGACAGGTTAATCTCGGATCATTAGAGCCGTCACTGTAGGTCCATTAGGTCCCTCGATTGGCTGAATCTAGGTTAAAAGAAGGGTTAATGTTTTGGTATGAAATTGAAGTGTTCAATTTCACTTTAAGGGCATTTATGTCATTTATATGAGATATGAATGATATAATATATAGTTTAATGTGAATGAGATTCATAAAAAACTATAGGTTAGCCTAATTGTCGAATTAGGGCTAATTGGAGAAATTAATTGAGAGAAATTAAATTGGATGTGATTCAATTTAATTAAACCACAATTGTTGCAAATGTGATTTGCAATATGAGATATGAGATATCTTATATTATGTGGTTATGCAAATGAGATTTGCATAACCTATGGTTGTGGTAAAGTGGTAATAATGTGGAGATTTTAACTCCATGATTATTCCACTATATAATCCCTTCTTGCAAGAAGGAATAAAGGCAATCTCTCATTTTTTTGGATTCTCACCCAAAAAGAAGAGAATTCTCTCTCAGTTTCTCTCAACTCTCCTCCCTCTCCAAAATACCAAAAGTCCCACCACTTTCCTTCTTCCAATGGAAGAACAACCGAGAAGGCAGTAGGTGGTGTTCGAGCTTTGTTCGAGAAAGTTTTCGTTGGGATCGAGAAGCACGAAGTGTTCGTGACCGAGGAAGAAACCTTGAAGAGAGTCTTCAACTAGTAAGTAGTTTTATCTTGCTGTAATTTCTTTGTTTCTTGTATGTTCAGCCTAGATCTAAAAGTTAGATCATTTTGAAAAAATTCAAGTAGCGTAATGATACCATGACGATTCGATCGTCTTCCGCTACGCGGAGATTTTCATTCCCTTCAATTGGTATCAAAGTCATTTCGATGGTTCTTCGTTATGCACTATTTTTGTTAAAATAGGTGGGTAAATTGCCTTAATTTATGTGATAAATTGTTGGTTTGCAAAATGAATGTTTCGGTTTTTTGGCACTATAATAGATTTACAATTTATGTTGTTGAGATCAATGTAAAGGCCCGTTGTTTTTGGGCATTTTGTTGTAAATCGAGTCTGTAAGTCCGGGTCGTTCGTGACAAGAGTTGCTGTGAAGAAATCGGAGCAGAAACGAGAAAAAATCGATGAAGAACAGCAAAGGTGTTTGCTGTTCTGTGGATGGCGTTGAGACGCTGTTCATCGGCGTCTCAACGCTATCCTTGCATGCGCTAGCTTGGCTGCAGAGCAGTGTTGCAACGCCACGGCGTGGAGCATGCTAGCCTCAACGTTGACCGCTAGCCTCACGTTAGCCTCAACCTCAACGCTGGGCGGTTTCGCGAGTTCGTGGGCAAGTGGAGTTAGTGGGGCAGTTTTCTTCACTTTTTTTTTTAATTGCATTAAAATGTATTTATTTAATTATTTAATTATTTTATTAAATGATATTAATCTAAGTGTTATATTAATGTTATTTAATTAAATAATTGCCCCTAGGTGCCAAAAACCAGTCTATTTTTTCTATTTAATTATTTTATGCATGAGATGTATGATTTGATTAAGTTCTATGTGCATATTGTATGTCATATAGATTTAAAATCCCACCTTAGGTTAAACATTTCATGCATCATTTATATTATAAGAGTTATAATATATAGTTTGCATGATAGGTTATAATATAAAAGTTATAATATAATTAAATGCATGTTTAATTTAATTAATATAAGTGTTATATTTTTTAGATTAAAGTATGCTCATGCATTTATATTCATGTGATGAATTATATTATGTTATAGTATATAGTTATTCATGTGATGAATGATCAAGCACTATAACATAGAAATGCATGCAACCTAAGTTAATTATTAGTTTTAAAGAGTTTAGAACTTGAATAATTAGACTTAGGATTTCTATTTTCTAATGAGATTAGAAATTACCAAATCAAAGTTTAGTCTATGAATGGAGCTTGATTAGTAACTCTGTCTAAGGAAGGTTTTGTCCAAGGCTGGGGTATTAAAGTTGACGCTTGCAGAACACCCCTACCTGGAAATCGACCTGGGAGTGAATTCGGTCTGGAGATTCTTAGATTATACTTATTGTGAGTGCCGCTAATTAAAAGTGTTTTAATTAACTCACATAGACCTGAGTTATAATGTGATTATAGACTTAGGTTAATACCATATAAGAGTTATATTAGTAGACTTAGGTAAATTTTAGCCGGTTTATCTAGGTCAATCCGTATTAAAATTAAAGTGCTGAGTTGAAGGAAATAAAGTGTATGAAATACATTTGATTTTCCAATCACAAATCTCCTTTAAGTCCGCACCGTGAGATGTATACTCGGCCTCTTGGGGAAAATGGGAGCGTCCCCCTTCGGGTGGAATTTGTATAGGTCAATATCATCGTGGATGGAGAAAGTACTTATAGTGAGTGGGAGCGGGACTTGTGAAAATGAGACCCACGGTCTCTTCTTTCGATTCACACCGTGAGACGCCTATGATCCGCCTGCTAGTTTGGCCTGGACTAGACAATCCCTTCGGAGGGCTTGATCATAGGAGTCTGAACACCGTAAATTCTCGAAAGGGATACAGTTTCCTGATTGGTTTTCCTTCTTGGTTCACCCTTCGGTGGCTGTTGTTTGGACGGATGCTTGGAAACTTAAAGATTGAGGGTGACACTCAAAGAATTCGTTAAGTGCTAATGAATTCGACCGAACAATGGTAATTGGACGCCTAATGGAATAAGTGTTATTCCGGGATTAGGGTCTGATCGAGAAAGTCTCGTCCTAGAGGAGGACTGTTCTATTCAGTCTTCGGTGGCGGTCATTCTAAACCTTTAGGGTATCATTGCAAAATTTTGAAATACCTAGGGATCATGAAACAATTTTGCTAAAACTTGATTGGATTTCAAAATTTTTTTGCGAGACTAACACTAAGTTTACTTAATTTTTCAACTTAAAACATGTCTAGCGCAATAAAAGCTCTATTGGGCTCCAATAAATTAGTGGGAGATAATTACCAAATTTGGAAAAACAACATTAACACAATTTTGGTAACTGAGGACATTAAGTTCATGCTGTCTAAGGAGTGTCCTCAAATGTCAGGCTTGACTGCGTCCCGAAGTGTTCGCGATGCATACGATCGATGAATCATGTAATTTGAAAAGGCCAAGGTCTACATCATTGCAAACATGTCTGATGTTCTGGCAAAAAAGCATGAGCTGATGGTCACCGCCAAGGAGATCATGGAGTCCTTGCAGGAAATGTTTGAACAACAGTCCTTTCAGGTCCGGCATGACTTGCTCAAATACGTCTTCAACGCACGGATGAAAGAGGGGTCTTCTGTCTGTGAACATGTTCTAGACATGATGACCCACTTTAATCTGGCTGAGATGAACGGAGCTTCGATCGACGAGTCGAGCCAAGTCAGTTTTATTCTAGACACTCTTCCGAAGAGTTTCCTTCAGTTTCATAGCAATGCTGTTGTGAACAAAATTCGCTACACTCTGACTACCCTCCTCAATGAGCTACAGAATTTCCAGTCCTTGAACAGGGTCAAGGCATCGGAATCTGAGACAAATGTTGCCTACAGGTCTTATCACAGGGGTTCGACTTCTTGGACGAAACCTGTTGCTCCTTCACGCACGAAAGGGAAGAAGAGGATGAAGAGGGGTAAAACTAACCGAGTTGGCGCCCACAAGGGCGAGAAGGTCAAGGACGTTGCAGAGAAAGGAAAGTGTTTCCACTGTAATGGGACACTGGAAGAGGAACTGTCCCAAATTCCTGGCCGAGAGGAAGAATGAAGGTAAATATGATTTACGTGTGACAGAAACTTGTTTAGTGGAGAGTAGTGACTCTGCCTAGATATTGGATTCAGATGCCACTAACCATGTTTGTTCTTCTTTTCAGGAGATTGATTCCTGGCAGCCGCTGCGAGAGGGTGAGGTGACTCTACGGGTTGGATTCGTGGAGCTTGTCTCTGCTGCAGCAATCGACACGGTGAAGCTACATTTTGGCACGAACGACATTTCGTTGGAAAATTTGTACATAGTTCCAGGGCTTACTAGAAACCTAGTTTCTATTTCCTGCGTTTTAGAACAGTCTATTTCTGTTTCATTCCATGCTAATAAAGCGTTTATTTCCAGAAATGGTAATCTTATTTGTTCTGCTTCACTTGAGCGTAATCTGTATGTTTTGAAACCTAATTCGGTCAAAAGTGTTTTGAATACTGAATTGTTTGATACTACAGAAACACGAACTAAGAAAGCAAAAGTTTCTCATGAAGAAAATGCCCATCTTTGGCATCTACGGTCAGGCCACATTAATCTCAATAGGATTGAGAAACTAGTGAAGAGTGGACTTCTAAACGAGTTGGAAGAAAACTCTTTGCCGGTGTGTGAGCCATGCCTTGAGGGCAAGATGACCAAACGTCCTTCTAGTAGAAAAGGATATAGAGCCAAAGAGCCTCTTAAGTTAGTACATTCTGACCTCTGGGGTATGATGAATGTTAAAGCTCGGAGTGGTTATGAGTACTTCGTGTCTTTCATAGACGATTACTCGAGGTATTGGTATATTTACCTAATGCACAGGAAGTCTGAAACTCTTGAAAAGTTCAAGGAGTATAAGACTGAGGTTGAGAACCTCTTAGGTAAATCGCTTAAAACACTTCGATCGGATCAAGGTGGAGAGTACATGGACACTGAATTCCAAGATTATATGATAGATCACGGAATCACGTCCCAACTCTCAGCACCTGGTATGCCACAGCAGAATGGTGTATCAGAGAGGAGAAACATAACCTTATTGGACATGGTTCGGTCGATGATGAGCTATGCTCGTCTTCCTGATTCTTTTTGGGTTACGCAGTGGAGACTGCGATCTATATTTTGAACAACGTTCCGTCGAAGAGTGTTTGTGAAACACCTTTCGAGCTCTGGAGTGGACGTAAAGGAAGTTTACATCACTTCAAAATTTGGGGATGCCCGACCCACGTGTATGTGCCAAACCCGAAAAAGTTGGAACCCCGTTCGAAATTGTGCCTATTCGTAGGTTACCCTAAAGTGACTGGGGGTGGTCTGTTTTACGATCCTAAGGAAAATAGGGTGCTTGTGTCGACAAACGCCACTTTCCTATAGGAGGACAACGTCAGGGATCATTTACCATGGAGTAAAATTGTGTTAAATTAAATGAACACTACATCAGCAAGAGTTGCTGATCGGGCTATTACGTCAACAAGTGTTTTTCATCCTAGCACGTCTAGTCAAATCTGTTCCCTAAAGTTGGGAATGCCTCGACGTAGTGGGAGGGCTTTGAGACAGCCTGGTCGTTACATGGGTTTAGGTGAAACCTCAGTTGTCGCTCCTGATGATGACTGTGAGGATCCATTGACCTATGATCAGGCAATGGTTGATGTTGACAAAGACGAGTGGATTCAAGCTATGGACCAGGAAATGGAGTCTATGTAATTGAATTCTGTATGGGAGCTTGTGGATCAACTGGATGGGGTAAAACCTATTGGTTGCAAGTGGATCTACAAGCGTAAACGTGGCGTAGTTGGGAAGGTGCAGACCTTTAAAGCCCGACTAGTGGCAAAGGGTTTTACCAGGTTGAAGGGGTCGACTATGAGGAGAACTTTTCACCTGTTGCCAATGAAAAGTCGATCAGGATCCTTCTGGCCATTGTCGCGTATTATGACTACGAGGTATGGCAGATGGACTTCAAGACAGCCTTTCTGAATGGCAAACTTGATGAGACCATCTACAGAGACAAGCCCAAAGGGTTCATTGTCTAAGGCAAAGAGAAAAAGGTTTGCCGGCTTCACAGGTCCATTGATGGGCTAAAATAAGCTTCGTGGTCTTGGAATATAAGGTTTGATGAGGCGATCAAATCTTATGGCTTTAATCAAAATGTCAACGAGCCTTGTGTCTACAAGAAAATCGTTGACAATACTGTCGCATTTTTTGTATTGTATGTGGACGATATTCATCTCATTGGGAATGTGGTAGAATTTCTTACTGACGTTAAGAAGTGGCTAGCTTCGCAGTTCCAAATGAAAGATTTGGGAGAAACTCAGTATGTTCTAGGTATCCAGATTGTCCGGAACTGGAAGAACAAAACGCTAGCCTTGTCTCAGGCATCTTATATTGACAAGATGTTGTCTAGATATAAGATGAAAAACTCCAAGAAGGGCTTGCTGCCTTTCAGGCATGGGGTTCACTTGTCTAAGGATCAGTGTCCTAAGACTCCTCAAGATGTTGAGGATATGAGACGGATTCCGTATGCATCGGTTGTAGGGAGCCTGATGTATGCTATGTTGTGTACTAGGCCTGACATCAGTTATGCAGTAGGAATCGTCAGTAGATATCAGTAAAATCAAGGATTAGATAACTGGACAGCCGTAAAGGCAATCCTCAAGTATCTTAGGAGAATGAGGAACTACAACTTAGTGTATGGCAGTGGGGATTTGATCCTTACGGGATACACGAACTCTGAGTTTCAGACCGATAAGGATTCTAGGAAATCCACTTCGGGGTCAGCCTTCATTCTAAATGGAGGAGTTATAGTATGACGAAGCATCAAGCAGGGATGTATCGCTGATTCCACTATGGAAGCGGAGTATGTTGCGGCTTGTGAAGCTGCAAAGGATGCTCTTTGGCTTAGGAAGTTCATGACGGATTTGGAAGTTGTTCCAAATATGAACTTCTCGATCACACTATTCTGTGATAACAGTGGTGCAGTAGCCAACTCACGTGAGCCTCGGAGCCATAAGAGAGGCAAACACATTGAGCGCAAGTATCATCTGATACGGGAGATTGTGCACCGCGGATACGTGACGGTCACGCAGATAGCGTCGGAGCAAAACGTAGCTGATCCATTTACAAAGCCCCTCACGGATAAGGTGTTCGAGGGTCACCTAGAGAGTCTACGTCTTCGAGAGCTTCCTGACTAAGGCAAGTGGGAGATGTGTAAACGGGTATTCAATGCCCTAGTTTATTGTATTACTTCATTGTAATTTATGTACATTTCAGATATGTATTTTCTCCACTAGCTTAGTCCAAGTGGGAGTTTGTTGGGATTTTTGTCCTAATCTCGTGTTTGTAAATTACTGTTTGAAATTAATAAGAGTTATTTATTTCATCACTTTGTGTCTCGCAATATTTATAAACTTTTCCAATAATCTAAGCTCCAGAGTCATTGAATTTATAAAAGAACTTGAACTTGAACGGTGTGTAGTGGACACACAGGGAGGATCACGTTCGGGTTAATGACCCGAACGGTCTACAGTATATGAATAGGGTTGGAGACCTAATCCTGGATACACTGTGGATGCGGCCTGCTTTTTATTACATACAAACGAGGTGACCTGACTCGTTCATGTGGTTAACATGCGAGTGGGCGCATCCTGTGCAATGAGATTGTACAAGATCGGACCGTGAATTATTACACCTACTGATGTAACACTCCTGACAGTAAGGACTCATAACTTCGTAGATGACCATTAGTGACTCGACGTGAATCCCGAGCGTATTACGGACACTTGTCTGCGGGGGTCTGTCCTTTGACTAGTACGGGTGAGGGTGGTCACAGTTACTCGCCCAATATGCCTATTTTCTGAGGGACAGGACCAAGAAGGGTGTTGTGCATTGTTCGACCATCACAATATGTTGTTCATTAGAGGAGCAGTGGGGACTTAAGGAACAAGAGGTAGACACAGGGGTAAAACGGTAATTTGACACAGCCGTATCTACGAACAACCTGTGCAGGGTCGACTCATGGGCATTGGTTATATCAGTGGACACATAATATTTTACACTAACGGGAGTGCAACTACGGGCTATAGTGGAGTGTTACCGTAGCTAATGAATGTTGATTAACCGGGTGAAAGAGTCTGACAGGTTAATCTTGAATCATTGGAGCCCATCACTGTAGGTCCATTAGGTCCCTCGGTTGGCTCAATCTGGGTTAAAAGAAGGGTTAATGTTTTGGTATGAAATTGAAGTGTTCAATTTCACTTTAAAGCCATTTATATCATTTATTTGAGATATGAATTATATAATATATAGTTGAATGTGACTGAGATTCATAATAATCTATAGGTTAGCCTATTTGTTGAATTAGGGCTAATTGGATAAATTAATTGAGAGAAATTAAATTGAATGTGATTCAATTTAATTAAACCACAATTGTTGCAAATGTTATTTGGAATATGAGATATGGGATATCTTATATTATGTGGTTATGCAAATTAGATTTGCATAACCTATGGTTGTGGTAAAGTGGTAATAATGTGGAGATTTTAACTCCATGATTAATCCACTATATAATCCCTTCTTGCATGAAGGAATTAAGACAATCTCTCATTTTTTTGGATTCTCACCCAAAAAGAAGAGAATTCTCTCTCACTTTCTCCCAACTCTCTTCCCTCTCCAAAACAACAAAAGTCCCACCACTTTCCTTCTTCCAAAAGAAGAACAACCGAGAAGGTCGTTGGTGGTGTTCGGGTTTTGTTCGAGAAAGTTTTCGTTGAGATCGGGAAGCACGAAGTGTTCGTGACCGAGGAAGAAACCTTGAAAAGAGTCTTCGACAAGTAAGAAGTTTTATCTTGCTGTAATTTCTTCCTTTCTAGTATGTTTAGCCTATATCTAAAAGTTAGATCATTTTGACAAAATTCAAGTAGCGTAATGATACCATGACGATTCGATTGTCTTCTGCTGCGCGGGGATTTTCATTCCCTTCAGCCCCGCCCTGTATTAGGGTATGAGTCTAAGGTAGGACCTTAGACTTGTTGTTCATTAGAGGATCAGTGGTGCTTAAGGAACAAAGATGTAGTCACAGGGGTAAAACGGTAATTTGACCAAGTTGTGATTACGATCAACCTGTGAAGGGTCGATTCATGGGCAATGACTATATCAATGGACACAATATTATCTATAGTGAGGAGAGTGCAGCTAAAAGTCTTTAGTGGAGTGACTTGTAGTTAATGAATATTGATTAACTGGATCAAAGAGTTTGATCAGTTAATCTCACATCATTGGAGCTCATGAACAGTAGGTCCATTAGATCCCTCCATTGGCTCAATATTGTAATATTGAGAGTATAAAGTTAGGAGTGAAATTGAAGAGTTCAATTTCATACATGAGGTGTTATATCAATTATATATGATATAATTGATATAATATATATAGTTTTAATATGAATTAGATTCATATATAAACTATATACTAAAGATAAAATAAAGGAGGGGTAGGATGGTCATTTCCATCCCATTCCCCTATATATATGGTTGCATGAGATGCAACTAGGTTAAGATTTTTCTAAGCTCTCTCTTGTTGTGTTGTTGGAATAGTTCCAAAGCACACATCTCTCTAAAAACCTCACCTCTCCTAAACGGAACCCACCTTCCTCCCTCACCTAGAGAACAACGGAGAAGATCCGGTGGTCGTGTCTTCGTACGTTGTAGTTCTTGTTGCTGAGATCGTTATTGTGAGAGAGTGGAGAACTTGAAGAAAGATTCTTCAAAGGTAACGCAACCTAACCGTTACATGGGTTTATCTAAAACCCAAGTTGTTATACCAGATGACGACTGTAAGGATCCATCGACTTATAATCAAGCGATGGTTGATAAAGACAAAGACCAATGGGTCATAGCCATGGACCAAGAAATGGAGTTTATGTGCTTCAATTCTATTTGGATCTTGTAGATAAACCTGATGGGGTAAAACTTATAGGTTGTAAGTGGATCTACAAGAGAAAGCGTGGTGTAGATGGAAAGGTGCAAACCTTTAAAGCTAAACTAGTAGCAAAGGGTTATACCAAGGTTGAAGGGGTTGACTATGAGGAAACCTTTTCACCTGTTGCTATGGTAAAGTTAATTTGTATTCTACTTTCCATTGTCGTATATTATGACTATGTGGTATGGCAAATGGATGTCAAGAAAGCTTTTTTTAATGGCAATCTTGACGAGAACATCTACGCGGACCAACCCAAAGGGTTCATTGAACCAGGACAAGGGCAAAAGGTTTGCAGGCTTAAAAGCTCAATCTATGGACGGAAAACAAGCCTCTAGGTCCTCAAATATTAGATTTGATGAGGCTATCAAATTGTTTGGTTTTGATTAGAATGATGATGAAACTTGTGTCTACGAGAAAATCATCAATATTTCTGTCGCATTCCTAGTTCTATATGTTGATGATATTCTACTCATTGGGAATGATGTAGGATATCTTACTGACATTAAGATTTGGCTACGCACGCAATTCCAAGTGAAAGATTTGGGTGAAGCACAGTTTTTTCTTGGGATCCAGATTGTCCAAAACCGCAAGATTAAAACCCCATCCTTGTCTCAGGCATCTTACATCGACAAAGTGTTGTTGAGGTTTAAGATGCAAGACTCTAAAAAGGGTTTATTGCCTTTTTGATATGGAGTTCATTTGTCTAAGGAAATGTGTCCTAAGACACCTCAAGGAGTTGAGGATATGAGATGGATTCCTTACGCATCTGCTGTTGGGAGCCTGATGTACGCCATGTTGTGTATTAGGCTTGAAATTTGTTTTGCAGTTGGAATAGTCAGTAGGTATCAATCCAATCTAGGACCTATACACTGGGCAGCGGTTAAAACAATCCTTAAGTATCTACGGGGAACAAGGAACTACATGTTTGTGTATGGGGCTATGGATTTGATCCTTACAGGATACACGGTTTCTAACTTTCAGACTGATAAAGATTCTAAAAAATCTACATCAGAGTCAGTTTTCACTCTCAACGGAGGAGTTGTAGTATGGTGAAGCGCAAATAGGGATGCATCGCTAATTCCACCATGGAGGTTTAATATGTAGCACTTGTGAAGCAAAATAAAAGAAGTCGTTTGGTTAAGGAAATTCATGTTAAATTTGGAAGTTCTTCCAAATATGAGTTTCCCATCAATTTATATTGTGATAACAGTGGTGCCGTGGCAAATTCAAGGGAACCCCGATGTCACAAAAGAGGAAAGCATATTGAGTGGAAATATCATCTCATCCAGGAGATGTTCATCAAGGAGACGTGATCGTCAAAAAGATAGTCTCAGAGCACAACGTTGTTGATCCTTTTACAAAGGCTCTCACGGCTAAAATATTTGAGAGTCACCTAGAAGGTCTAATGGGAGTATATTGTACAAAGGATTTAAATTGTTGGGATTTCTGTCCTAATCTCGTGTTTGTAAAATATTGTTTTGAAATTAATAAGAGTTATTCATTTCTTTACTTTGTGTGTCGCAATATTTTAAACCTTTCCAATAAACTAAGCTCCAGGGTCATTGAATATATAAGAAAACTAGAACTTGAACGGTGTGTAGTTGACACACAAGGAGGATCACGTTCGAGTTAATGACCCGAACGGTCTACAGTATAAGGATGAGGTTGGAGACCTAATCCTGGATACACTGTGGATGCGACCCGCTTTGTATTAGATGCAAACGAGGTGATCTGACTTGTTCATGTGGTTGACATGCGAGTGGGGGCATCCTGTACAATGAGATTGTACAAGACCAGACCATGAATTATTAGACTTACTGATATAACACCGTTGACATTAAAGACTAATAAATTCATAGATGACCATTGGTGACTCGACCTGAATCCTGAGCGTATTACGGACTCCTTTCTGCGGGGGTCTGTCCTTTGACTAGTACGGGTGAGGGAGGTCTCAGTTACTTGCCCAATATGCCTATCTTCTCATGGATAGAACCAAGTAGAGAGCTGGGAACCTAACTACGCGAGATGGAATTCACTCGTTCCCGCGTATAGAGAATCTAGAGGGGTTGTTCCCTTAAGTGCTGTCTCCAGGGCTTGGACAACGGGCGCCCACCTTCTCACTGACCCGAGAAGGGTGTTGTGTATGTTTGCACCATAAAAATATGTTGTTCATTAGAGGAGCAGTGGGAACTTAAGGAACAAGAAGTAGACACGGGGGTAAAACACAAATTTGACCCAACCGTGTCTACGACACAACCTGTGACGGGTCGACTCATGGGCATTGGTTATAATAGTGGACACGTAATATTCTACACTGATGGGAGTACAACTACAGGCTATAGTGGAGTGTTACTGTAGCTAATGAACATTGGTTGACCGGGTCAAAGAGTTTGACTGATTAACCTCAGATCATTGGAGTCCGTCATTGTAGGTCCATTAGGTCCCTTGGTTGGCTCAATCTGGAATAAAAGAAGGGTTAATGTTTTGGCATGAAATTGAAGTGTTCAATTTCACTTTAAGAGTATTTATATCATTTATATGAGATATAGATGATATAATATATAGTTTAATATGAATGAGATTCATAATAACCTATATGTTAGCCTGATTGTTGAATCAATGGCTAAATGGAGAAATTAATTGAGAGAAATTAAATTTGATGTGATTAAATTTAATTAATACACAATTATTGAGATATGAGATATCTTATATTATGTGATTATGTAAATGAGATTTACATAACCTATAGTTGTGGTAAAGTGGTAATAATGTGAAGTTTTGAACTCTATCATTCCACTATTTAAACCCCTTTGCAAAAGGGTTTTGGTAAGCTTAGTGAAGCCAAGTGGTCATTTTGGATTTTGTCCTAAGAATCCAAAAGTCATATTCTCTCTACTCTCTCAATTCTCTTTGCCTTCCAAAACACAAAAGTTCCCACCAACTTCCCTTCTCCAAAAGAGAACAACCAAGAAGATCTATTTTGGTAGTGTTTGGGATCCGATCGTGGGAAGAATTCATTGAGATCGAGGAGCACGAAGAATCGTGATCTGTAGGAGAGATTGCTGAATTGGTCTACAACAAGTAAGTATGTTCTTCTTGCTGTTCAATTTAGCATGTTTAGCCTAGATGTTATAGTTAGATCATTTTAATAAACACATGTTGCATGATGATACCATGACGATTCGATCGTCTTCCCCTGCGCGGGGATTCTCATTCCCTTCAATTGGTATCAGAGTCATTTCGATGGTCATTCATCTATGCACTGTTTTATTAAGATTTAGGTGTGTATTTTACCATATGTTCATGAGATGAATGTTTGGTTTGCAAAATGGATGTTTTCGGTTTTTGGCACAAGATTAGATTTACAATTATGTTGATGAGATCAATGTAAGGGCCCGTTGTTTTAGGCAATTTTGTTGTAAATCGAGTCTGTAGGTCCAGGTCGTTCGTGGCAAGAGTTGTTGTGAAGAAATCGGAGCGGAAACAGGTGAAAAACCGGGGGAAAAAAATGTTGTCTGTCGATGGCGTTGAGACGCTGCCTAACAGCGTCTCAACGCCGTGCTTACGGTCGGAGGCTCTGCAGCACGATGGCGTTGCAACGCTGGGCGTAGCGTTGAGAACGCGCCTCAACGCTATGGGCGACAACGTTACAACGCTGCCCACAGCGTTGCAACGCTGTGTACGTTGCAGATTAAATGAAGGCGACGTCGGCGGTTTTTGTCCGTTGAAATTTATTATTTTTCAGTTTTATTTAGTAAAAAACGTTTTATTTTTAATTAATTTATTTATTTAATTAAATATTATAAATATAAATGTTATATTAATTTTATTTAATAAAATATTTGCCCCTAGGTGCCAATAACTGGTCCATTTTTGCTATTTAATTATTTTATGCATGAGATGTATAATTTTAATTAATTTCTATGTGCATAATGTATGACATATATATTTAAAATCCCACCATAGGTTAAACATATTCATGCATCATATATATTATAAGAGTTATAATATAGTTTGCATGATAGGTTATGTTATAAGAGTTATAATGTAATTAATGCATATTTAATTTAATTAATATAAGTGTTATATTTTTAGATTAAAGTATGCTCATGCATTTATATTCATGTGATGAATGATATTATGTTATAGTATATAGTTATTCATGTGATGAATGTTCAAACACTATAACATAGAAATGCATGCAACCTAAGTTAATTATTAGTTTTAAAGTGTTTAGAACTTGAATAATTAGACTTAGTTTTTCTAATTTTCTAATTAGATTAGAAATTTAGGAAATCAAATATAATCTTTGAATGGAGACTGATTAGTAACTCTGTCTAAGGAAGGTTTTGTCTAAGGCTGGGGTATTTAAGTTGACGCTTGCGGAACACCCCTACCAAGAAATCGACCTGGGAGTGAATTCGGTTCGGAGATTCTTAGGTTATATTTACGTGAGCGCCGTTAATTATGTGTTAATTAATTTTCTCACATAGACCTAAGTTAATAATGTGATTATAGACTTAGGCTTAATACCATATAAGAGTTATATTGGTAGACTTAGGTACTTTTTTAGCCGATTATCTAGGTCAATCCCTATTAAAAGTAATGTACTAAGTGGGAGGAAATATAGTGTATGAGATACATTTCAATTTCCAACCACAAATCTCCTTCAAGTCCGAACCGTGAGATCTATACTCGGCCTCATGGCGCAAATGGGAGCGTTCCCCTTCGGGTGGCATTTGTATAGGTCAATATCATCGTGGATGGAGAGAGTACTTATAGTGAGTGGGAGCGGGACTTGTGAAAACGAGACTCACAGTTTCTTCTTTCGATTCACACCGTGACACACCTATGATCTGCCTGCTAGTTTGGCCTGGACCAGACAATCCGTTCGGAGGGTTTGATCATGGGAGTCGGAACACAGTGAATTCCCGAAAGGGATATAGTTTCCTGGTTGGTTTTCCTTCTTAGTTCACCCTTCGGTGGCTATTGTTAGGACGGATACTTGGAAACTTAAAGATTGCGGGTGACACTCACATAATTCGTTAAGTGTTAATGAATTTGACCGAACAATGGTAATTGGATGCCTAATGGAATAAGAGTTATTCTGAGATTAGGGTCTGATCGAGAAAGTCTCGTCCTAGAGGAGGAGTGTTCTATTCACCCTTCGGTGGCAGTCATTTGATAACTCGTTATAGGAGAGTTATTTCACTGGAATTTTAGTGCCTAATTGACTTTAATTGCATAGAATTCATTGAGCCTCGTGCTATTTTATCCCTAGAATTTGAATGTTAGTTAGAAATCTTGAACTTAAGTGGTAGGCTGTAAAAAGAATTAATGTTTATAATTCTTTTACTTTAAATTATGAAATTTGGAAGAAACTAGCTAACAAGTAATTAAAGACCGGAATTGGAGATATCATTTAACTACTTCATGTTTAATGTAATTAATAATTGATAATGATATAAGAAATATTTTGCATGCAGGAAATGGATAAAAAATTACAAGGGTTCCTAAGGGCATTTTAGACATTTTACCGAAAGGGCAAAATGGTCTTTTTACCCTTAAGGGTACTTTTGTAATTTTGAATCTAGGGCATCATTTTTTGGTGGAATAGGAGACACCAAGAGATCTATCGGCTGGAGCATTGAGGGGGCATTCTTTTGCGAGGAGAGAGCTCTCGTTTTTGCTGTAGCAAAAAGAGGCGGAAGAAATTATTGGTGACATTGCTATAGCAAGACCGAGCGAGAGGGTTTGAGATGACCAAGGGAGAAGCCAGTCGATAAGGGTTTGCTGCAGCAACTAGAAATTGTGGTTGTTTTTGCTGAAGCAAACATTCGGGAGAGCCAATCGCGAGGGACGAAGGCGCTGAGATTTGCTGTAGCAAACGCGAGAGACGACATCGAGAGAGTTGGCCCGTCAATTTGCTGAAGCAATCGCGTGAGGTTGCGGGTGTCGGAGCTGCCGAGAGGTTGCTGAAGCAATTGTTGGGAGCTATCGAGAGGTTTGCTGAAGCAAGGTGCAGTTGCTGTGAAGGATGTACCCGATAGGCCGTTTGCTGAAGCAACGTGCAGCTGCTGTGAAGGAGGTACCCGATAGACCGTTTGCTGAAGAATTGGTTGATCTGTGTTGAGAACAACCAGAGCAATTGATGAAGCAAAGCGCCTGACTTTCTACCGAGATCTGAGGTGTTTTGCTAGGCATTTGCTGAAGCAATTTTAGCCTGTTTGCTGTATAATCTGACTTCCTTTCCTCTAGCACCTACTCTAATATTTTGCAAATTATCACTGCTTTTATTGGGCTTTGTCATACACTAATTGGAGGTTAATTGCCTTACTGTTCTAAGCAATTTGTGTGACTGTTTTGGATTGTTTTTCCATATAAACTTCTTGATTAGTGTAAGCATGACCAATTTAAAGAAGTGTGATTTGATCCTTGCCATGAACTAATTTATCTTAGGCAAAGGTGGGTTGTGGTCAAATGCAAATTTTGGAATAAATTTATGATTAATGCCATCGATGGAGTTTAAGAAATTTTAGTAATTTTAAACATTGCATGAGAATTGAAATTGGGTTTTTAATTTCTCTAGAATTCACGAACTTGAGAGAGCTAGTGAATTAGAAAACTAAAACTTCATTCTAGGGTTTTGAGTTGATTAGAGATGATTGACACACCTAGAACCTAAAATTCATGATCATAATTTAGATCTCAATTGAGAGATTGTTGATTTTAAAACTTAATGAATTTGAAAGAAAACATTTGAACACATGAATAGGTGAACTTGAAGAATTAATCACATCTTTATTCCAATTAAAGCATGAGAGATACAACCTAACCCAAGCCTACCTTTTCAATTATAGAATCACAACTTTTACTTCTAGCCTCTTGTTTGCATGTTCTTATCTTCATATTCAATTTAATTGGTTTCGTGCATATTGTTTCGAGTACTTTACTTCTCCAACGCAACTAAATGCATGTTTAGATTATTTTCTAATCGCATACATTGTGTCAGAAGTATAAAGAATAATTTCAAGGATACTCACTTACTTAGATTCTGTTAGTCCTTATGGGATCGATACTCTTATCTTATCACTTGTTGCACTGACCGTGTATACTTGCACGTCAAAGAAGAGTCAGAGTCTCATCCTAAGTTACACTAGTTTAGGACACTGATATTTTCTGCATCAAGTTTTTGGCGCCGTTGCCGGGGACTAGTTTTGAATTTTATATGTGAGTTCTGTGAAATTTTCTTTACTTTTGAGTTTTTTTTTTTTTTAGGATTAGTCTTTTTATATATATATAATATTGCTTGAGTTGGGTTTTTCTGCATTTCAGGTACTTGGGATAGTTTATGAATGTGCGTCGTCAGTTAAACTTTGATTTTGACCCCGAAATTGATAGGACCTTTACGAAGCGGTTGAGAGAGCAAAAATTGGCCATGGCTAACCAGAATAATCCTAGAGACCCTATAGATCCTCTAGCCCAACACCATAACTTAGAGCACCCCATGATGTTAGCGACAATCCACTCTTTAACCTTCAGGCAGGGGGTCCTACCAATGTGATAGAGCTAGCCAATGACCGAGAGCGAGCCGTTAGGACCTATGCCAACCCCTTAGTGAGTGAATTGAATCTAGGAATAATCAGACCCGTTATACAAGCTACTTCTTTTGAGCTAAAACCAGTAATGTTTCAAATGCTTCAAACGATTGGGCAGTTTCATGGCTTACTAGCCGAAGACCCCCATCTCCATTTGAAATCATTCCTGGGAGTAAGCGATCCCTTCATCATGCCAGGAGTCTCTAGTGACGCCATTAGATTGAGTTTATTCCCTTATTCCCTCAGGGATGCTGCAAAGAACTGGTTGAATTCGCTTCCGCCAGGTGCAGTAGATTCCTGGAACTCCTTGGCAGAGAAATTCCTAATTAAATATTTCCCACCCACTAGGAATGCAAGATTTAGGAATGACATAGTAGCTTTCCAACAGTTTGATGATGAAACCCTAAGTGAGGCCTGGGAGAGGTTTAAGGATCTGTTGCGTAAATGCCCCCACCATGGATTGCCTCACTGCATCCAAATGGAGACATTTTACAATGGTTTGAACACCTGCAATAAGCAAGTGGTGGATGCCTCTGCTAATGGAGCCTTGTTGGTCAAAACGTACAATGAGGCCTACGTGATATTAGAGAGGATCTCATCCAACAATTGCCAGTGGGCGGATGTGAGGAGAACTTCGGTAGGAAAAGCAAAAGGAGTCCTTGAGATGGACACGTTAAATTCGATAAATGCTCAAATCTCTTCCATGACTTCCATGTTGAAGACTTTGCCTATGGGTAACGTGAACCAAATATCTTCCCATGCTCCAACCCCATCTTTTGCACCTCAAGACAGTTTAGAATCCTGTGTCTACTGTGGTGAAGAACACACTTTCGAGTTCTACCCTAGCAACCCTGCGTCGGTCTGTTATGTAGGAAGCTCAAACAAGGGTCAATCTAGGAATAACCCATACTCGAACACCTATAACCCAGGATGGAGGAATCACCCAAATATATCTTGGGGAGGCCAAAGCAGCAATGCCCAAGCCCCTCAAATGCAAAATAAAGTGTATCAACCACCTGGTTCTAGGAATCATGGGTATAAGAATTATGGGAATCAGAACTCTGTCCCTCAACCACAACAGAAGGCTACATCCTCCCAACAAGCTGCAGGTGATTCTCTAGAAAGTTTGTTCAAAGAATACATAGCTCGCAATGATGCTATTATTCATAGTCAACATGCTTCTCTAAGAAATCTTGAAATGCAAGTTGGCCAATTAGCAAATGAGCTAAAGGCAAGGCCACTGGGTACGCTTCCGGCAGATACAGAAATCCCAAAGAGAGATGGGAAGGAACATGTTCTTACAGTAGAATTAAGGAGTGGGAAGAGGTTAGGAGAGGGTAGTAGTGAGAAAACCCAGATATATGAACGAACTGACTCTGTTGTTGAGGAAGGGCAAGATGAGGAAATGGTAGATCCAAAACCTCGGGGAACCGATGGGATTAAGGATAAACAATAATCTCAACAAGCCTCAACTTCCAAGGAAACAACAGTAGCAGTGCCTGAGTTCAAACCACCCCCACCACCTTATCCTCAAAGGCTGAAGAGGAAACAGAAGAAGGAAGCTCAATTCGAAAAATTCCTGGATATGCTAAAGGAAGTCCATATCAACATACCACTAATTGATGCGTTGAAGCAAATGCCCAACTACTTGAAGTTTCTCAAGGACATATGTTCTGAAAAAGAGAATCTCCAAGAGTTCAAAGTGGTATCGTTGAGTGAGGAGTGTAGTGCGGTGTTCAGAGATAGAATACCCCATAAGGAGAAGGATCCTGGATCTTTCACGATACCTGTGTCTATTGGTGGAAGAAAGTTACGAAGGGCGCTATGTGACTTAGGAGCTAGCAAAAACTTGATGCCTCTCTCTATTTATAAGGGATTCGGCATTGGGAAGGCGAGGCCAACCACAGTGACTCTACAGCTAGCAGACAGATCCATAGCCTACCCTGCAGGAAAAATAGAGGATATCCTGGTCCAAGTGGATAAATTCATATTCCCGGCGGATTTTATCATCCTGGATTATGAAGCTGACAAGGATGTTCCTATTATCCTTGGGCGACCTTTCCTGAAAACATGTAGAACTGTGATAGATGTTCATGCGGGGACCATTAAGTTGAGAATGAATGATCAAGAGGTCCAGTTTAGCATCTATGATACAGTGAGGTATCCTGATGGGACAGAAAGCTGTTCTGTAATTCATGTGTTAGATGGAGTTATTTCTGAGACCGCCAGCGAAGAATTGAAAGGAATCCATGAGATGTGATTTGGAGATATGAGAGAAAGTGAGTTAGAGAAGTCAACAATAGAGGAGTTGACCCAGGGTTTGGAAGAACTAGCAGAAATAGCAAAGTTCAGAAAAATCTTTGAGTCATTAGATCTGAAGGAAGGAGAGAGACCTTCTATGATCCGCTCAGTTCAAGAACCCCCAACACTAGAACTGAAACCCTTACCCCAACACTTAAAGTATGCATTTTTGGGTGATAAGGAAACTCTTCCCATTATCATATCAGCAAGTATATCCCCTAAGGACGAACAGTTGTTGCTTAATGTCCTTAAGCTACACAAGACGACCATAGGATGGACTCTAGCTGACATTCAAGGGATCCGTCCTTCTTATTGCATGAATAAGATTACCTTAGAGGAAGGGACTTTCAGATCCATAGAGCCCCAGAGAAGACTTAACCCAGCCATGAAAGAAGTGGTGAAGAAAGAAGTCATTAAATGTTTGCATGCTGGAATTACCTACCCCATAGCGGATAGCAGTTGGGTCAGTCCAGTCCAATGTGTCCCCAAAAAGGGAGGGATGACAGTAATTATTAATGAAGCCAATGAACTCATCCCTTCTAGGGTAGTGAGCGGTTGGAGAGTTTGTATGGACTACAGGAGGCTAAACAAGGCCACCAGGAAAGACCATTTTCCTCTCCCGTTCATAGACCAAATGTTGGACAAACTGGCAGGTCAAGTCTTTTATTGTTTCCTTGATGGTTACAGTGGTTATAACCAAATAACCATTGCACCACAAGACCAAGAGAAAACAACATTCACATGTCCATATGGTACCTTTGCTTTTCGAAGGATGCCATTTGGACTATGTAATGCGCCTGCGACCTTTCAAAGGTGCATGATAGCGATTTTCTCTTACTATGTAGAAGACATCGTGGAGGTTTTCATGGATGACTTCTCGGTCTTTGGAAACTCATTTGAGGTTTGCTTAGAGAATCTGGGGAAAGTACTTCAACGTTGTGAAGAGACACACCTAGTTCTGAATTGGGAAAAGTGTCACTTCATGGTTAGAGAGGGGATTGTGTTGGGCCATAAGATATCATGCAAGGGAATAGAAGTAGATAGGCGAAGAGATTGAGATTATTGAGAAATTGGAACCGCCTACAAATGTCAAGGGGTGAGAAGTTTCCTTGGACATGCGAGGGTCTATAGGAGATTCATCAAAGATTTCTCAAAAATCTCAAAGCCACTGTGCTCTCTCCTGGAAGTCAACAAGCCTTTTATATTTAATGAGGAGTGTCTCCATGCCTTCAATGTCCTTAAGTCAGCTCTAGTCACCGCACCTATCATGTCTTCACCTGATTGGCAACTGCCATTTGAGTTGATCTGTGATGCAAGTGATTATGCTGTAGGAGTCATGCTAGGACAAAGGCAAGAGAAGGTAATACATCCAATCTATTATGCGAGTAAAACTTTGAATGAAGCTCAGATGAACTACACAACTACTGAAAAGGAGTTGTTAGCAGTAGTCTTTGCCTTTGAAAAGTTTAGACCATATCTCGTTGGTACTAAGGTGGTGGTCTACACAGATCATGCTGCCATTAGGTATCTATTGGCCAAGAAAGATGCCAAACCAAGATTGATTAGATGGGTATTACTTCTGCAGGAGTTTGAAGTGGAAATTAAGGATAAAAAGGGTTCAGAGAATGTGGTGGCAGACCATTTGTCTAGGATTGAGAATTCTGAGCCCTCACCCCCACACTCACACATAAGGGATGACTTCCCTGATGAGCAACTTTTGTTAGTTGGTAAGGTCCAAAAGACCAAATTTTTGGTTTTGCGGACTATGCCAACTACCTGGCTTGCAATATCCTTCCCCCTGATCTGACAGCACAAGAGAAAAAGAGGTTCTTGCATGACTCCAAATTTTTTTTGTGGGACGATCCATGTTTATATAGACAGTGTGTAGATGGTATGATTAGGAGATGTGTGACTGAAAGTGAGATACCATCTATTCTCGAGCATTGTCATTCGTCCCCTTATGGAGGCCATTTTGGTGGCCAAAGGACCGCAGCAAAGGTGTTCCAGTCTGGCTATTATTGGCCATCTGTCTTTAAGGATGCCTATGTTTTTAGCAAGACATGTGATACATGCCAGAGGAGAGGCAATGTAGGAAAGAGAGAAGAAATGCCCTTGACATACATCTTAGAGGTGGAAATCTTTGATGTTTGGGGGATTGACTTCATGTGCCCTTTTCCTCCCTCTAAGGGGAATTTGTATATCTTAGTGGCAGTAGATTATGTCTCTAAGTGGGTAGAAGCCATGGCGTGCCCAAATAATGACGCCAAAACAGTGGTCAGATTCTTGCATAGGCACATATTCACGAGATTTGGGACCCCTAAAGTCTTAATTAGTGACGAGGGCTCTCATTTTGTCAATAGGGCAATGAATACCCTCCTGACCAAGTATAATGTAAAGCACAAAATCTCCACCCCGTACCATCCACAAGCTAATGGACAAGCTCAAAGTCCAATAGGGAGATTAAAGGAATCCTTGAGAAGGTTGTAAAACCTCAAAGAAAGGATTGGTCCTACAGGCTGGATGAAGCCTTGTGGGCATATAGGACCGCCTTTAAGACCCCCATTGGAATGTCCCCATATAGCCTTGTGTTTGGGAAGGCTTGTCACCTACCCTTAGAATTAGAGCATAAGGCATTCTGGGCCTTAAAGGAGTTAAACCTAAATCTAATTGCTGCAGGAGATCTAAGGTTGTTTCAATTGAATGATTTGGATGAGTTTAGGAGATTTTCTTATGAAAATGCAAAGCTTTACAAAGAGAGAACTAAAGCTTGGCATGATAGGAAACTCATTCCAAAGACTTTCGAAGCAGGCCAAAGAGTTTTACTATTTAATTCTCGCCTCAAACTTTTTCCTGGTATGCTTAGGTCCAGATGGTCAGGCCCTTTCACAGTGATTGAAACTCTCTCCCACGGTGCTATAAAGCTTAGTTGTGAGCAGGATGGAACAAAGTTTCTTGTTAATGGGCAACGTTTGAAACACTACTGGGGTGAAGACTTCCAAAGGAATATGTCCACATGGAAGTTGTGTGATGATGGAGTGTAATGAATTTAAAAAAAAATAAAAAATTAGCTAGGTTGTCTTTTCCCTTTTATTTGTTGTGTATGCATGATAGGAGATTTAGTTGTTCATGTAATTCTTGATTCAGTTGATTCATGTTTTGCTCCTTGTTTTATCATTTATAATTAATCTTTGATTAAGTGTCGTTAGGATGTAGAATTGAAGCATACAAAAGGTTGGAGGTAAGTATTCTTTCTTCCTTTGCTCGATCACCAAGCATGATTGCTCATTTTATTGAAAACCTTCCAACATATTAGCATGTGAATTTTCATTGTAGCATGTAATCTAGGATGAATGAAAGTGAAAAGCTAGGATACAATTTTTTCTATTGTTTTAGTATAATAATATTCCTAGTTTGATGTTCTCTATTAATTCGTAATTACATGTTTTAGAAAAATGAATAAATATTGACTTTATGCTTTATTTTTGTTTTGCAGGTTGACTTATTCTAGGCTAGATGTCGTTACCCTTAGGTTAAGTAGTTCAATAAAGGATAGGAATTGGTGAAAAAAAGAAAAACAAATTTTGCTTTAGAGTCTAGTTGTTCTGCAGGGTAAAAAAATGGAATCTTAGACTTGTAACAAAAAAAAAAAAAAAAAAGAGAGAAAAGAAAAAAAGACTGGAGTTAAGAGAATCCAATCTAGGTCCAAGTCTAGCTCAGGCAAAATCTTTCTTAGCTCAGGAAGCTTGTTGTCCATTCCTTAGAATTTTTCTAGTACCTTTCTCTCTTTTGCTTCATATTTAATCATGTGGCTACGAAGAAGCAAAAGCAAGAAAGAGGCCGAAAAATTGAAGAGTGCAATGGTAGAAGTGAGCCAATCCAATTCTAGACCTTCCACCCATTCCTCCTCTTCCTCATGAGTAAAGGAAAGCAGTGGTTAGTGAATGGCCCTTAGAGGATGCATATCCTTTGGAGGCCCCTGAACCACCGACACCTAAGTCCAAAGAGAAGAAAGAAAAGAAGAAGAAAAGGGTACACTGGGGAAGACAATCTCGAAGTGATGAAGGAGGTATTGTGTGAGGAAGATATTCCTAATAGATTTATCAGTGAGAGAGCAAGAACAAAATATGAGAAGTTGAAGAAAAGAGCTCTTTTGCTAGAGAGAGGTTTCAACCTATGCTCAAGAGAGATTCCTCCTTTCCTATCCCAAAATATAGCAAATCTAGGTTGGGAAAAGTTTTGTAGAGAACCTGAGGCCGCTATCCCCACCATAGTTAGAGAGTTCTATGCGAACATCTATCTAGAAGATAGGGTATCCATAGTAAGGGGTAGATATGTTCATTGGGAAACGGATACCATTAACTCCATGCTCGAATTGCCTTGCCAACTTTACGGTAGGACAAATGAGTTGTTAATGGCCCCATCCGACACTCAAATGAATGCCGCCCTAAGAACGGTAGGGATCAATGGGGCGAAATGGATGGTAAGCTCAACAGGAGCGAGGACTATGTTAGCTTCCTATTTAGCTCCTGAAGCACACATGTGGCTTCCTTTTGTGAAGTTGAATCTCATGCCCACTTTGCATGATTCAACAGCCTCGAGGAGTCGAATCATGCTTCTTTATGCCATCATCTCAGAATTGCAAATTGATGTAGGGAACCTAGTAGCAAGGGAAATAGAAGGGTGTGCAAAGAAAAAGAGTTGAAAAATATTCTTCCCTAGTTTAGTAACCTCTCTTTGCATTAGGGTCGGGGTTCCTTATTATATTTGGGAGGATAAAATCTTAGCTAGCGGGCCTTTAGACACCATTATGGACCACCACACCCAAGTTGGTTCAAATAAAGGAATGGGGTTAATGGTAGGTATGGATCAACTCATACACCAAAACAATGTGATGATGAGCATGATGCACCATATGCAAGATCAATCACATTGTTATTGGGAGTATGCCCAAGAAAGAGACTTAGCATATCGAGCCGCTATGCAAGCCAACTTTCCAAACCCACATCCAAATTTCCCCGAATTTTCCCATTCCATTTTGCAGCCTTGGACACAGTCACGTGATGATGAAGAAGATGAGGTAAACAATGAGGAAGAGGAGGAAGCCCAAGAAAAGGATGACTACTAGAGCAAAAAGAGGGAGGCCCTGTTCCCTTTTTCTTTTTTTTTTAGTATTCTAAGTTGTTTTGCGTGTTGCCTTTTGTTTTATTTTTCGTTATAATCTGAATTTGTTGGTCTATTAAGTATGCTTTGGTTTTGTTGGTTCTAACGACTTCTTCTACGAATTATGTGATATCTACTTGCTTCAGAACGTTTAAATGCCTTGTTTTGATTGCTGAAATCCATACTAAGTTGATGATTCTTTAGGGTCTTCTTTAGGTATGAGATAGGTAGTTGACTCACTATGTTTAAGCAAGAAAATATTAAGATAGATGGTTGTCATTCCTTATTAAAATTTAGTTTCTGCATGTTCATAATGATCAGAAAATTTTTTGTCTTTTGTAAATGCCTGGTTTAAAATTTAGTAACATGAAGAGTTGAGAAAATCCTGGGGGACAGAATAAGAGTTGTTGCCTGCGAGGGAATGCAGTTTTGTCTGGTGTCTCTCATAGTCTGGTTATCATAAGGGTTCTTTAGTGCCCTCATGGTTAGTGTGTGAATCAAAGTAGTTAGGATTGAACTCCTAGGCCAAAAGGTTCGAATACTCGAAGCCATGACAAGTTAGGTAACTCATACATACTTTAGAGCGTTCCTAAATTAGTAAACTCCAAATTGGTGACCATTTCAAGTTTGGGGGAGTGCCCGACCTTCGTAACTCAATGAGGACATTGAGTACTCTAAGTTTGGGGGGAAGGTAGATTCTTCAGTTTTTGGTGTTTTTTTAAAAAAAAAGGAGAAAGAAAGAGTGCGTAAACCTTCGATTTCCTTAAAACTTCGTTGGGTTAAAAAAAAAAAATTATGCATATATATTTATATGTCTCAAACTTGGTGCTCGTTGTCGAGGGGTCTGGGAACTAACCATGTTGTCCTCTTGGAGCGATGGTATCAAGCAATGAGCTTATTCCCATCGCTTAGGTGCGCTGCGCTAACCATGTGTGTCATTCTAAGAACTACGGGGCAGTCCCATTGCTTAGGTGCGCTGCGCTAACCACGAAGAGAAAATTATATATAAAAAATAAATAAATAAAAAGTAATGGTCATAAATCTGTAGTCATACGAATTTTGGAACGTGACTTATCTTCAAATATGAGTTGCCCAATTTGAATGATTTGGATTGTAGTAACTGAGCTTTATGGTAGGTGTTAAATCCCAGTTGGTTTGCTCTTGGGTATTGACATATAAGTGTGTCTAGAAAACTTTGGATGAACCACTTAGAGAGCATTGAATGAATGGTAACTCGCAGAGTAGAACATAATTCCTTAACTCTTGTTCAATTAACCCACTTGAAGTGATTTGTGAAAGGTCTCTAGAAATGTTAGGGAGCGGAACTCATTGAGGACAATGAGTCGTTCAAGTTTGGGGGTTTGATAACTCGTTATAGGAGAGTTATTTCACTGGAATTTTAGTGCCTAATTGACTTGAATTGCATAGAATTCATTGAGCCTCGTGCTATTTTATCTCTAGAATTTGAATGTTAGTTAGAAATCTTGAACTTATGTGGTAGGCTGTAAAAAGAATTAATGTTGATAATTCTTTTACTTTAAATTAGGAAATTTGGAAGAAACTAGCTAACAAGTAATTAAAGACCGGAATTGGAGATATCATTTAACTACTTCATGTTTAATGTAATTTATAATTGATAATGATATAAGGAATATTTTGCATGCAGGAAATGGATAAAAAATTACAAGGGCTCCTAAGGGCATTTTAGACATTTTACCGAAAGGGCAAAATGGTCTTTTTACCCTTAAGGGTACTTTTGTAATTTTGAATCTTGGGACACATTTTTTGGTGGAAAAGGAGACACAAAGAGATCTATCGGCTGGAGCATTGAGGGGGCATTCTTTTGCGAGGAGAGAGCTCTGCTTTCTTTGTAGCAAAAAAAAGAGGCTAAGAAATTGTTGGTGAATTGCTATAGCAAGACCGAGAGAGAAGGTTTGAGAGGGCCAAGGAGAAGCCAATCGATAAGGGTTTCTTTGCAAAGAAATAGGAAATTGTGGTTGTTTTTGCTGAAGCAAACATTCGGGAGAGCCAATCGCGAGGGACGAAGGCGCTGACATTTGCTGTAGCAAACGCGAGAGACGACATCGAGAGAGTTGGCCCGTCAATTTGCTGAAGCAATCGCGTGAGGTTGCGGGCGTCGGAGCTGCCGAGAGGTTGCTGAAGCAATTGTTGGGAGCTGTCGAGAGGTTTGCTGAAGGAAGGTGCACTTGCTGTGAAGGAGGTACCCGATAGGCCGTTTGCTGAAGCAACGTGCAGCTGCTGTGAATGAGGTACCCGATAGGCCGTTTGCTGAAGCAATTGGTTGATCTGTGTTGAGAACAACAAGAGCAATTGCTGAAGCAAAGTGCCTGACTTTCTACCGAGATCTGAGGTGTTTTGCTAGGCATTTGCTGAAGCAATTTTATCCTGTTTGCTGTATAATCGGACTTCCTTTCCTCTAGCACCTACTCTAATATTTTGCAAATTATCACTGCTTTTATTGGGCTTTGTCATACACTAATTGGAGGTTAATTGCCTTACTGTTCTAAGCAATTTGTGTGACTGTTTTGGATTGTTTTTGCATATAAACTTCTTGATTAGTGTAAGCATGACCAATTTAAAGAAGTGTGATTTGATCCTTGCCATGAACTAATTTATCTTAGGCAAAGGTGGGTTGTGGTCAAATGCAAATTTTGGAATAAATTTATGATTAATGCCATCGATGGAGTTTATGAAATTTTAGTAATTTTAAACTTTGCATGAGAATTGAAATTGAGTTTTTAATTTCTATAGAATTCACGAACTTGAGAGAGCTAGTGAATTAGAAAACTAAAACTTCATTCTAGGGTTTTGAGTTGATTAAAGATGATTGACACACCTATAACCTAAAATTCATGATCATAATTTAGATCTCAATTGAGAGATTGTTGATTTTAAAACTTAATGAATTTAAAAGAAATCATTTGAACACATGACTAGGTGAACTTGAAGAATTAAACACATCTTTATTCTAATTAAAGCATGAGAGATACAACCTAACCCAAGCCTACCTTTTCAATTATAGAATCACAACTTTTACTTCTAGCCTCTTGTTTGCATGTTCTTATCTTCATATTCAATTTAATTGGTTTCGTGCATATTGTTTCGAGTACTTTACTTCTCTGCAACGCTAAATGCATGTTTAGATTATTTTCTAATCGCATACATTGTGTCAGAAGTATAAAGAATAATTTCAAGGAGACTCACTTACTTAGATTCTGTTAGTCCTTGTGGGATCGATACTCTTATCGTATCACTTGCTGCACTGACTATGTATACTTGCACGTCAAAGAAGAGTCAGAGTCTCATCGTAAGTTACACTAGTTTAAGACACTGATATTTTCTGCATCATCATTCTAAACCTTTAGGGTATCACTGCAAAATTTTGAATGACTTAGGGATCATGAAATATTTTTGCTAAAATTAGATTAGTTTTCAAAAGGTTTTTGCGAGACTAATACAACGTTTTTCTTAAATTTTCAGCTAAAAATGTCTAGCGCTGTTATAGCTTTACTTGCTTCCGATAAGTTAGTGGGAGATAATTACCAGAGCTGGAAAAACAACATCAATACAATATTGGTAACTGACAACATAATGTTCGTGTTGTCTGAGGAGTGTCCTCAGATACCGGGCGCGACCGCGTCGCGAGTTGTTCTTGATACGTACGATCGATGGATCAGGGCCAATGAAAAGACCAAGGTCTACATAATTGTCAGCATGTCTGATGTCTTGGCAAAGAAGCATGAGCTGATGGTTTTCGCTAAGGAAATCATGGAGTCCTTGCAGGAAATGTTTTGACAACAGTCCTCTCAGGTCCGGCATGACTCGCTCAAATACATTTTCAACGCTCAGATGAACGAGGGGTCGTCTGTCCGTGAACATGTTCTAGACAT
Source organism: Trichosanthes cucumerina (assembly GCA_036507285.1). Classification (NCBI taxonomy): domain Eukaryota; kingdom Viridiplantae; phylum Streptophyta; class Magnoliopsida; order Cucurbitales; family Cucurbitaceae; genus Trichosanthes; species Trichosanthes cucumerina. The sequence continues at coordinate 29,120,072 of CM071843.1, read as the reverse complement.
GATGACCTGCTTTAATCTGGCCGAGATGAATGGGGCTTCAATCGACGAGTCGAGCCACGTCAGTTTTATCATGGAGACTCTTCCGAAAAGTTTCCTTCAGTTTCGTAGCAATGCTCTTATGATCAAAATTAGCTACAATCTGACTTCCCTCATCAATGAGCTACAGAATTTTCAGTCCCTGAACAGGGTCAAGGAATCTGAGGCAAATGTTGCCTACAGGTCTTATCACAGGGGTTCGACCTCTGGGACAAAACCTGTTGCTCCATTACGCCCGAAAGGGAAGAAGAGGATGAAGAGGGGTAAAACTGACCGAGCTGCCGCCCAGAAGGGCATGAATATCAAGGAGGTTGTAGAGAAAGGAAAGTGTTTCCACTGCAATGGAAGCGGACACTGGAAGAGAAGCTGTCCCAAATTCCTGGCCGAGAGGAAGAACCAAGGTAAATGTGATTTACTTGTGGTAGAAACATGTTTAGTGGAGAGTAATGACTCTTCCTGGAAATTAGATTCAGGCGCCACTAACCACGTTTGTTCTTTTTTCGAGGATTGATTCTGGCACTACACGCGAGAGGGTGAGGTGACTCTACGGGTTGGATCCGGGAGTTTGTCTTTCTTTGCGCGATCATCGATGCAGTGAAACTGCATTTTGGCGGGAAGTACTTATTGTTATACAATTTGTACATAGTTCCAGGGTTTACAAGAAAATCGTTGACAAAACTGTCGCATTTTTGGTGTTGTATGTTGACGATATTCTTCTCATTGGCAATGAGGTAGATTTTCTTACTGACGTTAAGAAGTGGTTAGCTTCACAATTCCAAATGAAAGATTTGGGAGAAGCTCAGTATGTTCTAGGTATCCAGATAGTCCGAAACTGAAAGAACATAATGCTAGCCTTGTCTCAGGCGTCTTATATGGATAAGATGTTGTCTAGATATAAGATGCAGAACTCCAAGAAGGGCTTACTGCCTTTCCGGCATGGGGTTCACTTGTCTAAGGATCAGTGTCCTAAGACCCATCAAGATGTTGAGGATATGAGACACATTCCATATGCTTCAGCTGTAGGGAGCCTGATGTATACAATGTTGTGTACTAGGCCCGACATCTGTTATGCAATAGGAATTGTCAGTAGATATCAGTCCAATCCAGGATTAGATCACTGGACAGTCGTAAAGACAATCCTCAAGTATCTTAGGAGAATGAGGAACTACAGCTTGGTGTATGGGCGTGGGGATTTGATCCTTACAGAATACACGGATTCTGATTTTCAGACCGATAAGGATTCTAGGAAATCCACTTCGGGGACAACCTTCGTCTTGAATGGAGGAGCTGTAGTATGGCGAAGCATCAAGTAGGGATGCATTGTTGATTCCACTATGGAAGCAGAGTATGTTGCGACTTGTAAAGCTGCAAAGGAAGCTGTTTGGCTTAGGAAGTTCATGACGGATTTGGAAGTTGTTCCAAATATGAACTTGCCAATCACGTTATTCTGTGATAACAGTGGCGCAGTAGCCAACTCACGTGAGCATCGAAGCCATGAAAGAGGTAAACACATTGAGTGCAAGTATCATCTGATACGGGAAATTGTGCACGGCGGAGACGTGACAGCCACGCAGATAGCATCAGAGCACAATGTAGCTGATCCATTTACAAAGACCGTCACGGCTAAAGTGTTTGAGGGTCACCTAGAGAGTCTAGGTATTCGAGAGCTTCCTGACTAGGGCAAGTGGGAGATGTGTAAACGGGTATTCAATGCCTTAGTTTATTGTATTTTTTTTATTGTAACTCAAATACATTTTTTGGAAATGTATCTTCTCCACTAGCTTAGTCCAAGTGGGAGTTTGTTGGGATTTCTGTCCTAATCTCGTGTTTGTAAAATATTGTTTTGAAATTAATAAGAGTTATTCATTTCTTTACTTTGTGTCTCGTAATATTTTAAACCTTTCCAAAGAAACTAAGCTCCGTGGTCATTGAATATATAAGAAAACTAGAACTTGAACAATTGTGTAATTGACAAACAAGGAGGATCACGTTCGAGTTAATGACCCGAACGGTCTACAGTATAAAGATGAGGTTGGAGACCTAATCCTGGATACGTGGATGCGGCTCGCTTTGTATTAGATGCAAACGAGGTGATCTGACTCGTTCATGTGGTTGACATGCGAGTGGGGGCATCCTGTACAATGAGATTTTACAACACAGGACCGTGAATTATCAGACTTACAGATATAACACCGTTGTGATAAAGAAGACTAATAAATTCATAGATGACCATTAGTTACTCGACACGAATCCACGAACGTATTACGGACTCCACATGCATGCGGGGTGCGTCATTTGCTAATACGGGTGAGGTGGTCTCGATTACTTCCCCAATATGCCTATCTTCTCAGGGACAGAACCAAGTAGAGAGTTGGGAACCTAACTATGCGAGATGGAATTCACTCGTTCCCGCGTATAGAGAATCTAGAGGGGTTGTTCCCTTAAGTGCTGTCTCTAGGCCTTGGACAACGGGCGCCCACCTTCTCACTGGCCCGAGAAGGGTGTTGTGTATGGTTGGACCATTACAATATGTTGTTCATTAGAGGAGCAGTGAGGACATAAGGAACAAGAAGTAGACACAGGGGTAAAACGAAATTTGACCCAGCCGTGTCTACGACACAACCTGTGACGGGTCGACTCATGGGCATTGGTTATATCAGTGGACACATAATATTCTACACTGATGGGAGTACAACTACAGGCTATAGTGGAGTGTTACTGTAACTAATGAACATTGGTTGACCGGGTCAAAGAGTCTGACTGGTTAACCTCAGATCATTGGAGTCCGTCACTATAGGTCCATTAGGTCCCTTGGTTGGCTCAATCTGGAATAAAAGAAGGGTTAATGTTTTGGCATGAAATTGAAGTGTTCAATTTCACTTTATGAGTATTTATATCATTTATATGAGATATAGATGATATAATATATAGTTTAATATGAATGAGATTCATAATAAACTATATGTTAGCCTAATTGATGGCTAAATGGAGAAATTAATTGAGAGAAATTAAATTCGATGTGATTCAATTTAATTAATACACAATTATTGAGATATGACATATCTTATATTATGTGATTATGTAAATGAGATTTACATAACCTATAGTTGTGGTAAAGTGCTAATAATGTGAAGTTTTGAACTCCATCATTCCACTATTTAAACCCCTTTGCAAAAGGGTTTTGGTAAGCTTAGTGAAGCCAAGCGGTCATTTTGGATTTTGCCATATGAATCCAAAAGTCATATTCTCTCTACTCTCCCAATTCTCTTTGCCTTCCAAAATACAAAAGTTCCCACCAACTTCCCTTCTCCAAAAGAGAACAACCAAGAAGATATATTTTGGTAGTGTTTGGGATCCGATCGTGGGAAGAATTCGTTGAGATCGAGGAGCACGAAGAATCGTGATCTGCAGGAGAGATTGCTGAATTGGCCTACAACAAGTAAGTATGTTCTTCTTGCTGTACAATTTAGCATGTTTAGCCTAGATCTAGTAGTTAGATCATTTTAATAAACACATGTTGCATGATGATACCATGACGATTCGATCGTCTTCCGCTGCGTGGGGATTCTCATTCCCTTCAACTGGTATCAGAGCCATTTCGATGGTCATTCATCTATGCACTGCTTTATTAAGATTTAGGTGGGTATTTTACCATGTTTTCATGAGATGAATGTTTGGTTTGCAAAATGGGTGTTTTCGGTTTTTGGCACTAGATTAGATTTACAATTATGTTGATGAGATCAATGTAAGGACCTGTTGTTTTGGGCAATTTTGTTGTAAATCGAGTCTGTAAGTCTGTGTCGTTCGTGGCAAGAGTTGCTGTGAAGAAATTCGAGCGGAAACAGGCGAAAAATCGAGGGAAAAACATGTTGTCTGTCGATGGCGTTGAGACGCTGCCCAACGGCGTTGAGACACCGTGCTTACGGTCGGAGGCTCTACAGTACGATGGCGTTGCAACGCCGCTGCCGTTGAGAACGCGCCTCAACGCTGTTGACGACAGCGTTGCAGATTAAATGCAGGCGAAGTGGGCGGGTTTTGTCCGTTGAAATTTATTATTTTTCAGTTTTATTTAGTAAAAAATGTTTTATTTTTAATTAATTTATTTATTTTATTAAATATTATTAATATAAATGTTATATTAATTTTATTTAATAAAATATTTGCCCTAAATTGCCAATAATCGTCCATTTTTGCTATTTAATTATTTTATGCATGAGATGTATAATTTTAATTAATTTCTAGGTGCATAATGTATGACATATAGATTTAAAATTCCACCATAGGTTAAACATATTCATGCATCATATATATTATAAGAGTTATAATATAGTTTGCATGATAGGTTATGTTATAAGAGTTATAATGTAATTAATGCATATTTAATTTAATTAATATAAGTGTTATATTTTTAGATTAAAGTATGCTCATACATTTATATTCATGTGATGAATGATATTATGTTATACTATATAGTTATTCATGTGATTAATGTTCAAACACTATAACATAGAAATGCATGCAACCTAAGTTAATTATTAGTTTCAAAGTGTTTAGAACTTGAATATTTAGACTTAGTTTTTCAAATTTTCTAATTAGATTAGAAATTTAGGAAATCAAATATAATCTTTGAATGGAGACTGATTAGTAACTCTTTCTAAGTAAGGTTTTGTCTAAAATCAGTATTTAAGTTGACGCTTGCGGAACACCCCTACCTGGAAACGGACCTGGGAGTGAATTCGGTCTGAAGATTCTTAGGTTATATTTACGCGAGCGCCGTTAATTATGTGTTAATTAATTTTCTCACATAGACCTAAGTTAATAATGTGATTATAGACTTAGGCTAAATACCATATAAGAGTTATATTGGTAGACTTAGGTAATTTAGCCGATTATCTAGGTCAATCCCTATTAAAATTAAAGTACTAAGGGGGAGGAAATATAGTGTATGAGATACATTTCAATTTCCAACCACAAATCTCCTTCAAGTCCGCACCGTGAGATCTATACTCGGCCTCGTGGCGCAAATGGGAGCGTTCCCCTTCGGGTGGCATTTGTATAGGTCAATATCATCGTACATGGAGAGAGTACTTATAGTGAGTGGGAGCGAGACTTGTGAAAACGAGACTCACGGTCTCTTCTTTCGATTCACACCGTGAGACACCTATGATCTGCCTGCTAGTTTGGCCTGGACCAGACAATCCCATCGGAGGGCTTGATCATGGGAGTCGGATTAAATCACATTTAATCATTTTTTACCTCTAACCTATAGTTTTAATGCACATCTTATGCACATTAAATTTTAACTTATAGTTTTCAAATATAAATGACATTCACACTTGAATTTAATACTTGAACTCTTTCAAATATTTAATTTTCTCACAAAATTTAATATGAATCATAACCACATTAAATTTATAATATATAGTTCCAAAACTATATGTTATATCGTATCAATATACATTAAGTTTATTCCCTAATGAATTTGAACATTTCAAATTCTAATGATCTAAAAACCCTTTACGAGCTAGAAGGTGGACCTAATGGACCTACAGATAAGAAGCTCCAATGAAACGAGATTGGTCGGTTAATCTCATTAACCTCCTAATCAACATTCGTTAACTGCGAGAACACTCCAATAAAGTCCCGCGGCTGCACTCTTCTCCCTGCAGATATATTTTTGTGTCCACGGATATTGACCAATAACAACAAGTCAATCCTTCACGATTGTTCCTAACACCAGCTGGGTCAAATTACCGTTTTACCACTAGGTTACATCTTGTGCCTTATGTACCAGTGCTCCTCTAATGAACAATTTGTTTGTGGTCCTACCAACAAACAAAGTCCCTCTCGGGAAAATTAGAGGGCCGGGCCCTTTGTTCAAGTCCAGGAGAACCCACTTAAGGAAACATTCCTCTACTTTCCCTAGTAGACGGGAAGGAGTGAATTTCATCTAGCTAAGTTAAGTTCCTAGTCACTCACTCTGTCTTGTCCCCAATAAGGTAGGCATATTGAGTCGGCGAATCTGGCCACTCTCACCCATACTAGTCAAAGAAAAATCCCACGCGAACAAGAGTTCGTAACCTGCTAAGGATTGAGATCAAATTGCCTAGGTCATCCTAGTGAAATAGAATCCTAACTAGTCAACGAAGTTACATTTAGAGGTTACTATTTCGTGGTCCGGTCTTATGTAATGTCATTACATAGGATATCCCCAATCACATGTCATCTACATGAACATGTTAGGATCACCGTGTTTGTATCAAATACAAAGTGGGCCACATCCATAGTTTTACCTGGGTAAGGTACCCAAACCTTATCCCGTAACTATAGACCTTTTAGGTTGTATCTCGAACCAAGATCCTTTATATTTACACTACATTCAGTTAAAGATTCATATAACAACCTTGGATATTTATTTTATTGGATTTAGGGTTTTAATAAAGGCAAACTCGTAGATAACGAACAACAACTCTTTATTGAAATAATAACATTACATTAATTAGAACATAATTACAAACTACGAGTTTTAGGGCACAAAACCCAACAACAACGTAGACAACAGCGTTGCAACGCCGTTCATCAGCGTTGCAACGGTGAGGAACGGTGTCACAACGGCAACATTTCCTATCGACGCGGGATTTCCATGGGTCAGCGGCGTTGCAACGCTACCCCTCAGCGTTGCAACATCACCCCGATAGAAGGCGCTTGCACATACGAAGCGGGCGTTGCAACGCTCGCATTAGCGTTGCAACACCGTGATGCCATTTCACCAGCAGCAGACCGGTTCAACTTCTGAGTTGGTTTTCGGTCCAGTTCGAGCGGTTCAATCCCAGTTTAAGGAGTTTTTGGACTGATTCATGTAATAAAATTAATGTAATTTTATTATTTTGTACATTAGGGGCCAAATTATTCAGGTTTTACAGCTTTATGTTTTTATGATTGTCATTAAGATTTTTCCCACCTTAGGATAAGCATGTTCATGCATTTTTTATTTGTATAAATGTTATATGAATATGGTAAGATGCATGATAAATTTATTTTTCATGAGTAATTATTTATAATTGTTTTGATTAGATTATATGGAAAATAAATTTCATGGAGCATGAAATTACTTAATTTAAAATAAATGTTATTTTATTTTAAGTAATTCAAATATTCAATTAGTTGAATATTTATTTATATAATTCCATTTTTTGGTTTTATAATATAGTTTCTTTATCATAGGTTAATTATTAAATTTATAAAAGTTATAAATTAAAGGGGTTTTAGAAACCATAACCTATAATAAAGAAATGCATGCAAACATAGGAACATGGGTTAAAATTTAAATTAGTTTTAAATTGTTTAAAATTAATTTAGACCAAAGTTTTAATTTCTAATAGGATTAGAAATTAGTCTTACATAGTATTTTAAATAGTTTAAAATATAGTAGGACATTAGGACTTTGGTTATAAGAGAACTCTACTGGTGAAGCTCTGTCTAAGGCTGGGGGTACTTAAGCTGACGGTTAACAGAACACCTCCTACCTGGGAACTGATCAAGAACTTGAGTTGAATTAACTTTAATTCTATTTTATATCTAGGTATTTAAAATGTTTATTCACCTAGACACAAGGTTAAAACACCTAGTTATAATAGTTATAATAGGCATAGACTTAGATAGATTCTTTTAGCCAGAATCCGACTAAGTTAATCCTATACCCTAATCATAGGAGCTTCACTAGTAGAAAACGAGATGTTCGCATCGAGTTTACTATCACGTCCTCAAGAGTTCACACCGTGAGTTCCATGCTCGGCTACGTGGCATCAATAGGGCGTCTCCCTACGGTATGTGTTTGCATGCTTCAATGCCAAGATGAATGAGGGAAGTATCCATAGTAAATGGGAGCAGGACGCGTGCCAACGTATCCTACGGTCTTCTCCATTAGGTTGAACCATGAGATTTCTATAGTCCGCCTGCTAGGTTGTCCTTGAACAACAAAACCCTACAGAGGGCTTGACTATAGGGATCGGAACACCGCGAACTCAAGAAATGGATAGGGTCTCTTAGGTTATTTGCCAACAGTTGTCTTTCTTAATAGTAGCTTGTTGGCTTGGGCCTATTGGATCTGAAAATGGTAAGGTCACATTTACAGGAAGAGTTAAGTTAGTTAACAAGTCATTGACCAAACAAACAATAGCTAAGGACCATTGGACATGAGATGTTCTGGTAGTGAGAATTGGATGAGAAAGTCTCAATTTAGGTGACGAATGACTGACTGCCCGACGGAGGCTTTTGTTCTAAACTCTTGAAATATCGTTGCAAAATTAAAGGTTTAATATAAACACTGGGTTTAGTTTAAACACTAGGGCTCTTTGATAATTTTGCTAAATATGATTTATTTTACAATGGGTTAAAAGGCTTAACTAATTAGAACTATTTTGGATTTCCATCATGTTATCCTCAATAATAGCCTTACTTAAAAGCGATCGATTAACTGGTGAGAACTTTACTATGTGGAAGTCCAACTTGAATACGATTCTTGTTGTTGACGACCTATGGTTTGTACTGGCTAAGGAATGTCCTCAGGTCCCTGCTCGAAACGCTACTCAATCTTTTAAGGAGACGTACGACCGCTGGATCAAGACCAATGATAAGGCCAAGGTCTACATTTTGGCCAGTGTTTTTGAAGTTCAAGCAAAAAGCATGAGGGCTTGGTCTCAGCTCGCGAGATCATGAGTTCGTTGCAGGATATGTTTGGACAACCGTCTGGACAACATCGGTACGAATCCCTCAAATACGTTTATAACTCCCGTATGAAAGAGGGGTCATCGGTGAGAGAACACATTCTCGATCTGATGGTCCACTTCAATGTGGATGAGATTAACGGAGCGGTCATTGACGAGAAAAGTCAGGTCTCATTCATCCTGGAATCTCTTCCGAAGAGTTTTCTGCAATTCCGCAACAATGCGGTGATGAAAAAGATAGAGTATAACCTGATTACTCTCGTAAATGAACTACAAACTTTCCAGTTCTTATGAAAAAAAAGGGACAGACTGATGGAGAGGCAAATCTGTTTGCCCATTCCAGAAGGTTCCAGAAGGGTTCATCCTCTGGGACTAAGTCATGTGGTTCAACTTCTGGGCATAAGAAGACCCAAAAGAAGAAAATAGGAAGGAAAGGGAAGGCACCTGCTGCTGACAAAGGCAAGGAAAAAGCCAAGGTTGCAGATAAACGAAAATGTTTCCACTGCAACGTGGATGGGCATTGGAAGCGACACTACCCAAAATACTTTGTTGAGCTTAAAGAGACGAAAGGTAAATTAGATTTGCTTATTCTTGAAACTTATTTAGTTGAAAATGATGATTTTACCTGGATACTTGATTCAGGAGTCACTAATCACGTTTGCTCTTCTTTTCAGGAAACTAGTTCCTTCAAGGAACTTGAAGAGGGTGAGATGACGATCAGGGTCAGAACGGGAGACGTCGTCTCAGCTCATGCAGTGGGAGATGCCAAACTATTTTTTGAAAATAGATTTATTTTATTAAAAAATCTGTATAGTTCATAGAATTAAGTGGAACTTAATTTCTATCTCTTGTTTACTAGAACTTGGTTATTGCATTTCCTTTTCTTTGAATGAAGCGTTCATTTTAAAAGAAGGTGTCAATATTTGTTCTGCTAAATTGAAAAACGACTTGTATGTACTTAAACCTAATCAAACTAAAGCAATTTTAAATCATGAGATGCTTAAAAATGGTAATATCCAACATAAAAGACAAAGAATTTCTCCAAATAATAATACCTATCTATGGCATCTTAGACTTGGTCATATTAACCTCAACTGGATTGAGAGACTTTCTAAGAATGGACTTCTAAATAAGTTAGAAGATGATTTTTTTCCTCCTTGTGAATCTTGCTTGGAAGGTAAAATGACCAAGCGACCTTTTATTGGAGAAGGTCAGAGAGCCATAGAGCCCTTAGAACTTGTACATTCGGATCTTTGTGCTCCGGTGAATGTTAAAGCTCGAGTAGGGTACAAATATTTCATCTCTTTCATAGATGATTATTCGAGGTATGGTTATCTAAATCTAATGCATCATAAGTCTGAGGCTCTTGAAAAGTTCAAAGAGTATAAGGCTGAAGTAGAGAATGCATTAGGAAAAACCATTAAAACATTTCGATCCGATCGAGGTGGAGAGTATATGGATTTGAGATTCCAGGACTGTATGATAGAACATGGAATCCAATCTCAACTCTCAGCACCTAATACACCACATCCAAATTGTGTGTCAGAAAGGAGAAATAGAACCTTGTTGGACATGGTTTGTATTATGATGAGCTATGCTCAGTTGCCTGCCTCGTTTTGGAGATACACAGTAGAGATTGCAGTTCAAATCTTGAACACTGTTCCATCAATGAGTGATTCAGAAACACCTTTTGAGTTGTGGAAGGAGCGTAAACGTAGTTTACAACACTTCCGGATTTGGGGTTGTCTGGCACACGTGCTAGTGACAAACCCAAAGAAACTTGAACCTCGTTCAAGATTGTGCCAATTTGTTGGCTATCCCAAAGAAACGAGAGGTGGTATTTTCTACGACCCACAAGAAAACCAGGTGATTGTATTGACAAACACCACTTTCTTGGAGAAAGATCACATGAGAAACCAAAAACTGCATAGTAAATTAGTGCTAGATGAAGCTACAGATGAACCACAAGAGTTGTTGATCAACCTGGACCTTCATCATGAGTTGATGGAGGAGCCAACACCTCAAGTCAGTCTCGTCCTTCTCAATTGTTGGGAATTCCTCCACGTAGTGGGAAGGTTGTTTCCCAACCTGACCGATACTTGGGTTTAGCTGAAACTCAAGTTGTCATACCTGATGACGACGTAGAAGATCCATTGTCTTATAAACAGGAAATGAATGACGTAGACAAGGACCAATGGATCAAAGTCATGGACCTTGAAATGGAGTCAATGGACTTCAATTAAGTATGTGAACTTGTAGACCATCCTGAAGGGGTTAGACCCATAGGGTCTAAATGGATCTATAAGAGAAAAAAAGATGCAGCCGGAAAGGTACAGACCTTTAAGGATACACATGTAGCAAAGGGTTTTACCCAAAGGGAAGGAGTTGATTATGAAGAAACTTTTTCCCATTTTTCTATGCTGAAGTCTATAAGGATACCATTGTCCATAGCCGCGTTTTATGATTATGAAATTTGGCAAATGGACGTCAAGAATACCTTTTTGAATTGTAATCTTGACGAGAGCATCTATATGTCTCAGCCCGAAAGGTTCATAACCCAAGGTCAGGAGCAAAACGTTTTCAAGCTCAATCGATCCATTTATGGGTGGAAACAAGCATCCAGATCTTGGAATATAAGATTTGATACCGCGATCAAGTCTTATGGCTTTGACGAAAACGTTGATGAGTCTTGTGTTTACAAGAGGATCATCAACGACAAAGTAGCATTATTAGTACTTTATGTGGATGATATCCTACTCATTGGGGATGATGTAGGATACCTTACTGACATAAAAAATTTGTTGGCGACCCAATTGCAAATGAAAGATTTGGGAGAGGTGCAATATGTTCTGGGGATTCAGATCTTCAGGAACCGCAATAACAGAACGATAGAACTGTCTCAAGCGTCTTATATCGACAAAATGTTGTCCCGATATTCGATGTAGAATTCCAAGAGGGGCTTGTTTCTCTTCAGGCATGGAGTTCATCTGTCTAAGGAACAGTGTTCTAAGACACCTCAAGAAGTTGAGGATATGAGACGCATTCCTCATGCCTCTGCAGTAGGTAGCTTAATGTATGCTATGTTGTGCACGAGCCCAAACATTAGTTATGCAGTGGGAATAGTCAGTTGGTACCAGCCAAATCCAGGGTTAGACCACTGGACAACAATTAAAAATATTCTCAAGTATCTTAGGAAAACGAGGGACTATACGCTTGTGTATGGGTCTAAGGATTTGATCCTTAATGGATACACTGATTCTGATTTTTAGGCCGATAAGGATTCTAAAAAATCTACATCGGGATCAGTTTTCACCCTTAACGGGAGAGCTATAGTATGGCGAAGCATCAAGCAAGGATGCATCGCTGACTCCACGATGGAGGCTGAGTATGTCGCTGCTCGTGAAGCAGCTAAGGAGGTTGTTTGGCTAAGGAAATTCCTTACTGATTTGGAAGTCGTTCCAAATATGAAACTTCCCATCAGGTTATAATGTGACAACAGTGGTGCAGTAGCCAATTCAAAGGAATCTCGCAGCCATAAGCGAGGCAAGAACATCGAGAGGAAGTTTCACCTGATACGAGAAATAGTGCAACGAGGAGATGTGACAGTCACGAAGATCACTTCGGAGCACAATATTGTTGATCCATTTACAAAGACTCTCACGGCTAAAGTGTTCAAGGGTCATCTGGAAAGTCTGGGTCTACGAGATATGTACATAGGCTAATCTAGGGCAAGTGGGAGATATGTAATGGGGTATATGGATGCCCTAGGTTTTTGTATTTCTATCTCTTGTAACAACTTTTTTAGATTATGATGTACCCCACTAGAGTTTTAGTTCAAGTGGGAGTTTGTTGGGTTTGTGCCCTAAAACTCGTAGTTTGTAATTATGTTCTAATTAATGTAATAAAGTGTTATTATTTCAATAAAGAGTTATTGTTCGTTATCTACAAGTTTGCATTTATTTAAACCCTAAATCCAATAAACTAAACATCCAAGGTTGTTAAATTAATCTTTAACTGAATGTAGTGTACATATAAAGGATCTCGGTTCGAGATACAACCTAAAGGGTCTATAGTTAGGGGATAAGGTTTAGGTACCTTACCATGGTAAAACTATGGATGTGGTCGACTTTGTATTTGATACAAACACTGTGATCCTAACGTGTTCGTGTAGATGACATGTGAGTGGGGATATCCTATGTAATGAGATTACATAAGACCGGACCACGAAATAGTAACCTCTAGCTGTAACTCCATTGACTAGTTAGGTTTCTATTTCACTATGATGACCTAGGCAACTTGATCTCAATCCTGAGCAGGTTACGAACTCCTATTCGCGAGGCATTGTCCTTTGACTAGTATGGGTGAGAGTGGTCAGATTCGCAGACTCAATATGCCTACCTTATTGGGGACAAGACCGAGTGAGCGGCTGGGAACTTAACTTAGCAAGATGGAATTCACTCCTTCCCTCCTACTAGGGTAAGTAGAGGAATGTTCCCTTTAGTAGTGTCTTCGAGACTTGAACAAAGGGACCGACCTTCTCATTGGCCCGAGAGAGATTCTGTTTGTTGGTAGGACAACAAACATATTGTTCATTAGAGGAGCACTGGTACTTAAGGCACAAGATGTAACCTAGGGGTAAAACGATAATTAGTCCCAGCTGGTGCTACGAACATTCGTGAAGGATTGACTTGCTCTTATTGCTACCTATGGTTGGATTTTAAAATCTATATGGCATACAATCAGGGATGTTAATTAAAACATACATTCACAATGCATAATTAATTAAACACACTAAAGTGGACTTGTTTTGGCATCAAAGACAAGTAAACAACTAAATTATTATAATAATAATCTACAAATATGATCGAACCACTTCGAACGCTTTCAATTTGGGTCGAACCAACTTTCAAATGTGTGAACCAGACCTTCAAAAGGATGAATCTTGCTCTAAAATGATAAACTAGGCCCCCAATTGATGAATAAGACCTCCAAATGATTAGAATCAGGCTTGAACTTACTTGAACTGGTCTGAAAATGTCTGAACTGGACCAAAAAAGGGTCGAATTGATCCAAAAAAGGGTGAACCGGTCAAAAAGTCAAAGAACCATAATCGATGACATCACCAATTGAACTAATGACATCATCCTTATTCAACTTTTGAAAATCACGCGCGAAGAACTTGGTTTGGACAAAAAACTAAAAAAATTAAAAAAACAAAATGTCACTGTTTCGATTTTCAGTGACCTTTCGAGCTACTTTCTTCAAATTGAAGGTCATCCCAGACTTCGATCGACTCGAAACTTTTACAGAATCTTCTTCGCCAATTACAGCTCTAACACTCTTGAGCAATTAGAAAATAAAGCATGAATTAATGGTCAGTTTAGATGCCAAAACAAAAACATGAAAAACAGTTTCAAAATTACACCCTTCATGCTCAAATTGATTCAAATTAAGTGCTCAAAATTGCTCTGATCCCAATTGAAAGAGTACGTATTAAGAAAACGGAAGCAATTTTGGATCTTAAACACACTGATTTGATTAATTTCAACAAACAAAAAGAATGCTCAAAAAAGGAAAAACATAGTATAAGAACACAACCTTTGAAGCTCAAAATTGAAGCAATCGTAGGGCTTTTATTGAACAAAAACTAATTATGGACCACCTCTAGTGTCCTCCCTACTATCCCCAAGCATTGGAAAAGATTGTGCGATCTTTAATTGAGAGAATTTTGAAGAAGAATGCTGAAAGGTAAAAAACGAGAACCCAAAAAGCTTCTGTAAAATTCTCATAATTCTCCTCAATTCGTCTTCAATTAAAGCTTCATTAAGTTTTGTGAAGATGCCAACACATGAATGATGAGGATGATTTGAGAAGGAGGTTGCAAATTTTTGCTAATTTTGAGAATGAGTAGGATGAGTCAACTTGCCAATTTGTGCAACTTGAAATTCAAGATTACACTAGAATTTTAAAATAATTTTAATTCAAAATTAATATAAAATTAATTTCAAATTAAAAGTAATTTATTATTTAATTAATTAAATAATATAATAATTAATGAATTTTAATTTAATATAAAATATTAAATTAAACCATTTGACCGATCTCGATCTCAAATCGATTTTTCGAACATGAATGTCTATTCATGTTTTAAACCGATAAAAAATCTAAATAATTTAAAATGTTCATCTCTTCTTTATCATAGTTTAGTTCATAATTAAACTATGTCACGTTAAATATATCGCATATAATTAACGCTTTCTCTCAAATTCGAATATGAATAATACATATTCTTTTCTTTCAAATTGTTACAAGGCTTAATCCAAGCTAGAAAGAGGGACCTAATGGACCTATAAATCATGAGCTCCAACGATACGAGATTAACTGACCAAACTTTGTAGCCTAGCTAATGCACATTCGTTAACCACTAGGGCACTCCACTAAAGCCCAGTGGTTGCATTATCCTCATTGTAGATATATTTTTGTCCACTCGATATAACAATGATTAATAAGTCGATCCTTCACAAGTTGTTCGTAATTACAGTTGGGTCATAAGAACCATTTTACCCCTATAATTACTTCTTGCTCCTTAAGTCCCACCTGATCCTCTAATGAACAATTGGTTTGTGGTCCAACCAACAAACTGAATCCCTCTCGGACCAATGAGAGGGTGGGACCATTGTTCAAGACCCGTAGTCAACACTTAAGGGAACAACCTCTCTACTAATCCCTAAAGCGGGTAGGAGTGAATTCCTCTTTCAGTGGTCGTCCCCATTGTAGTGGAAACACATTCCTTTTTCTTCAACGTCCTTGTGAAGAGATCGAATCCCGCAGCGGAAGCGATTGTGAATCGCGTGTTCTTTATTTTGTTGCATAGATTTCATTCAAGAACAATGAATAGATTTCATTTGAAGAACGCTTTCTTCTCGAGTTCTTTCTCCAACGATCACGATCTCAGCAAAACGAACCCGAACCGTGTGAAATTCCGCCACTAGATCTTCTCCGTTGTTCTCTAGGTTAGGGAGGAATGTGGGTTCCTTTAGGATGAGTTGTGGAGGTTTTGAGAGAAGTTGTATTTGAAACTTTTCCAACAACACAACAATATTGAACTCTAGGGTTACCAAAGCTTTTTTTTTTTCCAAAGTTGCATCTTATGCAACTATTTATAATGAAGTAGGATGAAAATTACAATCCTATGCCTCATTCATTCTCTCATTAGCTTATAGTTAATATGTGAATCTAATTCACATTAGAGCTATATATTATATCAGTTATATCACATATAATTGATATAACACCTCATATATGAAATTGAACACTTCAATCTCATTCCTAACTTTATACCCTCAATGTTACCATGTCGAGCCAACGGAAGGACCTAATGAACCTACAGTTCATGAGCTCCAATGATTTGAGATTAACTGATCAAACTCTTTGATCCAGTTAATCAATGTTCATTAACTACATGTCACTCCACTATAGACTTGTAGTTGCACTCTCCTCACTGTAGATTATACTGCGTCCATTGATATAATCATTACCCATGAGCCGACCCTTCAAAGGTTGTTCGTAATCATAGTTGGGTCAAATTACCATTTTACCCCGATGATTATCTCTTTATTCCTTAAGCACCACTGATCCTCTAATGAACAACAAGTCTATGGTCCTACCATAAACTCATTCCCTTTTAAGCCAGTTTAGAGGACGGGGCCCCATCTTTCAAGACCTCGACTCAGTTCTTAAGGGAACAACCCATCTAATTCCTAAGTGTAGAAATGAATGAATTTCATCTAGCATAGTTAAGTCTTCAGCTACCTTCGAGGTTTTGTCCCTGAGAAGGTAGGCTTATTGAGTCGGCTACAGGCCACTCTCACCCATACTAGTCTAAGGACAAACCCCTATAAGCAGGAGTTCTTAACTTGTTGTGGATTCAAATCGAGTCACTAATGACCATCTATAAATTATTAGTCTTATCCTATTAACGGCGTTATACTGGTTAGACTAATAATTTTCAGTACGGTCTTGTATGAAATCTCCATAGAGGATGCCCCCACTCGCATATCAACCACATGAATGAGTTGGATTACCTCATTTGTACTAATTACAAAGTGGGTCACATCCATGGTGTTACAAAAACCTTATTCTTATACCATCGACCATTTAGGTTATACTCTTGAACACAATCCAAATAGTGTCTACTACACTGATGTTCAAGATATATTATAGCCTTGGAGCTTAGTTTATTCGATTTATAAAGCAAGAATATAATTTTATCAAAACAAATAACTCTTTATTTATTTGATCAAAATTACATAACTTTAGGGCACAAATCGAAACAATCTCCCACTTGACCGAAAGCTTGTGGAGTACGAAACATTACAATAATGCAAATACAATAAACTAGGGCATTGATATCCTTTGTACAATATACTTCCACTTGTCCTAGTTGGGGAAGACTTGTAAACCTAGACCTTTTAGGCGACTCTTAAATACTTTAGTCGTGAGAGCCTTTGTAAAATGATCAGCAATGTTGTGCTCTAAGGCTATCTTCGTGACGATCAAGTCTCCTCGATGCATGATCTCCCGGATGAGATGATATTTCCGCTCAATATGCTTTCCCCTCTTGTGACTTCGGGTTCCCTTTGAATTTGCCACGACACCACTGTTATCACAATACAACGTGATGCACAAACTCATATTTGTAACAACTTCAAAATCTAACATGAATTTCCTTAACCAAACGACCTCTTTAGCTGCTTCACAAGCTGCTACATATTCGACCTCCATGGTGGAATCAGCGATGCATCCTTGCTTCACGCTTCTCCATACTACAACTCCTTCGTTAAGAGTAAATACTGACCCTGTGTAGATTTCCGAGAATCTTTATCAGGTTGAAAGTTAGAATTCGTGTATCCTGTAAGGATCAAATCCTTAGCCCCATACACAAGAATGTAGTTCCTTGTTCTCCGTAGATACTTAAGGATCGTTTTAACCGTTGTCTAGTGTTCAGGTCCTGGATTGGATTCATACTTACTGACCATTCCAACTGCAAAATAGATGTCTGGCCTAGTACACAACATGGCGTACATCAGACTCCCAACAGCTGATGCATAAGGAATCCGTCTCATATCCTCAACTCCTTGAAGTGTCTTAGTACACTGTTCCTTAGACAAATGAACTTCATATCTAAAAGGCAATAAACCCTTATTGGAGTCTTGTATCTTAAACCTCAACAACACTTTGTCGATGTAAGATGTCTAAGACATGGCTAGTATTTTATTCTTGTGGTTCCAGACAATCTGGATCCCAAGAACAAACTACGCTTCACCCAAATCTTTCATTTGGAATTGCATAGCTAGCCAATTCTTAATGTCAGTAAGATAACCTACATCATTCATAATGAGTAGGATATAATCCACATACAGAACTAGGAATGCGACAGAACTATTCATGATTTTCTTGTAGACACAAGGTTCATCATCATTCTGATCAAATCAAAATGATTTGATTGCCTCATCACATCTTATATTCCAGGACCTAGAGGCTTGTTTCAGTCCCTAGATTGACCTTTTAAGCCTGTAAACCTTGTGCTCTTGTCCTGATTCAATGAACCCTATGGGTTTGTCCATGTAGATGTTCTCGTCAAGATTGCCATTCAAGAATGTTGTCTTGACATTCATTTGCCATACCTCATTGTCATAATATGCGGCAATGGATACGAATACACTTTGCCATAGCAACAGGCAAAAAGGTTTCCTCATAGTCAACCCCTTCAACCTTGGTATAACCCTTTGCTACTAGTCTAACTTTTAAGGTTTGCACCTTTCCATCTACACCACGCTTTCTCTTGTAGATCCACTTACAACCTATAGGTTTTACCCTATCAGGTTTATCTACAAGATCCCAAACAAAATTGAAGTACGTAGACTCCATTTTTTGGTCCATGGCTATGACTCATTTGTCTTGGTCTTTGTCAACCATTGCTTGGTTATAAGTCGATGGATCCTCACAGTCGTCATCTGGTATAACAACTTGGGTTTCAGATAAACCCATGTAACGGTCAGTTTGTGTTATAAGCCTCCCACTACGTTGAGGCATACTCAACTCTTGAGATGGACTCTCATGACTAGACAAGCTAGTATCAACAACTTTGTTTGACGTACTAGCTTTATTAGCAACCTTTACTATTGTTCCGTGTAACTCACTTAACACAACTTTACTTTTTGGTTTGTGGTCCCCGATATGGTCCTCCTCTAAGAAAGTTGCATTTGTTGACACAAATACCTTATCTTCCTTAGGATCAGAGAATAATCCACCTCTTGTTTCTTTTTGGTAGCCTACGAATAGGCACAATTTTGAACGTGAATCCAACTTCTTTGGATTTGTCACAAGCACATGTGCTGGACAAGCCCAAATTCTAAAATGACATAAACTACCTTTACGTCCTTTCCATAGTTCAAAAGGTGTTTCAGAAACACTCTTTGATGGCACATTGTGCAAAATGTATCTCGCAACCTCTACTGCGTAACCCTAAAAGGAATTAAGGAGATGAGCATAACTCATTGAACGAACCATGTCCAACAACGTTCTATTTCTCCTTTTCGATACACCATTTTGCTGGGGTGTATCGGAAACTGAGAGTTGGGATGTAATTCCATGTTCTATCATATAGTTCGAGAATTTTAAATCCATGTACTCTCCACCTCGATCTAATCGAAGTGTTTTAATTGTTTTATCTAATTGATTTTCAACTTCAATCTTGAATTCCTTGAACTCTTCAAGTGCTTCAGACTTATGATGCATTAGGTAAATATTCCCAAATCTAGAACAATCATCTATGAAAGAGATGAAATATTCATAATCTTCTCTGGTTTTAACATTCATCAGACCACAAAGGTCTGAATGTATAAGCTCAAGAGGTTCTTTGGCTCTATAACCTTTTCCACTAAAAGGTCTTTTAGTCATTTTGCCTTCCAGGCAGGATTCACATACATGTAAAGTATTTTCTTCTAAGTCATTTAGAAGTCCATTCTTTACCAATCTTTCAATCCTATTGAGGTTAATGTGACCCAATCTAAGATGCCAAAGATGAGCATTTTCTTGAGGAGAAATTTTACGTTTCTTAATTTGTGTGTTTGCAGTTTTAAATAATTTAGTGTTCAAAACCATTTAGACTGAATTAGGCCTTAAAACATACAACCCATTTTCTAATGAAGTTGAACATATTTTCAAACCTTTCTTTAAAATAAACACTTTATTCAAAGAAAACGGAATAGAAATACATCTTTCTATAAGGCAAGAAATTTAAATAAGGTTTCTAGTAAACCCTGGTATCACTAATATATTGTCTAACAACATATATTTCTTGGTAAAATTAAGTTTCATTGTGCCAATTGCTACAGCTGAGACAACTTCTCCATTTTCAACCCAGAGCGTTATCTCTCCTTTCTGTAGCTGTTGTTAGGAATCAATAACCTGAAAAAAAGAGCAAACATGATTAGTGGCGCCTGAATCAAGTATCCAAGCAGTTTTATCAGTATCCACTAAACAATCTTATAAGAAATGTAAACCATATTTACCTTCCTTCTTCTTTCCTGCAATGTACTTCGGACAGTTTCGTTTCCAATGTTTGTCTTCATTGCAGGTGAAACACTTTCCTTTGTCTGCAACTTCTTTGATCTTCTTGCCCTTCGGTGCGGCAGGTTTATCAGCTCGTTTCCCTTTACCAACCTTCTTCATGTTCTTTTTCTTCCCTTTAAGGTTGGAAGAAGATGAAGCCACTGTTTGTTATCCAGAGGTCGAACCTCTATGATAACTTCTACTGACAACATTTGCCTCACCTTTCGATCCCTGAATTTTCATCTAAGATTGAAAGGTCTGAGTTTATTCATAAGGGAGGTAAGATTAAAAGTAAGGTTATTCATAACATCATTACTTCTAAATTGTAGTAAACTATCTGGAAGAGTTTCATTGATAGAAGTACCATTCGACTTCGCGGTGTTAAAGTGCACCTTCATATCCAGGACATGATCCCAAACAGATGAACCCTCTAGCATCCTCGAGTTGAATATATACTTGAGGGAATTGTGTCGAGCTTGTTTAGACTGTTGTCCAAACATACCCTGCACTAAATCCATGATTTCCTTAGCGATCACCATGCCCTCGTGCTTCCTGGCTAATATGTCAGACATACTTGCCAGCATATAGACTTTGGCCTTATTATTAGCCTTGATCCATCAATCTTATGCATCACGAACATTTCGTGTAACATTCGAGCCTGACACCTGAGGACACTCCTCAGTCAACACAAACTTCAGATCATCCACTACCAAAATAATGTTATGTTTGTTTTTCCATATCATCATGTTCTCTCCGATTAATTTTTCGGCACCAAATTGTAACGCCTCAGGCCAAGGATCTCCTGTGACTTGGTTGCGTCACTATATCATCCATGACTGCTTGTAAGAGTGAAGATACTATGCCCACAAACAAACACAGGGTCCTTTCAGCATGTTTTGTCCTCACTCACATGCTCCCTAGGAAAATTTCCAGGAGGTCACCCAACATAGGATTGCTCCAAGCCAAACACGTTTAACTATGGAGTTTCTATGATTGAGCAACCGTAAAGAAAGGTGTACCTTGTTAGTATAGGTAGTAGCTATCAATTCTTTTAAGCCTTTCTGAACTATACTTTCATCTTTCTCAATCATACTATCATATTCTCACGATCCCTCTCATTCAGATGTGATCCCGGTTCATTCATGTACCCCTCCTTATCTCGGGTGTCACATGCCAAAAAGCTTCCGCTTTAGTTTGTCCCCAAACCACATCTTACTAGGAGACGTTCCGCACTTATACCATTTGTAATGCCTCAGGCCCAGGATCTCGTACGACTTGGTTGCGTCACTATATCATCCATGACTGCTTGTAAGAGTGAAGACACTATCCCCACAAACCAACACGTGGTTCTTTCAGCATGTTGTGTCCTCACTCACATGCTCTCTAGGAAAATTCCCAGGAAGTTATGAGGATATGAAAGTATAGTTGAGAAAGGCTTAAAAAGAATTGATAGCTACTAGTTATACCAACAATATGTTTAATTAATTAATTTAGGAGTTAATTAAATACATTAATTAAATATGATTTAATTAATGATGATTTGTAATATGATTAAATTAATATTATTATTTAATTATTACTTAATTAATTAAAATGGAAAACGTGTGTGAGACACGTTTCCCAATACCCCATATCTCTCCCAGTCCCATCGATAAGTATGGGAGGGAGGGGAGAGTGATGTGATCGATCAATCCTGGCAATTAACGAATTGCTGCAAAAAGAATTCTCTCTCTCTCTCTCAATTCCTTCCCTTTTCACCTTTTCCAATCTGTTGGAGGCCTTCCCACAAAAGCCTAGATCTAAGCTACTCACAGATATAGGAGGTTCTCTTTGTGGTAGCGTCCTGTTGAAAGAACAGAGGAATATTTTTTGGTTTGTTGTGTTGTTATGCAAATTGGATCAAGGAGTTGCTGGATTGAGAAACTACAAAGGTAAATGATTTCTTACTTTTAGTTTAAGCTTTTACAACATGTGTTTGCATAATTAGTTTCATGCCTAATTAGATTAGATTTACTGTTTATTCTCTGTTTTTCTCCAATGTACTAGTATTTGGAATAAATCAAAATAAACAAGCAATTGATCCATAAAAACACGTTTCCGCTGCTCACACGGATCAGATCTCGATCATATCACAGAGATTTGTGGATGGAATTTAAATGTATCTTATATTGGGGTTTGTGCACTAAAACACGTAGTTTGTAAATTTTTGTTCTAATTAATATAATAAAGAGTTATTATTTTTAATTAAGCGCTATTGTTCATTATTTACGATATTGCCCTTGTTTTAACCATAAATCTAATAAACTAACATCCAACGCTGTAAAATGTCTCTTGAACTGAATGCAGTGTACATATAAAGGATCTCAGTTCGAGATACAACCTAAAGGGTCTATAGTAAGGGGATAAGGTTTGGGTACCTTACCCTGGTAATACTATGATATGAACCACTTTGAATTTGATACAAACACAGTGATCCTAGCATGTTTGTGTAGACGACATGTGAGTTGGGATATCCTATGTGATGAGATCGCATAAGACCAAATCGCAAAATAGTAACCGCTAGGTGTAACTCTGTTGACTCGTTAGGTTTTTATTTTACTAGGATGACCTAGGGAACTTTATCTAAATCCTTAGAAGGTTACGAACTCTTGTTTGCGAGAGATTGTCCTTTGACTAGTATGGGTGAGAGTGGCCAGATTCACCGACTCAAGATGCCTACCTTCTTGGGGACAAGACCGAGTGAGCGACTGGGGACTTAACTTAGCAAGATGGAATTCACTACTTCTAGCCTATTAGGGTAAGTAGATGAATGTTCCCTTAAGTGGTGTCTCCGGGACATCAACAAAGGGTTCGACCCTCTCATTGGACCGAGAGGGACTTCTGTTTGTTGGTAGAAACACAAACAAATTGTTCATTAGAGGAGCACTGGTACTTAAGGTAAAAGATGTAACCCAGGGGTAAAACACTAATTTGACCCAGCTTGTGTTACGAACATCGTGAAGGATTGACTTGCTGTTATTGGTCAATATCCGTGGGCACAAAAATAATCTTCAGTGAGAAGAATGCAGTTTGTGGGACATTAGTGGAGTGTTCCCGCAGTTAACGAATGTTGGAACTTCTAATCTGTAGGTCCATTAGGTCCACCTTCTAGCTCGTAAAGGGTTCTTAGATCGTTTGAATTTGAAATGTTCAAATTTAATTAGGGAATAAATTTAATGTATATAGATACGTTATAATATAAAGTTTTGGAACTTTATAAATTTAATGTGAATATGATTCATATTAAATTATATGACAGAATTAAATATTTGAATGAGTTCAAATATTAATTTAATTGTGAATGTGATTCATATTAAAAAACTATAGGTTAAAATTTAATGTGCATGAGATGTGCATTAAAACTGTATGTTAGAGGAGAATTGGATTAAATATGATTTGATCTTAATTAAATATATGATATTTAAAGATTAATTAAATATATGATATTTAACTAAATAATTAATTAAATTTATTTTAATTAATTTAATAATTAATTAATTAGTGGAAACGTGTCAGGAGGACACGTTTCCCAAGGGAGTGGGGGAAGGACTCCTCTCATTTTACCTTTCAATGCAGAGGTAAAACGAATTGTTGTGAATTCTCTCTTACAACCAAAATTCTCACACCTCTCTAATTGTTGGATTCCTCTCACCAAGGAAATGATCTAAGTGGAACTCAGAGAAATATAGGGTTTACTGTATGGTAGTGCCCTGCTAAAAACAGAGAATATTTCTTGTTTGCTGTTGCTGTACAAATTTTGGAGGAGAAATGAGTTGCTGCTAGATTTGATCAACAAAGGTAATTAATATTTCTTTCGTTTTAGTTTTAGAACTTATACAACATGTTTGCACGTTTAGAATCCATGCCTAATTAGATTAGATTTATTGCTTATCTCTCTGTTTTTACCCAATGTATTAGTATTTGGAATAAACCAAAACAAGCAAGTAAAATGATCTTTAAACCATGTTTCCGTTTTTCACGGGGATCACATTCCCTTCATCTTATACACTACAATTCCTTCCACTCAGCGCTTTAGTTTAACAGGATTGACCTAGATAAACCGGTTATATTTACCTAAGTCTACTAATATAACGCTTAATTAACGACACTGACGAAAATATAACATATGAATCTCCGGACCAGATTCACTCCCAGGTCGATTCCCAGGTAGGGGTATTCCGCAAAGCGTCAGCTTAAATACCCCAGCCTTAGACAGAACCTTTCTTAGACAGAGTTACTAATTAGTCACCATTCATAAGTCACATTTGATTTCCTAACTCTAATCTTATTAGAAATAGAAAACCTAAGTCTAATTAATTTTAGTTCTAACCCATTTAAAACTAATTAATTAAGTTAGGTTACATGCATTTCTATGCTATTGTGCTTGATCATTCATCACATGAATAATAAAACTATATAACATGCATTCATCACATGAATTAATGCATGTCAATGCTTTTAATGTAAATAATATAACACTTCTATTGATTAAATTAAAACATGCTTTATATTATAACTCTTATAATATAACCTATCATGGATACTATATATTATAACACTTATAATATAAACATGATGCATGAAATTCTTAACCTATGGTGAGATTTTAAAACTATATGACACACATTATGCATATAATTAAATCATACAACATTTTCATAATAAAATAACAAATTGGACCGGTTTTGGCACCCTACGGACTTTAATTTAATTAATTAACACGAATATAATTCTTATATTAATATTAATTAACTAAAATTAATTTAATAACTTGTTTTACAAGAATAAAATAAAATAGAGTAACTTATTTTCGGAAATAACCGC
Organism: Trichosanthes cucumerina; assembly: GCA_036507285.1. Lineage (NCBI taxonomy): Eukaryota > Viridiplantae > Streptophyta > Magnoliopsida > Cucurbitales > Cucurbitaceae > Trichosanthes > Trichosanthes cucumerina. The sequence goes on along the minus strand of CM071843.1, from coordinate 29,094,831 downwards.
AACCACTATGCCCCTTTGCCACTTTTGCGCGAAAATAGCGTTGGAATCGCCCACAATCGAAGCATCATTGCAACGTCATAGGCAGCGTTGCAACGCTGCACTTCGCCAGCGTCTTGGTGCGTGCTCAACATGCACAGCGTTGCAACGTCGCGCCTCGCGTTGCAGCACTGCGCGTGCAACTGGCGTCTCAACTCCGAAGGGCAATGCAATATTGCACTACAGAACCTTCTCCTTCCGCATGGATAGCGTTGAGACACTCGTCTCAACGCTGTCCTCTGTACAACAACATAGATTGCTGGAAAATGCTTGTTTCCGCTTCTTTTCTTCACAACATCTCATGCAACCAATGACATGGACTTACAGACTCGATTTACTTTAAATTATGCCCAAAACAACGGGCCTTTACATTGATCTTATCAACGAAGAATGTAAATCTAGTATAAGTGTCGAAAACGAAAACATCCCTTTTGCAAACCATTAACATTCATCACATGAAATTAATGCTACCCACCTAAATACAAAATACCCAACGAAGGGCAACGTTGGGCTCTGATACCAACTGAAGGGAATGGATTTCCGGCAGCGGAGGCGTTGTGAAACGTGGTTGATTCGTTGTGTTTCTATTTTCTTAAAATTGAATGCATCAACATACATTTCTAGATTAAGCATGTTGTTTAAAGAAGCAAAACAGAAAGTAAAAGTCATACTAACCTCTTGATGAATCTTTCTTCGATTTCCTCCTCGATTTCTCTCGATCCTCAATCCGAAACTAGAACTGAACACAAAGACACTTCTGAAAGATCTTGTCGGTTGTTCTCGGGAGGTAGAGGGAGAGTGATGGAACTCCCTTTGGAGAATTTGGATTGGAAAGGGTTGTACATAATTAAGAGAGAAGCTAGAGAGAATTTGCTTTTGTTCTTTGGATGGAATTCCGAAGATGAGAACAATTACGTACCAAATGCTTCATAAAGCACCTATTTATAATGGTGTGTGGTGGAGCCAAAATCTCCACCAATTCACCATTTTACCACAACCATATGATATGCATTAAGGTATCCATATCTTATTATAGAAATCCTATTTGCATAATTGTGAAATTTTAAATTGAATCATATTCAATTTAATTCATCTCAATTCAATTTCTCCAAATTAGCCATAATTAATCAATTAGGCTATACTATAGTTTATTATGAATATCGTTCAGATTAAATTATATATTATGTCAACTATATCACATATAAATGACATAAGTACCCTTTTAATGAATTTGATAATTTCAAATCCACTCCAAACCGTAAACCCTCATTTTGTCCAATTTGAGCCAACCGAGGGACCTGGTGGACCTAAAAATGACGATCTCCATGAAGGATTTGGAATTTCCGTAGCGGAGGACGTTGTGAAACTTCGTTGATCCGTTATGTAATTCTATCTTAAAATTGAACTAAATAACTTTAATTATAGGCTAAACATGCAAATAGGAGAAGAAAAGAGTAAGGAACCTCGGTACTTACTTGTTGAAGAACACTTCTTTAATGCTTTCCTCCTCCGGTCACGATCTTTCTCGAACGGATGATCTCCTCGAACACGAACCTCGATCCGAACAGCAAGACACCTCCATAGGGTCTTCTCGGTTGTTCTCGGGCGGTTGAGGGAGAGTGTGTGGACTCACTTTAGTTTTGGGTGAGGAGAGATTGTGAGAGATGAGAGAATTCTAGTGAGAAAACCTTTTGCTCTCTTTGGATGAAAATCCAAAAAATGGCAATTACTTTATGTGATGCCTTTGAATGCACCTATTTATAATGGTGTGTGGTGGAGTTAAAATCTCCACCAATTCACCATTTTACCACAACTATATGAAATACAAATTATATTTGCATATTATATAAAATAAGGTATCTCATACCTTATTATACAAATCTCATTTGCATAAATGTGGAATTTTAAATTGAATCACATTCAATTTAATTTATCTCAATTCAATTTCTCCAATTAGCACTAATTAATCAATTAGGTTATACTATAGTTTATTATGTATCTCATTCACATTAACCTATATATTATGTCATTTATATCTCATATAAATGACATAAATACCCAAATAATGAATTTGAACACTTTAAATTTACACCAAACTGTAAACCCTCAATTTGTCCAATTTGAGCCAATGAAGGGACCTAATGGACCTACATGTGACGAGTCCCAATGATCCGAGACTAACCTGTCAAACTCTTTGACCCAGTTATTCAACATTTATTAGCTACAGTAACAGTCCACTAAATCCCGTAGTTGCACTCTCACCACTGTAGGGCAAGTTGTGTCCATCGATATAACCAATACCCATGAGTCAACCCTTCACAGGTTGTTCGTAGACACTACTTGATCAAATTATCGTTTTACCCCTATGTCTACCTCTTGCTCCTTAAGTCCCACTGCTCCTCTAATGAACAACTACGTTGCATGGTCCAACCATAAACAACAACCCTTTCAGGCCAGTGAGAGAGTGGGGCCCCATTGTTCAAGCCCTAGAGACAACACTTAAGGAAACAACCCCTCTAGTTTCCATAAGTGGGGAACAAGTGAATTCCTTCTTTTATAGTCAAGTTCCCAGCTCCCCACGTTGTCATGTCCCTGAGAAGATAGGCATATTGGGCGAGAAACAATGGCCACCCTCACCCGTACAAGTCAAAGGACATACTCCCACAAACAGGAGTCCGTAACACGCTTAGGATTAAGGTCGAGTCACTAATGGTCATCTATGAAATTATTAGCCCTATATTGTTAACGGTGTTTCACTAGTAAGTCTAATAATCCACAGTCCGGTCTTGTACAATCTCATTGCACAGGATGCCCCCACTCACATGTCAACCACATGAACAAGTCAGATCACCTCGTTTGTATCTAATACAAAGTGGGTTGCATCCAAAGTGTGATGTGAATGAGGTTCCCAACTCTATCCATATACTATTGACCGTTTGGGTCATTAACTCGAACGTGATCCTCCCTGTGTGTCCAATATACACCGTTCAAGTTCTTAGTTCTCTAATAATGCAATGACCCTGGAGCTTAGTTTATTGGATTAAGTTTATGAAATATGCGAGACACAAAGTTGAAATAAATAACTCTAATTTACTTACAACTTGAAATATTACAAACTACACGAGATGAGTTTGTTGAGATTTTTGTCCTAATCTCGTGTTTGTAAATTATTGTTTGAAATTAATAAGAGTTATTTATTTTATCACTTTGTGTCTCGCAATATTTATAAACTTTTTCAATAAACTAAGCTTCAGGTCATTGAATTTATGAGTGAACTAGAACTTGAACGGTGTGTAGTGGACACACGTGAGGATCACGTTCGAAAGTTAATGACCCGAACTGCCTCATGATGATATGGATAGGGTTGAGACCTAATCCTAGATACACTTTGTGGATGCGACCCGCTTTGTATTAGATACAAACGAGGTGATCTCACTCGCTTCATGTGGTTGACATGCGAGTGGGGGCATCCTGCAATAATGAGATTGTACAAGATCGAACCGTGAGTTATTAGACGTCTCGATGTAACACCGCTGATGTGAAGGACTAATAACTTCATAGATGACCATTAGTGACTCGACTTCAACTCGAGCGTGTTACGGACTCTCTGCTGCGAGTCCGTCCTTTGCCTAGCTCAGTGAGGGTGGTCACAGTTACTCGCCCAATATGCCTATCTTCTCAGGGACAAGACCAAGTAGGGAGCTGAGAACTTAACTACGCGAGATGGAATTCACTCGTTCCCGCCTTTAGGGAAACTAAAGGGTTTTTTCCCTGAAGTGTTGTCTCCAGGGCTTGGACAACGGGCGCCCACCTTCTCACTGGTCCGAGAAGGGTGTTGTGTATGGTTGGACCATCACAATGCGTTGTTCATTAGAAGAGCAGTGGGGACTTAAGGAACAAGAGGTAGACATAGGGGTAAACGGTAATTTGACCCAGCTGTGTCTACGAACAACCTTTGAAGGGTCGACTCATGGGCATTGGTTATATCAGTGGATAAATAATATTCTGCACTGACGGGCTATAGTGGAGTGTTACCGTAGCTAATGAATGTTGATTAACCGGGTCAAAGCGTTTGGCAGGTTAATCTCCGATCATTGGAGCCCGTCACTGTAGGTCCATTAGGTCCCTCGGTTGGCTCAATCTGGGTTAAAAGAAGGGTTAATGTTTTTGTATGAAATTGAAGTGTTCAATTTCACTTTAAGGGCATTTATGTCATTTATATGAGATATGAATGATATAATATATAGCTTAATGTGAATGAGATTCATAATAAACTCTAGGTTAGCCTAATTGTTGAATTAGGGCTAATTGGAGAAATTAATTGAGAGAAATTAAATTGGATGTGATTCAATTTAATTAAACCACAATTGTTGCAAATGTGATTTGCAATACGAGATATGAGATATCTTATATTATGTGGAGTAAATGAGATTTGCATAACCTACGGTTGTGGTAAAGTGGTAATAATTTGGAGATTTTAACTCCACGATTATTCCACTATATAATCCCTTCTTGCAACAAAGAATTCATGCAATCTCTCATTTTTTGGATTCTCACCCAAAAAGAAGAGAATTCTCTCTCACTTTCTCTCAACTCTCCTCCCTCTCCAAAACACCAATAGTCCCACCACTTTCCTTCTTCCAAAGGAAGAACAACCGAGAAGGTCGTTGGTGGTGATCGGGTTTTGTTCGAGAAAATTTTCGTTGAGATCGAGAAACACGAAGTGTTCGTGATCGAGGAAGAAACCTTGAAGAGAGTCTTCAACAAGTAAGTAGTTTTATCTTGCTGTAATTTCTTCCTTCCTAGTATGTTTAGCCTAGATCTAATAGTTAGATCATTTTGACAAAATCAAGGAGCTTAATGATACCATGACGATTTGATCGTCTTCCGCTGCGTGGGGATTTTCATTCCCTCCAATGAGGACATACATCCCAACACTCCAATGATACAGATTAACCGATCAAACTCTTTGACCCGATTAATCAACAATCATTTGTTACGGTAACACTCCACTAAAGCCCATAGTTGTACTTCCATCACTGTAGGACAAGTTGTGTCTACCGATATAACCAATGCCCGTGAGTCGTCCCTTCAAAGGTTGTTCGTAGTCACTACTATGCCAAATTACAATTTTACCCCTGTGTCTACTTCTTGTTCCTTAAGTCCCACTCTTCCTCTAATGAACAACTTTGTTGCATGGTCCAACAATAAACAACGCCCCTCTCGGGCTAGTTAGAGGGTGGGTGCCCGTTGTTCAGGCCCTGGAGATGACACTTAAGGGAATACCCCTTTTGGTTTTCCTAGTTTGGGAATGAGTGAATTTCTTCTTGCGTAGTTAAGTTCCCAACTCCCCACGAGGTTCTATTCGCAGACAAGTTTTCGTAACACGCTCAAGATTAAGGACGAGTCACTAATGGCCATCTACGAAGTTATTAGTCCTATACTGTTAACGGTGTTACTGAAAGAGTGTAGATTAAGAAAGCGGAAGCAATTTTGGATCTTGAACACTCTAAGTTGATCAATTTTACAAAACCAAAAACATGCTAAAATCTGGAAAAACAGAGAGTATGAACACATACCTTTGTAGTTCAAAATTCTCCTAATCCGTTGGCAATTGCTTGTCACAAACACTTTGTAGACAACCTCTAGTGTCTTCCCTACTAACCTCAGGCCTTAGAACAGATTGTGGGATCTTTGGTAGAGAGAATTTGAAGAGAGATTGGAGAAAGGTCTAAAAAACGTGAATAATAAAAAATCTGATTAATTCCTTTTAATCTAATGGTTTCTTCTTCAATTAAAGAAACCAAAAGCTTCTTCAAGCTAGGGGAAGATGACAACAAGAAGATGAGAAGGATTTAGCAAGAAGGAGGTGCTCAATTTGAGTGAATTTGAAAAAGTAGCATGGTTGCTCATGCTTTTTCCTTTGGTCCAATTGAAATTCAAAATCAAAATTGAATTTTTCATTTAATTTTAATTCAAAATTAATATAAAACTAATTTTAAATTAAAATAAATTTATTAATTTAACTAATTAAATAATTAAATAAATTAATTTTAAATAATTTATTTAATTTAATATCAAATATTAAATTAAATAATTGGACCAATCCCGATTTCTTAAATCGATCGTTTAAACATGAATCCCTATTCATGTTATAAACCGAGCAAATATTTAAATCACATTTAAATATTTCCACCTCTTTTTTATTATAGTTTAATTCATTATTAAACTGTGACATGTTAAGTATATCACATATAATTAACGTTTTCTCCCAAAACCAAATTTGAACAATTCAAATTCTTTTCTCTCAAAATGTTACAAGGCTTAGTCCGAGCTAGTAAGGGGTCCTAATGGACCTACAGATCATGTCCAATGATACAAGATTAACCGGCCAAACTCTTTAGCCTAGCTAATCAACATTCGTTAACCACCGGGACACTCCACTAAAGCCTGGTGGTTGCACTCTCCTCACTGTAGATATATTTCTGTCCACTCGATATAATCATGATTAGTAAGTCGATCCTTCACAGGTCGTTCGTAATTACAGCTGGGTTAAAATTACCGTTTTACCCCTATAATTACTTGTTGTTCCATAAGTCCCACTGATCCTCTAATGAACAATTGGTTTGTGGTCCAACCAACAAACCGAATCCCTCTCGGGCCAATGTGAGGGGTGGGCCCTTTGTTCAAGACCCGAAATCAGCACTTAAGGGAACAACCTCTCTACTAATTCATAAAGCGAGTAGGAGTGAATTCCATCTTGCAGAACTAAATTTATATACTTACAGTTTGAATTTACTTATTTATTATAAAGTTATCATTAAATAATTATTTTTATTTAACTAATATATTTCTATTAAAATTTTAATGCATTTTAAAAGCATGATAAAGACAAAATATTTAGCAAACTTAGAAAGTATGAATAAAGTATTGTGGAAAACTTGGTGAGTGAAGTAGAGTACTGTAGAGAATTTGAGAGGTAGAATAGTATGTATTGTAGCAAACATGGATTACTAAAACTGCAAACAAATGGGACTTTATTTAAACAAACTCATATACCCCCACTTTCAAAATAAGGAACCAAACACCCCCTAAGACACTTAACATGAGCATACTTTTTACAGAGGCTTTGGAGAGCATGCCTAGTTATGTAATGTTTATGAAGGAGATTCTCACAAAAATGAATAAGTTGAGAGACTATGAACAAGTCTTCATGATGGGTAATACAAATTATTTAATACAAGATAAATTGTCCATTAAAATGAAGAATGCAGGTAGTTTCACAATCCCTTGCACAATAGGTGATATTCATATTAAGAAAAGTTTATGTGATTTATGGTTTAGTGTAAATTTAATGACTTACTCGATTTACAGGAAGTTGAATGTTAGGGAACTACGATTATCCACTATATCTCTGGAGTTGGTAAATGGATCGACTGCATAACCTAGAGGTATAATTGAGTATATCTTTGTTAAAATTAACATGTTTATTTTTTTCCATAGATTTTCTAGCATTGGATGAGAAGGATGATGACTTCATGATTTCTGTTATCTTCAGAGGCAATTGGTTAGGTTGATTTCATCATAAACATGTTTAAATTTTTGGGTCCTATCCATGTGCCTTAAATAGAAAACTGTTATAGGACATGATTGGTAAATGATGAGCCTTCTAGCTTTGCTAATAGTAGTTTACCTATGTTTCACGAGCTGCAATCAGTTATGTTTAATATGGATGATCACCTGGCCTTACTGTTTAGGGGTCGTGGTGCTTCTTCTATTTTTATTGATTCCGACTTTGTTGATGAGACGATTATTGATTCTGATCAATTTGCTTGTAAGGTTGATAGAAATTAGTCTTCCTTTTGAACACCCTTATGTTATGCTTACGTAATGTGTTGTAAACGATAATATGAAAACTCTAAATATCGTTTGTGAATCTGTTCGAATATTGAAAATTAGGACGTGTAAAGACTTTAATTAAAGATGCTTCAGTTTTCGAGGGGTTGTCTATTTAAGATATGCACAATAGAGTGTCTGTAGTGAATGAGATAATTCTTTTAGAAAACCGAGGGCTGTCGGTCGGTTTTGTAACTTTTTCGGTCGGGGTCAGTTTTGTGCTTGACAAAACCGACCGATATTTAAAAAAATTATATATAATAATAATAATAATAATAATTAAAAAATAAAAACTAAAAATATTTTCCCAAAATATATTAAATAAAAATGATAAATTATTAAATAATTAATTAATTAAATATTTAAAAAATATATAAAAATCGATAAAACCGACCGGTCGGTCGGTCAGTTTAAAAAAAAAGAAGGTCGGGTCGGGGATCGGTTGGGGTCGAAAACCAACCCAGACCGACCGATGCTCACCCGTAGAAAACATCAATGATAAGAAGTGGAGTTTAACACATGTTATAGATTACATTTAGAGTTATGGTAAGTTAATCTATAAATTACATATTACCATGCCCATGTCGAGTGAGATTGTGATGGGAAGAAATTAATTGGAGAAAATTCCTATGCGTCATGTTATTGAGTCAAGTTACAATTTTTCCTCATGTTTGAAATTTTATAATTTAAATCATATAGGAGGAGTTAATTCTATTTTTTGCAAGGAATTGGAAGAATGGTGGATTCTTTATTTTTTATTTTCCTTGAAGCATTTTTAGGATCACCTCGAGCTAGTGATGCTAAACAAGCACTTCTTATGAGGCAACCAAGTTGTTTGTTTGTCGATGTTTAGTTTGTTTGGAGTAGTTCGTTTTAGTGATCTTTGCTAGTTCGAGGTTTCATTTGTTCTCACATCTCCCATGCCTTCAATGGATGTTCAGAATGATGTTTCTCGCTTAGCAGGGTAGCGTCGTTTCGCTTTTATGTTTTAAATTTTCCTTGTCATGTTTAGGAAAGATAAATGATGTTATACATTGAGGACAATGTATAGTTTATGTTTGGGGGGAATGCAGGGTTTGCTTTAGTTGATTTTGAGATGAGAATAAAAATATTTTAAAGTTTATGTGCTTGAATAATTTGACGATATGTGCTGAATATTTGGTGATTAAGACAATCAACGATGTGATTCATTCAATGAGTTTAGTTTTGCATGATTTTTTCATGAAATTTGAAGCATGTCTGAATCTGAAGTAAATTAAAAAAATTTCTTCCAATTCCTTTACATGTTAAGCACGTAGCCTTCTTTTGGTGTTTTGAATGTTTAGAATAGTTTTATAATGTCTAAACGTTTATTGTAATTTCAATAGGTTGAGGGCCTAGTTTGCAAGTGATATTGCATGATAGCTTGTACTATTGAGCTTAGGAGTAAGCAAAAAAAAAAAAAAGGTTATATGCCTGTGAAAGAATAAAGATTTTACTCCGCAGTGGAAACATTGGATTGCCTTTAATAAATTTTAAAGTTTGGTTGTGTCAAATGCAATACCGCAAGTGTAATGATCAAGTTTTAATATAGTGATTAAGTGTTCATAACATTGTCGGATTGATTTTCTAGTCACTTAAGTACCATGAAAAATATCAAGTTTATTTAGAGAAAGAAATCGAGAGATAGGAAACAAAACTAAAATAAAGCGATAAATATGGAGACAAATCAAGAGAGATATATCTTAGGAAATTGATATAACCAATTAAACTAATGATTCAACTAAACAACCAAGATTTATGATTCAAATATTTTATAGGTCTAGAAGCTTTAAATTATGAATGATCCTTTTGAATAAAACAGTTCTCTTGCAAAATCATAAAATCTATATCCATGCTGATTTTTAATAACATTCATGATATTTAGACTCTTCATTAAGCAACCTCTAAAGGTGTAACGATCCTAGTTTTAATGACTCACTTCCAAGGGACATTACTACTCATGCATGCATTCGAGGCCATAAAATATTGTAGTGAGGACTAAAATTCATTTAAATCAACGAAAAAAATATCCTTATTGGGATCATAAACAGTCAAAATATATCTTTTTCTATAAACATAAATATAATCTGGCCTCAATTTCCAAAACCAGGATGCTACTTAAGCGAAAAGAGTCATAAAAACAAACTAAATTCAAAAGTGCGGAAACCATGTCCTTTTAATTCTCACGGCCTTCGTAACATATTCACGTCACTCGCCTTGTATGCCTTTGTTTGTACCTGAAAAAATTTTAAAAAGAAATGGTGAGCATTATAAAATAATAATCAGTAAGTGACCTCACTACCGAAGTTTTGGGATATGCATACACATGCAATCATGACTTTATACTTTCGTATGCGAAACCTAAACCTTCTTTTAAACATGACAACCACATGACTTTCACTTCGACTTAAGTGGTCAATTGGTCATCTTGAGTCCTTTCATGTGGAGTCCCTCACAGACCCCTATATTTGCATCCCTCACAGACCTCTATAATTTGAGTACTTCACAAACCCTTGTAAATTTGACACAAAGGGTCTCTAATGCATGTTTGACCATGCATAAAACCTCGGGAGACCAATTGTCACAACCTTTTAACATACATTCATAACGTATATACATGCATGAGGTCCCATCCATCATTCATAAGCAGTAATGCACATATCATAGAAGTATAATAAATCATAAATCATGACATAATCTTCATAACTTTAAGTTTGAAAATACTTCATAGTGTAATATTCCCAAAATAGAAAAGTGATAGAATATATTGAAAACTATAACATAAATTTTTATCCCATTTAAAAAAAAAAATTGGCATGAGATCTCTTACTTTAGCCTTCGCTCTAACAATCTCCAAAATTCGATTCCTATCTCAATGTACCTTTCAAACGTGTCCAACAATCATATTCTTAAAATAAGAATCCAATGGATTTTAAATTCACAAGAACTTGAAGTCTTCATTATTTTCTAATTAATTACCTTGACTTTAGTTCTTCAATGATTCGAGCTCGAATATTTTCTTAATCATGTGATCTCAATTTTTTAAAATTTCCTAACTCAACACCAAACCCCACTATCTTATAGAACAATGTAAATTTTAAATTATTTCGTCCATATAAGGATCATTTGAATAAATCTTGCAGTATTTAACCTACGGTGGTCCAAAACAAGCTCGAACTTGTGACAGCTTGACTCTACCAACTCCGACGAGCGGCAGCGAGTGATCTGACGGTGGCAACACGTGGCCAGCGGCGGTGGTGGAGAGTGGTAACTGGCGACACACGTGTTGTTCGATTTTGGGATGCCCAATTGTTGATCTACACATAACCGGACCTCAGTGGCGAGAACAAGACGACGACGAAGTTGTTGGTACGAATGGAAGCGATGCGTGATATATGCTTCATGAGGTAGCGAGGCTCCGAGCACCCAGTCTACGTTGCATGTTGCCCTACCTCAACGTCTCTTGCAAGTTGTAGTGGCTAGAGGTGGACGATTCAATGGTTGTGGCAACTAGAGCGGCGACTAGATGTGACTGAAACGTTGTCCTCCTAGAGCTCGAACCGAGGGTGTCGACAACTGATCTATGACGAGGCTGGTGGTCACTGGCTGCAGATTGGACGCAGACGGAGAGCACGAAAGAATGGTTGACCGGTGGCAGAAGCTAAAACCTTTAGTGGTTGCAAGAGTCGTGAAGAAGAAGAAGGTGGGAGAAGAGGATCAAATCTCCCCTCGATTCGCATGCATTGAAGAGACAAAAAGGGGTGCCTTTTTCTTTGAAAAACCCTAATTCAATTTCTTTTCTTTTCTAATAATGCCCCTTTCTCTCCTATAAAACCACAATTATACCCTAATGATAATTAAATCTCCCAATTTACTCATTGTTCTTACTGTCAAACAAAACATAAATTAAATCATGCATTCAAGGACAAACTAAATGTTTTCCATTAAATTAACCAAAAAATACGAATTAATTGTACTTGAAGTTCATGGGTGTTACAAAAGGAGCCCTGATCTTGATCATATCAAAACTATCCTTAGTGATGCAATTAAGGTCTAATATAAACTAAACTCTCTCAAATGTAAATTTAGATCAACAAAGCAAATATTCAATGACTGAAAGATCATAGGTATTAAATACATAAAATCATTAATTGAAGAGAATAAATCAATCAAAGCATTTAATTAATCAAAATATGAAATCTAATGACTAAATCAAACCCAATAACAAAAGAGTTTAGTCACTCATGTTCACTATTACAAACTCTAAACTCAACAATAACTCTATACAAAAACTACAAAATAAAGGGAAAGAAGGATAGATCTATCGTTGCATGATTATCTCTCCTCCCCAATTCAATCTCCATGAACTCAAGCTTCAAAGTACCTTTCCCATTCTCCACCAAGCTGTTCTTAACTCTCAAAATAGTCTAAAAATCAAAAATAGAGTTGTGTCTCTTCAAATGACCTCCCAAGTCTGTAGGCCAAGCGAAATATTAAAAAGAAATCATGACAGCGTCTCGACATTGTATACTATCACTCAAAATAAAAAATAAAAAAATGTTGTAGCGTCAAGACAATACATACAATGTCTTCACGCTATGGGCAGAAACCCTTAGTTGTTAACTCACGTGTTTTTTCTTGATTAATGAGTTAAGTTTGTAAAAGTGTTTAGATGCTACCTATGCAGGTCTAAAAAAGGCTTAAATTATGTATTTTAGAGCGCTTTGATGCTCTAACGACGTCAAGACACTATGCTCTCAGTTCTTATGCTTCATTCTCTTCTACTTTTCAATTGATTACTTGAATTTATGCCTAATGAGCTCCATTATCTTTATCACTATTCTTCTAGAAACTTCAGTATCATTCCAAATGCTTGATTTCTAAAAAATAAACAATTATGAATATAAAATCATACAATTAATCCACAAAACTAAAATAGGGCAGAATGATAGCACATTTTGTGGAAAATCAAGTTCAAGATATACTTTGAAAGTTCAATTAGGACATATTAGACATAAAATTTATAAAATCCTATTTTACACTCTTAAATTTTAGATACGAATTATGCACAAAATTAAAAGTTTAGGGACCTATAAAATACATTTTAAAGTTTCGAAATCTATCAAATAAAACATTAAGAATTTAGAGACTGAATTTGAAAGTTAATTATTTTTAAGAAATATTATAAAAGATAGAAAAATCAAAAAAATTAATAACAAAAGTGTTTTTAAAAGCTCGATGGGGTAATTTAATTAAACACAAACATCAAAATACTCTCTTTGATAAATTATAATTTAATGGGGAGTCATAACATCCCATATAAGGAGATACATTGAAACATAATAAGTGAAAAGTTTATACAACGACTCTCTATTCGATCCTTTTATCACTCTTTTTATTAATGTTCGATATAAATAAATGCTAAAGTTACAGTTATACTTAACATTCATTTCATATTTCATCTTTTTATAACTTTTCATTCGTTAATGATAAGTTGTCAATACTAATTGACAGTGACTCAACCCTCTTTTACTCAAAAGGTGGTTACGTTTTCTCTTTATAAAATTAAGAAAATAAATTCCATATATCAATTTTAAATAATTTTACCATTGAACTCCCATATATATATGTGTTATGATGTTTCAAGCCTATCCATTCTATCGAATAACCAAAAGGAAGGTAGAAGTTCGATAACATTACTAGTTATTCTCTGTCATATTGCAAGCAAAATGGATTCATCGTCAACGCTAGCACTTTCCGTCTTGGTAATGTTATTTACAGGTCTAAATTATTTTGAAGAATCAATCTCACTTCTGCCAGAAACTACAGTGACAACTATTAATAAACTGGTCGACCTAGTGTTGAGCGTTCACTGTAGATCAAAGGATAATGACTTGGGAGTCCATGTTTTAGATCCAGAAACAAGCTACTCCTTTACCTTTAAACCCAATGTTTGGGGGACAACGTTGTTTTCTTGTAGCTTTGTATGGGTGGAAGGTGGGGCCCACAACTTCGCTATCTATGACTTTCACAGAGATGCAAATCGTTGCACTGATTGCAGATGGGAAATTTATCGAGATGGCCCTTGTTTGTTGCACCCGAAAGACACTGGAATTTATAATGTTTGCTTTCCTTGGAACTATAAAACAAGATTATAAAATGCAATAATATCGCAACGTAGGGCTAAAACATGCAATTGCTTAATTTCTCATATCATCTATATAAAATAAATATAGAATCTCAAGTATTAAGAAAAGTTGCATACTTCTGCTTTCTCTATCACTCGTATTCGTTTTCATTATATAGAATATATTAAAATGTTACATCTCTTATATAAGCTTTTAGCTTTTCCGATGATCATAAAATTATATATAGATTGGAAATTATATGTAAAGAACATGATTTTGATTTGGTACCTACACTCAGTTGATCATTCGTTGCTTAATAAAAAGAAGTTATGACAGATAATGTGTTGAGTAAGGTTAAGAGGAAATGAGTGAATACATTTTGGGATCCTAGGTGAGAACATGGTTTCTATTTCGTCTTTAAATTGAGTTGACAATTAGTTACTTAATAAAAAGAAGACGTGAAAATTAACATGTTCAAAAGAAATGTCTAGAGAGGCAGATCCAACAAAGTGACTTGTGGTCAATAATTCACCACTACTATAATTTTGATATTCTATGACACCATAACAAAACTAAATGAGGAGGAGGGAGAAAAAAGACTGTCATAGATGGTTTGGGCCCATTTTTTTTGTGAAAAAAGTAGAGATTTACGTATTTTAAAACATTTATGACAGTTTTTTTTCAATGTCATACATTTATGACTTTGATTAACTGTCATTGATTCAAAATAATTTATTTTTATCTTTAGGTAATTTTTTAGTTTAAAGAAAAATGATAAAAAGAAACAAAATTAGCTCTAATGTATCTCCATCCACTCTCACGCATTTTGACAGCGAGTTAAATAAAATTTATAACTAAGCACTTAGGTTTGTGGACTGTGATCAAGTCGATCCACAGGGAGGCAAAACTAGTTGATTTAAATATTGATTCAATTTAAAACATGAATATGATTTAAATATTGGCTTGGACTTGTAACGCCCCTACTTTTATAACATAAGTTCCTAGGGCATTACTACTCATGCATGACTTTGAGGCCTTAAATAACGGTAAATAGGAAAAACTTGGTGATTAAATTCACTTTATGTTGGTATCCCATAAAAAAAAAACATTTCAAAACATAACTAAGTTCGGCCTCTGGTTTCAAACTTCTATAATACATAAGCGGAAAAACAATAGTTTATTAAAAATATTATCTAAAACATATGCGCGGAAAACTATGACTTGGTTCCATGACTTCTGTAGCGCAACCCTGTCACTTGCCTGGTATGTCTTCGCCTTTACCTGAAACATTTTAAAACAGAGAAACAAAACAAAGGTAAAGGGGTGAGTATTATAAAATACCCAGTAAGTGGGGGGTCGGAAAATGCAATCACATTCAACATGGCTTTCTTTTAAACATGACTTTTATACATGACTGTTATTCGTGACTTTTGAAATCATAAAACTTTCTGTTGTGGGACCTAAAACTCCTTTCATAAAACCATGACTTTTCTCTTTTGCTATGCGTGGTCAATTGAGTCTACCTGAGTCTTTTCATATTGAGTCCCTCACAGACCCCTATAGGTTTGAGTCCCTCACAGACCCCTATAAGATTTGTGTCCCTCACAGACCCCTATAAGTTTTGAGTCCCTCACAGACCCCTATAAGTTTGAGTCCCTCACAGACTCCTATACGTTTGACCCATAGGGTATCTGATGCATGTTTTACTATGCATAAATTCTCAGAAGACCAATTGCCACAGCCTACATGACATGTTCACATACATACAGTATGCATGAGGTCCCATTCTTCAAACACATATACATAAACATTCACAATGGTGCAACAATAACATAAAACATAAAATCATGGCATAACTTTCATAACTTTAAACTTCAGTCAATCAATCATAAGTAATAAGTACGTTTATAATTTAAGATACGTAATTAACACAATGGCATAACTGAAAATCTCAATAAGCATAACTATACTTAACTGTGCCAAGGCTCGTTTTAAAATACTTTGAAATCATTTCTCAGGCTTCTTTAAAACCCTTTGAAATATTACTTTTCTAAATTCATGAGCGTAAGTCTTGGAAATTCGCCCTTTTCAAATAAGTCCTCGAATTTCATCTTTTAAAATAAATCTTTAAAGAAATCATATTTACTTCCCTTTGTATGATCATTTGTAGAAAATCCCTTACCTTGGGTTTCGATCCAAGATCTCTAAAAGCTCCTAAAATCTTGTCTTTCCTCTCACTTTCAACTCGACACTTCAATTTTCGAATCCCCTATATCATAATGAAGATTCAGAACTAATTCTTACTTAAGGAAGCTTATATTCGAAATTCAACAATAACTAGGTCGATTTACCACTAACGGATGCTTGAAAGGACTCGAACGTCAAAACGGATGACATCGAACACATTCCGGCGAATGGCGGCGCGTGACGACAGCGACGCGTCTTGAAGTGTGGAGCATACCGTTGGAAAGCTCGTGGCCTGATCTATCCAAAACCGGTGTCAGTTTAACGAAACCCGATCCGGAAGATCGTGAACCGGCTGAACCAAGAGGAAGTCGAATCTTCTTCTTCCTCCTGTTTAGAACGGCGGCGACGACTCCTCGGACCGAAGACGGATCCGGCGTGTAAGCAGAAACCGACGTGCTGCAGGCTCCTCGTGGCGGTGAGTTGTAGAGCTCGCTTTGATCTGTCAATTAGCAACTCTAATGGATCTGGGAGGAACGACGAACGTAGAAGGAGATGGGTCTGCTCGCTGACGCCTCACAAGTGTCCGGCGTCGAGGAAGACGCTCCTCGGCTGCGACTCGAGGGCGATGCCAACCCATTGCAACATCGACGGTGAACGACCACGTAGAGTGTCTTCTGCAGCTGGACGTTTAGGGACTGTTCCGGTGGTTCTAGGTATCGTACGGCTAGCGTAAAGGAAGTGGGAGAAGATGCTGGTCAAGGCATTGGAATTCGTGCTAAAAAAACACTAAGTCCTTCTATTTCACATTAAATTACCAAACTACCCTTCCTTCAACTCATACCTACAAAAATGCCCTTATGCTCATTTAAATGTTCTAAAAAGTCCTTTAATTATACAGAATTC
The DNA here is from genome assembly GCA_036507285.1 of Trichosanthes cucumerina. NCBI lineage: Eukaryota > Viridiplantae > Streptophyta > Magnoliopsida > Cucurbitales > Cucurbitaceae > Trichosanthes > Trichosanthes cucumerina. The sequence goes on along the minus strand of CM071843.1, from coordinate 29,077,660 downwards.
TAAATTTGCATAATCTTTCTTTAAATTTCAAAGCCCCAACACCAAATAAATTTAATTTTTCAAAAAGTACTTGGAGTTCTGGGGTGTTACAATCTTCCCTCCTTAAGAACTTTCATCCTCGAAAGTTATTAATCTTGAAATAGCTCGGGATAAGATAGCTCACGTTTTTCTTCTTTCTTCCCCTAATTAGTCTCTTCTGTCTTACGATCCTTGGATGGAACGCTTTTCTAAACCAATTTCTTTTTGGTTGATTCTCCAAAACCCTCTTAATTCCTACTGTATTGGTTACTAGCATTTACTTAAAGGTATGACTCAATCATTCCATCTGACCATCGCTTCCATAACCTTAACGTGTTTCTAAGAGATGTGATTTAACTAAGGATAGAGTTAATAGCTTTCCTTTGTTGTTCAAGACTCTTCACATTATTGGTTAACCTCTCGCTACTCTCAACGACCTTTTAGTAAACGTTGTAGTGACAATCTCACTAACGTACTTAATTAACTTCGGGGCTTTCTATTGAAATCAATATCTCGTTTGAAGTTCTGAATCATGGTAGGAGTAACTCAAACTTATGTCTCCTTTGGTTGTCGCGACACATGGAATGTTCCATCAAACTTAAACAATCTTATTGCAAAAATGCTCAGAAAATTTCGGCAGCATAACGGCATAACTACAACAATGCCAAAATTTTCTCTAACACCTGTTTCATAGAAGTAGCACTTCTAAAATCAGACAACGAACCAGTCATGCCTCCAAACTTCATTTCAAGATTACTCACAGTTCAGAAGAGATTGAGTTGAAGGGAATGAGAATCCCCACGCAGCGGAAGACAATCGAATCGTCATGGTATCATCATGCAACACGTGTTTATTAAAATGATCTAACTATTAGATCTAGGCTAAACATGCTAAATTGTACAACAAGAAGAACATACTTACTTGTTATAGACCAATTCAGCAATCTCTCCTGCAGATCACGATTCTTCGTGCTCCTCGATCTCAACGAATTCTTCCCACGATCGGATCCCAAACACTACCAAAATAGATCTTCTTGGTTGTTCTCTTTTGGAGAAGGGAAGTTGGTGGGAACTTTTGTGTTTTGGAAGGCAAAGAGAATTGAAAGAGTAGAGAGAATATGACTTTTGGATTCTTAGGGCAAAATCCAAAATGACCACTTGGCTTCACTAAGCTTACCAAAACCCTTTTGCAAAGGGGTTTAAATAGTGGAATGGAGTTCAAAACTTCACCTTATTACCACTTTACCACAACTATAGGTTATGTAAATCTCATTTACATAATCACATAATAAAAGATATCTCATATCTCAATAATTGTGTATTAATTAAATTGAATCACATCCAATTTAATTTCTCTCAATTAATTTCTCCATTTAGCCATTGATTCAACAATTAGGCTAACATATAGTTTATTATGAATCTCATTCATATTAAACTATATATTATATCATCTATATTTCATATAAATGATATAAATACTCTTAAAGTGAAATTGAACACTTCAATTTCATGCCAAAACATTAACTCTTCTTTTATTCCAGATTGAGCCAACCAAGGGACCTAATGGACCTACAGTGACGGGCTCCAATGATTTGAGGTTAACCAGTCAAACTCTTTGACCCGGTCAACCAATGTTCATTAGCTACGTAACACTCCACTATAGCTCAGTAGTTGTACTCCCATCGCTGTAGAATATTACGTGTCCATCGATATAACCAATGCCCATGAGTCGACCATTCACAGTTGTTCGTGAGACACTACCGGGTAAAATTTCTGTTTTACCCCTCTGTCTACTTCTTGTTCCTTAAGTCTCCACTGCTCCTCTAATGAACAACATATTGTTATGGTCAAACCATACACAACACCCTTCTCGGTCCAAAGAGAAGGTGGGTGCCGTTGTCCAAGCCACAGCGACAACACTTAAGGGAACAACCCCTCTAGATTCCCTATACGCGAAACGAGTGTGAATTCCATCTCGCGTAGTTAGGTTCCCAAAGACTTTTTACTTGGTTACATTCTCGAGAAGATAGGCATATTGGGCAAATGGCGAGACCACCCTCACGCAGTACTAGTCAAGGATAGACCCCATGAGGCGAGTCCGTATGTACGCCGAGATTAAGGTCGAGTCACTAATGGTCATCTATAAATTTATTAGTCTTTCTACCGCAACGGTGTTATATCGCATAAGTCTAATAATTCCACGGTCGGCTCTTGTACAATCTCATTGTATGCAGATGCCCCACTCGCATGTCAACCACATGAACGAGTCAGATCACCTCGTTTGCATCTAATACAAAGCGGGTCGCATCCACAGTGTATCAAGGATTAGGTCTCCAACCTCATCCTTATACTATAGACCGTTCGGGTCATTAACTCGAACGTGATCCTCCTTGTGTGTCAACTACACACCGTTCAAGTTCTAGTTTTCTTATATATTCAATGACCCTGGAGCTTAGTTTATTGGAAAGGTTTAAAATATTTCGATACACAAAGTAAATAAATGAATAACTCCTATTAATTTCAAAACAATATTTTACAAACACGAGATTATGATAGAAATCCCAACAATCATTACCCATGAGTCGACCATGTGATTACCTCTTTGTGTTGGGATTTTTATCTTAATCTCGTGTTTGTAATTTACTGTTTGAAAATAATAAGAGTTATTTATTTCATTACTTTGTGTCTCGTAATATATACAAACTTTTCCAATAAACTAAGCTCCACGGTCATTAAATTTATGAGGGAATTAGAACTTGAACGGTGTGTAGTGGACACACAGGGAGGATCACATTCGAGTTAATGACCCGAACGGTCTACAGTATATGGATAGGGTTGGAGACCTAATCCTGGATATACTGTTGATGCGACCTGCTTTGTATTAGATACAAACAAGGTGATCTCACTCGTTCATGTGGTTGACATGCGAGTGGGGGCATCCTGTGCAATGAGATTGTACAAGACCGGAACGTGAACTATTTGACCAATTGATGTAACACCGTTAAGTGTAAAGACTAATAAGTTCGTAGATGACCATTAGTAACTCGACCTTAATCCTGAGCGTGTTACAGACTCTTGTCTGCGGGGTCTGTCCTTTGACTAGTACGGGTGAGGGTGGTCATTGTTACTCGCCCAACATGCATATCTTCTCAGGGATAGGACCAAGTACGGAGCTGGGAACATAACTACGCAAGATGGAATTCACTCGTTCCTGCCTTTAAGGAAACTAGAGGGGTTGTTCCCTTCAGTGTTGTCTCCAGGGCTTGGACAAACGACGCCCACCTTCTCACTGGCCCGAGAAAGGTGTTGTGTATGGTTGGACCATCACAATATGTTGTTCCTTAGAGGAGGAGTTGAGACTTAAGGAACAAGAGGTAGACACAGGGGTAAAATGGTAATTTGACCTAGTCGTGTCTACGAACAACCTGTGAAGGGTCGGGTCCCCATGGGCATTAGTTATATCAGTGGACACGTAATATTATGTACTGACGGGAGTGCAGCTACGAGCTATAGTGGAGTGTTACCGTAGCTAATGAATGTTGATTAACCGAGTCAAAGAGTTTGATAAGTTAATCTCGTATCATTAGAGCTCACCATCGTTGTGGTCCATTAGGTCACCTTCGCTGGCTCAATCTGAGTTAAAAGAAGGGTTAATGTTTTGGTGTGAATTGAAGTGTTCAATTTCACTTAAAGGGCATTTATGTCATTTATATGACATATGAATGATATAATATATAGTTTAATGTGAATGAGACTCATAATAAACTATAGGTTAGCCTAATTGTTGAATTGGGGCTAATTGGAGAAATTAATTGAGAGAAATTAAATTGAATGTGATTCAATTTAATAAATCCACAATTATACAAATGTGATTTGTAATATGAGATATGAGATATCTTATAATATATGGTTATGTAAATATGATTTGCATAACCTATAGTTGTTGTAATGTGGTAATAATGTGGAGATATTAACTCATCAATTTCAACTATTTAAACCCTTTGCAAGAGGGGTTTCCAAGGGCTATTCTCTCATTTTTTGGATTATTACCAAAAAGAAGAGAACCTTTTCGCTCTAAAATCTCTCTACTCTCCTCCCTTCTCCGAAACAAAAAAGTCCCACCACTTCCTTCTTTCCAAAAGGAGAACAACCGAGAAGCCTTTGGTTGTGTTCGGTTTTTGTTCGATAGAAGGATTCGTTGAGATCGAGATTTTTCGAAGTGTTCATATTGAAGGAAGGAACAAGTAAGTATCTCGTGTTTTTGTTGTTGTTTTTCTTTCCTTTTGAGCATGTTTAGCCTTAACTATTAGATAGTTAATTTTAGTGAAATTCGAGTAGCGTAATGATACCACGACGATATGATCGTCTTCCGTTGCGCGGGAATTCTCATTCCCTTCAAATGGTATCAGAGCCACTCGTTGGTTCTTCGTTATGAACTATTTTTCATTAAAATTAGGTGGGTAAAGCCTTGATTTATGAGATAAATGTTGGGTTTGCATTGTGGATGTTTCGATTTTTGGCACTTTTAGATTTACAATTTTTTATGTTGATGAGATCAATGTAAGGGCCCATTGTTTTTTGGGCATTTTATTGTAAATCGAGTCTGTAAGTGCGTGTCGCTCGTGGCAAGGGTTGCTGTCAAAAAATCGTAGCGAAAACGGTCGAAAAACAATGAACAATAGCAAGTGGAGATGTTGTTCTGTCGATGGCGTTGAAACGTTGTTCTTGGGCGTCTCAACGCCATTCTTGCGGACGGAGGCCCTGCTGCAGAGCAGCGTTGCAACGCCACGGCGTGGAGCATGCTGATCTTGACGCTTGACGCAGTAGCGTTGCAACGTTGCCCACGACGTTGCAACGCTGCACGCGTAGTGGGAGCAGTTGCAGCTTCAGTTGGCGGGATGTAAGTGTTAATGGGGCAGTTTTTCCGTTTTTATTTATTTTTATTTAATAAAATGTAATTTTAAATATTTATTTAATTATTTTATTAAATAATATTAATATTATTGTTATATTAATGTTATTCAATTAAATAATTGCCCATAGGTGCCAAAAATCGATCCATTTTTGCTGTTTAATTATTTTATGCATGTGATGAATGATTTAATTAATTTTTCTATGTGCATATTGTATGCCATATAGATTTAAAATCCCACCTTAGGTTAAACAATTCATGCATCATTTGTATGATAAGAGTTATAATATATAGTTTTCATGATAGGTTATATTATAAGTGTTATAATATAATTAAATTCATGTTTTAATTTAATTAATATAAGTGTTATATTTTTTATATTATAGTATGGTCATGCATTTATATTCATGTGATGAATTATTTATGTTATAGTATATAGTTATGCATGTGATGAATGATCAAGCACGATAACATAGAAATGCATGCAACGTAAGTTAATTATTAGTTTTAAAGGGTTTAGAACTTGAATAATTAGACTTAGGTTTTCTAGTTCTAATAAAATTAAAATTAGGAAATCAAAGTATAGTCTATGAATGGTGACTTGATTAGTAACTCTGTCTAAGGAAGGTTTTGTCTAAGACTGGAGTATTTAAGTTGACGCTTGCGGAACACCCCTACCTGAAAACCGACCAGGGAGTGAATTCGGTCCGGAGATTCATAGATTATACTTATCGTGAGTGCCGTTAATTAAGAGTTTTTTAATTTACTCACATAGACTTAAGCAATAATGTGATTATATACTTAGGCTAAATACAATATAAGAGTTATATTGGTAGACTTAGGTAAATTTTAGCAAGTTTATCTAGGTCAATCCCTAATAAAATAAAGTGCTGAGTGGGAGGAAATAAATTGTATAACATACATTTGATTTTCCTACCACAAATCGCCGTTAAGTCCGCACCGTGAGATCTATACTCGGCCTCGTGGCGCAAATGGGAGCGTCCCCCTTCGGGTCGCATTTGTAAAGGTCAATATCATCGTGGATGGAGAGTATACTGATAGTGAGTGGGAGTGGGACATGTGAAAACAGAACCCACAGTCTCTTCTTTCGATTCACACCGTTAGACGCCTATGATCCCCCTGCTAGTTTGGTCTGGACCAGACAATCGCTTCGGAGGGTCTTATCATGGGAGTCGGAACACCGTAAAATTCTCGAAAGGGATACAGTTTCCTTGTTGGTTTTTCTTCTTGGTTCACCCTTCGGTGGCTATTGTTTGGACTTATACTTGGAAACTTAAAGATTAAGGGTGACACTAAAAAAATTTGTTAAGAGTTAATTAATTCGACCGAACAATGGTAATTTGACGCCTAATGGAATAAGAGTTATTCTGGGATTAGGATCTTATCGAGAAAGTCTCGTCCTAAAGGATGAGTGTTTTGTTTACCCTTCAGTGGCGGTCATTCTAAACCTTTAGGATATCATTGCAAATTTTGAATGACCTAGGGATCATAAAAATATTTTTGCTAAAACCTGATTGGATTTCAAAAGTTTCTTGCGAGACTAACACAAAGTTTTTTTTTTTTTTTTTTTCAGCTAAAATGTCTAGCTCAATCATAGCTTTACTCGCGTCACACAAATTAGTGGGAGATAATTACCAAACATGGAAAAACAACATAAACACAATTTTTGTAAATGACAACATTAAGTTCGTGCTCACTGAGGAGTGTCCTCAGATGTCGGGCTCGACTACATCGCGAAGTTTTCGTGATGCATACGATTGATGGATTAGAGCCAATGAAAAGGCCAAGGTCTATATCATTACCAACATGTCTGATGTTTTGGCAGAGAAGCATGAGCTGATGGTCACTGCCAAGGAGATCATCGAGTCCTTGCAGGAAATTTTTGGACAATAGTCCTTTCAAGCCCGACATGACTCACTCAAATACGTCTTCAACGCACAGATGAAAAAGGGGTCGTCTGTCCGTGAACATGTTCTAGACATGATGACCCACTTTAATCTAACAGAGGTGAACAGGGCTTCGATCGACGAGTCGAGCCAGGTCAGTTTTATCTTGGAGATTCTTCCAAAGAGTTTCCTTCAGTTTCGTACCAAGGCTGTTATGAACAAGATAAACTACACTTCGACTACTCTTCTCAACGAGTTGCAAACCTTCAAGTCCTTGATGAGGATCAGGAAGTCGGAAGCTGAGGCAAATGATGCCCTTAGGTCTTATCACAGGGGTTCGACCTCTAGGACAAAGCCTGTAGCTCTTTCTCACCCGAAAGGGAAGAAGAAGATGAAAAAGGGTAAAACTGACCGAGCTTCCGCATAAAAGGGAAAGAAGGTCAAGGAAGGTGCAGAGAAAGGAAAGTGTTCCAACTGCAATGGGGGCGGCCACTGGAAGAGGAACTGCCCCAGATTCCTAGTCGAGAGGAAGAATCAAGGTAAATGTGATTAACTTGTGACTGAAACCTGTTTAGTGGAGAGGAGTGACACTGCCTCGATATTGGATTCGGGCGCCACTATCCATATTTGTTCTTCTATTTAGGGGATTGATTCCTGACAGCAGCTGCGAGAGGGTGAGGTGACTCTATGGGTTGGATCCGGAGAGCTTGTCTCTGCTGCATCGGTCGGCACGGTGAAGCTACATTTTGGCAGGAATTACATTTTGTTAGACAATATGTATATAGTTCCAGGGTTTACTAGAAACCTAGTTTCTATTTTCTACCTGTTAGAACAATGTATTTCTGTTTCTTTTCAAGGCAATAAAGCGTTTATTTCTCGAAATGGAAATTTAATTTGTTCTGCTACACTTGAAAATAATCTGTATGTTTTGAAACCTAATTCGGTCAATAGTGTTTTGAATACTGAATTATTTAAAACTGCAGAAACGCAAACTAAGAGAGCGAAAGTTTCTCATAAGGAAAATACCAATCTTTTGCATCTAAGGTTAGGCCACATCAATCTGAATAGGATTGAGAGACTAGTGAAGAGTGGATTTCTAAACGAGTTGAAAGAAAACTCTTTACCGGTGTGTGAGTCATGGCTTAAAAGCAAAATGACCAAACGTCCTTTTAGTGGAAAAGAATATAGAGCCAAAGAGCCCTTTGAACTGGTAAATTCTGACCTCTGTGGTCCGATGAATGTTAAAGCTCGAGGTGGTTATGAATACTTCGTGTCTATCATAGATGATTACTCGAGGTATGGGTATATTTACCTAATGCATAAGAAGTCTGAAACTCTTGAATAGTTCAAGGAGTACAAGACTGAGGTTCAAAACCTGTTAGGTAAATCGCTTAAAACACTTCGATCGGATCGAGGTGGAGAGTATATGGACACTTAATTCCAGGACTATATGATAGAACACGGAATTACGTCCTAACTCTCAGCACCTGCTATGCCACAGCAGAATGGTGTATCAGAGAGGAGAAACGGAACCTTGTTGGACATGGTTCGGTCGATGATGAGCTATGCTCGTCTCCCTGATTCTTTTTGGGGGTTACGTAGTGGAGACTGCGGTCTATATTTTGAACAACGTTCCGTTAAAGAGTATTTGTGAAACACTTTTCGAACTCTGGAGTGGACGTAAAGGTAGTTTACATCACTTCATAATTTTGAATGTCAGACCCACGTGTTGGTGTCAAACCCGAAAAAGTTGGAACCCCGTTCAAAATTATCCCTATTTGTAGGTTCCTTAAAGAGACTAGGGGTGGTATATTTTACGATCCTAAGGAAGATAGGGTGCTTGTGTCGACAAATGCTACTTTCCTAGAGGAAGACCACGTTAGGGATCATTTACCAAGGAGTAAAATTATGTTAAACAAAATGGACACTACGTCAGCAAGGGTTGCTGATGGGACTAGTACATCAACAAGTGTTGTTGATCCTAGCACGTCTAGTCAAATCCGTTCCCAAAAGTTGAGAATGCCTCAACGTAGTGGGAGGGTTGTGAGACAGCATGATCGTTACATGACTGCGAGGATCTGTTGTCCTATCATCATGCAATGGTTGATGTTGATAAAGACGAATGGATTAAAGCTATGGACTAGGAAATGGAGTCTATGTACTTCACTTTCGTCTGGGAGCTTGTGGATCAACCAGATAGGGTAAAACCTATTGGTTGCCAATGGATCTACAAGCGTAAACGTGGCGTAGATGGGAAGGTGCAGACCTTCAAAGCCCGACTAGTGGCAAAGGGTTTTACCCAGGTCGAAGGGGTTGACTATGAGGAAACCTTTTACCTGTTGCCATGGTAAAGCTGATCGGGATCCTTCTAGCCATTGCTGCGTATTATGACTACGTGGTATGGCATATGGACGTCAAGACAACCGTTCTGAATGGCAAACTTGATGAAACCATCTACATGGACCAGCCCAAAGGGTTCATTGCCCAAGGCCAAGAGCAAAAGGTTGGTCGGCTTCATAGGTCCAATTATGGATTGAAACAAGATTCGAGGTCTTGTAATATAAGGTTTGATGAGGCGATCAAATCTTATGGCTTTAATCAAAACGTCGATGAGCCTTGTGTCTACACGAAAATCGTTGACAAAACTGTCGCATTTTTAGTGTTGTATGTGGATGATATTCTTCTCATTGGGAATGAGGTAGAATTTCTTACTGACGTTATGAAGTGGCTAGCTTCGCAATTCCAATTGAAAGATTTGGGAGAAACTCAATATGTTTTAGGTATCCAGATAGTCTGGAACCGGAAGAATAAAACGTTAGCCTTATCTCAGGCGTCTTATATTGACAAGATGTTGTCTAGATATAAAATGTAGAACTCCAAGAAGGGCTTGCTGCCTTTCAGGCATGGGGTTCACTTGTCTAAGGATCAGTTTCCTAAGACTCCTCAAGAGGTTGACTATATGAGACGGATCCTATATGCTTCAGCAGTAGGGAGCCTGATGTATGCCATGTTGTGTACTAGGCCCGACATCTGTTATGCAGTAGGGATATCAATCCAATTAAGGATTAGATCACTAGACAGCCGTAAAGGCAATCCTCAAGTATCTTAGGATAACGAGGAACTACAGCTTAGTGTATGGCAGTGGGAATTTGATCCTTACAAAATACACAGATTCTTTCTTTCAGACCGATAAGGATTCTAGGAAATTCACTTGGGGTCACCCTTCATTCTGAATGGAGGAGCTGTAGTATGGCGAGGCATCAAGCAGGGATGCATCGTTGATTCCACTATGGAAGCAGAGTACGTTGCCGCATGGGAAGTTGCAAAGGAAGCTGTTTGGCTCAGGAAGTTCATGACTGAGTTGGAAGTTGTTCCAAATATGAACTTGCCAGTCACATTGTTTTGTGACAATAGAGAGCCTTGGAGCCATAAGAGAGGCAAACACATTGAGAGGAAGTATCACTTGATACGAGAGATTGTGCACTGCGGAGACGTGACAGTTACGCAGATAGCGTCAGAGAACAACGTAGTTGATCCATTTACAAAGCACCTCACGGCTAAGGGGTTTGAGGGTCACCTAAAGAGTCTAGCTCTTTGAGTCCTTCCTAAGTAGGGCTAGTGGGGGATATGTAAACGGGTATTTAATGCCCTAGTTTATGGTATTACTTCATTGTAATTTATGTACATTTCAGAAATGTATTTTCTCCGCTAGCTTAGTCCAAGTGGTTATTTGTTGGGATTTTTGTCCTAATCTCGTGTTTGTAATTTACTGTTTGATATTAATAAGAGTTATTTAATTCATTACTTTGTGTCTCGCAATATTTCCAAACATTTCTAATAATCTAAGCTCAAGGGTCATTGAATTTATGAGAGAACTAGAACTTGAACGGTGTGTAGTGGACACACAGGGAGGATCACGTTCGAGTTAATGATCCGAACGTTCTACAGTATATGGATAGGGTTGGAGACCTAATCCTGGATACACTGTGGATGCGACCTGCTTTGTATTAGATACAAACGAGGTGATCTGACTCGTTCATGTGGTTGACATGCGAGTGGGGGCATCCTGTTCAATGAGATTGTACAAGACCGGACCGTGAACTATTAGACCTATTGATGTAACACCGTTGGTAGTAATGACTAATAACTTCGTAGATGACCATTAGTGACTCAACTTGAATCTTGAGTTTGTTACGGACTCCTGTCTGCGGGGGTCTGTCCTTTGACTAGTATTGGTGAGGGTGGTCACAGTTACTCGCCCAACATGCCTATCTTCTAAGGGACAGTACCAAGTAGGGAGCTGAGAACTTTACTACGCGAGATGGAATTCACTCGTTCCCGCCTTTAGGGAAACTAGAGGGGTTGTTCCCTTTAGTGTTGTCTTCAGGGATTGGACAACGGGCGCCCACCTTCTCACTGGCCTAAGAAGTGTGTTGTGTATGGTTGGACCATCACAATATGTTATTCATTAGAGGAGCAGTGGGGACTTGAGGAACAAGAGGTAGACACAGGGGTAAAACGATAATTTGACCCAGTCGTGTCTACGAACAACCTGTGAAGGGTCAACTCATGGGCATTGGTTATATCAGTGGACACGTAATATTTTGCATTGACGGGAGTGCAGCTACGGGCTATAATGGAGTGTTACCGTAGCTAATGAATGTTGATTATCCGGGTCAAAGAGTTTGATAGGTTAATCTCGTATCATTGAAGCTCGTCACAGTAGGTTCATTAGGTCCCTTGGTTGGCTTAATCTGGGTTTAAAGAAGGGTTAATGTTTTGGTGTGAATTGAAGTGTTGAATTTCACTTCAAGGGCATTTGTGTCATTTATATGCATATGAATGATATAATATATAGTTTAATGTGAATGAGATTCGTAATAAACTATAGGTTAGCCTAATTGTTGAATTAGGGCTAATTGGAGAAATTAATTGAGAGAAATTAAATTGAATGTGATTCAATTTAATAAATCCACAATTATACAAATGTGATTTGTAATATGAGATGTGAGATATCTTATAATATATGGTTATGCAAATATGATTTGCATAACCTATAGTTGTGGGAAAGTGGTAATAATGTGGAGATATTAACTCCATCAATTTTCACTATCTAAACCCTTTGCAAGAGGGGTTTCCAAGGTTTATTTTCTCATTTTTTGGATTCTTACCAAAAAGAAGAGAGCCAATTCTCTCTAAAATCTCTATACTCTCCTCCCTTCTCCAAAACAAAAGAGTCCCACCACTTCATTCTTTCCAAAAGGAGAACAAGCTAGAAGCCTTTGGTTGTGTTCGGTTTTTGTTCAAAAGAAGAATTCGTTGAGATTGAGATTTCGCGAAGGGTTCGTGATTGAAGGAAGGAACAGTGAAGAATTGTCTTCAAGAAGTAAGTATCTTGTGTTTTACTTGATGTTTTTCTTTCCTTTTGAGCATGTTTAGCCTTAACTACGAGATTGTTAATTTTAGCGAAATTCGAGTAGCGTAACAATACCACGATGATTCGATTGTCTTTCGCTGCGCGTGGATTCTCATTCCCATCACCTTGTTCGTTAGGCACCACTGATCCTCTAATGAACAACAAGGCTAAGGTCCTACCATAGACTCGTACCCTCATAGAGGGCGGGGCCCCGTTGTTGAAGACCTGGAGTCAGTTCTTAATGGAACAACCTATGTAATTCCTTAGTGTAGGAATGAGTGAATTTCATCTTGTATAGTTAAGTCCCCAGCTACCTACGAGGTTCTGTCCCAGAGAAGGTAGGCTTATTGAGTCGGCTACGGCCACACTCACCCATACTAGTCTAAGGACATACCCCTATAAGTAGGAGTTCTTGACTTACTCAGGATTCAGGTCGAGTTACTAATGACCATCTATAAATTACCAGTCTTATCTTGTTAACGGTGTTACACTGGTTAGACTAATAATTTGCAGTCCGGTCTTATATGAACTCTCAATAGAAGATGCCTCCACTCGCATGTCAACCACATGAACGAGTTGGATTACCTCATTTTTACTAATTACAAAGTGGGTCGCATCCATGGTGTTACCAGAATATGGTTTCCAACCTTATTCTTATACCATAGACCATTTAGGTTATATTCTTGAACACAATCCAAAGAGTGTCCAGTACACAAATGTTCAAGATATATTATGACCTTGGAGCTTGGTTTATTGGATTTATAAATCAAGAATATAATTTTATCAAAACAAATAACTCTTTATTTATTTTATCAAAATTACACAAGTTTATGGCATAAATCCCAACAAGATTACCATTCAAAAAGGCATTCTTGACGTCCATTTGCCAAATCTCATAGTCATAAAAGGCAACTATGGACAATAGTATCCTTATTGGCTTTAACATAGCAACAGGGGAAAGAGTTTCCTCATAATCAACTCCTTCCCTTTGGGTAAAACCCTTTGCTACGAATCTAGCCTTAAAGGTTTGTACCTTTCCGGTTGCATCTCTCTTTCTCTTATAAATCCATTTGCACCCTATGGGTCTTACCCCTTCAGGCTGGTCTACAAGTTCCCAAACTGAATTGAAGTACATTGAATCCATTTCAAGGTCCATGGCTTTGATCCATTGGTCCTTATCTACATCATTCATTGCCTGTTTATAAGACAATGGATCATCTACCCCGTCATCCGGTATGACAAGCAAAGTTTGAGTTAAACCCAAGCAGCGGTCAGGTTGAGAAACTACCCTCGCACTTCGTCGAGGCATTCGAAACGATTAAGACGGACGAGATTGACTCGATGTGTCGGTTTCTTCATCAACTCTTGATGAAGGTACAACTTGGTCAACAACTCTTGTTGACTTTCCTGTAGCTTCATTCGATGCTAATTTACTACGTGGTTTGTTGTTTCTCATGTGATCTTCCTCCAAGAAAGTGACATTTGTTGTTACAAAAACCTTATTTTCTTGTGAGTCATAGAAAAGGCCACCTCTCTTTTTTTTTGGATAGCCTACAAATAGGCACGATTTTGAACGATGTTCCAATTTCTTCTGATTTGTCTCTAGCATGTGTGTTGGACAACCCCAAATCATGAAGTGTTGTAAACTAGGTTTATGCCCCTTTAATAACTCAAAAGGTGTTTCTGAAACACTCTTTGATGGAATAGTGTTCAAGATTTGAACCACAGTCTCTAGTGTTCAAGAATTGAGCATAGTTCATCATAGATTGAACCATGTCTAACAAGGTTCTATTTCTCCTTTCAGATACACCATTCTTATGTGGTGTATTTTGTGTTGAAAGTTGAGACTGAATTCCATGTTCTATCAATAGTCCTGGAATCCCAGGTCCATATACTCTCCACCTCAATCGGATCGAAGTGTGTTAATGGTTTTCCCTAATGCATTTTCCACTTCAGCCTTGAACTATTTGAACTTTTCAAGAGCCTCGGACTTATGATGCATTATGTATAGAAAACAATACCTCGAATAATCATCTATGAAGGAGATGAAGTATTCGTACCCTCCTCGAGATTTAACATTAACCATACCCCAAAGATCCGAATGTGTAAGCTTTAAGGGCCTTTTGCTCGATAACCTTTTCCAGGAAAAGGTCGCTTAGTCATTTTTCCTTCTAAACAAGACTCATAAGGAGGTAAAGAATCATCTTGTAACTCGTTTGAAGTCCATTATTAGTTAATCTCTCAATTCGGTTGAGATTTATGTGACCAAGTCTTAGATGCCAAATATAGGTATTATTATTCAAAGAAGTCTTTTTCCGTTCACTTTGAGTATTTGCAGTTTTAAAACATCTCATGATTTAAAATTTCATTAGTTTGGTTCGGTTTTAATACATACAATTCATTTTCTAATTATGTAGAACAAATATTGACACCCTTTTTTTAAATGAACGCTTCATTTAAATAAAAGGAAGTACAATATTCATGTTCAATCAGACAAGAGATAGCTATTAAGTTCCTCTTAATTCTATGAACAATATACAAATTTTCTAAAAATAAAAATCTATCTCTAAAAAATAGCTTCACATCTCCCACGCACGAGGTGAGACGACATCATCTATTCTGACCTTGAGCATCATCTTACCCTCATCGAGCTTCCCGAAGGAACTAGTTTCCTGTAAGGAAGAGCAAACGTTGTTAGTGGCTCCTGAATCAAGTATCCATGTAAAGTCATCACTTTCCACAAAGTATGTTTCTAGAGCAAGTAAATCGTATTTACCTTTCTTCTCTTTGATCTCTTTGTCTGCAGTAGCAGAAGACTTCTCCTTTCCTTTTTTCCTCTTCTTCTAAGTCTTTTTAATCCCAAAATAGGAACCGCATGACGTACTTCCAAAGGATAAACCCATCTGGACTCTTTTGGAATGGGCACACATATTTGCCTCTCCATCAACCTATTCATTAGTTTCCATAAGAGACTGGTAAGTCTGCAACTCATTTAGGAGGGAAGCCAGGTTATACTCTCTCTTGTTCATCACCACATTGTTGTAGAATTTCAGGAAGCTCTTTGGAAGAGATTCCATGATAAACAATACCTGACTTTTCTCGTCCAATACCACCCCTTTCATTTCGGCAACGTTGAAGTGAACTATCAGATCAAGAACATCTCCTCTCACTAAAGTTCCCTCCTTCACTAAAGTTCCCTCCTTCATGCGCGCGTTATAACTCATGATCTCACGAGCTGAGACCATTCCCTCCAGCTGAAGGGAATGAAAATCCCCGCGCAGCGAAAGACGATCGAATCGTCATGGTATCATTACGCTACTCGATTTTGTTAAAATGATCTAAATCTTAGATCTAAGTTAAACATGCTACAAAAGAAGAAATTACAGTAAGGTTAAGTCACTTACTTGTTGAAGACTCTCTTCAAGATTTCTTCCAAAGATCACGAACGTTTCGTGCTTCTCGATCTCAACAAATGCTCTCGACGAACGGAACTCGAACACAACCACTTGGAGTCTCAGTTGTTCTTCCTTTGGAAAGAGGGAAGTTTGTGGGAACTTGAGGTTTTGGAGAGGGAGGAGAAAATGAGAGAGAGTAGAGAGAATTCTCTTCTTTTTGGGTGAGAATCCAAAAAATGAGAGATTGAAGTCCATTCCTTCATGCAAGAAGGGATTATATAGTGGAATAATCATGGAATTAAAATCTCCACATTATTACCACTTTACCACAGTTAGGCTAACCTATAGTTTATTATGAATCTCATCCACATTAAACCATATATTATATCATTCATATCTCATATAAACGACATAAATGCCCTTAAAGAGAAATTGAACACTTCAATTTCACACCAAAACATTAACCCTTTTTTTAACCCAGATTGAGCCAATCGAGGTACCTAATGGACCTACAGTGACGGGCTCCAATGATCCGAGATTAACCTGTCAAACACTTTGACCCGGTTAAAAAACATTCATTAGCTACCGTAACACTCCACTATAGCCCGTTGCTGCACTCCCGTCAGTGCAGAATATTACATGTCCACTGATATAACCAATGCCCATGAGTCGACCCTTCACAGGTTGTTCGTAGACACGACTCGGTCAAATTACCGTTTTACCCCTATGTCTACCTCTTGTTCCTTAAGTCCACACTGCCCCTCTAATGAACAACATATTGTGATGGTCCAACCATACACAACACCCTTCTCGGGCCAGTGAGAAGGTGGACGCCCGTTGTCCAAGCCTTGGAGACAACACTTAAAGGAACAACCCCTCTAGTTTCCCTAAAGGCGGGAACGAGTGAATTCCATCTCGCGTAATTAAGTTCCCAGCTCCCTACGTGGTCCTGCCCTTGAGAAGATAGGCATATTGGGCGAGTAACTGTGACCACCCTCACCCGTACTAGTCAAAGGACAGACCCTCTTAGACAGGAGTCCGTAACGCGCTCAGGATTCAGGTCGAGTCACTAATGGTCATCTACAAAGTTATTACTCATTACTGTCAACGGTGTTACATCAGTAGGTCCTATAATTCACGGTCTGGTCTTGTACAATCTCATTGCACAGGATGCCCCCACTCGCATGTCAACCACATGAACGAGTCAAATCACCTCGTTTGTATCTAATACAAAGTGGGTCGCATCCACAGTGTATCCAGGATTAGGTCTCCAACCCTATCCATATCATCGTAGACCGTTCGGGTCATTAACTCGAACGTGATCCTCCTGTGTCCACTACACATCGTTCAAGTTCTAGTTCTCTCATAAATTCAATGACCCTGGAGCTTAGTTTATTGGAAAAGTTTATAAATATTGCGAGACACAAAGTGATGAAATAAATAACTCTTATTAATTTAAAACTGTATATTACAAACATGAGATTAGGACAAAAATCCCAACAAACTCCCACTTGGACTAAGCTAGTAGAGAAAATACATTTCTGAAATGTGCATAAATTACAATGAAGTAATTCAATAAACTAGGGCATTGAATACCTGTTTACACATCTCCCACAAGGCCTACACAGGAAGGTCTCGAAGACCTAGACTCTCTAGGTGACCCTCAAGCACCTTAGCCATGAGGGGCTTTGTAAATGGATCACCTACGTTGTGTCTGATGCTATCTGCGTGACCGTCACGTCTCCGCGGTGCACAATCTCCCGTATCAGATGATACTTGCGCTCAATGTGTTTTTCTCTCTTACGGCTCCGAGGCTCACGTGAGTTGGCTACTGCACCACTGTTATCACATAACAGTGTGATCGACAAGTTCATATTTGGAACAACTTCTAAATTCGTCATGAACTTTCTAAACCAAACAACTTCCTTTGCAGCTTCACAAGCCGCAACATGCTCCGCTTCCATAGTGGAATCAGCGATGCATCCCTACTTGATGCTTCGCCATACTACAGCTCCTCAATTCAAAATGAAGGTGACCGGCGTAGATTTTCTAGAATCCTTATCGGTCTGAAAATCAGAATCTGTGTATCCCGTAAGTATCAAATCTCCACTGCCATACACTACTGCATAAGAGATGTCGAGCCTAGTACACAGCATGACATACATCAGGCTCCCTACAGCCGAAGCTTATGGAATCTGTCTCATATCCTCAACATCTTGAGGAGTCTTAGGACACTGATCCTTAGACAAGTGAAGCCCATGCCTGAAAGGCAGCAAGCCCTTCTTGGAGTTCTGCATCTTATATCTAGACAACATCTTGTCAATATAAGACGCCTGAGACAAGGCTAGCGTTATGTTCTTCCGGTTTCGGACAATCTGGATACCTAGAACATACTGAGTTTCTCCCAAATCTTTAATTTGGAATTGCGAAGCTAGCCACTTCTTAACATCAGTAAGAAATTCTACCTCATTCCCAATGAGAATAATATCGTCCACATACAACACTAAAAAATGCGACAGTTTTGTCAACGATTTTCTTGTAAACAAAAGGCTCGTCGACATTTTGATCAAAGCCATAAGATTTGATCCCCTCATCAAACCTTATATTCCAATACCTCGAAGCCTGTTTCAGTCCATAAATGGACCTATGAAGCCGACAAACCTTTTGCTCTTGGCCTTGGGCAATGAACCCTTTGGGCTTGTCCATGTAGATGGTCTCATCAAGTTTGCCATTAAGAAAGGATGTCTTGACGTCCATCTGCCATACCACGTAGTCATAATACGCGACAATGGCCAGAAGGATCATGATCGACTTTACCATGGCAATAGGTGAAAAGGTCTCCTCATAGTCAACCCCTTCAACCTGGGTAAAATCCTTTGCCCCGAGTCGGGGTTTGAAGCTCTGCACCTTCCCATCTACGCCACGTTTACGCTTGTAGATCCATTTGCAACCAATAGGTTTGACCCCATCCGGTTGATCCACAAGCTCCCGCATGCAATGAAGTACATAGACTCCATTTCTGGTCCATAGCTTTAATCCATTCGTCATTGTCAACATCAACCATTGCCTGATCATAGGTCAATGGATCCTAACAGTCATCATCAGGAGCGACAACTGAGGTTTCAGCTAAACCCATGTAGCGATTAGGCTGTCTCACAGTCCTCCCACTACGTCGAGGCATTCCCAACTCTTGAAAACGGATTTGAATAGACGTGCTAGGATGAACAACACTTGTTGACGTATTAACCCCATAAGTAACTCTTGCTGATGTACTGTTCATTTCATTTAACACAATTTTACTCATTGGTAAATGATCCCTGACGTGGTCTTCCTCTAGGAAAGTGGCGTTTGTCGACACAAGCACCCTATTTTCCTTAGGATCGTAAAACAGACCACCCCTAGTATCTTAGGGTAACCTACGAGTAGGCATAATTTCGAACGGGGTTCCAACTTTTTCGAGTTTGACACCAACACGTGGGTCGGGCATCCCAAAATTCTGAAGTGATGTAAACTGCCTTTACGTCCACTCCAGAGCTCGAAAGGTGTTTCACCAACACTCTTCGACGGAACGTTGTTCAAAATATAAACCGCAGTCTCCACTGCGTATCCCCAAAAAGAATCAGGGAGACGAGCATAGCTCATCATCGACCGAACCATGTCTAAAAAGGTTCTATTTCTCCTCTCCGATACACCATTCTGCTGAGGCATACCAGGCGCTGAGAGTTGGGACGTAATTCCGTGTTTTATCATATAGTCATGGCATTTAGTGTCCATGTACTCTCTACCTCGATCCGATCGAAGTGTTTTAAGCAATTTACCTAAGAGGTTCTCAACCTCAGTCTTGTACTCCTTGAACTTTTCAAGAGTTTTAGACTTTTTTTGCATTAGGTAAATATGCCCATATCTGGAGTAGTCGTCTATGAAAGACACGAAGTACTCCTAAACGCCCCGAGCTTTAACATTCATCGGAGCACAGAGGTCAGAATGTACTAACTCAAGAGGCTCTTTGGCTCTATATCCTTTTCCACTAAAAGGACGTTTGGTCATCTTTCCCTCAAGGTATGACTCACACACTGGCAAAGAGTTTTCTTCGAACTCGTTTAGAAGTCCACTCTTCACTAGTTTCTCAATCCTATTGAGATTAATGTGGCCTAATCGTAGATGCCAAAGATGGGCATTTTCCTTAGGAGAAACTTTCGCTTTCTTAGTTCGTGTTTCTGCAGTTTTAAACAATTCAATATTCAAAACACTTTTGACCAAATTAGGTTTCAAAACATACAGATTATGTTCGAGTGAAGCTGAACAAATAACATTGCCTTTGAAAGAAATAAACGCTTTATTTAATTCAAAAGAAACACAAATAGATTGTTCAATTAGGCAGGAAATGGAAACAAGGTTTTTTGTAAACCCTGGAACTATGTACAAATTGTCCAACAATAAGTACTTCCCGCCAAAGTGTAGCTTCACTGTGCCGATCGCTGCAGCAGGGACAAGCTCCCCAGATCCAACTCGTAGAGTCACCTCACCCTCTCGCAGCGGCTGTCAGGAATCAATCCCCTGAAAAAAAGGACAAACATGGTTAGTGGCGCCCGAATTCAATATCCAGACAGAGTCATTACTCTCCACTAAAAACGTTTCTGTCACAAGTAAATCACATTTACCTTGATTCTTCGTCTCGGCCAAGAATTTGGGACAGTTCTTCATCCAGTGTCCGCCCCCATTGCAGTAGAAACACTTTCCTTTCTTTGCAACGTCCTTGACCTTCTTGCCCTTGTGGGCGGAAACACGGTCAGTTTTACCCTTCTTCGTCCTCTTCTTCCCTTTCGGGCGTGAAGAAGCAACAAGTTTCGTCCCAGAGGTCGAACCCCTGTGCTAAGACCTGTAGGCAACATTTGCCTCAGATTCCTTGACCCTGTTCAACGATTTGAAATTCTGTAGCTCATTGAGGAGGGTAGTCAGAGTGTAGCTAATTTTGTTCATAACAACATTGGTACGAAACTGAATGAAACTCTTCGGAAGAGTCTCCAAAATAAAACTGACTTGGCTCGACTCGTCGATCGAAGCCCCGTTCATCTCAGCCAGATTAAAGTGGGTCATCATGTGTAGAACATGTTCACGGACAGACGACCCCTCTTTCATCCGTGCGTTGAGGACGTAATTGAGCGAGTCATGCCAGACCTCTCCATGATCTCCTTGGCAGAGACCATCAGCTCATGCTTCTTTGCCAAGACATCAGACATGCTGGCAATTATGTAGACCTGGGTCTTTGCATTGGCCCTGATCCATCGATCGTATGCATCGCGAACACTTCGACGACGCCGAGAGCCCCAAGATCCGAGGACACTCCTCAGACAACACGAACTTTATGTCGTCAGTTACCAAGATTGTGTTAATGTTGTTTTCCAACTTTGGTAACTATCTCCCACTAATTTATCGGACGCGAGTAGTGCTATTATTGCGCTAGACATGTTTTAAGCTTAAAAAATAAGAGAAACTTTGTATTAGTCTCGCAAAAAACTTTTTGAAATCCAATCAAGTTTTAGCAAAATTGTTTCATAATCCCTAGGTCATTCAAAATTTTGCAATGATACTCTAAAGGTTTAGAATGACCGCCACCGAAGGGTGAACAGAACACTCCTCCTCTAGGACGAGACTTTCTTGATAAGACCATAATCAAAGAATAACTCTTATTCCATTAGGCATCCAATTACCATTGTTTGGCCGAATTCATTAACACTTAACGAATTCTGTTAGTGTCACCCTCAATCTTTATGTTTCCAAGCATCCGTCCAAACAGTAGCCACCGAAAGGTGAACCAACAGGGAAAATCAACCAGGAAAATGTATCCCTTTCGGGAATTCACGGTGTTCCGACTACCATGATCAGGCCCTCCGAAGGGATTGTCTGGTCCAGGCCAAACTAGCAGGCGAATCATAGGAATCTCACAGTGTGAATCGAAAGAAGAGACCGTGGGTCTCGTTTTCAAAAGTCCTGCTCCCACTCACTATAAGTACTCTCTCCATCCACGATGATATTGACTTATACAAATGCCACCTGATGGGGGACGCTCCCATTTACGCCACGAGGCCGAGTATAGATCTCACGGTGCGGACATAACGGAGATTTGTAGTTGGAAATTTAAATGTACCTCATACACTTTATTTCCTTCCACTCAGTACTTTAATTTTAATAGGGATTGATCTTGATAAACAGGCTAAAATTTACCTAAGTCTACTAATATAACTCTTATATGGTATTAACCTAAGTCAATAATCACATTATAACTTAGGTCTATGCGAGTTAATTAAAACACTTTTAATTAGCGGCCCTCAAGATAAGTATAATCTAAGAATCTCCAGACCGAATTCACTCCCAGGTCGGTTTCCAGGTAGGGGTGTTCCGCAAGCGTCAACTTAAATACCCCAGCCTTAGACAAAACCTTCCTTAGACAGAGTTACTAATCAGCCTCCATTCATGGACAAAACTTTGATTTCCAAATTTCTAATCTCATTAGAAAAAAGAAAACCTAAGTCTAATTATTCAAGTTCTAAACTCTTTAAAACTAATAATTAACATAGGTTGCATGCATTTATATTTTATAGTGCTTGATCATTCATCACATGAATATAAATGCATGAGCATACTTTAACCTAAAAAATATAACACTTATATTAATTAAATTAAACATGCATTTAATTATATTATCTCTTATAATATAACCTATCATGCAAACTATATATTATAACTCTTATAATATAAATGATGCATGAAATGTTTAACCTAAGGTGGGATTTTAAATCTATATGACATGCATTATGCACATAGAAATTAATTAAAATATACATCTCATGCATAAAATAATTAAATAGCAAAAATAGACCGGTTTTTGGCACCTAGGGGCAATTATTTAATTAAATGACATTAATATAAGACTTATATTAACATTATTTAATAAAATAATTAAATATATAAATTAAATACATTTTACAAATAATAAAATAATAAAAACCCAAAAATAACCACCCCACTAAGCCAAAAACTACCCACGTGATCGTGGCCCAAGTTGCAATCGCTCCTCAACGCGCGTGCGCGTTGCGCCGTCGTGAGCGGCGTTACCACGCCGCGCGCCTCAACGTCGACCAGCGTTCTCAACGCCACGTAAGCGTGTAACGCGCTACTCGCAGAGAAGGCCTCCGTCCGCAGTGATAGTGTCACACCCCCTCCCGAACTACTCGCTACTTAGCCCGAAAGCGCGTGAAACCAACGGACATTGTTTACCTCTTGACAATACTGCTGACCTATTCTCTCGATAAACATACTATGTTCGCATATGGAACATTTTAACATAACACAATGAAATGGACAACTATTAAACATACACAAGGAGAAACCCTTCATAAGTCTCTCTTGAAACTAAAAGTCAAGTGCATCAAAACAACACAAGACAACTCATTGTTTATACAACCGCTAATGTACAAAACTTCTATAACTACATAACCACTTGCTATACAACACCAGCCACGTACAAACTAACAACTCATGAAACTTCCAGCAGACTATGGTAGGATGTCAGGTACCAGGAGCTCGATCTCTACCTGAAAAGGTTTGAAAACATTGAAAGAATGAGCTAAAAAGCTCAGTGTGTGTCTATCTTTAAAAAATTATAAGCTCACAGGTGAATCATAATAATGGCAGATTATAAGTAGAAAATAGCTTAACATCTGTTTGTAATCATAAACAAACCATGCTTCCAATTTACAGGTTTAAGTCCCAACTCGTGCATAGCACACAACTCGAAATGTACTAACATATCGAGGGTAGATAGATCAATAATATAGAAGCTCATAACAATAAAACGCATGACATGATACCACATCAAACCATAGAGGTGGTAGAGTTACATTCATACCAATAAGGTTCATACCTCTCTCTATCTCACGAGCACGTGGAATACATTTGGTCGTTAGGTTTTCCCTAATACCTTCTCTATGTCCTTCAGTATTAAGGTAAAACCATTTACTACCCGAATACCTTCTCATTGTCCTTCAGTATTTAGGTAAAACCATTTACTTCCCAGATACCTTCTCATAGTCCTTCAGTATCGGGATATCATGATTCATTCCCCCCCTAAGTACCTTCTCGAATGTCCTTCAGTATTAGGAGTTAACCCCAAACAAGGGCATAATTTGTGTACCATGGAAATCATGTCTTTATAAACACATACAACAATTTCTTGACATGGAAATCATCTAAACATGTTCCCAGGTGGATTTACACAAAACATTCTCTATAGGAAAGCATACTTTCATAATTTAGTTTCTATACTTGGATTTATAGTTACAACTAATTCAAAGCATGCTTAGGTTCCATCATGAACTTTATGTTAGAAACTCCATGAAGCTATACATAATTAGTTCAAACAAGATTCAATGATCAACAATTATGTTTTTGAAGAAAAACATAGGCAAGCATAGTTCTAAGATAGAGTCACTCACAGTATTAGAATTGGAACCTTGGCTTGTAAACTTGACCTAATTGCTCTTGGCATGTCAAACAAACCGAATCAACCATTAGAACCTCGAGCTCATGATTTGTTTACCTTAAAACTTGTAAGAACGCACACTTTCAAATTTCCAGCATTTTTAGATTTTCTGCCCTGTTTTCAGACAGTCATAACTTCTTCATTACTTGTCCAAAAATAATGTAATTTATACCAAACTCTACCTTTTTGAACCCTCTAAAAATCATATGAAGACATGAAATTTAAATTCCAAACGGATTTGTTCAGAAATACCTCGAAAGCTACTTTCCTCAAAATGGACTTCTGCTTGTTTCCATTCGGATTTCTGCTGCACAAAAAATATAACCTGATATTTAGAACATATTCTAGACATTTTCTACTCACGATTTCTTCACGAAAGTCGTAGGAAACTCAATAAGCTTTCGAACCATACAAATTAGAGCTTCTAACTCTAAGTATTCAGATCAGAACAACCAAAACATCGAGAGACTTCCCAGTTTGACAGACAAATTCATCGTCTTCTCATCTTCCTCTTCACAAAACAGTAACATCAACTCCTTTCCTTATGCACCTTAGAAACAGGTCTAATTAAGTCCCATAACGCAATTCAGAATAGCCTTACACACAATTGGTTATAAGGTATATAGAAATGGAAGAGAATCTCCTTCAATCTCTTGCTAGAAGTTTTTCCCTTTCACCTAAAATTACAAGTTCAACTTTCAGCTTGGGTTCCTCAAAATTTATCAACACAACCACCAAATATTTTTTGATAAACCTCAAGGAAAACATCTTAGCTTACTTACCTCAATATTTCGGCTTCTAATTCCTCCTCAAGAGCTCCAAATAGACTGATCTCCTCATACTGTTCTGCTACCCGAGAATATCGAACACTCTTCACTGTTCTGCACTTTTCTCCTTCGTCCTCTTGGTATTGTCTGAAAAGCCGATCCGTTTCGTATTCTACACTCAATTTTTGAGATTTTAACACAAAAATCATCGACTTTGGTTTAGTAGACAGAGAGATATGGTCGATTGAAGTTGACCCATTTTCCAGCTGCTTGCTATTTTTCTGTGAATTTGACAGCACCTACTTGCCTTGTTTAACTCCGAGGCTTCACCTCCCTTGGCCAGCTCCTCCTTCACGATTTACATCATAATCACCTTTTTAAAACACCAAAATAAGTGTGTAAAGAAACCCTAAGCATTTAGCCATCTTATCCTAAGTCTGTGAGACATATGATCTTCCAATCAATACATGATGCACCTAAAACTTCTCCAATTTGCTAATGATTTGAACTTACTTCAATGCAACTTTTAATATGCTTATTTCAATGGTTTACCTATCCCCTTATGAAGTTTAGACACATTGTAGCTCCAAATTCAATAAATTCTGAAATTCGATCACGACATCATTTAGTGCAACCTATACGATTTTGCTTATTTCAAAACATCATGAATGAGTGTAAAATGATAAAAGAAAATAGAGCTTAGGGCTTAAAGATAGCGTTGAGACACCGAAGAACAACGTCTCAACGTCATCGACAAAACAACAACAAACTTTGTTGTTCTTCACCGATTTTCGCATGTTTCTCCTCCGATTTCTTCACAGCAACTCTTGCCACGAACTACCGGGATTTACATACTCGATTTACAACAAAATGCACAAAACAACTGGCCCTTACATTGATCACATCAACATAAATTGTAAATCTAATCTAGTGCCAAAAACCAAAACATCCATTTTGCAAACCAACAATTTATCACATAAATTAAGGCAATTAACCCACCTATTTTAACAAAAACAGTGCATAATGAAGAACCATCAACCTTGCTCTGATACCAATTGAAGGGAGAATCCCCGCGCAGCGGAAGACGATCAAATCGTCATGGTATCATTACCCTACTCGATTTTGTTAAAATGATCTAACTCTTAGACCTAAGTTAAATATGTTAGAAAATAAGAAATTACAGTAAGGTTAAGTCACTTACTTGTTGAAGACTCTCTTCAAGATTTCTTCCAAAGATCACGAACGCTTCGTGCTTCTCGATCTCAATAAATGCTTTCCACGAACGGAATCCTAACACAACCACATGGAGTCTCGGTTATTTTTCCTTTGGAAAGAGGGAAGTTTGTGGGAACTTGAGGTTTTGGAGAGGGAGGAGAAAATGAGAGAGAGTAGAGAGAATTCTCTTCATTTTAGGTGAGAATCCAAAAAATGAGAGATTGAAGTCCATTCCTTCTTGCAAGAAAGGATTATATAGTGGAATAATCATGGAGTTAAAATCTCCACATTATTACCACTTTACCACAACCATAGGTTATGCAAATCTCATTTGCATAACCATATAATATAAGATATCTCATATCTCATATTGCAAATCTCATTTGCAATAATTGTGTATTAATTAAATTGAATCACATCCAATTTAATTTCTCTCAATTAATTTCTCCAATTAGCCCTAATTCAGCAATTAGACTAACCTATAGTTAATTATGAATCTCATTCACATTAAACTATATATTATATCATTCATATCTCACATATACGTCATAAATGCCATTAAAGTGAAATTGAAAACTTCAATTTCACACCAAAACATTAACCCTTCTTTTAACACAGATTGAGCCAACCGAGGGACCTAAAGGACCTACAGTGACGGGCTCCAATGAACCGAGATTAACCTTTCAAACTCTTTGACCCGTTTAACCAACATTCATTAGCTACGGTAACAATCCACTATAACCCGTAGTTGCGCTCCCATCAGTGCAGAATATTACGTGTCCACTGATATAACCAATGTCCATGAGTCGACCCTTCACAGGTTGTTCGTAGACACAACTGGGTCAAATTACCGTTTTATCCCTATGTCTACCTCTTGTTTTTTAAGTCCCTACTGCTCCTCTAATGAATAACATATTGTGATGGTCCAACCATACACAACACCCTTCTCGGGCCAGTGGGAAGGTGGCCGCCCGTTGTCCAAGCCCTGGGGACAACACTTAAGGGAACAACCCCTCTAGTTTCCCTAATGGCGGGAACGAGTGAATTCCATCTCGCGTAGTTAAGTTCCCTGCTACCTACTTGGTCGTGTCCCAAAGATATAGGCATATTAGGCGAGTAACTGTGACCACCCTCACCCGTACTAGTCAAAGGACAAACCCTCGCAGACTGGTGTCCGTAACATGCTCAGGATTCAGGTCGAGTCACTAATGGTCATCTCACGGTTATTAGTCCCATCACAAGCGGTGTTACATCAGTAGGTCTAATAATTTACGGTCCGTTCTTGTACAATCTCATTGCACAGGATGCCCCACTCGCATGTCAACAACATGAACGAGTCAGATCACCTCGTTTGCATCTAATACAAAGTGGGTGGCATCTACAGTGTATCCAGGATTAGGTCTCCAACCCTATCCATATATCAGAGAACCCGTTCGGGTCATTAACTCGAGCGTGATCCTCCCCGTGTCCACTACACACCGTTCAAGTTCTAGTTCTCTCATAAATTCAATGACCCTGGAGCTTAGTTTATTGGAAAAGTTTATAAATATTGCGAGACACAAAGTGATGAAATAAATAACTCTTATTAAATTCAAACTGTATATTACAAACACGAGATTAGGACAAAAATCGCAACACCAACTTCCTGACCAAAACATCAGATATGCTAGCCTGGATGTAGGCCATGGTCCAGCGGTCATACGCATCCTTAATCAGAATCGTATTCAGGTTGGACTTCCACATAGTATAGTTTTACCCAGTTAATCGTTCACTTTTAAGTAAGGCTATGATCGAGGACGACATGCTGAAATAAAAGGTAGATCTAATTAGTTATGCCTTTTAACACATAATAAAACCAATCATATTTAGCAAAATTATTAAGAAACCTAGTGTTTAAATTAAACCTTTAGTTTTGTAACGATACTTCAAAGGTTTAGAATAAAAGCCACCGTCGGGTGGTCAATCACTCCTCCCCTGAATTGAGACTATCTCAACTAATTCTGACTACCAGAACATCTCATGTCCCAATGATTCTTAACTACTGTTTATTTAGTTAAGGGCTCGCTAACTAGCTTAACTTATCCTGTAAATCTAACCCTACCATTTTTAGATCCAATACGTCCGAGCCAACATGCTACTATTAAGACAGACAACTGTTGGCAAATTACCTAAGGAGACCCTATCCATTTATGGAGTTCGCGGTGTTTTGATTCCTATAGTCAGAACCTCCGTAGGGATTGGCTGCTCTAGGGAAACCTTGAAGGGAAGGAGAATCCCCACCCAGCGGAAGACGATCGAATCGTCGTGTTATCGTTATGCAATTTATTTTGTTAAAATCAAACTATCTTATCGTATAAAGTTAAACATGCTAAATAAAAGGAAAACAACAAGTTAGAATCACATACTTGTGATAACTCACCATAAGTGAGTTATTTTACTAGAATTTTAGTGTTTAATCTACTTGAATTGCATTTAATTTAGTTATCCTCATGTTATTTTATCCCTAAATTATGTGTGTTAGCTTTAATATCTTGAATTTAAGCATTAGGTGCAAAAAGAATTAATTTTGATGTTTTTGTGTTTTAATTCAAGAATTTAGGAAAATAGGCTAACAGTAATTAAAGACCGAAAAACGAGATTTTTAATTCTAGAAAAATCCTATCATATTTATTGGGTCCATATTTTGATTAATGAATTTATTAGGATTTTTCTATGTGCAGGAGATGTTTGAAAATTACAGGAACCCTAAGGGCATTTTAGACATTTTACCCGAAGGGTAATATGGTCTTTTTATCCTTAAGGGTATTTTTGTAATTTATGGAATTAGGGCAACACCATCTTGTATAAGGAGGCTAGGGTTTACAAGCAAAGGGAGAGAAGGAGTAGTCGCAAAAAAAAGGAAGAGACCGAGAGAGAACGGGCGATTGCTACAGCAAAGGTGTGCATTGGAGAGGAAAATCGTGAAGGTTCCATTGCTGTAGCAATCGTACGAGTGAGGAAAAATTGAAGATTCGGGTGTTATTATTGCAGTAGCAAACCGAGAGGCCATTGTTGTAACAAAATTGAGAGTGCAGTTCGATTTTCACAGATGTCATTCACGAAATTTGTGATTACCGGCGATCCAACCGTTGGATTTTACTAAAACTTTGTCAGCCTGTTCAAGACTCATAGGGCTTTAATTTGAACGGTTGGATCGTGGTTTCGAGCTTTCCTGTGTCAGATATCGCAGTCACATTGGGCGACAACAGCAGTTCGGTTTTTCACAGACGATGCTCACAAAGTTATCGTTTGCCGGAGTTTCAACCGTTGGATCGTGCTGAAACTTTTCCAGATTATTCAAGACTCATAGGGCTTTACTTTGAACGGTTGGATCGTCGTTCTGAGCTTCGGTGGATGAGATATCGCTGTCGCACAGAACCTGCAAAACTAAAATCTGCTACTATGGTCTGCTGTCTTTGGTGGTATCTTTTTGCTTCGTGTCATTACCTCTCCTAATCTCTAATTGTTAATGTTGTTTTTCCGCTATTGGACACATATTTAAGACTATTTTTGTTCACTATTTTAGACCGAATTCGTGACTGTTTTTAGGCTAGAATTGTGACTGATTTATGATAAATTTGTGAACATCATTGGGTTGTTTTCTTGAATTCTTTGATGGATAAAAACATGCATCAATTAGAAGTTTGTGAGTTGATTTTTGTCATGAACTAAATTATCTTAGGCAAGAGTTAGGTTGTTTTAATGTAATTTTGGATTAAATTTATGGTTGATGCCATTAATTGAATTTATGAAATTTTATTAAATTTAACGGTGCATGAGAATTAAAATTGGCCTTTTAACTTCTCTATAATTCATAAACTTGGGAAAGCTAATGAATTAGAAAACTAAAATTTCATTCTAGGATTATTGAGTTGATTAGGGATAATTAACCCACCTAGAACCTAAAATCATGGGCATAATTTAGATCACAATTGGGAAATTGTAGGTTTTAAAACTTAGTGATTTTGGAAGAATCATTTGAATGCATGTGTAGGTAAATTCAAGGCATCACTCAAAATTTATTCAAATCGAACATTAGAACTCTAACCTAACCCGAGCCTATTTTTCATTACAAATCTCATCTCTTGTATCTCCCCTCTTGTTTGCATTCTCCTCTCCCCTCATTTAAATTTAGTTATTTTCTTGAGTCTAGTCTTGTCTTTGCACACTTATCACATCAATTTATTTATTTACAATAGTAATTTGCACACTCATACATTGCACTAAAATAAGGAAAAATTGCTAGGACACTCATTCATTTAGGTTTAGCTAGTCCTCGTGGGATCGATACTTTAACTTATCACTTGCTGCTCTCGACCGTGTATACTTGCACGTCGTAGAAGTGTCGGAGTCTTATTCTAATTTACATTAGTTTAGGGCACTCGATATTTTCGTATCAAGTTTTTGGCGCCGTTGCCGGGGACTAGTTTTGATTCTTATCTTGTTTGAGTTAGTTTTAGTGAATTTTATCCTTTTTTTTTTTTTGTTGGGTGTGTCTTGTTATCTTTGTTTCGTATTTTTATCTTTGTTGAGTCTTGGTTATTCTTTCTGGTTGTGTTGGTGCAAATTGTGTTTATTGAGCCTGTTATAATTGATTTACTATGGCTCATAATAATTTTTGGTGGTCTTCTGTGCCCAATGAACAAACACATTATAGTTCTTTTTCTTATGATCATCCCGTTGCCAATTTAGAGTCTTCTAGTGAGGGGTATGAATCTTATGGCTACCAAATGCCTAATTACTATCATACTGAATCTATGACTCATGGGAACCACATGTATGATAATAATCATAGCAATTGGGCCTATGAACCATATCCTAGGGGTTTTGAGTCATATCCTTCCTATATTCAAGAAACCCAGGTAGAAGACGAATCTTCCCTTAAAATATTGTTATTAGAATATATGAGAACCACAGAAGAGAGGAATAGACAAATAGAAGAGATGAATATTCAAATAGGGGAGTCAATTCAACGCCTAACGGATACACTTGTCTCCCTTAGAGAACAAATGTACTTAGACTCGTCTGAGGTTGAGCACCCTAGGGAAGAGAGTGAGGGAGGACCCACACCCTTAGATAGTTCGGTGAGTCACTTGATCACTGACCCACTGATAGACCCTCAGGATCCTAGTCCTTCACATTTTTCTGAGTATAGGCATTTAGAGGATTGTGCTTTAGATGTAGAAGAACTAGAACCTTGTAGCACACACCAGGATAGAGTTAGTGAGAGTGTGGAAGAAGTCGAGCCTGTTGAGTTAGGCCAGGAGGTAGAGTTTGAGGCTTTTGAGTCTATGACAGTTCTATCTTCTGATTTTTCTCTTATTGGTGAGTGTTTTTCTTTCTATTCTCTCGAGTCAGTGTCTTTTTGTGAGTCTGTTCATTTTCCTGTTTTTCCTTCTTTTCTTTTATCAAACAAAAAACCAAAAAATGTTTACTTTGTTGTTTTTCCTTCTTTTCTTTTAATATATAAAAAATCAAAAAATATATCTGTTTCGGGCTCTCACGAGAAGCTAGTATTCTTGCTAGCTCTGATTTGTTTCGTAGATTCAAGAAAGAGAGGCCCGAAGAAGTGGGAGAATTTTTACGTACCTTGACGAGCCCACGTATACTACGTCAAGCTAATGACGTTAAATAAGCGCTTCTTGGGAGGCAACCCAAAGTTTATTTTGTTTGTTTCGTTTTTAATTTTTTTTTTTATTTTTGCTTTTGTTTCGTTTTTAGTTGTTTTTATTTTTAAATAAATAACCCTTACCTATTTTGCAGCTCCCTTAGGGTTTGATGATTTGATATGCGTGTAGTAGAGGTCTCTTCGATTCAGCGATGTTGTTCTCCTTTCCATCTTTATTAGTTGTCCTTAAGCATGCTTAAGTGAGTAGATTATACATTAAGGGCAATGTGTGCTTTAACCATGAGGGGAGGTGTGTTGTTCAATACGAGTTTGTGCTTAATTGAAAATTTTTCTACTGATGAGACTGTGTCTTTGCTAGAGTTTATAGGGTGTTGCAAGCCTTTGTGTTTATAAAGTTATTTACTTGCTTTAGGACTTCAAAATGATCTATTTTGACTCACTGGATTCCATGTTAGTTGTTGGTTTCATGGTCTTTGATATGCATGATGTAGGTAGTTGATTCATTATGTTTAAGCAAGTAAAAATAGAAAGATGGTTGTTGTTCCTTGTTGAAAAATTAAGTTTCTGCAAGTTTTTTTAATGGTAAAAGTGTGTTGTCATTGGTAGAAACTTGATATGCATCTCCTTGAAAATAAAAAGTTAAGGTCAAATCTCAAGGTTAATAAAAATAAGAGTTGTTGCTTGTGTTTGAGGCAAGAGTATGTTATCTTATTTGGTGTTTCTCGAGGTCAAGCTTGTCATTAGGGTTCTCTAGTGCGCTTATGGTTAGTGTGTCAATCAAAGTAGTTAGGATTCAACTCCTAGGCCAAAAGTTCAAAACTAGAAGCCATGACAAGTTAGGTAACCCATATATTTTTTTAGAGCACTCCAAAATTAGTAAACTTCAAATTTGTGATCATTTCAAGTTTGGGGAGTTACTGACCTCCCTAACTCAATGAGGACATTGAGTACTCTAAGTTTGGGGAAAGGTAAATTCTTCGTGTTTATTTTTAAGGAAAAAAATAAAAAGAAAAAGAGAAGAAAGAGTATGCAAACCTTTCATTTTCCTAAAACTCCATTGGGCTAGAAAAAAAAATGTGCTACTTCTTTTGTTATTTAGAGTCAATTTAGGCATCTTGGTACTTTCGATGTCGTGGGTCCAGGCACTAACCATGTTGGCCTCTTGGAGCGAAGGTATCAAGCAAGAAGCCTATTCCCATTGCTTAGGTGCACTGCGCTAACCACGTGTGCCATTCTAAGAACTACTGGAAGTCCCATTGCTTAGGTGTCTTTGCGCTAAACACGTGTGCCATTCTAAGAACTACGGAGAGTCAAAAATAAATAAAAATAAAAATAAAGTAAAAAAACTAGCCCTAAGTAGTGAGTTTTAGGAAATTGAGGGGAATAATGCACATATCTATTTTTTTAAAAATATATATATATATATACAAAAATAAAAAGGAATGATCATTAAATTGTAGCCATCCGAGTTTTGGAGTATGACTTATTTTTAACTATGGGTTGCTTGATTTGAATGATTAGGATTCTAGTGGTTGAGCTTGAGGGTAGATGTTGAATCCTAGTTGTTTTGCTCTTGGTTATTGATGCATAAGTGTAGCTAAAAACCCCATGAGCCACTTAGAAAGCATGAAATAAATGGTCACTTGTAGCTTAGAACATAAGTGTTCAACCCTTGTTTAGTTACTCTTAATAATGTGAGTCTTTAAAGGTCTTTTAAGTCTTTATGGAATAGAACTCATTGAGGACAATGAGTAGTTCAAGTTTGGGGGTTTGATAACTCACCATAAGTGAGTTATTTTACTAGAATTTTAGTGTTTAATCTACTTGAATTGCATTTAATTTAGTTATCCTCATGTTATTTTATCCCTAAATTATGTGTGTTAGCTTTAATATCTTGAATTTAAGCATTAGGTGCAAAAAGAATTAATTTTGATGTTTTTGTGTTTTAATTCAAGAATTTAGGAAAATAAGCTAACAGTAATTAAAGACCGAAAAACGAGATTTTTAATTCTAGAAAAATCCTATCATATTTATTGGGTCCATATTTTGATTAATGAATTTATTAGGATTTTCTCTATGCAGAGAGATGTTTGAAAATTACAGGAACCCTAAGGGCATTTTAGACATTTTACCCGAAGGGTAATATGGTCTTTTTATCCTTAAGGGTATTTTTGTAATTTATGGAATTAGGGCAACACCATCTTGTATAAGGAGGCTAGGGTTTACAAGCAAAGGGAGAGAAGGAGTAGTCGCAAAAAAAAGGAAGAGACCGAGAGAGAACGGGCGATTGCTACAGCAAAGTTGTGCATTGGAGAGGAAAATCGTGAAGGTTCCATTGCTGTAGCAATCGTGCAGTGAGTGAAAAAATTGAAGATTCGGGGTGTTATTCACATAGCAAACCGAGAGGCCATTGTTGTAACAAAATTGAGAGTGCAGTTCGATTTTCACAGATGTCATTCACGAAATTTGTGATTACCGGCGATCCAACCGTTGGATTTTACTAAAACTTTGTCAGCCTGTTCAAGACTCATAGGGCTTTAATTTGAACGGTTGGATCGTGGTTTCGAGCTTTCCTGTGTCAGATATCGCAGTCACATTGGGCGACAACAGCAGTTCGGTTTTTCACAGACGATGCTCACAAAGTTATCGTTTGCCGGAGTTTCAACCGTTGGATCGTGCTGAAACTTTGCCAGATTATTCAAGACTCATAGGGCTTTACTTTGAACGGTTGGATCGTCGTTCTGAGCTTCGGTGGATGAGATATCGCTGTCGCACAGAACCTGCAAAACTAAAATCTGCTACTATGGTCTGCTGTCTTTGGTGGTATCTTTTGCTTCGTGTCATTACCTCTCCTAATCTCTAATTGTTAATGTTGTTTTTCCGCTATTGGACACATATTTAAGACTATTTTTGTTCACTATTTTAGACCGAATTCGTGACTGTTTTTAGGCTAGAATTGTGACTGATTTATGATAAATTTGTGAACATCATTGGGTTGTTTTCTTGAATTCTTTGATGGATAAAAACATGCATCAATTAGAAGTTTGTGAGTTGATTTTTGTCATGAACTAAATTATCTTAGGCAAGAGTTAGGTTGTTTTAATGTAATTTTGGATTAAATTTATGGTTGATGCCATTAATTGAATTTATGAAATTTTATTAAATTTAACGGTGCATGAGAATTAAAATTGGCCTTTTTAACTTCTCTATAATTCATAAACTTGGGAAAGCTAATGAATTAGAAAACTAAAATTTCATTCTAGGATTATTGAGTTGATTAGGGATAATTAACCCACCTAGAACCTAAAATCATGGGCATAATTTAGATCACAATTGGGAAATTGTAGGTTTTAAAACTTAGTGATTTTGGAAGAATCATTTGAATGCATGTGTAGGTAAATTCAAGGCATCACTCAAAATTTATTCAAATCGAACATTAGAACTCTAACCTAACCCGAGCCTATTTTTCATTACAAATCTCATCTCTTGTATCTCCCCTCTTGTTTGCATTCTCCTCTCCCCTCATTTAAATTTAGTTATTTTCTTGAGTCTAGTCTTGTCTTTGCACACTTATCACATCAATTTATTTATTTACAATAGTAATTTGCACACTCATACATTGCACTAAAATAAGGAAAAATTGCTAGGACACTCATTCATTTAGGTTTAGCTAGTCCTCGTGGGATCGATACTTTAACTTATCACTTGCTGCTCTCGACCGTGTATACTTGCACGTCGTAGAAGTGTCGGAGTCTTATTCTAATTTACATTAGTTTAGGGCACTCGATATTTTCGTATCAACTTGTTGAAGACCGTCTTCAAGATTCCTTCCTCTGATCATGAACTCTTCGTGGATTCGTTCTCAATGATCTCGATCGCCTCACACGAATAACGAACCGGACACCTCCACTTGGTTACTCGACTGTTCCACTTTTGGCAGAAGGAGAATTGGGGGATTCATTTCTTTTTGGTGTAGGGAGAATAATATGAGAAAGATGTGTTTTGAGAGAGAATTTCTATTTGCCTTTGGTGAGAAAACCAAAGAATGACCAAATTCTTTATGAACCCTTATTGCAAAGGGTTTTAAATAATGGTGATAAGTGGAATTGAAATCTCCACCTATTTACCATTTTACCACAACCATAGGTTATACAAATCATATTTCCATAACAACATATAATAAGATATCTCATGTCTCATTTTAGAAATCACATTTGTATTATTGGGGATTTTAAAATTGAATCATATTCAATTTAATTTCTCTCAATCTAATTTCTCCATATTAGCCCTAATTCAACAATTAGGCTAACCTATAGTTTATATGAATCTCATTCTCATTAAACTATAAAATATGTCATTCACATCTCATGTAAATGACATAATTTCCCTTTAGTAAACTTGAACACTTCAAATTCACACCAAAAATGTAAACCTTCTATTAATCTAGTTTGAGTCAATCAAGGGACCTAATGGACCTATAGTGACGAGCTCCAATGATCCGAGATTAACCTATCAAACTCATTGACCCGGTTAATCAACATTCATTAGCTACGGTAACACTTCACTAAAGCCCGTAGCTGCACTCCCGTCAGTGTAAGACATTGTGTCCACTGATATAACATATGCCCATGAGTCGACCCTTCACAGGTTGTTTGTATGCACTGCTGGGTCAAATTACCATTTTACCCCTACGTCTACTTCTTTCTCCTTAAGTCCCCACTGCTCCTCTAATGAACAACAACTTTGTAATGGTCAAACCATACACAACACCCTTCTCGGGCCAGTGAGCACGTGGGCGCCCGTTGTCCAAGCCCTAGAGGCAACACTTAAGGGAACAACCCCTCTAGTTTCCCTAAAGGCGGGAAAGAGTGAACTCCACCTCGTGTAGTTAAGTTCCCAGCTCCCCACATGGTCCAGTTCCTGAGAAGATTGTTGGGATTTTTGTCCTAATCTCGTGTTTGTAAATTATTATTTGAAATTAATAAAGTGTTATTCATTTCATCATTTTGTGTCTCGCATTTTATACAAACTTTAACCAATAAACTAAGCTACAGGGACATTGAATATTTGAAAGAACTAAAACTTTAACGATGTGTAGTGGACACACAGGGAGGATCACGTTCGAGTAAATTACCCAAACGGTCTACAGTATATGGATGGGGTTGGAGACCTAATCCTTGATACACTGTGGATGCGACCCGCTTTGTGTTAATATACAAACGAGGTGATCTGACTCGATCATGTGGTGGACATGCGAGTGGTGGCATCCTGTACAATGAGATTGTACAAGACCGGACCATAAATTATTTGACCTACCGATGTAACACCGTTGACAGTAAGAACTATTAACTTTGTAGATGACCATTAGTGACTCGACATGAATCCTGAGCGTGTTACGGACTCCTATCTGTGGGGGTCTACCCTATGACTAGTACGGGGGAGGGTGGTCACAGTTACTCGCCCAATATGCCTTTCTTCTTAGGGACAGAACCAAGTAGGGAGCTGGGAACTTAACTATGCGAGATGGAATTCACTCGTTCCCGCCTTTAGGGAAACTAGAGGGGTTGCTCCCCTATGTGCTGTGTCCAGGGCTTGGACAAAAGGCGCCCACCGTCTCACTGGCACGAAAGGGTTGTTGTGTATGGTTGGACCATTACAACGTTGTTGTTCATTAGAGGAGCAGTGGGGACTTAAGGAGAAACAAGTGGACAAAGGGGTAAAGTGGTAATTTGACCCAGCAGTGTCTACGAACAACCTGTGAAGGGTCGATTCATGGGCATTGGTTATATCAGTGGACACGTAATATTCTGCACTGACGGGAGTGTAGCTACAGGCTTTAGTAGAGTGTAACCGTAGCTATTGAATGTTTATTAACTGGGTTAAAGAGTTTGATAGGTTAATCTCGGATCATTGGAGCTCAAATCCTAGGTCCATTAGGTCCTCGCTTTGCTCAATCGCTTAAAAGAAGGGTTACTGTTTTGGTGTAACTTGAAGTGTTCAATTTCACTTTAAGGGCATTTATGTCATTTATATGAGATATGAATTATATAATATATAGTTTAATGTGAATGAGATTCATAATAAACTACAGATTTGCCTAATTGTTGAATTAGGGCTAATTGGAGAAATTAGGTTGAGAGATATTAAATTGGATGTGATTCAATTTAATAAATCCACAATATTGCAAATGTTAATTGTGATATGAGATATGGGATATCTTATAATATATGGTTATGCAAATATGATTTGCATACCCTATAGTTGTTGTACAATGGTAAATTTGTGGAGATTTCAACTCCACATATGTCCATTATTTAAACCCCTTTGCAAGAAGGGAAACTCACTCATTTTGCTCATTTTTGGATTTTTCACCAAAAGAAGCAAAAAGCTTTTCTCTCAATTCTCTCTCAATTCCTCTCCTCCCTAACCAAAACACCAAGTTCCCATCAACTTCCTTCTTCCAAAAGAAGAACAACCAATAAGCCGATTGGTGGTGTTCTTGTTCGTAATAAGAGTTCGAGTTCCTAGAGATCGAGGAGCACACGAAGAGTTCGTGAAACTGGAATGGAATCCTTGAACAAGGTGTTCAACAAGTAAGTAACTAGAACTTACTGTTTTTCTTTCCTTTTATGCATGTTTAACGTAGATCTAATTGTTAGATTAATTTTAACGAAACAATAGTTGCACAACAACACCACGACGATTTAATTGTCTTCCGCTGCGTGGGGTTCTCATTCCCATCAATTGGTATCCGAGCCATACGTTGGTTCGATGTTGTGCACTGTTTTTCGTTGAAATTTAGGTGGGTATTGCCTTAATTTATGCGAAAAGTTGTGGTTTGCATGATGGATGTTTCGATTTTGGCACTTTAAGTTTAGATTAACGATTTTTACGTTCATGTGATCAATGTGAGTGCCCGTTGTTTTTGGGCATTTTATTGTAAATCGAGTCTGTAAGTCCGAGTCGTTCGTGGCAAGAGTTCCTTTGAAGAAATCGGAGCGGAAACGAGCGAGAAATGACAGCGTTGAGACGGTGTTCATCGGCGTCTCAACACTGCCATTGCTGGAGCAAGGCGCGTTGCAGGACAACGTTGAAACACCGCTGGCGTTGAGAACGCTCGCACAAAGCTGGAAGCTGCAGCGTTGCAACGCTACACACGGCATTGCAATGTTGCGAGCATAGAGGAGCAGTTCGCGACAGTTTTTCTTGCAACGTGGGGCATGAAAGTTTTTCTTTACGTGGTTTTTTTAAATTAGATTTATTTATTTAATTTTAATTGTAAAATGTATTTTATATTTATTAATTTATTTATTTTATTAAAAAATATTAATATAAATGTTATATTAATGTTATTTGATTAAATAAATGCTCCTAAGTGCCAAAACCGACCCATTTTTTCTATTAAATTATTTTATGTATGTCATGTAGATTTAAAATCACACCTTAGGTTAAACATTTCATGCATCATTTATATTACAGGAGTTATAATATATAGTTTGCATGATAGGTTATATTATAAGAGTTATAATATAAATAAATGCATGTTTTAATTTAATTCCTATAAGTGTTATATTTTTTAGATTAAAGTATGCACATGCATTTTATTTCGTGTGATGAATTATTTATGTTATAGTATATAGTTATTCATGTGATGAATGATCAAGCACTATAACATAGAAATGCATACGACCAAAGTTAATTATTAGTTTCCAAGTGTTTAGAACTTGAATTATTAGACATAGGTTTTCTAGTTCTAATAAGATTAGAATTAGGAAATCAAAGTATAATCTTTCAATGGTGATTGATTAGTAAGTTTGCCTAAGGAAGGTTTTATCTAAGGTTGGGGTATTTAAATTGACGCTTGCGGAACAACCCTACCTGGAATCCGACTTGGGAGGGAATTCGGTCCGGAGATTCTTAGATTAAATTTTTCGTGAGTGCCGTTAATTAAAATTTGATTAATTTACTCACATCGGCCTAAGTATTAATGTGATTATAAACTTAGGCTAAATACCATATCAGAGTTATATAAGTAGACTTAGGTAAATTTTAGCTGGTTTATCTAGATCAATCCTGAAAATTATAAAGTTTTGAGTGGGAGGAAATAAAGTGTATAAGATACATTTGATTTTTCGACCACAAATCTCCGTTATGTCCGCACCGTGAGATCCATACTCGGCCTCGTGGCGAAAATGGGAGCGTCACCCTTCCGATGGCATTTGTATGAATCAATATCATCGTGGATGAAATGAGTACTTATGGTGAGTGGGAGCAGGACTTGTGAAAACGGGACCCACGGTCTCTTCTTTCGATTCACACCGTGAGACACCTATGATCCGCCTGCTAGTTAGGCCTGGTGTCACGCCCCCTCCCGAACCACTAACTAACTTAGCCCAGGAGACGGCATGAAGCCAATAGACATTGTTACCTCTTAACAATACCTGCTGACACTACTTTACCTGGAAATAAACTATGTTCG
Source organism: Trichosanthes cucumerina (assembly GCA_036507285.1). Lineage (NCBI taxonomy): Eukaryota > Viridiplantae > Streptophyta > Magnoliopsida > Cucurbitales > Cucurbitaceae > Trichosanthes > Trichosanthes cucumerina. The sequence continues at coordinate 29,037,342 of CM071843.1, read as the reverse complement.
CATATGGAACACTTTAAACTTAACTCAATGAAATCGGACATCTATAAGACGTACATGAGGAGAAACTCTTCTTAAGTCTCTCTTGAAACTAAGATGAGCATGAACATCAGAACCACAAACAATCCAAACCACTAATTAAGCAACCACAACCTCTAAAGCACATACGACTATAACTACATAGTTCTCTTAAAATAATTTACAGACATATGGACTTGCTAAACCACACCAGCCACGTACAAAATATCAACATGTGAAGCTTCAAAGAGACTATGGCGGTTCTCGAGCACAGGGAGCTCGATCTCTACCTGAAAAGTGGGGAAAACACTGGAAGAATGAGCTATGAAGCTCAGTGAGTGACTTGAGTTTAAAAGAAAGCTATTAACTCGTAAAACATATCACCTGGCCATCTATGAGCATATGCATCTGTAATCAAGCGTTAAAAGTAATCATGTAATCATTATAGCTTTTCATGAAAACAAGCAAGACACCGTTAAAGTCTCGTAAGGCATGTAAATGATATAAACTCTTTTTAAAACATGTTACAATCTACGTTGTGTAGGGCACGCCCAGTACACCAACGTTTATTCTACGATGTAGTGGGGCCCGCCCAGCACTCCCATCGTCTTTGTCGTAGTGGGGCCCGCCCAGCACTCACGATTTACAATATTGGTTGTCACGGAGTACACTCAACGTCGACAACGAGAATAAGACTCCGTGTGCTGCGGTACTACATAGCCTCGGGCTCAATATCTCAGAAGATCACATGAAAACATTTGAACATGCCAGCTTATCTTTTCTTTCATAAAACTCAAGCTTACTTAGCTTGTTCATACAACTGGAAATCTTTAAAACATACTTGCTAGTACATGCTTGCTTGAAATCATCACATTTTCATAAGTTTTGGCAACCATTGGACATATGCTCATGTATAAACTTTATAAAGAATTTTAGGCTCATCATGAACACTTTAAAACATTTCTAAGAAATCATGAATGCTCATAAACAAGTGTTCAAGAAAACAATAAACATCTAAACCATTTCGTTTTAGCAAAACCTTGCATTTCATAAGCATAATACAAGCCTATAAACCATTTTCAAGGTTCGTTTGTCACTCACAGTGTTAGAACTAAAGTCTTGACCCGTACACTCGACCTTTTGTTCTTGGCCTGTCAAACAAACCAAATTCAACCATTAGAACCTCGAGCTCATGCTTTTTAACCTTAAACTTACAAGAAAACACACTTTCAAAAATTCCAGCATTTAACAGATTTTATGCCCTGTATTCAGATACTCATAACTTCTTCATTACTTATCCAAAAATAATGTACTTTATACCAAACTCTTCCTTTTTGAACCCTCTAAAACGCTTATGAAGACATAAAAATGAGATTCCCAATAGATTGGTTCAGAAATACCTCGAAAGCTTCTTTCCCCGGAACCAACTTCTGCTATTCCAGATTCGATTTTCTGCTGCAACATGACACTTGACCTGCTAATTACAACATCTTCCAGTCATTTTCTATTCACGATTTCTTCATGAAAGTTGTAGGAAGTTCAATAAGCTTTCCAACCATACCTAATAGAGCGTCTGATTCCAATTCTACAAGTCAGTACAACCAAAACATCAGAGACTTCTCGGATTTGACACTAAATTCTGTGTTCTGTCTTCCTCTTCACAAACCAGTAGCTTAAGATCCGAATTTACTCGAGCATCCTTCACGAATTTTGTTCCAATATGAGTTAACTGTCATGAAACAAAATTTCAAATCTTACCTCTTCCTGTGGAGCTCGAGATGAACAGAAAACCAGAATAGGATTGGAGTTGCTCACCTTGCTGCTAAATAATCAAACTTTGAGTTCTCCTTCCTCTCTTCTGCAATTCCAGCACCAAAAACCCCTTCTTCCTCTTCCTTTCTACTTCTCTCATGGAAACCCTTGCTGCTCCTTGTTGAAAATGAGAAGGAAATCGATGGAATGGCTTAACTTAAAAAGAAAACCAAGGTGGGATCCACCACCCACTTTCCTTTTCCCTTTTACATTCTTTTTCCTTTTCTTTCCTTTCCTTTATCTTTCATTTCTTTTCTTTTCTTTTCTTTTCAAAACAAACTTAGTATATTAAACATTGTTTCATTTCCTTTTCTTCTTTTGTCTTAAAAGCAATCCAAACCAAAATGGTTTAAACTTTCCTTCCTTGTTTTCCTTTTGCCTTTCACTTCATTTCTTTCCTTTTTAAAACAAGGAAAACCAAGTTTTAAGTATTCATTTCTTCCTTTCTTTTGTTGTTTGATAATAAGGAGGTTCCAAAGAAAGCTCTCGGGTTTACAACTTACCTCCCCCTTATGAAATTTCGTCCTCGAAATTGAGTAGTCTTTAAGTGAAAATCATTGGGTACTTCCTCCTCATTAGATCCTCTAATTCCCAGGTTGCCTCCTCCACTCCGTGATGTTTCCAACGAACCTTCATGAGTGAGATCGTCTTGTTTCTTAAAACTTGTTCTTTCTTGTCGAGGATTTCAATTGCATCTTCTGCGTAACTCATGTCTTTTTCAGCTCAACGGGTTGTGCTTGTAGCACATGTGTCAGATCTGGAATATACTTCTCAACATGGACACATGAAAACTTCATGTACTCAAGATAGTTCTCACGGCAATTCTAGTCCAGTAGGTCACGCCCAACTTGTCCAGTTACTTGATAAGGACCAATATATCTAGGGCTTAGTTTACCTTTCTTATCAAAACGAAGGGCACCTCTCCATGGAGATGACTTCAAGAAAACTTGATCTCCAACCTGGAATTCTAAGTCTTTTCGTTGCTTATCTACATAACTCTTCTGATGGTCTTGTGCTACCTTCAGATTCTCTCTAATTATCTTACTATTGTTTGTCATAACTTGCACCAACTCAGGACCGATTAGTTTCCGCTCTTCTAGTTCATTTCAATATACTAGCGTTCTACACGGTCTTTTATCCGAGCTTCAAATGGTGCCATGCCAATATTCGATCGTAGTTTTATTATAAGCAAATTCCATAAGCGATGGGTGTGTATCCAACTCCCCTTAACTTGAAGGACACATGCTTTCAACATGTCTTTTAAGGTCTGGATGGTCCTCTCTGACTGACCATCTGTTTGAACATGAAACGCTGTACTAAAACTCAGCTTTGTCCCCATAGTTTTTTTTGTAAGCTAGGCCAAAACATAGAAGTAAATCTCGGATCTCTATCTGGAAGTATGGACACTGAACAAGTTGATCAAGTGTAGACGTCGATTTTAATCGGTACAAACCGTGTTGTCTTAGTGAGTCTATCCACCATTACCCAAGTACCATCATGTCCATTTGAAGTACGTGGTAATCTAAACAGAAAAAACCATAATAATACGCTCCCATTTCCATTCCGACACTAGCAATGGGTTAAGGAGTCCTTTTTGCTTCTGTCTAACTGGTTTAACTTGTTAACAGATTAAACATCTATCACATAATCAACTATCTCCCGCTTCATCCCAGGTCACCAATAAGTCTCATTCAAGGTTTTACACATCTTGGTGCTTCCTGGATGCATAGCGTAGCTGAACTGTGAGCTTCTTCTAGAATAGCATTCTTAAGCTCACTAACACTCGGAACGCTTAGTTTTCTCTGTTTCTCTATGGCTCCGTCTGATCTCATTTTAAATTTTGCTTCTTGGCCCTATTTGGACTTTCTAAACATCTTTTGCAAGTTACTATTCTTTGATTGTCTTCTCACAATCTCTATTATGAGTGAAGGCCTGATCTGAAATTAAACTAAAAGACCCTCTGAATTCTCTGCAGTTACAACTGCCTTAGAATCCCTTAGAGTACTTAAAAATGTTGCTCGAACCACACAAGGCGTCCTTAGGAAGTCTTCACTTCCTGCTCAATGCAACTGCTACCACATTCACCTTACCAGAATGGTAGTCTATGGTACAATCATAATCTTTAATCAGTTCTAACCATCTTCTCTGTCTCATATTCAACTCCCTTTGATCAAAGATATACATCAGACTCTTATGATCTGTGTAAATGTGACACCTTTCACCAAACACGTAATGTCTCCAGATCTTTAATGCTAGAACAACTGCTGCTAACTCAAGATCATGGGTAGGGTAGTTACATTCGTGCTTTTTCAATTGCCTTAACGCATAAGTTATTACTTTTCCTTCTTGCATCAGTACACACCCTAAATCTTTCCTTGGGGCATCACAGTAAACTACATACTCTTTTCCCGTTATAGGAAGTGTCAGAATAGGTGTTGTAACTATTTTTTTTTTCAGCTCCTGAAAACTCTGTTTACACTTATCTGACCATTCAATCTTAGCATTCTTTCTTATTAAAACTGTTAAAGGTAATACTAATCGTGAGAAGTTCTCAACAAATCATCTGCAGTATCCTCGCCAAGCCTAGGAAACTACGTTACCTCTGCCGCGTACTAATCGGTCTCTTCCAGCTTGACTACAACTTTAACTTTATTTGGATCCACACTAACACCATTTCTTTGAGGCAACATGCCTCAAAAACATTACTGTTCAACCAAAACTCACATTTGGTGAATTTAGCGTACAAAATGTTTATCTCGTAGTGTTTGCGAAATAATACTCATGTGTTCCTCGTAGGCTTTCCTGTCAACCCGAGTAAACTAGTATATCATCAATAATCACTATTACACGATATCCAAATACCGGGTGGAAAACTCGTCCATGGGGTCCATGAAAATCGCTAGTGCATTGTTAAACCGAATGGCATTACTAAACACTCGTAATGCTCGTACCTCATTATGAATAACGTCTTAGGAATGTCCGATTCTCGACCTTTAACTTATGATATCCTCGATCTTAAATTAATCTTACAAAACATCGATGCACCTCTTAACTGGTCAAACAAGTCATCTATTCAGGGTAAAGGATACTTATTATGTATCGTGACTTTGTTTAACTATCTATAATCAATGCATAATCTACTGATACCATCTTTCTTTTTCACGGATAACACTGGAGCTCTCCAAGGCGATACACTAGGTCTGATGTATCCCTTATCAACTAGTTCTTGTAACTGCATCTTTAGTTCCCTGATCTCCCTTGGAGCCATTCTATACGGCGGTTGCGAAATAGGTGTTACTCATGGTAACAGTTCAATGGTGAACTCAACTTCCCTATCAGGTGGCAATCCTGATAGATCTGCTAGAAAAACAACAAGAAAATTCATTCACAACAAGAACATTTTCTTGTTTTAACTTTTTCTCCCGCACCTCAACTACATGTGCAAGAAACGTCGTGCAACCTTTCCTCAATAACTTCTCGAGCTTTGAATGTCGAAAACAAACTCGTAGGGATAGTCTTTCTTTCATCCCATAAAACCACTTCAGCTAATCCTGGTTTCTTGAAAACAACTTCCGTTATATGGCAATCTCTGGAAGCATAATGAGTGAATAAGAAATCCATTCCTAGGGTTGCATCTAACACCTGCAACTCTAGTGGAAGAAGATCCACTAACATATTGAGACCTTCAACTAAGACCTCACAATTCCGCATCACTGAATTGACTAATAAAGCATTACCAACTGGAGTGTATATAACTAACCTTTTACATAAAGGTTCTAGCTTCCCATTCAACTTAGTCAAGAACATACTAAAAACAAAGAAATGTGTAGCACCTTGTTCTATTAAAACAAGTGCGGTACATTTCAAATAAGTAATTGTACCAATAATCATATCTGGTGCATCCTCAGCCTCTTGCTGAGTCATAACCTAGACCTTTCCGTGTTGCTTAGGCCTCCCTACAACTCTCTTTAGTCGAACACCACTGGTGCCCTCTCTTGCGACTCATCGAAACTCTCATTTGCTCAACTAACTGGAACTCAACTCCCTAGTCCCTCTGTGCGGCTGCCATAGCTATGGACAATCCCTCTTGACATGTCCTGGTTGTCAGCATTGGTAGCATGTACCAACACTCACAAGACAATGATCTTGATGATTCTTACAACAGATCACACATGGAGTTTTCCTTGTTATATCTTGGCATAGACTCTTGCCTCTCTTTGCGGTCTTCACGCTAATCAAACAAACTAATTAGGTTCTTTTTAGCTCTCCTCCTCGATAGGCACTACCCACAATCATCCGCCTCGATGCACGGCTACTTGGCTACTAGCTTGCTCCTTAAAGTCATATTGACTTGGAAACATTTATTCCAAGTGTGAACCTGCGCTGCTCACGACCTTGGAAACTGCTTGTTGTCGAAGCCTTCACAACTAGGCTTCACTACTGACTGCACCTCTGCCATACTCTGCTCAACACGTGAGCGCGGTCTCTACCACCGGAGAAATCAATCCACTTAGCAATGGTCAGAATCGGGTACGTGATCTCGTGTCGTAACCCTTTTCAAATCTTCGACACTGTCACTCTCGGATGCCACAATCACATCAACATACCGCGAAAACTCGGTATAACTTCTCTCATACTCAGCCACTGAAAATGATCCCTGCTTTAATTCTAAAAATTCATCCCTATTTGCCTCTCGGTACGTGCTAGGGTAATATTTATCTTCGAAGAGGCTTCTGAAAGTTTGCCAGTGTGAAGTACGTGCATCACTACAATCGGCTAACATCGATTTCCATCATTCTTCTACCTTCTTTAGCAGCAAGAATGTGGCCAACTTAACATTTCGCTCCTCAGAGCAACTCATAACATCAAAACATTTATCAAACTTAATCAGCCAAACCTCAGCTTCAGCTGGATCTTTGGAATCCTCAAACACTGTGGCTCCTAATTCTTTTAGATAATCTATTATATATGTCTTATCTGGATTACTTAGCCCCGCGCTCCCTATGGCTTACCTACTTTCACGTGAGGAATTAGCATGTCGCTTAACTCGCCCCCATCCGAACTCTCTGGGCACTAGATCTCCACCGGGATTGATCTTGGGTAGGATCCTGCGTCCCGCCCCGATCTTGCCTCGCATCGCCCGCTAGTACGTGCGTGGTGGCATGACTTCTATAACATATTAACATACTAGACATGTAATGAGTACTCAACTTAAATGCACAATTCTAGACTTGTGTTCACATTCTAGTCCTGACTGGACTTACTCTTGTCCTTACTTGGACCATGCTCAACTAGTTCTATTGAACTAACTCAATAACTTGCTATTTACTTTTGAGTTTCTTCTAGAGCTAACTTGCTCTGTCTCATTCCCATGGAGCTAACTGCTCTGATACCAAGTTGTCACGCCCCTCCCGAACCACTAACTAACTTAGCCCGGTGAGACGGCATGAAGCCAATAGACATTGTTACCTCTTAACAATACTGCGACACTACTTTACACGAAATAAACTATGTTCGCATATGGAACACTTTAAACTTAACTCAATGAACTGGACATCTATAAGACGTACATGAGGAGAAACTCTTCTTAAGTCTCTCTTGGAAACTAAGATGAGCATGAACATCAGAACCACAAACAATCCAAACCACTAATTAAGCAACCACAACCTCTAAAGCACATACGACTATAACTACATAGTTCTCTTAAAATAATTTACAGACATATGGACTTGCTAAACCACACCAACCACGTGCATAAAATATCAACATGTGAAGCTTCAAAGAGACTATGGAAGGTTCTCGCACCGGAGCTCGATCTCTACCAAAAGTGGGAAAAACATCGGGAGAATGAGCTATGAAGCTCGATGAGTGACTTGAGTTTAAAAGAAAGCTATTAACTCGTAAAACATATCACCTGGCCATCTATGAGCATATGCATCTGTAATCAAGCGTTAAAAGTAATCATGTAATCATTATAGCTTTTCATGAAAACAAGCAAGACACCGTTAAAGTCTCGTAAGGCATGTAAATGATATAAACTCTTTTTAAAACATGTCACAATCTACGTTGTGTAGGGCACGCCCACTACACCAACGTTTATTCTACGATGTAGTGGGGCCCGCCAAAGACTCCCATCGTCTTTGTCGATGAGTGGGGCCCGCCAAAGACTCACTCCACGGCAATGGCTGCTTGTCACGGAGTACACTCAACGTCGACAACGAGAATAAGACCTGTGTGCACACGGTACTACATAGCCTCGGGCTCAATATCTCAGAAGATAACATGAAAACATTTGAACATGCCAGCTTATCTTTTCTTTCATAAAACTCAAGCTTACTTAGCTTGTTCATAAAACTGAAATCTTTAAAACATACTTGCTAGTACATGCTTGCTTGAAATCATCACATTTTCATAAGTTTTGGCAACCATTGGACATATGCTCATGTATAAACTTTATAAAGAATTTTAGGCTCATCATGAACACTTTAAAACATTTCTAAGAAATCATGAATGCTCATAAACAAGTGTTCAAGAAAACAATAAACATCTAAACCATTTCGTTTTAGCAAAACCTTGCATTTCATAAGCATAATACAAGCCTATAAACCATTTTCAAGGTTCGTTTGTCACTCACAGTGTTAGAACTAAAGTCTTGACCCGTACACTCGACCTTTTGTTCTTGGCCTGTCAAACAAACCAAATTCAACCATTAGAACCTCGAGCTCATGCTTTTTAACCTTAAACTTACAAGAAAACACACTTTCAAAAATTCCAGCATTTAACAGATTTTATGCCCTGTATTCAGATACTCATAACTTCTTCATTACTTATCCAAAAATAATGTACTTTATACCAAACTCTTCCTTTTTGAACCCTATAAAACTATTATGAAGACATGAAAATGAGATTCCCAATAGATCGGTTCAGAAATACCTCGAAAGCTTCTTTCCCCGGAACCAACTTCTGCTATTCGAGATTCGATTTTCTGCTGCAACCCGAAATTTGACCTGCTAATTACAACATCTTCCAGTCATTTTCTATTCACGATTTCTTCATGAAAGTTGTAGGAAATTCAATAAGCTTTCCAACCATACCTCATAGAGCTTCTGATTCCAATTCTACAGGTCAGTACAACCAAAACATCAGAGACTTCTCGGATTTGACAGTAAATTCTGTGTTCTGTCTTCCTCTTCACAAACCAGTAGCTTAAGATCCGAATTTGCTCGAGCATCCTTCACGAACTTTGTTCCAATATGAGTTAACTGTCATGAAACAAAATTTCAAATCTTACCTCTTCCTGTGGAGCTCTAGATGAACAGAAAACCAGAATAGGATTGGAGTTGCTCACCTTGCTGCTAAATAATCAAACTTTGAGTTCTCCTTCCTCTCTTCTGCAATTCCAGCACCAAAAACCCCTTCTTCCTCTTCCTTTCTACTTCTCTCATGGAAACCCTTGCTGCTCCTTGTTGAAAATGAGAAGGAAATCGATCGAATGGCTTAACTTAAAAAGAAAACCAAGGTGGGATCCACCACCCACTTTCCTTTTCCCTTTTACATTCTTTTTCCTTTTCTTTCCTTTCCTTTATCTTTCATTTCATTTCTTTTCTTTTCTTTTCAAAACAAACTTAGTATATTAAACATTGTTTCATTTCCTTTTCTTCTTTTGTCTTAAAAGCAATCCAAACCAAAATGGTTTAAACTTTCCTTCCTTGTTTTCCTTTTGCCTTTCACTTCATTTCTTTCCTTTTTAAAACAAGGAAAACCAAGTTTTAAGCATTCATTTCTTCCTTTCTTTTGTTGTTTGATAATAAGGAGGTTCCAAAGAAAGCTCTCGGGTTTACACCTGGACCAGACAATCCCTTCGGAGGGCCTTGATCATGGGAGTCAGAACACCGTGAATTCCCAAAAAAGATACAGTTTCCTTGTTTGTTTTCCTTCGTGGTTCACCCTTCGGTGGCTATTGTTTGGACGGATACTTGGAAACTTAAAGATTGAAGCTGACACTCAGAAAATTCCTTTAGTGTTAATGAATTCGACCAAATAATGGTAACTGAACGCCTAATGGAATAAGAGTGATTCTGGGATTAGGGTCTGGTCGAGAAAGTCTCGTCCTAGAGGAAGAGTGTTTTTGTTCACCAGTCGATGGCGGTCAGTCTAAACCTTTAGGATATCATTGAAATATTTACATGACCTAGGGATCATAGGATTAAATAATTTTGCTAAAACTTGATTGGTTTTCCAAAAGTTTATGCGAGACTGACACAAAATTTATTTGATTTTTAAGCTTAAAATATGTCTAGCTCAATAATAATTTTACTTGCTTCCGACAAACTAATGGGAGATAACTTCCAAACTTAGAAGAATAATATTAACACGATTCTAGTAACTGACGACCTGAAGTTCGTGCTTACTAAGGAGTGTCCTCAGTTGCCGAGCTCGACTGCATCACGAAGTGTTCGTGATGCTTACGATCGATGAATCAGGGCCAATGAAAAGGGCAAGGTCTACATCATTGCAAGCTTATCTAAAGTTTTGGCAAAGAAGCACGAGTTGATGATCACCGCTAAGGCGATCATAGAGTCGTTGCAAGACATGCTTGGACAACAGTCCTTTCAAGTCAGACACGATTCACTCAAACACGTCTTCAACGCCCAGATGAAAGAAGCGACGCTTGTCTGAGAACACGTTCCAGACATGATGACCCACTTTAATCTGGCGGAGATGAACGGGGCTTCGATCGACGAGTCGAGCTAGGTCATCTTTATTCTGAAGACTCTTCCGAAGAGTTTCCTTCAGTTTCGTAGCAACGTTGTTATGAACAAGATTAGCTACACTCTGACTACCCTCCTCAATGAGCTATAGTATTTCCAGTCCTTGATGAGGATCATGGCACCGAAATCTGAGGCAAATGTTGCCTACAGGTCTTATCATAGGGGTTCGACCTCTAGGAATAAACCCGTTGCTCCTTCTCACCCGAAAGGGAAGAAGAAGAAGATGAAGAGGGGTAATGTTGATCGAGCTGCCACCGAAAAGGGCAAAAAGGTCAAGGAAGTTGCAGTGAAAGAAGAGTGTTTCCACTGCAATGGGATGGTCACTGGAAGAGAAACTGTCCCAAGTTCCTTGCCGAGAGGAAGAATCAAGGTAAATGTGATTTACTGGTAATTGAAACATGTTTAGTGGAGAGTAGTGACTCTTCCTGGATTTTAGATTAGGGCACCACTAACCACGTCTGTTCTTCTTTTCAAGGAATTGATTCCTGGCAGCAGCTGCGAGAGGGTGAGGTGACTCTACGGGTTGGAACTGGGAGATCGACAAAGTGAAGCTCTATTTTGGTAGGAATTACTTATTGTTGGACAATTTGTACATAGTCCTAGGGTTTACTAGAAACCTTGTTTCTATTTCCTGTCTTATTGAACACTGTATTTCAATTTCCTTTGATTCTAATAAAGTGTTTATTTCTTTCAAAGGCAATTTGATTTGTTCAGCTTTACTTGAGTCTAACTTGTATGTTTCAAAGCCAAATTCAGTTAAAAGCGTTTTGAACACTGAGTTATTTAAAACTGCAGAAACGCGAACTAAGAGAGTTAAGCTTTCTTCGAAAGAAAATGCTCATCTTTTGTATATAAGGTTAGGCCACATTAATCTCAATCGGATTGAGAGACTAGTGAAGAGTGGACTTCTAAGTCAGTTAGAAGAAAAAATATTTACCGGTGCGTGAGTCATGCCTCGAAGGAAAAATGACCAAATGCCTTTTTAGTGGAAAAGGATATAGAGCCAATGAACCCCTTGAGCTTATACATTCTGACCTCTGTGGTCCGATGAGTGTAAAAGCACGAAGTGGTTACGAATACTTCGTTTCTTTCATTGATGATTATTCGATGTATGGGTATATTTAACTAATGCATAGGAAGTCTGAAACTCTTGAAAAGTTCAAGGAGTACAAGACTGAGGTTGAGAACCTGTTAGGTAAAACCATAAAAACACTTCAATCAAATCGAGGTAGAGAGTATATGGACACAGAATTCTAGGACTATATGATAGAACACGGAATTACGTCCCAACTCTTAGCACCTGGTATGCCACAACAGAATGGTGTATTGAAGAGGAGAAACAGAGACCTGTTGGACATGGTTCAGTCGATGATGAGCTACGCTCGTCTCCCTGATTCCTTTTGGAGTTACGTAGTGGAGACTGCGGTTTATATTTTGAACAACGTTCCGTCGAAGAGTGTCTGTGAAACACCTTTCGAACTGTGGAATGGTCGTAAAGGCAGTTTACACCATTTCAAAATTTGGGGATGCCCGACCCACATGTTTGTGTCAAACTCGAAGAAATTGGAACTCCTGTTAAAATTGTGCCTATTCGTAGGTTACCCAAAAGAGACCACAGGTGGTCTATTTTTCGATCCTAAGGATAATAGGGTGCTTGTGTCGACAAACGCCACTTTCCTTGAGGAAGACCACATCAGGGATCATGTGCCTATGAGCAAAATCATGTTGAACGAAATGGACAGTACATCAACAAGAGTTGCTGATGGGGCTAGTACGTCAACAAGTGTTGTTGATCCTAGCACGTCAAGTCAAGTCCGTTCCCAAGTGTTGGGAATGCCTCGACGTAGTGGGAGGGCTATTAGACAGCCTGAACATTACATGGGTTTGTCATCAATTCTGATGATAACTGCGATGATCCATTGACCTATGATCAAGCTATGGCTGATGTTGACAAGGACGAATGGATTAAAGCTATGGACCAGGAAATGGAGTCGATGTACTTCAATTCTGTCTGGGAGCTTGTGGATCAACCTGTTGGGGTAAAACCTATAGGTTGTAAATGGATCTACAAGCGTAAACGTGACGTAGATGGGAAGGTGCTGAGCATCTAAGCACGACTAGTGGCAAATGGTTTTTCCCAGGTCGAAGGGGTTGACTATGAGGAAACCTTTTCACCTGTTGCCATGGTATAGTCGATTAGGATCCTTCTGGCCATTGTCGCGTATTATGACAACGAGGTATGGCAGATGGATGTCAAGACCACCTTTCTGAATGGAAACCTTGACGAAACCATCTACATGGACCAACCTAAAGGGTTCATTGCCCAAGGCCTAGATCAAAAGGTTTGTTGGCTTCATAGGTCTACTTATGGACTGAAACAAGCCTCGAGGTCTTGGAATATAAGGTTTGATGAGCCTATCAAATCTTATGGCTTTGATCATAATTTTGACGAACCTTGTGTCTACAAGAAAATCGTCGACAGAACTGTCGCATTTCTAATATTATACGTGGATGATATTCTTCACATTGGGAATGAGGTAGAATTTCTTACTGACGTAAAGAAATTGTTGGCTTCACAATTCCAAATGCATGATTTGGGGCACGCTCAGTATGTTCTAGGTATCAAGATAGTCCGGAAACAGAAGAACAGAACGCTGACCATGTCTAAAACGTCTTATATCTACAAGATGCTGTCTAGATATAAGATGCAGAACTCCAAGAAGGGTTTGTTGCTTATCAGGCACGAGGTTCACTTGTCTAAGGTGCCTAAGGATAAGTTTCCTAAGACTCTTCAAGAAGTTGAGGATATGAGACAGATCCCCTATCCTTCAGCTGTAGGGAGCCTAATGTATGGAATGTTGTGTACTAGGCCCACATCTGTTATGCAATAGGGATTGTCAGTAGGTATCAATCCAATAAAGGATTAGGTCACAACCATTGCTAAGTGGACTGACTTCTCTCAGCTGGTAGAGACTGCTCTACGTGTTGAACAGAGTATAGCAGAGGCGCAGTCAGTAGTGGAGCCAACTCGTGGGCCTTCAACAACGAGAAGTTTTCGGGGTCGTGAACAGCGAAGATTCACACCTGGAGTAAATGTTTCAAGTCGTCAGGACTTTAAGAATCGAGTTGGCAGCCAGGCATCGAGCCAGATAAATGTTAGTGGTGCCTATAAGAGGCAGAGTCAGAGAGCACCTAGTCAGTCTGCCAGATCCACAGCAAGACCACAAACAATGCAGGAGTCTGTTGCTAGTGTAGCAAGAAGAACACCTTGTGCAAATTGTGGCAAGAGTCATCGAGGTCACTGTCTTGTTGGTGTCGGTGTGTGTTACCAGTGTGGACAAGCAGGGCATTTCAAGAGGGATTGTCCACAACTTAGAGCAGCCGCACAGAGGGACCAGGGAGTTTGGACCTGATACTGAGTTGGCGGCCAAGAGTTTGATGAGTCTGCAGGAGAGGGCACCAGCCAGGTTCAAAAAGAAGGGAGTTGTAGGGAGACCTAGGCAACAGGGAAAGGTCTTTGCTATGACTCAGCAAGAAGCAGAGGATGCACCAGATGTGATTAGTGGTACGATTTCTATTTGTAATGTACCTGCACGTGTTTTAATAGATCCAGGTGCTACGCATTCCTTTGTTTCTAGTATATTCCTGACTAAGCTGAATAGAAAGCTAGAGCCTTTATTTGAGGGGTTAGTTATTTACACGCCAGTTGGTGATGCTTTATTAGTCGAGGCAGTGTTGCGTGATTGTGAGGTCTTAGTAGAAGGTCTCAATATGTTAGTGGGTCTTCTTCCACTAGAATTGCAGGTGTTAGATGCAATCTTAAGCATGGATTTCTTATTCACTCATTATGCTTCCATGGATTGCCATAGAAAGGAAGTTGTGTTCAGGAAACCAGGATTGGCTGAAGTGGTTTTCAGGGGTGAAAGGAAGATTATTCCTACGAGTTTGATTTCAGCATTAAATGCGGAGAAGTTATTGAGGAAAGGTTGCACGACGTTTCTTGTACATGTAGTAGAGGTGCAGGAGGAAAAGCTAAAACCAGAAATTGTTCTTGTTGTGAACGAGTTTCTTGATGTTTTTACAACAGATCTGTCAGGGTTGCCACCTGATACGGAAGTAGAGTTCACTATTGAATTGCTACCATGAACAACACCTATTTCGCAAGCGCCGTATAGAATGACTCCAAGTGAGCTCAGAGAGCTGAAGATGCAGTTACAAGAACTAGTTGATAAGAGATATATCAGACCTAGTGTATCGCCTTGGGGAGCTCCAGTGTTATTTGTAAAGAAGAAAGATGGTACCCTTAGATTATGCATTGATTACAAACAATTAAACAAAGTCACGATACGTAACAAGTATCCTTTACCCTTAACAGATGACTTGTTTGACCAGTTACGAGGAACATCAGTGTTTTTTAAGATTGATTTAAGATCAGGATACCACCAGTTAAAGGTAAGGGAATCAGATATTCCTAAGACAGTATTCAGAACCAGGTACGGGCATTATGAGTTTTTAGTAATGCCGTTCGATTTGACGAATGCACCAACAGTTTTCATGGACCTCATGAACAGGATATTCCACCAGTATTTGGATCAGTTCGTGATAGTATTTATTGATGATATACTAGTTTACTCAGTTGACAGGAAAGCTCATGAGGAACATTTGAGGATTATTCTGCAAACACTACGAGATAAACAGTTATACTCTAAATTCACCAAATGTGAGTTTTGGTTGGATCATGTAGTGTTTTTGGGGCATGTTGTCTCAACAAATGGTGTTAGTGTGGATCCAAATAAAGTTAAAGCTGTAGTAACTGGGAGAGACCAGCCAGTGCGACAGAGGTACGTAGTTTCCTAGGCTTGGCAGGATACTACAGACAGTTTGTTGAGGATTTCTCACAATTAGCATTACCCTTAACAACTTTGACAAGGAAGAATGCCAAGTTTGAATGGTCAGATAAGTGTGAACAGAGTTTTCAGGAGTTGAAAAAGAGATTAGTTATAACGCCTATTCTGACACTTCCTGTAACGGGAAAAGAGTATGTGATTTACAGTGATGCCTCGAGGCAAGGTTTGGGATGTGTGCTCATGCAAGAGGGAAAAGTAATAGCTTATGCATCAAGGCAATTGAAAAAGCACGAGTGTAATTACCCTACCCATGATCTTGAGCTAGCAGTAGTTGTTTTAGCATTGAAGATCTGGAGATATTACTTGTTTGGTGAAAAGTGTCACATCTTTACAGATCATAAGAGTTTGCAGTATATCTTTAATCAGAAGGAGTTGAATATGAGACAACGAAGATGGTTATAACTGATTAAAGATTATGATTGTACTATAGAATACCATCCAGGTAAGGCGAATGTTGTAGTAGATGCGCTAAGTAGGAAGTCAAGACTTCCTAGGGATGCCTTGTGTGGTATTCGAGGAACATTCTTAAGTACTGTAAAGGATTCTAAAGCAGTTGTGAGTGTAGAGAATTCAGTGAGTCTCTTAGCTCAATTCCATGTAAGGTCTTCACTTATAGCAGAGATTGTGAGAAGACAGACAGAGGATAGTAACCTGCAGAAAATGTTTGGAAAGTCCAAACAAGGCCTAGAAGCAGAATTTAAAATGAGGTAAGATGGAGCCATAGAGAGGCAAGGAAGACTATGCGTTCCGAGTGTTAGTGAGCTTAAAGATGCTATTCTAGAGGAAGCTCACAGTTCAGCTTACGCTATGCATCCAGAAAGCACCAAGATGTATAAAACTTTGAAGGGGACGTATTGGTGGCCTGGGATGAAGCGAGAGATAGTTGATTATGTTGATAGATGTTTGATCTGCCAGCGGGTTGAACCAATTAGACAGAGGCCAGAAGGACTCATTAATCCATTGCCAGTGCCATAGTGGAAATGGGAGCATATCACTATGGATTTTCTGTTTGGATTACCACGTACTTCAAGTGGACATGATGGTATTTGGGTAATAGTAGATAGACTCACTAAGACAGCACGGTTTGTACCGATTAATGCGACATTTTCGTTTGATCAGCTTGCTAAGCTATACGTTGATAAAATTGTGAGTCAATACGGAGTGCCAGTGTCCATAGTTTCAGATAGAGATCCGAGATTTACTTCTAAGTTTTGGCCTAGCTTAAAGAAAGCTATGGGAACAAGGCTGAATTTTAGTACAGTGTTCCATCTTCAGACAGATGGGCAGTCAGAGAGGACCATCCAGACCTTAGAGGATATGTTGAGAGCATGTGTCCTTCAATTTAAGGGAAGTTGGGATACACACCTATCACTTATGGAATTCGCTTATAATAACAGCTATCAGTCAAGTATTGGCATGACACCATTTGAGGCTCTGTATGGAAGACCATGTAGAACGCCTGTATGTTGGAATGAAGTAGGAGAGCGAAAGCTGATCGGTCCTGAGTTGCTACAAGTTATTACAGACAATATTAAGGTAATCAGAGAGAATATGATGGTAGCACAAGACCGTCAGAAGAGTTATGCAGATAAGCGACGAAAGGACTTAGAATTCAAGGTCGGAGATCAAGTTTTCTTGAAGTTATCTCCGTGGAGAGGTGTCCTTCGTTTTGGCAAGAAAGGTAAACTAAGCCCTAGATATATTTTTCCTTATCCAGTAACGGGACGAGTTGGGCCAGCAGCCTACACACTGGAGTTGCCAGCAAAACTATCTCGAGTACATGATGTTTTTCATGTGTCCATGTTGAGGAAGTATATTCCAGACCCGACACGTGTTGCAAGCACAACCAGTTGAGGTGAAACAAAACATGAGTTACGTAGAGGATGCAGTTCAAATCCTCGACAGGAAAGAACAAGTCTTGAGAAACAAGACAATCCCACTCGTGAAGGTTCGTTGGAGACATCACGGAGTGGAGGAGGCAACCTGGGAATTAGAGGACCAAATGAAGAGGAAGTACCCGATGATATTCACTTAAAGACTGCTAAATTTCCAGGACGAAATTTCTTAAGGGGGAGGTAAGTTGTAAACCCGAGATCTTTCTTTTGAATATAAAAAAAAAACAAAAGAAATAATGAAAAATGATGTTTGGATTTGTTTTGTTTTTAAAAGAAACGAAAAGAAACGAAAGAAAGGGATAAAGGAAAGAAAAAGAAAAGGAAAAAGAAAAGAAAAAGAAAAATGCAAAAAGGGAAAAAGACAAAATGTTACCTTTTCCACCGTTTGCTTTATCTTCTCTCCATTTTATTTTTTATCTTTACAAACAAAAGCTGAAGCTTCGTGGGAGAAGGAGAAAGGAAGAAGAAAAAATCAATTTTCGTGATTTTGGAGCTGGAGTTGCAGAAGAAAGGAAAAGAACTCAAGGGAATTTTTATTGCAGCAAGGTGATCAACTCAGACCAGTTCTGATGTTTTGATCTTCTCGAGCTCCACAGGAAGAGGTAGGAGCTAAGGCTTAGTCTTCTTGAAAGCTAACTCATTTTTAAACAAAGTTTATGAAGGAAGCTCGAGCAAATTCTTATGTTAAATTCTTGTTTTGTTAAGAGGAAGGCGTAAGAAGTAAGTTTGTCACAAATCAGAAGCTCTAAAAGGTATGGTTCGAAAGCTTATTAAATTTCCTACAACTTTCGTGAAGGAATCGTGAGAAGAAAATAATTGGAAGATGTTGTAATCATCGGGTTAAGTTTCGGGTTGCAAAGAAATTAAATGCGGAACAAAGAAGCAGGTCATTTTAGGGTTTAAGCTATTGAGGTATTTTCAACAAATCTGTTAGGAATCTCGGTTTCATGTCTTCATATGACTTTTAGAGGTTAAAAACGAAGAGTTTGGTATAAATTACATTATTGTTGGATAAGTAATGAAGAAGTTATGGTCATGCAAAAGCAGTGCGTAAAAATCAAAATGCAGGAAAATTTGAAAGTGTGTTTTCTTGTAGTTTTAAGGTTAGAAATCATGAGCTCGAGGTTCTAATACATAGATTTAGTTTGTTTGACAGGCCAAGAGGAGATAGGTCGAGTGTATGGGCCAAGGGTGTAGTTTAACACTGTGGGTGACAAAACGAACTTTGGAAACGATCTATATGCTTGAATTACGCTTGAGAAATACAAGTTTGGCTAGAATGAAAGGGTTTCAATGTTTCTTGTTTTCTTTAACACATACTTATGAGCATTCAAGATTTCCTAGAAATGATTTCAAGTGCTCATTGTGAGCCTAAATGTTTTGATGAAATTTATACATGAGCATATGTTTATTGTTTGCCGAAATTTATGGAAATGTTATGATTTCGAGTAAGTGTGTTCTAGTAAGTATGATTTAAAGATTTCAAGTTTTTACGATGAACTAAGTGAGCTTGAGATTTAGGGAAGAAAAGATAAGCGGGTATGTTCAAATATTTTTATGTTATTTTCTGAGACTCGAATGAGTAAATAACTACGATGTTGTGCCCGAGGCTTTATAGTACCTGGTGCACATAGGTCATATTCTGTTGTCGACGTTGAGTGTACTCCGTGACAACAATGCTGTCGTGAGTGTTGGGCGAGCCCCACTACGACAAAGACAATGGGAGTGCTGGGCTTGCCCCACTACATCGTAGAGCAAATGTTGTTATTCTGGGCGTGCCCTACATTGTGTGGAACGTTATATGTTATTATAGGGATTATTAATATCGATATGCCTTATGAAATCTAATGTCATGCTTGCTGGATTTCTGAAAAAGCTACCATGATTACACGTTTACTTTTAAAACTTTGCTACAGATGCTTATGCTCATATGTTGCCAGGTGATATGATTTATGAGTTATAGATTTTATACTCAGTCACTCACTGAGCTTCATAGGTCATTCTTTCAATGTTTTCAAACTTTTCAGGTAGAGATCGAGCTCCTGGTACCTGATATCCTGCCATAGCCTGCTGGAAGCTCCTTAGGTCTTGATACTTTGTACGTGGCTGGTGTTGTATAACAAGTCCTTATGTGTTAAAGTTTATTTTGAGAGGACTATGTAGTTATAGCTGTTTGTACATTAGTGGTTGTATAAAAAGTGGTTGTTATGTTTTAAGTTGTGATGCACTTGTCGTTTAGGTTTTCAAGAGAGACTTATGAATAGTTTCTCCTTATGTATGTTTAGTAGTTGTTAAGTTTCCGATGTGTTATGTTAAAGTGTTCCATAAGCGAACATAGTATGTTTATCATGTAAAACAGGGTCAGCAAGTATATGAGAGAACTAGAACTTGAACGGTGTGTAGTGGACACAGAGGGAGGATCACGTTCGACTAAATGACCCGAACGGTCTGCAGTATATCGATAGGGTTGGAGACCTAATCTTGGATACACTGTGGATGCGGCCCGCTTTGTATTAGATACAAACGAGGTGATCTGACTCATTCATGTGGTTGACATGCGAGTGGGGGCATCTTGTGCAATGAGATTGTACAAGACCAGACCGTGAGTTATTAGACCTACTGATGTAACACTGTTGACAGTAAGGACTAATAACTTCGTAGATGACCATTAGTGACTCGACACAAAACTCAGCGCGTACATACGACTCTCACATGCTGCGCAGTGCATCCTTTGACTACAACGGGTGAGGGTGGTCACAGTTACTCGCCCAATATGCCTATCTTCTCAGGAACAGGATCAAGTAGGGAGCTGGGAACTTAACTCCGCGAGATGGAATTCACTTGTTCCCGCTTTAGGGAACCGTAGGGTTGTTCCCTTAAGTGTTGTCTCGGTGGCTTGGACAACGGGCGCCCACCTTCTCACTTGCCCGAGAAGGGTGTTGTGTATGGTTGGACCATCACAATATGTTGTTCATTAGAGGAGCAGTGGGGACTTAAGGAACAAGAGGTAGATACAAGGGTAAAACGGTAATTTGACCCAGCCGTGTCTACGAACAACCTGTGAAGGGTCGACTCATGGGCATTGGTTATACTAGTGGACACGTAATATTCTACACTGACGGGAGTGCAGCTACGGGCTATAGTGGAGTGTTACCGTAGCTAATGAATGTTGATTAATCGGGTCAAAGAGTTTGACAGGTTAATCTCGGATCATTGGAGTCGTCACTGTAGGTCCATTAGGTCCCTCGATTGGCTGAATCTAGGTTAAAAGAAGGGTTAATGTTTTGGTATGAAATTGAAGTGTTCAATTTCACTTTAAGGGCATTTATGTCATTTATATGAGATATGAATAATATAATATATAGTTTAATGTGAATGAGATTCATAATAAACTATAGGTTAGCCTAATTGTCGAATTAGGGCTAATTGGAGAAATTAATTGAGAGAAATTAAATTGGATGTGATTCAATTTAATTAAACCACAATTGTTGCAAATGTCATTTGCAATATGAGATATGAGATATCATATATTATGTGGTTATGCAAATGAGATTTGCATAACCTATGGTTGTGGTAAAGTGGTAATAATGTGGAGATTTTAACTCCATGATTATTCCACTATATAATCCCTTATTGCAATAAGGAATTAAGGCAATCTCTCATTTTTTTGGATTCTCACCCAAAAAGAAGAGAATTCTCTTTCACTTTCTCTCAACTCTCCTCCCTCTCCAAAATACCAAAAGTCCCACCACTTTCCTTCTTCCAATGTAAGAACAACCGAGAAGGTCGTAGGTGGTGTTCGGGTTTTGTTCGAGAAAGTTTTCGTTGAGATCGAGATGCACGAAGTGTTCGTGACCGAGGAAGAAACCCTGAAGAGAGTCTTCAACTAGTAAGTAGTTTTATCTTGCTGTTATTTCTTCGTTTCTTGTATGTTCAGCCTAGATCTAAAAGTTAGATCATTTTGACAAAATTCAAGTAGCGTAATGATACCATGACGATTCGATCGTCTTCCGCTGCGCGGAGATTTTCATTCCCTTCAATACGTATCAAAGCCATTTCGATTGTTCTTCGTTATGCACTATTTTTGTTAAAATAGGTGGGTAAATTGCCTTAATTTATGTGATAAATTGGTGGTTTGCAAAATGAATGTTTCGGTTTTTTGGCACTATAATAGATTTACAATTTATGTTGATGAGATCAATGTAAAGGCCCGTTGTTTTTGGGCATTTTGTTGTAAATCGAGTCTGTAAGTCCGGGTCGTTCGTGACAAGAGTTGCTGTGAAGAAATCGGAGCAGAAACGGGAAAAAATCGATGAAGAACAGCAAAGGTGTTTGCTGTTCTGTGGATGGCGTTGAGACGTTGTTCATCGGCGTCTCAACGCTATCCTTGCAGGCGCTAGCTTGGCTGCAGAGCAGCGTTGCAACGCCACGGCGTGGAGCACGCTAGCCTCAACGTTGGACGCTAGCCTCACGCTAGCCTCAACCTCAACGCTGGGCGGTTTTGCGAGTTCGTGGGCAAGTGGAGTTAGTGGGGCAGTTTTCTTCCCTTTTTTTTATTTTTAATTGTATTAAAATGTATTTATTTTATTATTTTATTATTTTATCTAATGATATTAATATATGTGTTATATTAATGTTATTTAATTAAATAATTGCCCCTAGGTGCCAAAAACTGGTCTATTTTTTCTATTTAATTATTTTATGCATGAGATGTATGATTTGATTAAGTTCTATGTGCATATTGTATGTCATATAGATTTAAAATCCCACCTTAGGTTAAACATTTCATGCATCATTTATATTATAAGAGTTATAATATATAGTATGCATGATAGGTTATAATATAAGAGTTATAATATAATTAAATGCATGTTTAATTTAATTAATATAAGTGTTATATTTTTTAGATTAAAGTATGCTCATGCATTTATATTCATGTGATGAATTATATTATGTTATAGTATATAGTTATTCATGCGATGAATGATCAAGCACTATAACATAGAAATGCATGCAACCTAAGTTAATTATTAGTTTTAAAGAGTTTAGAACTTGAATAATTAGACTTATGTTTTCTATTTTCTAATGAGATTAGAAATTACCAAATCAAAGTTTAGTCTATGAATGGAGCTTGATTAGTAACTCTGTCTAAGGAAGGTTTTGTCTAAGGCTGGGGTATTAAAGTTGACGCTTATGAACACCCCTACTCGAAATCGACACAGGGAGTGAATTCGATCCTAGATTCTTAGATTATACTTATTGTGAGTGCCGCTAATTAAAAGTGTTTTAATTAACTCACATAGACCTGAGTTATAATGTGATTATAGACTTGGGTTAATACCATATAAGAGTTATATTAGTAGACTTAGGTAAATTTTAGCCGGTTTATCTAGGTCAATCCCTATTAAAATTAAAGTGTTGAGTTGGAGGAAATAAAGTGTATGAAATACATTTGATTTTTCAATCACAAATCTCCTTTAAGTCCGCACCGTGAGATGTATACTCGGCCTCTTGGGGCAAATGGGAGCGTCCCCCTTCGGGTGGAATTTGTATAGGTCAATATCATCGTGGATGAAGAAAGTACTTATAGTGAGTGGGAGCGGGACTTGTGAAAATGAGACCCACGGTCTCTTCTTTCGATTCACACCGTGAGACGCCTATGATCCGCCTGCTAGTTTGGCCTGGACCAAACAATCCCTTCGGAGGGCTTGATCATAGGAGTCGGAACACCGTGAATTCTCGAAAGGGATACAGTTTCCTGGTTGGTTTTCCTTCTTGGTTCACCCTTCGGTGGCTGTTGTTTGGACGGATGCTTGGAAACTTAAAGATTGAGGGTGACACTCACAGAATTCGTTAAGTGCTAATGAATTCGACCGAACAATGGTAATTGGACGCCTAATGGAATAAGTGTTATTCCGGGATTAGGGTCTGATCGAGAAAGTCTCGTCCTAGAGGAGGACTGTTCTATTCACCCTTCGGTGGCGGCCATTTTAAACCTTTAGGGTATCATTTCAAAATTTTGAAATACCTAGGGATCATGAAACAATTTTGCTAAAACTTTATTGGATTTCAAAAATTTTTTGCGAGACTAACACTAAGTTTTCTTAATTTTTCAGGTTAAAACATGTCTAGCGCAATAATAGCTCTATTGGCCTCCAATAAATTAGTGGGAGATAATTACCAAATTTAGAAAAACAACATTAACACAATTTTGGTAACTGAGGACATTAAGTTCATGCTGTCTGAGGAGTGTCCTCAAATGTCAGGCTTGACTGCGTCGCGAAGTGTTCGCGATGCATACGATCGATGGATCATGTTAAATGAAAAGGCCAAGGTCTACATCATTGCCAACATGTCTGATGTTCTGGCAAAAAAGCATGAGCTGATGGTCACCGCCAAGGAGATCATGGAGTCCTTGCAGGAAATGTTTGGACAACGATCCTTTCAGTCCCAGCATGACTCGCTCAAATCGTCTTCAACGCACGACGATGAAAGAGGGGTCGTGCATGCGTAAAAACATGTTCTAGACATGATGACCCACTTTAATCTGGCTGAGATGAACGGAGCTTCGATCGACGAGTCGAGCCAAGTCAGTTTTATTATGGAGACTCTTCCGAAGAGTTTCCTTCAGTTTCGTAGCAATGCTGTTATGAACGAAATTCGCTACACTCTGACTACCCTCCTCAATGAGCTACAGAATTTCCAGTCCTTGAACAGGGTCAAGGCATCGGAATCTGAGACAAATGTTGCCTACAGGTCTTATCACAGGGGGTTCAACTTCTTGGACGAAACCTGTTGCTCCTTCACGCACGAAAGGGAAGAGAGGATGAAGAGGGGTAAAACTGACCGAGTTGGCGCCCACAAGGGCAAGAAGGTCAAGGACGTTGCAGAGAAAGGAAAGTGTTTCCACTGTAATGGGGGCGGACACTGGAAGAGGAATTGTCCCAAATTCCTGGCCGAGAGGAAGAATGAAGGTAAATGTGATTTACTTGTGACAGAAACTTGTTTAGTGGAGAGTAGTGACTCTGCCTGGATATTGGATTCGGATGCCACTAACCATGTTTGTTCTTCTTTTCAGGGGATGTATTCCTGTCAGCCGCTGCGAGAGGGTGAGGTGACTCTACGGGTTGGATTCGTGGAGCTTGTCTCTGCTGCAGCAATCAACACGGTGAAGCTACATTTTGGCACGAACGACATTTCGTTGGAAAATTTGTACATAGTTCCAGGGTTTACTAGAAACCTAGTTTCTATTTCCTGCATTTTAGAATAGTCTATTTCTGTTTCATTCCATGCTAATAAAGCGTTTATTTCCAGAAATGGTAATCTTATTTGTTCTGCTTCACTTAAGCGTAATATGTATGTTTTGAAACCTAATCCAGTCAAAAGTGTTTTGAATACTGAATTGTTTGATACTACAAAAACACGAACTAAGAAAGCGAAAGTTTCTCATAAAGAAAATGCCCATCTTTGGCATCTACGGTTAGGCCACATTAATCTCAATAGGATTGAGAAACTAGTGAAGAGTGGACTTCTAAACGAGTTGGAAGAAAACTCTTTGCCGGTGTGTGAGCCATGCCTTGAGGGCAAGATGACCAAACGTCCTTCTAGTAGAAAAGGATATAGAGCTAAAGAGCCTCTTAAGTTAGTACATTCTTACCTTTGTGGTATGATGAATGTTAAAGCTCAGAGCGGTTATGAGTACTTCGTGTCTTTCATAGACGATTACTCGAGGTATGGGTATATTTACCTAATGCACTGGAAGTCTGAAACTCTTGAAAAGTTCAAGGAGTATAAGACTGAGGTTGAGAACCTCTTAGGTAAATCGCTTAAAACACTTCGATCGGATCGAGGTGGAGAGTACATGGACAATGAATTCCAAGACTATATGATAGAACACGGAATCACGTCCCAACTCTCAGCACCTGGTATGCCACAGCAGAATGGTGTATCGCATAGGAGAAACATAACCTTGTTGGACATGGGTCGGTCGATGATGAGCTATGCTCGTCTTCCTGATTCTTTTTGGGTTACGCAGTGGAGACTGCGTCTATATTTTGAACAACGTTCCGTCGAAGAGTGTTTGTGAAACACCTTTCGAGCTCTGGAGTGGACGTAAAGGAAGTTTACATCACGTCAAAATTTGGGGATGCCCGACCCACGTGTATGTGCCAAACCCGAAAAAGTTAGAATCCCGTTCGAAATTGTGCCTATTTGTAGGTTACCCTAAAGAGACTGGGGGTGGTCTGTTTTACGATCCTAAGGAAAATAGGGTGTTTGTGTCGACAAACGCCAGTTTCCTATAGGAAGACAACGTCAGGGATCATTTACCAAGGAGTAAAATTGTGTTAAATGAAATGGATCAGCAAGAGTTGCTAATCGGGCTATTACGTCAGCAAGTGTTTTTGATCCTAGCACGTCTAGTCAAATCCGTTCCCAAGAGTTGGGAATGCCTCGACGTAGTGGGAGGGCTTTGAGACAGCCTGGTCGTTACATGGGTTTAGCTGAAACCTCAGTTCTCGCTCCTGATGATGACTGTGAGGATCCATTGACCTATGATCAGGCAATGGTTCATGTTGACAAAGACGAGTGGATTCAAGCTATGGACCAGGAAATGGAGTCTATGCAATTGAATTCTGTATGGGAGCTTGTGGATCAACCGGTTGGGGTAAAACCTATTGGTTGCAAGTGGATCTACAAGCGTAAACGTGGCGTAGTTGGGAAGGTGCAGACCTTTAAAGTCGGACTAGTGGCAAAGGGTTTTACCCAGGTTGAAGGGGTTGACTATGAGGAGACCTTTTCACCTGTTGCCAATGTAAAGTCGATCAGGATCCTTCTGGCCATTGTCGCGTATTATGACTACGAGGTATAGCAGATGGACTTCAAGACAGCCTTTCTGAATGGCAAACTTGATGAGACCATCTACAGGGACCAGCCCAAAGGGTTCATTGTCTAAGGCCAAGAGAAAAAGGTTTGTCGGCTTCATAGGTCCATTGATGGGCTAAAATAAGCTTCGAGGTCTTGGAATATAAGGTTTGATGAGGCGATCATATCTTATGGCTTTAATCAAAATGTCAACGAGCCTTGTGTCTACAAGAAAATCGTTGACAAAACTGTCGCATTTTTTGTATTGTATGTGGACGATATTCATCTCATTGGGAATGAGGTAGAATTTCTTACTGATGTTAAGAAGTGGCTTGCTTCGCAGTCCCAAATGAAAGATTTGGGAGAAACTCAGTATGTTCTAGGTATCCAGATTGTCCGAAACTGGAAGAACAGAACGCTAGCCTTGTCTCAGGCATCTTATATTGACAAGATGTTGTCTAGATATAAGATGAAGAACTCCAAGAAGGGCTTGCTGCCTTTCAGGCATGGGGTTCACTTGTCTAAGGATCAGTGTCCTAGGGCTCCTCAAGATGTTGAGGATATGAGACGGATTCCGTATGCATCGGTTGTAGGGAGCCTGATGTATGCTATGTTGTGTACTAGGCCTGACATCTGTTATGCAGTAGGAATCGTCAGTATATATCAGTAAAATCAAGGATTAGATAACTTGACAACCGTAAAGGCAATCCTCAAGTATCTTAGGAGAACGAGGAACTACAACTTAGTGTATGGCAGTGGGGATTTGATCCTTACGGGATACACGAACTCTGACTTTCAGACCGATAAGGATTCTAGGAAATCCACTTCGGGGTCAGCCTTCATTCTAAATGGTGGAGTTATAGTATGGCGAAGCATTAAGCAGGGATGTATCGCTGATTCCACTATGGAAGCGGAGTATGTTGCGGCTTGTGAAGCTGCAAAGGAAGCTGTTTGGCTTAGGAAGTTCATGACGGATTTGGAAGTTGTTCCAAATATGAACTTCTCTATCACACTGTTCTGTGACAACACTGGTGCAGTAGCCAACTCACGTGAGCCTCGGAGCCATAAGAGAGGCGAACACATTGAGCGCAAGTATCATCTGATACGGGAGATTGTGCACCGCGGAGACGTGACGGTCACGCAGATAGCGTCGAAGCAAAACCTAGTTGACCCATTTACAAAGCCCCTCACGGATAAGGTGTTCGAGGGTCACCTAGAGAGTCTAGTTCTTCGAGAGCTTCCTAACTAAGGCAAGTGGGAGATGTGTAAACGGGTATTCAATGCCCTAGTTTATTGTATTACTTCATTGTAATTTATGTACATTTCAGAAATGTATTTTCTCCACTAGCTTCGTCCAAGTGGGAGTTTGTTGGGATTTTTGTCATAATCTCGTGTTTGTAAATTACTGTTTGAAATTAATAAGAGTTATCTATTTCATCACTTTGTGTCTCGCAATATTTATAAACTTTTCCAATAAACTAAGCTTCATGGTCATTGAATTTATGAAAGAACTTGAACTTGAACGGTGTGTAGTGGACACACAGGGAGGATCACGTTCGGGTTAATGACCCGAACGGTCTACAGTATATGAATAGGGTTGGAGACCTAATCCTGGATACACTGTGGATGCGGCCCACTTTGTATTAGATACAAACGAGGTGACTTGACTCGTTCATGTGGTTAACATGCGAGTGGGGGCATCCTATGCAATGAGATTGTACAACATCGGACCGTGAATTATTACACCTACTGATGTAACACCCCTGATAGTAAGGACTAATAACTTCGTAGATGACCATTAGTGACTCGACGTGAATCCCGAGCGTATTATGGACTCCTGTTTGCGGGGGTCTGTCCTTTGACTAGTACGGGTGAGGGTGGTCACAGTTACTCGCCCAATATGCCTATTTTTTGAGGGACAGGACCAAGTAGGAAGCTGGGAACTTAACTGCACGAGATAGAATTCACTCGTTCCCGCCATTAGAGAAACTAGAGGGGTTGTTCCCTTAAGTGTTGTCACCAGGGCGGACAACGGGCGCCCACCTTCTCACTGGCCTTAGAAGGGTGTTGTGTATTGTTGGACTATCACAATATGTTGTTCATTAGATTAGTAGTGGGGACTTAAGGAACAAGAGGAAGACACAGGGGTAAAACGGTAATTTGACCAAGTCGTGTCTAAAAACAACCTCTGAAGGGTCGACTCATGGGCATTGGTTATATTAGTGGACACGTAATATTCTACATTGACGGGAGTGCAGCTACGGGCTATAGTGGAGTGTTACCGCAACTAATGAATGTTGATTAATCGGATCAAAGTGTTTGACAGGTTAATCTCGGATCATTGGAGCATGTCACTGTAGGTCCATTAGGTCCCTCGGTTGGCTCAATCTTGGTTAAAAGAAGGGTTAATGTTTTGGTATGAAATTGAAGTGTTCAATTTCACTTTAAGGGCATTTATGTCATTTATATGAGATATGAATGATATAATATATAGTTTAATGTGAATGAGATTCATAATAAACTATAGGTTATCCTAATTGTCGAATTAGGGCTAATTGGATAAATTAATTGAGAGAAACTAAATTGGATGTGATTCAATTTAATTAAACCACAATTGTTGCAACTGTGATTTGGAATATGAGATATGAGATATCTTATATTATGTGGTTATGCAAATCGTATGCAAATGAGATTTGAATAACCTATGGTTGTGGTAAAGTTGTAATAATGTGGAGATTTTAACTCCATGATTATTCCACTATATAATCCCTTCTTGCAAGAAGGAATTAAGGCAATCTCTCATTTTTTTAGATTATCACCCAAAAAGAAGAGAATTCTCTCTCACTTTCTCTCAACTCTCCTCCCTCTTCAAAACAACAAAAGTCCCACCACTTTCCTTCTTCAAAAGGAAGAACAACTGAGAAGGTCGTTGTTGGTGTTCGGGTTTTGTTCGAGAACTTTTTCGTTGAGATCGAGAAGCACGAAGTGTTCGTGACCGAGGAAGAAACCTTGAAGAGAGTCTTCAACAAGTAAGTAGTTTTATCTTGTTGTAATTTCTTCCTTTATAGTATGTTCAGCCTAGATCTAAAAGTTAGATCATTTTGACAAAATTCAAGTTGCGTAATGATAGCATGACGATTCGATCGTCTTCCGTTGCACGGGGATTTTCATTGCCTTCAATTGGTATCAGAGCCATTTTGATGGTTCTTCGTTATGCACTGTTTTTGATAAAATAGGTGGGTAAATTGTCTTAATTTATGTGATAAATTGTTTATTTGCAAAATGGGTGTTTCGGTTTTTTGGCACTAGAATAGATTTACAATTTATGTTGATGTGATCAATGTAAAGGCCCGTTGGATTTTGGCATTTTGTTGTAAATCGAGTCTGTAAGTCCGGGTCGTTCTTGGCAAGAGTTGCTGTGAAGAAATCGGAGCGGAAAGGGTGAAAATCGATGAAGAACAGCAAAGGTGTTTGCTTTTCTGTCGATGGCGTTGAGACGTTGTTCATCGTCGTCCCAACGCTATCCTTGCGGGCGCTGGATTGGCTGCAGAGCAGCGTAGCAACGCCACAGCGTGGAGCATCTTTGCCGCCGCAACGTTGACGCGGGCAACGTTACCGCCGCCACGACGTTACAACGCCGCACACCGTGAGGGCGCCTCATGGCGGTTTCGTGAGTTCTTGGGCAAGTGGAGTTAGTGGGGCAGTTTTCTTCACTATTTTTTATATTTAATTGTATTAAAATGTATTTATTTAATTATTTTATTAAATGATATTAATATAAGTGTTATATTAATGTTATTTAATTAAATAATTGCCCCTAGGTGCCAAAAACCAGTCGATTTTTGCTATTTAATTATTTTATGCATGAGATGTATGATTTAATTAACTTCTATGTGCATATTGTATGTCATATAGATTTAAAATCCCACCTTAGGTTAAACATTTCATGCATCATTTATATTACAAGAGTTATAATATATAGTTTGCATGATAGGTTATATTATAAGAGTTATAATATAATTAAATGCATGTTTAATTTAATTAATATAAGTGTTATATTTTTTAGATTAAAGTATGCTCATGCATTTATATTCATGTGATGAATTATATTATGTTATAGTATATAGTTATTCATGTGATGAATGATCAAGCACTATAACATAAAAATGCATGCAACCTAAGTTAATTATTAGTTTTAAAGAGTTTAGAACTTGAATAATTAGACTTAGGTTTTCTATTTTCTAATGAGATTAGAAATTAGGAAATCAAAGTTTAGTCTATGAATGGAGATTGATTAGTAACTCTGTCTAAGGAAGGTTTTGTCTAAGACTGGGGCATTTAAGTTGACGCTTATGAACACCCCTACTGTGAAAACCGACACGGGAGTGAATTCGGTCCGGAGATTCTTAGATTATACTTATCGTGAGTGCCGCTAATTAAAAGTGTTTTAATTAACTCACATAGACCTAAGTTATAATGTGATTATAGACTTAGGTTAATACCATATAAGACTTATATTGGTAGACTTAGGTAAATTTTAGCCGGTTTATACAGGTCAACCCCTATTAAAATTAAAGTGCTGAGTGAGAGGAAATAAAGTGTATGAGATACATTTGATTTTCCAACCACAAATCTTCTTTAAGTCCGCACCGTGAGATGTATACTCGACCTCGTGGCGCAAATGGGAGCGTCCCCCTTCGGGTGGCATTTGTATAGGTCAATATCATCGAGGATGGAGGGAGTACTTACAGTGAGTGGGAGCGGGACTTGTGAAAATGAGACCCACGATCTCTTCTTTCGATTCACACCGTGAGACGCCTATGATCCGCCTGCTAGTTTTGCCTTGACCAGGAAATCCCTTCGGAGGGTCTGATCATGGGAGTCGGAACACCGTGAATTCTCGAAAGGGATACAGTTTTCTTGTTGGTTTTTCTTCTTGGTTCACCCATCGGTGCCTATTGTTTGGATGGATGCTTGGAAACTTAAAGATTTAGGGTGACACTCACAGAATTCGTTAAGTGCTAATGACTTCGACCAAACAATGGTAATTGGACGCCTAATGGAATAAGAGTTATTCTGGGATTAGGATCTAATCGCGAAAGTCTCGTCCTAGAGGAGGAGTGTTCGTTCACCCTTCGGTGGCGGTCATTCTAAACCTTTAGGGTATCATTGCAAAATTTTGAATGACCTAGGGATCATAAAACAATTTTTCTAAAACTTGATTGAATTTCAAAAGTTTTTTTGCGAGACTAACACAAAGTTTTCGTAATTTTTCAGCTTAAAACATGTCTAGCGCAATAATAGCTCTATAGGTCTCTTATAAATTAGTGGGAGATAATTATCAAATTTGGAAAAACAACATTAACACATCTTTGGTAACTGACGACATTAAGTTTGTGTTGTCTTGGGAGTGTCCTCAGATGTCGGGCTTGACTGCGTCGCGAAGTGTTCGCGATGCATACGATCGATGGATCAGGGCCAATGAAAAGGCCAAGGTCTACATCATTGCCAGCATGTCTGATGTTCTGGCAAAGAAGCATGAGCAGATGGTCACCGCCAAGGAGATCATGGAGTCCTTGCAGGAAATGTTTGGACAACAGTCCTTTCAGGTCCGGCATGACTCGCTCAAATACGTATTCAACGCACGGATGAAAGAGGGGTCGTCTGTCCGTGAACATGTTCTAGACATGATGACCCAGTTTAATCTGGCTTAGATGAACAGGGCATCGATCGACGAGTCGAGCCAAGTAAGTTTTATTCTTGAGACTCTTCCGAAGAGTTTCCTTCAGTTTCGTAGCAATGTTGTTATGAACAAAATTAGCTACACTCTGAATACCCTCCTCAATGAGCTACAGAATTTCCAATCTTCGAACAAGGTCAAGGCATCGGAATGTGAGGCAAATGTTGCCTAAAGGTCTTATCATAGGGGTTCGACTTCTGGGACGAACCTGTTGCTCCTCCACACCCGTAAGGGAAGAAAAGGATGAAGAGGGGTAAAACTGACCGAGCTGCCGCCCACAAGGGCAAGAAGGTCAAGGACCTTGTAGAGAAAGGAAAGTGTTTCCACTGTAATGGGGGGGGACACTGGAAGAGGGACTGTCCAAAATACCTGGTCGAGAGGAAGAATCAAGGTAAATGTGATTTACTTGTGACAGAAACTTGTTTAGTGGAGAGTAAAGACTCTGCCTGGATATTGGATTCGGGCGCCACTAACCATGTTTGTTCTTCTTTTCAGGAGATTGATTCCTGGCAGCCGCTGCGAGAGGGTAAGGTGACTCTACGGGTTGGATCCGGGCACCTTGTCTCTTCTACAGCAATCGGCACGGTGAAGCTACATTTTGGCAGGAACTACATTTCGTTGGACAATTTGTACATAGTTCCAGGGTTTACTAGAAACCTAGTTTCTATTTCCTGCCTTTTAAGACAGTGTATTTCCGTCTCATTCCATGGTAATGAAGCGTTTATTTTCAGAAAGGGCAATCTTATTTGTTCTGCTTCACTTGAGCATAATCTGTATGTTTTGAAATCTAATTCGGTCAAAAGTGTTTTGAATACTGAATTGTTTAAAACTGCAGAAATACGAACTAAGAAAGCGAAAGTTTCTCGTAAAGAAAATACCCATCTTTGGCATCTACGGTTAGGCCACATTAATCTCAATAGGATTGAGAAACTAGTGAAGAGTGGACTTCTAAACGAATTGGAAGAAAACTCTTTGCCGGTGTGTCAGCCATGCCTTGAGGGCAAGATGACCAAATGTCCTTTTATTAGAAAAGGATATAGAGCCAAAGAGCCTCTTAAGTTAGTACATTTTGACCTCTGTGGTTTGATGAAAGTTAAAGCTCGGGGCGATTATGAGTATTTCGTGTCTTTCATAGACGATTACTCGAGGTATGGGTATATTTACCTAATGCACCGGAACTCTAAAACTCTTGAAATGGTCAAGGAGTATAAGACTGAGGTTTAGAACCTCATAGGTAAATCGCTTAAAACACGTCGATCGGATCGAGGTGGAGAGTACATGGACACTGAATTCCAGGACTATATGATAAAACACGAAATCACGTCCCAACTCTCAGCACTTGGTATGCAACGACAGAATGGTGTATCGGAGAGGAGAAACAGAACCTTGTTGGACATGGTTCGGGCGATGATGAGCTATGCTCGTCTTCCTGATTCTTTTTGGGGTTACGCAGTGGAGACTGCAATCTATATTTTGAACAACGTTCCATCGAATAGTGTTTTTGAAACACCTTTCGAGCTCTGGAGTGGACGTAAAGGCAGTTTACATCACTTCAAAATTTGGTGATGCCCGACCACGTGTAAGTGTCAAACCCGAAAAAGGTGGAACCCCGTTCGAAATTGTGCCTATTCGTAGGTTACCCTAAAGAGACTAGGGGTGGTCTATTTTACGATCCTAAGGAAAATAGGTTGCTTGTGTCGACAAACGCCACTTTCCAAGAGGAAGACAACGTCAGGGATCATTTACCAAGGAGTAAAATTGTGTCAAATGAAATGGACAGTACATCAACAAGAGTTGCTGATGGGGCTATTACGTCAACAAGTGTTGTTGATCCTAGCACGTCTAGTCAAATCCGTTCCCAAAAATTGGGAATGCCTCGACGTAGTGGGAGGGCTTTGAGACAGCCTGATCGTTACATAGGTTTAGCTGAAACCTCAATTGTCGCTCCTGATGATGACTGTGAGGATCCATTGACTGATGATCAGGCAATGGTTGATGTTGACAAAGACGAGTGAATTAAAGCTTTGGACCAGGAAATGGAGTCTATGTACTTCAATCCTGTATGGGAGCTTGTGGATCAACCGGATAGGGTAACACCTATTGTTTGCAAGTGGATCTACAAGCGTAAACGTGACGTAGTTCGGAAGGTGCAGACCTTCAAAGCCCGACTAGTGGCAAAGAGTTTTACCCAGGTTGAAGGGGTTGACTATGAGGAGACCTTTGCACCTGTTTCCATGGTAAAGTGGATCAGAATCCTTCTGGCCATTGTGGCGTATTATGACTACGAGGTCTAGCAGATGGACGTCAAGACAGCCTTTCTGAATGGCAAACTTGATGAGACCATCTACATGGACCAGCCCAAAGGGTTCATTGTGCAAGGCCAAGAGAAAAAGGTTTGTCGGTTTTATAGGTCCATTTATGGGCTGAAACAAGCTTCGAGGTCTTGGAATATAAGGTTTGATGAGGCGATCAAATCTTATGGCTTTAATCAAAATGTCAACGAGCCTTGTGTCTTCAAGAAAATCGTTGACAAAACTGTCCCATTTTTGGTGTTGTATGTGGACGATATTCTTCTCATTGGGAATGAGGTAGAATTTTTTACTGACGTTAAGAAGTGGCTAGCTTCGCAATTCCAAATGAAAGATTTGGGAGAAGCTCAGTATGTTCTAGGTATCTAGATTGTCCGGACCTGGAAGAACAGAACGCTAGCCTTGTCTCAGGCATCTTATATCGACAAGATGTTGTCTAGATATAAGATGCAGAACTCCAAGAAGGGCTTGCTGCCTGTCAGGCATGGGGTTCACTTGTGTAGGGATCAGTGTCCTAAGACTCCTCAAGATGCTGAGGATCTGAGACGGATTCCATATGCTTCGGTTGTAGGGAGCCTGATGTATGTTATGTTGTGTAGTAGGCCCGACATCTGTTATGCAGTAGGAATCGTCAGTAGATATCAGTCCAATCCAGGATTAGATCACCGGACAGGCGTAAAGGCAATCCTCAAGTATCTTAGGAGAACGAGGAACAACAACTTGGTGTATGGCAGTGGGGACTTGATCCTTACGGGATAGACGGACTCTGACTTTCAGACCGATAAGGATTCTAGAAAATCGACTTTGGGGTCACCCTTCATTCTGAATGGAGGAGTTGTAGTATGGTGAAGCATCAAGCAGGGATGCATCGCTGATTCCACTATGGAAGCGGAGTATGTTGCGGCTTGTGAAACTGCAAAGGAAGCTGTTTGGCTTAGGAAGTTCATGACGGATTTGGAAGTTTTTCCAAATATGAACTTGCCGATCACACTGTTCTGTAATAACAGTGGTGCAGTAGCCAACTCACGTGAGGCTCGGAGCCATAAGAGAGGCAAACACATTAAGTGCAAGTATTATCTGATACGGGAGATTGTGCACCGCGGAGACGTGACAGTCACACAGATAGCGTCGGAGCACAACGTAGCTGATCCATTTACAAAGCCACTCACGGCTAAGGTGTTTGAGGGTCACCTAGAGAGTCTAGGTCTTCGAGAGCTTCCTGACTAGGGCAAGTGGGAGATGTGTAAACGGGTATTCAATGCCCTAGTGTATTGTACTACTTCATTGTAATTTATGTACATTTCAGAAATGTATTTTCTCCACTACCTTAGTCCAAGTGGGAGTTTGTTGGAATTTTTGTCCTAATCTCGTGTTTGTAAATTACTGTTTGAAATTAATAAGAGTTATTTATTTCATCACGTTGTGTCTTGCAATATTTATAAACATTTCCAATAAACTAAGCTCCAGGGTCATTGAATTTATGAAAGAATTAGAACTTGAACGGTGTGTAATGGACACACATGGAGGATCTCGTTCGAGTTAATGACCCGAACAGTCTACAGTATATGAATAGGGTTAAAGACCTAATCCTGGATACACTGTGGATGCGGCCCGCTTTGTATTATATAGAAAAGAGGTGACCTGACTCGTTCATGTGGTTGACATGCGAGTGGGGGCATCCTATGCAATGAGATTGTACAAGATCGGACCATGAATTATTAAACCTAATAACTTCGTAGATGACCATTAGTGACTCGACCTGAATCCCGAGCGTATTACGGACCCTTGTCTGCGGGAGTCTGTCCTTTGACTAGTACAGGTGAGGGTGGTCACAGTTACTCGCCCAATGTGCCTATCTTCTCAGGAACAGGACGAAGTAGGAAGTTGGGAACTTAACTGCGCGAGATGGAATTCACTCGTTCCTGCCTTTAGGGAAACAAGAGGGGTTGTTCCCTTAAGTGCGGTCACCAGGGCTTGGACAACGGGCGCCCACCTTCTCACTGGCCCGAGAAGGGTGTTGTGTATTGTTGGACCATCACAATATGTTGTTCATTAGAGGAGCAGTGGGGACTTAAGGAACAAGAGGTAGACACAGGGGTAAAACGGTAATTTGACACAGCCGTATCTACGAACAACCTGTGAAGGGTCGACTCATGGGCATTGGTTATATCAGTGGACACGTAATATTCTACACTGACGGGAGTGCAACTACGGGCTATAGTTGAGTGTTACCGTAGCTAATGAATGTTGATTAACCGGGTCAAAGAGTTTGACAGGTTAATCTTGGATCATTGGAGCCCATCACTGTAGGTCCATTAGGTCCCTCGGTTGGCTCAATCTGGGTTAAAAGAAGGGTTAATGTTTTGGTATGAAATTGAAGTGTTCAATTTCACTTTAAGGGCATTTATATCATTTATTTGAGATATGAATTATATAATATAT
Source organism: Trichosanthes cucumerina (assembly GCA_036507285.1). Taxonomy (NCBI): domain Eukaryota; kingdom Viridiplantae; phylum Streptophyta; class Magnoliopsida; order Cucurbitales; family Cucurbitaceae; genus Trichosanthes; species Trichosanthes cucumerina. The sequence continues at coordinate 29,000,589 of CM071843.1, read as the reverse complement.
AGTTTAACGTGACTGAGATTCATAATAAACTATAGGTTAGCCTATTTGTTGAATTAGGGCTAATTGGATAAATTAGTTGAGAGAAATTAAATTGGATGTGATTCAATTTAATTAAACCACAATTGTTGCAAATGTGATTTGGAATAGGAGATATGGGATATCTTATATCATGTGGTTATGCAAGTGAGATTTGCATAACCTATGGTTGTGGTAAAGTGGTAATAATGTGGAGATTTTGACTCCATGATTATTCCACTATATAATCCCTTCTTGCATGAAGGAATTAAGACAATCTCTCATTTTTTTGGATTCTCACCCAAAAAGAAGAGAATTCTCTCTCACTTTCTCCCAACTCTCCTCCCTCTCCAAAACACCAAAAGTCCCACCACTTTCTTTCTTCCAAAAGAAGAACAACCGAGAAGGTCGTTGGTGGTGTTCGGGTTTTGTTCGAGAAAGTTTTCGTTGAGATCGGGAAGCACGAAGTGTTCGTGACCGAGGAAGAACCTTGAAAAGAGTCTTCGACAAGTAAGTAGTTTTATCTTGCTGTAATTTCTTCCTTTCTAGTATGTTTAGCCTAGATCTAAAAGTTAGATCATTTGACAAAATTCAAGTAGCGTAATGATACCATGACGATTCGATTGTCTTCCGCTGCGCGGGGATTTTCATTCCCTTCAGCCCCGCCCTGTATTAGGGTATGAGTCTAAGGTAGGACCTTAGACTTGTTGTTCATTAGAGGATCAGTGGTGCTTAAGGAACAAAGAGGTAGTCACAGGGGTAAAATGATAATTTGACCAAGTTGTGATTACGATCAACTTGTGAAGGGTCGATTCATGGGCAATGACTATATCAATGGACACAATATTATCTACAGTGAGGAGAGTGCAGCAACAAGTCTTTAGTGGAGTGACTTGTAGTTAATGAATATTGATTAACTTGATCAAAGAGTTTGATCAGTTAATCTCACATCATTGGAGCTCATGAACTGTAGGTCCATTAGATCCCTCCATTGGCTCAAAATTGTAATGTTGAGAGTATAAAGTTATGAGTGAAATTGAAGTGTTCAATTTCATACATGAGGTGTTATATCAATTATATATGATATAATTGATATAATATATATAGTTTTAATATGAATTAGATTCATATATAAACTATATACTAAAGATAAAATAAAGGAGGGGTAGGATGGTCATTTCCATCCCATTCCCCTATATATATGGTTGCATGAGATGCAACTAGGTTAAGATTTTTCTAAGCTCCCTCTTGTTGTGTTGCTGGAATAGTTCCAAAGCACACATCTCTCTAAAAACCTCACCTCTCCTAAACGAAACCCACCTTCCTCCCTCACCTAGAGAACAACGGAGAAGATCCGGTGGCGTGTCTTCGTACGTTGGAGTTCTTGTTGCTGAGATCGTTATTGTGAGAGAGTGGAGAACTTGAAGAAAGGTTCTTCAAAGGTAACGCAACCTAACCGTTACATGGGTTAATCTAAAACCCAAGTTGTTATACCAGATGTCGACTGTAAGGATCCATCGACTTATAATCAAGCGATGGTTGACATAGACAAAGACAAATGGGTCATAGCCATGGACCAAGAAATGGAGTTTATGTACTTCAATTCTATTTGGATCTTGTAGATAAACCTGATGGGGTAAAACATATAGGTTGTAAGTGGATCTACAAGAGAAAGCGTGGTGTAGATGGAAAGGTGCAAACCTTTAAAGCTAAACTAGTAGCAAAGGGTTATACCCAGGTTGAAGTGGCTGACTATGAAGAAACCTTTTCACCTGTTGCTATGCTAAAGTCAATTTGTATTCTACTTGCCATTGTCGTATATTATGACTATGTGGTATGGCAAATGGATGTCAAGAAAGCTTTTTTGAATGGCAATCTTGACGAGAACATCTACACGGACCAACCCAAAGGGTTCATTGAACGCAAAAGTTTTGCAGGCTTAAAAGCTCAATCTATGGACGGAAAACAAGCCTCTAGGTCCTGGAATATTAGATTTGATGAGGCTATCAAATTGTTTGGTTTTGATTAGAATGATGATGAAACTTGTGTCGACGAGAAAATCATCAATATTTCTGTCGCATTCCTAGTTCTATATGTTGATGATATTCTACTCATTGGGAATGATGTAGGATATCTTACTGACATTAAGATTTGGCTACGCACGCAATTCCAAATGAAAGATTTGGGTGAAGCACAGTTTTTTCTTCGGATCCAGATTGTCCAAAACCGCAAGATTAAAACACCATCCCTGTCTCAGACATCTTACATCGACAAAGTGTTGTTGAGGTTTAAGATGCAAGACTCCAAAAAGGGTTTATTGCCTTTTTTATATGGAGTTCATTTGTCTAAGGAACAGTGTCCTAAGATACCTCAAGGAGTTGAGGATATGAGATGGATTCCTTACGCATCTGCTGTTGGGAGCCTGATGTACGCCATGTTGTGTATTAGGCTTGACATTTGTTTTGTAGTTGGAATAGTCAGTAGGTATCAATCCAATCTAGGACCTATACACTAGGAAGCGGTTAAAACAATCCTTAAGTATCTACGGAGAACAAGGAACTACATGTTTGTGTATGGGGCTATGGATTTGATCCTTACAGGATACACGATTTCTAACTTTCAGACTGATAAAGATTCTCAAAAATCTACATCAGAGTCAGTTTTCACTCTTAACGGAGGAGTTGTAGTATGGTGAAGCGCAAATAGGGATGCATCGCTAATTCCACCATGGAGGCCGAATATGTAGCAGCTTGTAAAGCAGCTAAAGAAGTCGTTTGGTTAATGAAATTCATGTTAAATTTGGAAGTTCTTCCAAATATGAGTTTCCTATCAATTTATATTGTGATAACAGTGGTGCCGTGGCAAATTCAAGGGAACCCCGATGTCACAAAAGAGGAAAGCATATTGAGTGGAAATATCATCTCATCCAGGAGATGTTCATGAAGGAGACGTGATCGTCAAAAAGATAGCCTCAGAGCACAACGTTGTTGATCCTTTTACAAAGGCTCTCACGGCTAAAATATTTGAGAGTCACCTAGAAGGTCTAGGATTAGAAGTCGTCCCCAACTAGGGCTAGTGGGAGTATATTGTACAAAGGATTTAAATTGTTGGGATTTCTGTCCTAATCTCGTGTTTGTAAAATATTGTTTTGAAATTAATAAGAGTTATTCATTTCTTAACTGTGTCTCGCAATATTTTAAACCTTTCCAATAAACTAAGCTCCAGGGTCATTGAATATATAAGAAAACTAGAACTTGAACGGTATGTAGTTGACACACAAGGAGGATCACGTTCGAGTTAATGACCCGAACGGTCTACAGTATAAGGATGAGGTTGGAGACCTAATCCTGGATACACTGTGGATGCTGCCCGCTTTTTATTAGATGCAAACGAGGTGATCTGACTTGTTCATGTGGTTGACATTTGCTGGGGGCATCCTGTACAATGAGATTGTACAAGAACGGACCATGAATTATTAGACTTACTGATATAACACCGTTGACATTAAAGACTAATAAATTCATAATGACCATTAGTGACTCGACACAATCCTCGAGCGTACACGGACTCCGCATGCGGGAAGTGCATCCTTTGACTAGTTCGGGTGAGGGAGGCCTCAGTTACTTGCCCAATATGCCTATCTTCTCAAGGATAGAACCAAGTAGAGAGCTGGAAACCTAACTACGCGAGATGGAATTCACTCGTTCCCGCGTATAGGGAATCTAGAGGGGTTGTTCCCTTGAGTGGTGTCTCCAGGGCTTGGACAACGGGCGCCCACCTTCTCACTGTCCCGAGAAGTGTGTTGTGTATGTTTGGACCATCACAATATGTTGTTCATTAGAGGAGCAGTGGGAACTTAAGGAACAAGAAGTAGACACAGGGGTAAAACAGAAATTTGACCCAACCGTGTCTACGACACAACCTGTGACGGGTCGACTCATGGGCATTGGTTATATCAGTGGACACGTAATATTCTACACTGATGGGAGTACAGCTACAGGTTATAGTGGAGCGTTACTGTAGCTAATGAACATTGGTTGACCGGGTCAAAGAGTTTGACTGATTAACCTCAGATCATTGGAGTCCGTCACTGTAGGTCCATTAGGTCACTTGGTTGGCTCAATCTGGAATAAAAGAAGGGTTAATGTTTTGGCATGAAATTGAAGTGTTCAATTTCACTTTAAGAGTATTTATATCATTTATATGAGATATAGATGATATAATATATAGTTTAATATGAATGAGATTCATAATAAACTATATGTTAGCCTGATTGTTGAATCAATGGCTAAATGGAGAAATTAAATTTGATGTGATTCAATTTAATTAATACACAATTATTGAGATATGAGATATCTTATATTATGTGATTATGTAAATGAGATTTACATAACCTATAGTTGTGGTAAAATGGTAATAATGTGAAGTTTTGAACTCCATCATTCCACTATTTAAACCCCTTTGCAAAAGGGTTTTGGTAAGCTTAGTGAAGCCAAGTGGTCATTTTGGATTTTTCCCTAAGAATCCAAAAGTCATATTCTCTATACTCTCACAATTCTCTTCGCCTTCCAAAACACAAAAGGTCCCACCAACTTGCCTTCTCCAAAAGAGAACAACCAAGAAGATCTATTTTGGTAGTGTTTGGGATCCGATCGTGGGAAGAATTCATTGAGATCGAGGAGCACGAAGAATCGTGATCTGTAGGAGAGATTGCTGAATTGGTCTACAACAAGTAAGTATGTTCTTCTTCTTGTACAATTTAGCATGTTTAGCCTAAATCTAATAGTTAGATCATTTTAATAAACACATGTTGCATGATGATACCATGACGATTCGATCGTCTTCCGCTGCGCGGGGATTCTCATTCCCTTCAATTGGTATCAGAGCCATTTTAATGGTCATTCATCTATGCACTGTTTTATTAAGATTTAGGTGTGTATTTTACCATGTTTTCATGAGATGAATGTTTGGTTTGCAAAATGGATGTTTTCGGTTTTTGGCACAAGATTAGATTTACAATTATGTTGATGAGATCAATGTAAGGGCCCGTTGTTTTGGGCAATTTTGTTGTAAATCGAGTCTATAAGTCCGGGTCGTTCGTGGCAAGAGTTGCTGTGAAGAAATCGGAGCGGAAACAGGTGAAAAACCGGGGAAAAAAATGTTGTTCAGCGATGGCGTTGAGACGCCGCCTATGACGTCTCAACGCCGTGCTTACGGTCGGAGGCTCTGCAACACGATGGCGTTGCAACGCTGGGTGTAGCGTTGAGAACGCGCCTCAACGCTATGGGCGACAACGTTACAACGCCGCCTGACGTTACAACGTAACGCGTGTACGCTGCGTGCATTAAATGCAAAGCGTGGGCGGTTTTTGTTCGTTGAAATTTATTATTTTTCAGTATTATTTTGTAAAAAACGTTTTATTTTTAATTAATTTATTTATTTTATTAAATATTATTAATATAAATGTTATATTAATTTTATTTAATAAAATATTTGCCCCTAGGTGGCAATAACTGGTCCATTTTTGCTATTTAATTATTTTATGCATGAGATGTATAATTTTAATTAATTTCTATGTGCATAATGTATGACATATAGATTTAAAATCCCACCATAGGTTAAACATATTCATGCATCACATATATTATAAGAGTTATAATATAGTTTGCATGATAGGTTATGTTATAAGAGTTATAATGTAATTACTGCATATTTAATTTAATTAATATAAGTGTTATATTTTTAGATTAAAGTATGCTCATGCATTTATATTAGTGTGATGAATGATATATGTTATAGTATATAGTTATTCATGTGATGAATGTTCAAACACTATAACATAGAAATGCATGCAACCTAAGTTAATTATTAGTTTTAAAGTGTTTAGACTTGAATAATTAGACTTAGTTTTTCTAATTTCCTAATTAGATTAGAAGTTTAGGAAATCAAATATAATCTTTGAATGGAGACTGATTAGTAACTCTGTCCAAGGAAGGTTTTGTCTAAGGCTGGGGTATTTAAGTTGACGCTTGCGGAACACCCCTACCAAGAAATCGACCTGGGAGTGAATTCGGTCCGGAGATTCTTAGGTTATATTTACGTGAGTGCCGTTAATTATGTGTTAATTAATTTTCTCACATAGACCTAAGTTAATAATGTGATTATAGACTTAGGCTAAATACCATATAAGAGTTATATTGGTAGACTTAGGTACTTTTTTAGCCAATTATCTAGGTCAATCCCTATTAAAATTAAAGTACTAAGTGGGAGGAAATATAGTGTATGAGATACATTTCAATTTCCAACCACAAATCTCCTTCAAGTCCGAACCGTGAGATCTATACTCGGCCTCGTGGCGCAAATGGGAGCGTTCCCCTTCGGGTGGCATTTGTATAGGTCAATATCATCGTGGATGGAAAGAGTACTTATAGTGAGTGGGAGCGGAACTTGTGAAAACGAGACTCACAGTCTCTTCTTTCGATTCACACCGTGACACACCTATGATCTCCCTGATAGTTTGGCCTGGACCAGACAATCCGTTCGGAGGGTTTGATCATGGGAGTCGGAACACAGTGAATTCCCGAAAGGGATATAGTTTTCTGGTTGGTTTTCCTTCTTAGTTCACCCTTCGGTGGCTATTGTTAGGACGGATACTTGGAAACTTAAAGATTGCGGGTGACACTCACAGAATTCGTTAAGTGTTAATGAATTTGACCGAACAATGGTAATTGGATGCCTAATGGAATAAGAGTTATTCTGGGATTAGGGTCTGATCGAGAAAGTCTCGTCCTAGAGGAGAAGTGTTATGTTCACCCTTCGGTGGCTGTCATTTGATAACTCGTTATACGAGAGTTATTTCACTGGAATTTTAGTGCCTAATTGACTTGAATTGCATAGAATTCATTGAGCCTCGTGCTATTTTATCCCTAGAATTTGAATGTTAGTTAGAAATCTTGAACTTAAGTGGTAGGCTGTAAAAAGAATTAATGTTGATAATTCTTTTACTTTAAATTAGGAAATTTGGAAGAAACTAGCTAACAAGTAATTAAAGACCGGAATTGGAGATATCATTCAACTACTTCATGTTTAATGTAATTTATAATTGATAATGATATAAGGAATATTTTGCATGCAGGAAATGGATAAAAAATTACAAGGGCTCCTAAGGGCATTTTAGACATTTTACCGAAAGGGCAAAATGGTCTTTTACCCTTAAGGGTACTTTTGTAATTTTGAATATAGGGACACATTTTTTGGTGGAAAAGGAGACACCAAGAGATCTATCACCGGAGCATTGAGGGGGCATTCTTTTTGCGAGGAGAGCTATCGTTTTCTTTGTAGCAAAAATAGGCGGAAGAAATTGTTGGTGACATTGCTATAGCAAGACCGAGCGAGAGGGTTTGAGAGGCCAAGGAGAAGCCAATCGATAAGGGTTTGCTGCAAAACTAGGAAATTGTGGTTGTTTTTGCCAAGCAAACATTCGGGAGAGCCAATCGGGAGCGGCGAAGGCGCCGAGATTTGTTGTAGCAAACGCGAGAGACGACATCGAGAGAGTTGGCCCGCCAATTTGGTCAAGCAATCGCGCGGCGTGAGGTTGCGCGCGTCGAGTCGCCAAGAGGTTTGCTGAAGCAAGGTGCAGTTGCTGTGAAGGAGGTACCCGATAGGCCGTTTGCTGAAGCAACGTGCAGCTGCTATGAAGGAGGTACTCGATAGGCCGTTTGCTGAAGCAATTGGCTGATATGTGTTGAGAACAACCGAGCAATTGCTTTGGCTAAAGCAACCGACTTTCTCTCCGAGATCCGAGGTGTTTTGCTAGGCATTTGCTGAAGCAATTTTAGCTTTGCTGTATAATCTGACTTCCTTTCCTCTAGCACCTACTCTAATATTTTGCAAATTATCCTTGCTTTTATTGGGCTTTGTCATACACTAATTGGAGATTAATTACCTTACTGTTCTAAGCAATTTGTGTGACTGTTTTGGATTGTTTTTGCATATAAACTTCTTGATTAGTGTAAGCATGACCAATTTAAAGAAGTGTGATTTGATCCTTGCCATGAACTAATTTATCTTAGGCAAAGGTGGGTTGTGGTCAAATGCAAATTTTGGAATAAATTTATGATTAATGCCATCGATGGAGTGTATGAAATTTTAGTAATTTTAAACATTGCATGAGAATTGAAATTGGGTTTTTAATTTCTCTAGAATTCACGAACTTGAGAGAGCTAGTGAATTAGAAAACTAAAACTTCATTCTAGGGTTTTGAGTTGATTAGAGATGATTGACACACCTAGAACCTAAAATTCATGATCATAATTTAGATCTCAATTGAGAGATTGTTGATTTTAAAACTTAATGAATTTGAAGGAAATCATTTGAACACATGAATAGGTGAACTTGAAGAATTAATCACATCTTTATTCCAATTAAAGCATGAGAGATACAACCTAACCCAAGCCTACCTTTTCAATTATAGAATCACAACTTTTACTTCTAGCCTCTTGTTTGCATGTTATTATCTTCATATTCAATTTAATTGGTTTCGTGCATATTGTTTCGAGTACTTTACTTCTCTGCAACGCTAAATGCATGTTTAGATTATTTTCTAATCGCATACATTGTGTCAGAAGTATAAAGAATAATTTCAAGGACACTCACTTACTTAGATTCTGTTAGTCCTTGTGGGATCGATACTCTTATCTTATCACTTGCTGCACTGACCGTGTATACTTGCACGTCAAAGAAGAGTCAGAGTCTCATCCTAAGTTACACTAGTTTAGGATACTGATATTTTCTGCATCAAGTTTTTGGCGTCGTTGCCGGGGACTAGCTTTGAATTTTATCTGTGAGTTCTGTGAAATTTTCTTTACTTTTGAGTTTTTTTTTTTTTTTTTTTACGATTAGTCTTTTTATATATATATAATATTGCTTGAGTTGGGTTTTTCTGCATTTCAGGTACTTGGGATAGTTTATGAATGTGCGTCGTCAGTTAAACTTTGATTTTGACCCCGAAATTGATAGGACCTTTACGAAGCGGTTGAGAGAGCAAAAATTGGCCATGGTTAACCAGAATAATCCTAGAGACCCTATAGATCCTCTAGCCCAACACCATAACCCTAGAGCACCCCAAGATGTTAGAGACAATACACTCTTTAACCTTCTGGCAGGGGGTCCTACCAATGTGATAGAGCTAGCCAATGACCGAGAGCGAGCCATTAGGACCTATGCCAACCCCTTAGTGAGTGAATTGAATCCACGAATAACCAGACCCGTTATACAAGCTACTTCTTTTTAGCTAAAACCAGTTATGTTTCAAATGATTGGGCAGTTTCATGGTTTACTAGCCGAAGACCCCCATCTCCATTTGAAATCATTTCTGGGAGTAAGCGATTCCTTCATCATGCCAGGAGTCTCTTGTGACGCTATTAGATTGAGTTTATTCCCTTATTCCCTCAGGGATGCTGCAAAGAACTGGTTGAATTCGCCTCGCCAAAGTCAGATTCTCCTGAACTCCTTGGCAGAGAAAATTCCTAATTAAATATTTCCCACCCACTAGGAATGCAAGATTTAGGAATGAAATAGTAGCTTTCAACAGCTTTGATGACGAAAACACCGAGTGAGACACAGGAGAGGTTTAAGGATCTGCTATGAATGCCCCTACCATGGATTACCTCACTTTGCATCCAAATGGAGACATTTTACCATGGTTTGAACACTGCACTACTAAGCAAGTGGTGGATGCCTCTTCTAATGGAGCCTTGTTGGCCAAAACGCACAATGAGGCCTACGAGATATTAGAGAGGATCTCATCCAACAATTGCCAGTGGGCGGATGTGAGGAGAACTTCGGTAGGAAAAGCAAAAGGAGTCCTTGAGATGGACACGTTAAATTCGATAAATGCTCAAATCTCTTCCATGACTTCCATGTTGAAGACTTTGACTATGGGTAACGTGAACCAAATCTCTTCCCATGCTCCAACCCCATCTTTTGCACCTCAAGACAGTTTAGAATCCTGTGTCTACTGTGGTGAAGGACACACTTTCGTTATGCCCTTGCAACCCTGCGTCGGTCTGTTATGTAGGAAGCTCAAACCAGGGTCAATCTAGGAATAACCCATACTCGAACACCTATAACCCAGGATGGAGGAATCACCCAAATCTATCTTGGGGAGGCCAAAGCAGCAATGCCCAAGCCCCTCAAATGCAAAATAGAGTGTATCAACCACCTGGTTCTAGGAATCATGGGTATCAGAATTATGGGAATCAGGACTCTGTCCCTCAACCACAACAGAAGGCTACATCCTCCCAACAAGCTGCAGGTGATTCTTTAGAAAGTTTGTTCAAAGAATACATAGCTCGCAATGATGCTATTATTCAGAGTCAACAAGCTTCTCTAAGAAATCTTGAAATGCAAGTTGGCCAATTAGCAAATGAGCTAAAGGCAAGGCCACTGGGTACGCTTCCTGCAGATACAGAAATCCCAAAGAGAGATGAGAAGGAACATGTTCTTGCAGTAGAATTAAGGAGTGGGAAGAGGTTAGGAGAGGGTAGCAGTGAGAAAACCCAGGTATATGAACGAACTCACTCTTTTGTTGAGGAAGGGCAAGATGAGGAAATGGTAGATCCAAAACCTCGGGGAACTGATGGGATTAAGGATAAACCAGAATCCCAACAAGCCTCAACTTCCAAGGAAACAACAGTAGCAGTGCCTGAGTTCAAACCACCCCCACCACCTTATCCTCAAAGGCTGAAGAGGAAACAGAAGAAGGAAGCCCAATTCGAAAAATTCTTGGATATGCTAAAGGAAGTCCATATCAACATACCACTGATTGATGCGTTGAAGCAAATGCCCAACTACTTGAAGTTTCTCAAGGACATATGTTATGAAAAAGAGAAACTCCAAGAAATCAAAGTGGTATCGTTGAGTGAGGAGTGTAGTGCGGTGTTCAGAGATAGAATACCCCATAAGGAGAAGGATTCTTGATCTTTCACGATACCTGTGTCTATTGGTGGAAGACAGTTAGGAAGGGCGCTATGTGACTTGGGAGCTAGCAAAAACTTGATGCCTCTCTCTATTTATAAGGGATTGGGCATTGGGAAGACGAGGCCAACCACAGTGACTCTGCAGGTAGCAGACAGATCCATAGCCTACCCTGAAGGAAAAATAGAGGATATCCTGGTCCAAGTGGATAAATTCATATTCCCGGCGGATTTTATCATCCTGGACTATGAAGCTGACAAGGATGTTCCTATTATCCTGGGGCGACCTTTCCTGAAAACAGGTAGAACTGTGATAAATGTTCATGCGGGGACCATTAAGTTGAGAATGAATGATCAAGAGGTCCAGTTTAGCATCTATGATACAGTGAGGTATCCTGATGGGACAGAAAGCTGTTCTGTAATTCATTTGTTAGATGGAGTTATTTCTGAGACCGCCAACAAAGAATTGAAAGGAATCCATGAGATGAGATTTGGAGATATGAGAGAAAGTGAGTTAGAGAAGTCAGCAATAGAGGAGTTGACCCAGGGTTTGGAAGAACTAGCAGAAATAGCAAAGTTCAGAAAAATCTTTGAGTCATTAGATCTGAAGGAAGGAGAGAGACCTTCTATGATCCGCTCAGTTCAAGAACCCCCAACACTAGAACTGAAACCCTTACCCCAACACTTAAAGTATGAATTTTTAGGTGATAAGGAAACTCTTCCCATTATCATATCAGCAAGTCTATCCCGTAAGGACGAACAGTTGTTGCTTAATGTCCTTAAGCAACACAAGACGACCATAGGATGGACTCTAGCTGACATTCAAGGGATCAGTCCTTCTTATTGCATGCATAAGATTACCTTAGAGGAAGGGACTTTCAGATCCATAGAGCCCCAGAGAAGACTTAACCCAACCATGAAAGAAGTGGTGAAGAAAGAAGTCATTAAATGGCTGGATGCTGGAATTATCTACCCCATAGCGGATAGCAGTTGGGTCAGTCCAGTCCAATGTGTCCCAAAAAAGGGAGGGATGACCGTAATTATTAATGAAGCCAATGAACTCATCCCTTCTAGGGTAGTGAGCGGTTGGAGAGTTTGTATGGACTACAGGAGGCTAAACAAGGCCACCAGGAAAGACCATTTTCCTCTCCCGTTCATAGACCAAATGTTGGACAAACTGGCAGGTCAAGCCTTTTATTGTTTCCTTGATGGTTACAGTGGTTATAACCAAATAACCATTGCACCACAAGACCAAGAGAAAACAACATTCACATGTCCATATGGTACCTTTGCTTTTCGAAGGATGCCATTTGGACTATGTAATGCGCCTGCGACCTTTCAAAGGTGCATGATGGCGATTTTCTCTTACTATGTAGAAGACATCGTGGAGGTTTTCATGGATGACTTCTCGGTCTTTGGAAACTCATTTGAGGTTTGCTTAGAGAATCTGGGGAAAGTACTTCAACGTTGTGAAGAGACACACCTAGTTCTGAATTGGGAAAAGTGTCACTTCATGGTTAGAGAGGGGATTGTGTTGGGCCATAAGATATCATGCAAGGGAATAGAAGTAGATAGGGCGAAGATTGAGATTATTGAGAAATTGGAACCGCCTACAAATGTCAAGGGGGTGAGAAGTTTCCTTGGACATGCGGGGTTCTATAGGAGATTCATCAAAGATTTCTCAAAAATCTCAAAGCCACTGTGCTCTCTCCTGGAAGTCAACAAGCCTTTTATATTTAATGAGAAGTGTCTCCATGCCTTCAATGTCCTTAAGTCAGCTCTAGTCACCGCACCTATCATGTCTTCACCTGATTGGCAACTGCCATTTGAGTTGATCTGTGATGCAAGTGATTATGCTGTAGGAGTCATGCTAGGACAAAGGCAAGAGAAGGTAATACATCCAATCTATTATGCGAGTAAAACTTTGAATGAAGCTCAGATGAACTACACAACTACTGAAAAGGAGTTGTTAGCAGTAGTCCTTGCCTTTGAAAAGTTTAGACCATATCTCGTTTGTACTAAGGTGGTGGTCTACACAGATCATGCTGCCATTAGGTATCTATTGGCCAAGAAATATGCCAAACCAAGATTGATTAGATGGGTATTACTTCTGCAGGAGTTTGAAGTGGAAATTAAGGATAAAAAGGGTTCAGAGAATGTGGTGGCAGACCATTTGTCTAGGATTGAGAATTTTGAGCCCTCACCCCCACACTCACACATAAGGGATGACTTCCCTGATGAGCAACTTTTGTTAGTTGGTAAGGTCCAAAAGACCAACCCCCTTGGTTTGTTGACTATGCCAACTACCTGGCTTGCAATATCCTTCCCCCTGATCTGACAGCACAAGAGAAAAAGAGGTTCTTGCATGACTCCAAATTTTTTTTGTGGGACGATCCATGTTTATATAGACAGTGTGTAGATGGTATGATTAGGAGATGTGTGACTGAAAGTGAGATACCATCTATTCTCGAGCATTGTCATTCGTCCACTTATGGAGGCCATTTTGATGGCCAAAGTAATCGCAAACAAAGGTGTTCGATCAGCTATTATTGGCCATCTGTCTTTAAGGATGCCTATGTTTTTAGCAAGACATGTGATACATGCCAGAGGAGAGGCAATGTAGGAAAGAGAGAGGAAATGCCCTTGACATACATCTTATAGGTTGAAATCTTTGATGTTTGGGGGATTGACTTCATGGGCCCTTTTCCTCCCTCTAAGGGGAATTTGTATATCTTAATGGCAGTAGATTATGTCTCTAAGTGGGTAGAAGCCATTGCGTGCCCAAATAATGACGCCAAAATAGTGGTCAGATTCTTGCATAGGCACATATTCACGAGATTTGGGACCCCTAGAGTCTTAATTAGTGATGAGGGCTCTCATTTTGTCAATAAGGCAATGAATACCCTCCTGGCCAAGTATAATGTAAAGCACAAAATCTCCACCCCGTACCATCCACAAGCTAATGGACAAGCTGAAGTGTCCATTAGGCAGATTAAAGGAATCCTTGAGAAGGTTGTAAAACCTCAAAGAAAGGATTGGTCCTACAGGCTGGATGAAGCCTTGTGGGCATATAAGACCGCCTTTAAGACTCCCATTGGAATGTCCCCATATAGGCTTGTGTTTGGGAAGGCTTGTCACCTACCCTTAGAATTAGAGCATAAGGCATTCTGGACCTTAAAGGAGTTAAACCTAAATCTAATTGCTGCAGGAGATCTAAGGTTGCTTCAATTGAATGATTTGTATGAGCTTAGGAGATTTTCTTATGAAAATGCAAAGCTTTACAAAGAGAGAACTAAAGCTTGGCATGATAGGAAACTCATTCCAAAGACTTTCGAAGCAGGCCAAAGAGTTTTACTATTTAATTCTCGCCTCAAACTTTTTCCTGGTAAGCTTAGGTCCAGATGGTCAGGCCCTTTCACAGTGATTGAAACTCTCTCCCACGGTGCTATAAAGTTCGTTGTGAGCAGGATGGAACAGAGTTTCTTGTTAATGGGCAACGTTTGAAACACTACTTGGGTGAAGACATCCAAAGGAATATGTCCACATGGAAGTTGAGTGATGATGGAGTGTAATGAATTTAAAAAAAAAAAAATTAGCTAGGTTGTCTTTTCCCTTTTATTTGTCGTGTATGCATGATAGGAGATTTAGTTGTTCATGTAATTCTTGATTCAGTTGATTCATGTTTTGCTCCTTGTTTTATCATTTATAATTAATCTTTGATTAAGTGTCGTTAGGATGTAGAATTGAAGCATACAAAAGGTTAGAGGTAAGTATTCTTTCTTCCTTTGCTCGATCACCAAGCATGATTGCTCATTTTATTGAAAACCTTCCAACATATTAGCATGTGAATTTTCATTGTAGCATGTAATCTAGGATGAATGGAAGTGAAAAGCTATAATACAATTTTCTCTATTGTTTTAGTATAATAATATTCCTAGTTTGATGTTCTCCATTAATTCGTAATTACATGTTTTAGAAAAATGAATAAATATTGACTTTATGCTTTATTTTTGTTTTGCAGGTTGACCTATTCTAGGCTAGATGTTGTTACCCTTAGGTCAAGTAGTTGAATAAAGGATAGGAATTGGTGAAAAAAAGAAAAACAAATTTTTCTTTAGAGTCTAGTTGTTCTGCAGGGTAAAAAAAATAAAGGAATCTTAGACTTGTAACAAAAAAAAAAAAAAAAGAGAGAAAAGAAAAAAAGACTGGAGTTAGGAGAAACCAATCTAGGTCCAAGTCTAGCTCAGGCAAAATCTTTCTTAGCTCAGGAAGCTTGTTGTCCATTCGTTAGAATTTTTCTATTACCTTTCTCTCTTTCGCTTCATATTTAATCATGTGGCTACGAAGAAACAAAAGCAAGAAAGAGGCCGAAAAATTGAAGAGTGCAATGGTAGAAGTGAGCCAATCCAATTCTAGACCTTCCACCCATTCCTCCTCTTCCTCGCGGAGTAAAGGAAAGCAGGTGATTAGTGAATGGCCCTTAGAGGATGCATATCCTTTGGAGGCCCCTGAACCACCGGCACCTAAGTCCAAAGAGAAGAAAGAAAAGAAGAAGAAAGGGTACACTAGGGAAGACAATCTCGAAGTGATGAAGAAGGTATTGTGTGAGGAAGATATTCCTGAGAGATTTATCAGTGAGAGAGCAAGAACAAAATATGAGAAGTTGAAAAAAAGAGCTCATTTGCTAGAGAGAGGTTTCAACCTATGCTCAAGAGAGATTCCTCCTTTCCTATCCTAAAATATAGCAAATCTAGGTTGGGAAAAGTTTTGTAAAGAACCTGAGGCCGCCATCCCCACCATAGTTAGGGAGTTCTATGCGAACATCTATCTAGAAGAAAGGGTATCCATAGTAAGGGGTAGATATGTTCATTGGGACACGGATATCATTAACTCCATGCTCGAATTGCCTTGCCAACTTTACGGTAGGACAAATGAGTTGTTAATGGCCCCATCCGAC
Organism: Trichosanthes cucumerina; assembly: GCA_036507285.1. Taxonomy (NCBI): domain Eukaryota; kingdom Viridiplantae; phylum Streptophyta; class Magnoliopsida; order Cucurbitales; family Cucurbitaceae; genus Trichosanthes; species Trichosanthes cucumerina. The sequence continues at coordinate 28,984,641 of CM071843.1, read as the reverse complement.
ACTCGAATGAATGTCGCCCTAAGAACGGTAGGGATCAATGGGGCGAAATGGATGGTAAGCTCAACAGGAGCGAGGACTATGTTAGCTTCCTATTTAGCTCCTGAAGCACACATGTGGCTTCCTTTTGTGAAGTTGAATCTCATGCCCACTTCGCATGATTCAACAGTCTCGAGGAGTCGAATCATGCTTCTTTATGCCATCATCTCAGAATTGCAAATTGATGTAGGGAACCTAGTAGCTAGGGAAATAGAAGGGTGTGCAAAGAAAAGGAGTGGAAAAATCTTCTTCCCTAGATTAGTAACCTCTCTTTGCATTAGGGCCGGGGTTCCTTATTATATTTGGGAGGATAAAATCTTAGCTAGCGGGCCTTTAGACACCATTATGGACCACCACACCCAAGTTGGTTCAAATAAAGGAATGGGGTTAATGGTAGGTATGGATCAACTCATACACCAAAACAATGTGATGATAAGCATGATGCACCATATGCAAGATCAATCACATTGTTATTGGGAGTATGCCCAAGAAAGAGACTTAGCCTATCGAGCTGCTATGCAAGCCAACTTTCCAAACCCACATCCTAATTTTCCCGAATTTCCCCATTCCATTTTGCAGCCTTGGACACAGTGATGTGATGATGAAGAAGATGAGGTAAACAACGAGGAAGAGGAGGAAGCCCAAGAAGAGGATGACTACTACAGCAAAAAGAGGGAGGCCCTGTTCCCTTTTTCTTTTTTTTTTTTTAGTATTCTAAGTTGTTTTGCGTGTTGCCTTTTGTTTTATTTTTCGTTACAATCTGAATGTGTTGGTCTATTAAGTATGCTTTGGTTTTGTTTGTTCTAACGACTTCTTCTGCAAATTATGTGATATCTACTTGCTTCAGAACGTTTAAATGCCTTGTTTTGATTGCTGAAATCCAGACTAAGTTGATGATTCTTTAGGGTCTTCTTTAGGTATGAGATAGGTAGTTGACTCACTATGTTTAAGCAAGAAAAAATTAAGATAGTTGGTTGTTATTCCTTATTAAAATTTAGTTTATGCATGTTCATAATGATCAGAAAATTTGTTGTCTTTTGTAAATGCCTGGTTTAAAATTCAGTAACATGAAGAGTTGGGAAAATCCTGGGGGACAGAATAAGAGTTGTTGCCTGCGAGGGAATGCAGTTTTGTCTGGTGTCTCTCATAGTCTGGTTATCATAAGGGTTCTTTAGTGCCCTCATGGTTCGTGTGTGAATCAAACTAGTTAGGATTGAACTCCTAGGCCAAAAGGTTCGAAAACTAGAAGCCATGACAAGTTAGGTAACTCATACATACATTAGAGCGTTCCTAAATTAGTAAACTCCAAATTGGTGACCATTTGAAGTTTGGGGGAGTGCCCGACCTCCGTAACTCAATGAGGACATTGAGTACTCTAAGTTTTGGGGGAAGGTAAACTCTTCAGTTTTTGGTTTTTTTTTTAAAAAAAAGGGAGAAAGAAAGAGTGCGTAAACCTTCAATTTCCTTAAAACTTCGTTGGGTTTAAAAAAAAAATTATGCATATATATTTATATGTCTCAAACTTGGTGCTTGTTGTCAAGGGGTCTGGGCACTAACCATGTTGTCCTCTTGGAGCGAAGGTATCAAGCAATGAGCTTATTCCCATCGCTTAGGTGCGCTGCGCTAACCATGTGTGCCATTCTAAGAACTACGGGGCAGTCCCATTGCTTAGGTGCGCTGCGCTAACCACGTGTGCCATTCTACGAACTACGGGAAAGAAAAAAAAGAAGAGAAAATTATATATAAAAAATAAATAAATAAAAAGGAATGGTCATAAATCTGTAGTCATACGAATTTTGGAACGTGACTTATCTTCAAATATGAGTTGCCCAATTTGAATGATTTGGATTGTAGTGATTGAGCTTTATGGTAGGTGTTAAATCCCAGTTGGTTTGCTCTTGGGTATTGACATATAAGTGTGTCTAGAAAACTCTGGATGAACCACTTAGAGAGCATTGAATGAATGGTAACTCGCAGAGTAGAACATAATTCCTTAACTCTTGTTCAATTAACCCACTTGAAGTGATTTGTGGAAGGTCTCTAGAAATGTTAGGGAGCGGAACTCATTGAGGACAATGAGTAGTTCAAGTTTGGGGGTTTGATAACTCGTTATAGGAGAGTTATTTCACTGGAATTTTAGTGCCTAATTGACTTGAATTGCATAGAATTCATTGAGCCTCGTGCTATTTTATCCATAGAATTTGAATGTTAGTTAGGAATCTTGAACTTAAGTGGTAGGCTGTAAAAAGAATTAATGTTGATAATTCTTTTACTTTAAATTAGGAAATTTGGAAGAAACTAGCTAACAAGTAATTAAAGACCGGAATTGGAGATATCATTTAACTACTTCATGTTTAATGTAATTTATAATTGATAATGATATAAGGAATATTTTGCATGCAGGAAATGGATAAAAAATTACAAGGGCTCCTAAGGGCATTTTAGACATTTTACCGAAAGGGCAAAATGGTCTTTTTACCCTTAAGGGTACTTTTGTAATTTTGAATATAGGGACACATTTTTTGGTGGAAAAGGAGACACCAAGAGATCTATCGGCTGGAGCATTGAGGGGGCATTCTTTTGCGAGGAGAGAGCTATCGTTTTTCCTGTAGCAAAAATAGGCGGAAGAAATTGTTGGTGACATTGCTATAGCAAGACCGAGCGAGAGGGTTTGAGAGGGCCAAGGGAGAAGCCAATCGATAAGGGTTTGCTGCAGCAACTAGGAAATTGTGGTTGTTTTTGCTGAAGCAAACATTCGGGAGAGCCAATCGGGAGCGACGAAGGCGCTGAGATTTGTTGTAGCAAACGCGAGAGACGACATCGAGAGAGTTGGCCCGTCAATTTGCTGAAGCAATCGCGTGAGGTTGCGGGCGTCGGAGCTGCCAAGAGGTTTGCTGAAGCAAGGTGCAGTTGCTGTGAAGGAGGTACCCGATAGGCCGTTTGTTTGGCTAAACGCGTCTGCACCGCTTATGAAGGAGGTACTCGATAGGCCGTTTGCTGAAGCAATTGGCTGATATGTGTTGAGAACAACCAGAGCAATTGCTGAAGCAAAGCGCCTGACTTTCTACCGAGATCTGAGGTGTTTTGCTAGGCATTTGCTGAAGCAATTTTAGCCTGTTTGCTGTATAATCTGACTTCCTTTCCTCTAGCACCTACTCTAATATTTTGCAAATTATCCTTGCTTTTATTGGGCTTTGTCATACACTAATTGGAGATTAATTACCTTACTGTTCTAAGCAATTTGTGTGACTGTTTTGGATTGTTTTTGCATATAAATTTCTTGATTAGTGTAAGCATGACCAATTTAAAGAAGTGAGATTTGATCCTTGCCATGAACTAATTTATCTTAGGCAAAGGTGGGTTGTGGTCAAATGCAAATTTTGGAATAAATTTATGATTAATGCCATCGATGGATTTTATGAAATTTTAGTAATTTTAAACATTTCATGAGAATTGAAATTGGGTTTTTAATTTCTCTAGAATTCACGAACTTGAGAGAGCTAGTGAATTAGAAAACTAAAACTTCATTCTAGGGTTTTGAGTTGATTAGAGATGATTGACACACCTAGAACCTAAAATTCATGATCTTAATTTAGATCTCAATTGAGAAATTGTTGATTTTAAAACTTAATGAATTTGAAAGAAATCATTTGAACCCATGAATAGGTGAACTTGAAGAATTAATCACATCTTTATTCCAATTAAAGCATGAGAGATACAACCTAACCCAAGCCTACCTTTTCAATTATAGAATCACAACTTTTACTTCTAGCCTCTTGTTTGCATGTTCTTATCTTCATATTCAATTTAATTGGTTTCGTGCATATTGTTTCGAGTACTTTACTTCTCTGCAACGCTAAATGCATGTTTAGATTATTTTCTAATCGCATACATTGTATCAAAAGTAAAAAGGATTATTTCAAGGACACTCACTTACTTAGATTCTGTTAGTCCTTGTGGGATCGATACTTTTATCTTATCACTTGCTGCACTGACCGTGTATACTTGCACGTCAAAGAAGAGTCAGAGTCTCATCCTAAGTTACACTAGTTTAGGACACTGATATTTTCTGCATCATCATTCTAAACCTTTAGGGTATCATTGCAAAATTTTGAATGACCTAGGGATCATGAAATATTTTTGCTAAAATTAGATTAGTTTTCAAAAGGTTTTTGCGAGACTAATACAACGTTTTTCTTAAATTTTCATCTAAAAATGTCTGGCGCTATTATAGATTTACTTGCTTCCGATAAGTTAGTGGGAGATAATTACCAGAGCTGGAAAAACAACATGAATACAATATTGGTAACCGACAACATAAAGTTCGTGTTTGTCCGAGGAGTGTCCTCGGATGTCGGCGCGCGCGTCGTCGCGAGTTGTTCGCGATACGTACGATCGATGGATCAAGGCCAATGAAAAGACCAAGGTCTACATAATTGCCAGCATGTCTGATGTCTTGCAAAGAAGCATGAGCTGATGGTTTCCGCTAAGGAAATCATGGAGTCCTTGCAGGAAATGTTTGGACAACAGTCCTTCCTGGATATTAGATTCAGGCGCCACTAACCACGTTTGTTCTTTTTTGAGGATTGATTCTGGCGGCCGCGCGAGGGGTGAGGTGACTATACGGGTTGGATACGGGAGCTTGTCTTTCTTTGCAAAGAATCGGCATGCAGTGAAGTCGCATTTTAGCGAAGTACTTATTGTTAGACAATTTGTACATAGTTCCAGGGTTTACTAGAAACCTTGTTTCTATTTCTGTAATTGAACATCAGATTTGAGCTTTCTTTTGAATTAAATAAAGCGTTTATTTCTTTCAAAGGGAATGTTATTTGTTCAGCTTCACTTTAAAATAATCTGTATGTTTTAAAACCCAATTCGGTTAAATGTGTTTTGAATACTGAATTGTTTAAAACTGCGGAAACACGAACTAAGAAACCAAAAATTTCTCCAAAAGAAAATGCCCATCTTTGGCATCTACGGTTAGGCCACATTAATCTCAATAGGATTGAGAAACTAGTGAAGAGTGGACTTCTAAAGAGTTGGAAGAAAAATCTTTGCCAGTATGTGAGTCATGCCTTGAAGGCTAAATGACCAAACGTCCTTTTAGTGGAAAATGATATAGAACCAAAGAGCCTCTTGAGTTAGTACATTCTGACCTCTGTGGTCCGATGAATGTTAAGGCTCGGGGCGGTTATGAGTACTTCGTGTCTTTCATAGAAGATTACTCCAGATATGGGTATATTTACCTAATGCATAAGAAGTCTGAAACTCTTGAAAAGTCCAAGGAGTATAAGACTGAGGTTGAGAACCTCTTAGGTAAATCGCTTAAAACACTTCGATCGGATCGAGGTGGAGAGTACATGGACACTGAATTCCAGGACTATATGAAAGAACACGAAATTACGTACCAACTCTCAGCACCTGGTATGCAACAGCATAATCGTGTATCGGAGAGGAGAAACAGAACCTTGTTGGACATGGTTCGGTCTATGATGAGCTATGCTCGTCTCACTGATTCTTTCTGGGGGTACGCAGTAGAGACCGGTTTACATTTTGAACAATGTTCCATCAAAGAGTGTTTGCGAAACACCCTTTTAACTATGGAGTGGACGTAAAGGCAGTTTACAACACTTCAGAATTTGTTGATGCCCGGCCCATGTGATGGTGTCAAACCCGAAAAAGTTGGAACCCCGTTCGAAATTGTGCCTATTCGTAGGTTACCCTAAAGAGACTAGGGGTGGTCTGTTTTAGAATCCCAAGGAAAATAGGGTGCTTGTGTCGACAAACGTCATTTTCTTAGAACAAGACCACATCAAGGATCATTTACCAAGGAGTAAAATTGTATTGAATGAAATGAACAGTACATCAGCAAGAGTTGTCGATAGGGCTAGTACGTCAGCAAACGTTTTTGACCCTAGCAAGTCTAGTCAAATCCATTCCCAAGAGTTGGGAATGCCTCGACGTAGTGGGAGGACTGTGAGACAGCCCGATCGCCATATGGGTTTAGCTGAAACCTCAGTTGTCGCTCCTGACGATGACTGTGAGGATCCATTGACCTATGATCAGGCAATGGTTGATGATGATAAAGACGAGTGGATTAAAGCTATGGACCAAGAAATGGAGTCTATGTACTTCAATTTTGTCTGGGAGCTTGTGGATCAACCGGATGGGGTAAAACCTATTGATTGTAAATGGATCTACAAGCGTAAACGTGGCGTTGATGGGAAGGTGCAAACCTTCAAAGCCCGACTAGAGGCAAAGGGTTTTACCCAGGTTGAAGGGGTTGACTATGAGGAGACCTTTTCACCTGTTGCCATGGTAAAGTCAATCAGGATCCTTCTGGCCATCGTCGCGTATTATGACTACGAGGTATGGTAGATGGATGTCAAGACAACATTTTTGAATGGCAAACTTGATGAGACCATCTACATGGACCAGCCCAAAGGGTTCCTTGCCCAAGGCCAAGAGCAAAAGGTTTACCGGCTTCATAGGTCGATTTATGGACTGAAACTAGCTTCGAGGTCTTGGAATATAGGATTTGATGAGTCAATCAAATCTTATGGCTTTGATCAAAATGCCGACGAGCCATGTGTCTACAAGAAATCGTTGACAAAACTGTCGCATTTTTTGTGTTGTATGTGGACGATATTCTTTTCATTGGCAATGAGGTAGATTTTCTTATTGACGTTAAGAAGTGGTTAGCTTCACAATTCCCAATGAAAGATTTGGGAGAAGCTCAGTATGTTCTAGGTATCCAGATAGTCCGAAACTGAAAGAACAGAATGCTAGCCTTGTCTCAGGCGTCTTATATGGACAAGATGTTGTCTAGATATAAGATGCAGAACTCCAAAAAGGGCTTACTGCCTTTCCGGCATGGGGTTCACTTGTCTAAGGATCAGTGTCCTAAGACCCCTCAAGATGTTGAGGATATGAGACACATTCCATATGCTTCAGCTGTAGGGAGCCTGATGTATACAATGTTGTGTACTAGGCCCGACATCTGTTATGCAGTAGGAATTGTCAGTAGATATCAGTCCAATCCAGGATTAGATCACTGGACAACCGTAAAGACAATCCTCAAGTATCTTAGGAGAATAATGAACTACAGCTTAGTGTATGGGCGTGGGGATTTGATCCTTACAGAATACACGGATTTTGATTATCAGACCGATAAGGATTCTAGGAAATCCAATTCGGGGTCAGCCTTCGTCTTGAATGGAGGAGCTGTAGTATGGCGAAGAATCAAGTAGGGATGCATTGCTGATTCCACTATGGAAGCAGAGTATGTTGCGACTTGTAAAGCTGCAAAGGAAGTTGTTTGGCTTAGGAAGTTCATGACGGATTTGGAAGTTGTTCCAAATATGAACTTGCCAATCACGTTGTTCTGTGATAACAGTGGCGCAGTAGCCAACTCACGTGAGCATCGAAGCCATGAAAGAGGTAAACACATTGAGCGCAAGTATTATCTGATACGGGACATTGTGCACGGCGGAGACGTGACAGTCACGCAGATAGCATCAGAGCACAATGTAGCTGATCCATTTACAAAGACCCTCACGGCTAAAGTGTTTGAGGGTCACCTAGAGAGTCTAGGTATTCGAGAGCTTCCTAACTAGGGCAAGTGGGAGATGTGTAGACGGGTATTCAATGCCCTAGTTTATTGTATTTTTTAATTGTAACTCAAATACATTTTTTGGAAATGTATCTTCTCCACTAGCTTAGTCCAAGTGGGAGTTTGTTGGGATTTCTGTCCTAATCTCGTGTTTGTAAAATATTGTTTTGAAATTAATAAGAGTTATTCATTTCTTTAATTTGTGTCTCCCAATATTTTAAACCTTTCCAGTAAACTAAGCTCCAGGGTCATTGAATATATAAGAAAACTAGAACTTGAACAGTGTGTAGTTGACACACAAGGAGGATCACGTTCGAGTTAATGACCCGAACGGTCTACAGTATAAAGATGAGGTTGGAGACCTAATCCTGGATACACTGTGGATGCGGCTCGCTTTGTATTAGATGCAAACGAGGTGATCTGACTCGTTCATGTGGTTGACATGCGAGTGGGGGCATCCTGTACAATGAGATTGTACAACACAGGACCGTGAATTATCAGACTTACTGATATAACACCGTTGACAGTAAAGACTAATAAATTCATAGATGACCATTAGTTACTCGACCTGAATCCTGAGCGTATTACGGACTCCTGTCTGCGGGGGTTTGTCCTTTGACTAGTACGGGTGAGGGTGGTCTCAGTTACTTGCCCAATATGTCTATCTTCTCAGGGACAGACCCAAGTAGAGAGCTCGGAACCTAACTATGCGAGATGGAATTCACTCGTTCCCGTGTATAGAGAATCTAGAAGGGTTGTTCCCTTAAGTGCTGTCTCTAGGCCTTGGACAACGGGCACCCACCTTCTCACTGGCCCGAGAAGGGTGTTGTGTATGGTTGAACCATCACAATATGTTGTTCATTAGAGGAGTAGTGGGGACTTAAGGAACAAGAAGTAGACACAGGGGTAAAATGAAAATTTGACCCAGCCGTGTCTACGACACAACCTATGACGGGTCGACTCATGGGCATTGGTTATATCGTGGACACATAATATTCTACAATCGATGGAGTACACTACAAAGCATAGTAGAGTGTTCTCAGTAGCTAATGAACATTGGTTGACCGGGTCAAAGAGTTTGACTGGTTAACCTCAGATCATTGGAGTCCGTCACTCTAGGTCCATTAGGTCCCTTGGTTGGCTCAATCTGGAATAAAAGAAGGGTTAATGTTTTGGCATGAAGTTGAAGTGTTCAATTTCACTTTAAGAGTATTTATATCATTTATATGAGATATAGATGATATAATATATAGTTTAATATGAATGAGATTCATAATAAACTATATGTTAGCCTAATTGATGGCTAAATGGAGAAATTAATTGAGAGATTAAATTCGATGTGATTCAATTTAATTAATACACAATTATTGAGATGTGACATATCTTATATTATGTGATTATGTAAATGAGATTTACATAACCTATAGTTGTGGTAAAGTGGTAATAATGTGAAGTTTTGAACTCCATCATTCCACTATTTAAACCCCTTCGCAAAAGGGTTTTGGTAAGCTTAGTGAAGCCAAGTGGTCATTTTGGATTTTGCCCTAAGAATCCAAAAGTCATATTCTCTCTACTCTCTCAATTCTCTTTGCCTTCCAAAATACAAAAGTTCCCACCAACTTCCCTTCTCCAAAAGAGAACAACCAAGAAGATAGATTTTGGTAGTGTTTGGGATCCGATCGTGGGAAGAATTCGTTGAGATCAAGGAGCACGAAGAATCGTGATCTGCAGGAGAGATTGCTGAATTGGCCTACAACAAGTAAGTATGCTCTTCTTGCTGTACAATTTAGCATGTTTAGCCTAGATCAAATAGTTAGATCATTTTAATAAACACATGTTGCATGATGATACCATGACAATTCGATCGTCTTCCACTGCGCGGGGATTCTCATTCCCTTCAATTGGTATCAGAGCCATTTCGATGGTCATTCATCTATGCACTGCTTTATTAAGATTTAGGTGGGTATTTTACCATGTTTTCATGAGATGAATGTTTGGTTTGCAAAATGGATGTTTTCGATTTTTGGCACTAGATTAGATTTACAATTATGTTGATGAGATCAATATAAGGACCTGTTGTTTTGGGCAATTTTGTTGTAAATCGAGTCTGTAAGTCCGAGTCGTTCGTGGCAAGAGTTGTTGTGAAGTAATCGTAGCGGAAACAGGCGAAAAACCGAGGGGAAAACATGTTGTCTGTCGATGTCGTTGAGACGCTGCCCAACGGCGTCTCAACGCCGTGCTTACGGTCGGAGGCTCTACAGTACGATGGCGTTGCAACGCCGCTGGCGTTGAGAACGCGCCTCAACGCTGTTGACGAGAGCGTTGCAGATTAAATGCAGGCGACGTGGGCGGTTTTTGTCCGTTGAAATTTATTATTTTTCAGTTTTATTGAGTAAAAAACGTTTTGTTTTTAATTTATTTATTTATTTTATTAAATATTATTAATATAAATGTTATATTAATTTTATTTAATAAAATATTTGCCCCTAGGTGCAAATAACTGGTCCATTTTTGCTATTTAATTATTTTATGCATGAGATGTATAATTTTAATTAATTTCTATGTGCATAATGTATGACATATAGATTTAAAATCCCACCATAGGTTAAACATATTCATGCATCATATATATTATAAGAGTTATAATATAGTTTGCATGATAGGTTATGTTATAAGAGTTATAATGTAATTAATGCATATTTAATTTAATTAATATAAGTGTTATATTTTTAGATTAAAGTATGCTCATACATTTATATTCATGTGATGAATGATATTATGTTATAGTATATAGTTATTCATGTGATGAATGTTCAAACACTATAACATAGAAATGCATGCAACCTAAGTTAATTATTAGTTTCAAAGTGTTTAGAACTTTAATAATTAGACTTAGTTTTTCTAATTTTCTAATTAGATTAGAAATTTAGGAAATCAAATATAATCTTTGAATGGAGACTGATTAGTAACTCTGTCTAAGTAAGGTTTTGTCTAAGGCTGGGGTATTTAAGTTGACGCTTGCGGAACACCCCTACCTGGAAACGGACCTGGGAGTGAATTCGGTATGGAGATTCTTAGGTTATATTTACGTGAGCGCCGTTAATTATGTGTTAATTAATTTTCTCACATAGACCTAAGTTAATAATGTGATTATAGACTTAGGCTAAATACCATATAAGAGTTATATTGGTAGACTTAGGTAATTTTTTAGCCGATTATCTAGGTCAATCCCTATTAAAATTAAAGTACTAAGTGGGAGGAAATATAGTGTATGAGATACATTTCAATTTCCAACCACAAATCTCCTTCAAGTCCGCACCGTGAGATCTATACTCGGCCTCGTGGCGCAAATGGGAGCGTTCCCCTTCGGGTGGCATTTGTATAGGTCAATATCATCGTACATGGAGAGAGTACTTATAGTGAGTGGGAGCGGGACTTGTGAAAACGAGACTAACGGTCTCTTCTTTCGATTCACACCGTGAGACACCTATGATCTGCCTGCTAGTTTAGCCTGGACCAGACAATCCCTTCGGAGGGCTTGATCATGGGAGTCAGATTAAATCACATTTAATCATTTTTTACCTATAACCTATAGTTTTAATGCACATCTTATGCACATTAAATTTTAACCTATTGTTTTCAAATATGAATCACATTCACACTTGAATTTAATATTTGAACTCTTTCAAATATTTAATTTTCTCAGAAAATTTAATATGAATCATAACCATATTAAATTTATAATATATAGTTCCATTACTATATGTTATATCGTATCAATATACATTAAGTTTATTCCCTAATGAATTTGAACATTTCAAATTCTAATGATCTAAAAACCCTTTACGAGCTAGAAGGTGGACCTAATGGACCTGCAGATAAGAAGCTCCAATGAAACGAGATTGGTCGGTTAATCTCATTCACCTCCTTATCAACATTCGTTAATTGCGAGAACACTCCAATAAAATCCTGCGGCTGCACTCTTCTCCCTGCAGATATATTTCTGTGTCCACGGATATTGACCAATAACAGCAAGTTAATCCTTTACGATTGTTCGTAACACCAGCTGGGTCAAATTACCGTTTTACCACTAGGTTACATCTTGTGCCTTATGTACCAGTACTCCTCTAATGAACAATTTGTTTGTGGTCCTACCAACAAACAGAGTCCCTCTCGGGAAAATGGGAGGGTCGGGCCCTTTGTTCAAGTCCAGGAGAACCCACTTAAGGGAACATTCCTCTACTTTCCCTAGTAGGCGGGAAGGACTGAATTCCATCTAGCTAAGTTAAGTTCCTAGTCGCTCACTCTGTCTTGTCCCCAAGAAGGTAGGCATATTGAGTCGGCAAATCTGGCCACTCTCACCCATACTAGTCAAAGAAAAATCCCACGCGAACAAGAGTTCGTAACCTGCTAAGGATTGAGATCAAATTGCCTAGGTCATCCTAGTGAAATAGAATCCTAACTAGTCAACGGAGTTACATCTAGAGGTTACTATTTATTGGTCCGGTCTTATGTAATGTCATTACATAGGATATCCCCAATCACATGTCATCTACACGAACACGTTAGGATCACCGTGTTTGTATCAAATACAAAGTGGGCCACATCCATAGTTTTACCTGGGTAAGGTACCCAAACCTTATCCCCTAACTATAGACCTCTTAGGTTGTATCTCGAACCAAGATCCTTTATATGTACACTAGATTCAGTTAAAGATTCATATAACAACCTTGGATATTTATTTGATTGGATTTAGGGCTTTAATAAAGGCAAACTCGTAGATAACGAACAATAACTCTTTATTGAAATAATAACACTTTATTACATTAATTAGAACATAATTACAAATTACGAGTTTTAGGGCACAAAACCCAACAACAACGCAGACAACAGCGTTGCAACGCTGAGGAACGGTGTCACAACGACAACATTTCCTATCGACGCGGGATTTCCAAGGGTCAGCGGCGTTGCAACGCTACCCCTCAGCGTTGCAACATCACCCCGATAGAAGGCGCTTGCACATACGATGCGGGCGTTGCAACGCCGTGATGCCATTTCACAAGCAGCAGACCGGTTCAACTTCTGAGTTGGTTTTCGGTCCAGTTCGAGCAGTTCAATCCCAGTTTAAGGAGTTTTTGGACCGGTTCATGTAATAAAATTAATGCAATTTTATTATTTTGTACTTTAGGGGCCAAATTATTCCGGTTTTACAGCTTTATGTTTTTATAATTGTCATTTAGATTTTTCCCACCTTAGGATAAGCATGTTCATGCATTTTTTATTTGTATAAATGTTATATGAATATGGTAAGATGCATGATAAATTTATTTTTCATGAGTAATTATTTATAATTGTTTTGATTAGATTATATGGAAAATAAATTTCATGGAGCATGAAATTACTTAATTTAAAATAAATGTTATTTTATTTTAAGTAATTCAAATATTCAATTAGTTGAATATTTATTTATATAATTCCATTTTTTTGTTTTATAATATAGTTTCTTTATCATAGGTTAATTATTAAATTTATAAAAGTTATAAATTAAAGGGGTTTTAGAAACCATAACCTATAATAAAGAAATGCATGCAAACATAGGAACATGGGTTAAAATTTAAATTAGTTTTAAATTGTTTAAAATTAATTTAGACCTAAGTTTTAATTTCTAATAGGATTAGAAATTAGTCTTACATAGTATTTTAAATAGTTTAAAATATAGTAGGATATTAGGACTTTGGTTATAAGAGAACTCTACTGGTGAAGCTCTGCATCAAAATCAGGGTACTTAAGTGACTTGTTATGCAACACCTCCTACACGGGACCGATCAAGAACTTGAGTTGAATTAACTTTAATTCTATTTTATATCTAGGTAATTAAAATGTTTATTCACCTAGACACAAGGTTAAAACACCTAGTTATAATAGTTATAATAGGCATAGACTTAGATAGATTCTTTTAGCCAGAATCCGACTTAGTTAAACCTAAACCCTAATCATAGGAGCTTCACTAGGAGAAAACGAGATGTTCGCATCGAGTTTACTATCACGTCCTCAAGAGTTCACACCGTGAGTTCCATGCTCGGCTACGTGGCATCAATAGGGCGTCCCCCTACGGTATGTGTTTGCATGCTTCAATGCCAAGGTGAATGAGGGAAGTATCCATAGTAAATGGGAGCAGGACGCGTGCCAACATATCCTACGGTCTTCTCCATTAGGTTGAACCGTGAGATTTCTATAGTCCGCCTGCTAGGTTGTCCTTGAACAACAAAACCCTACAGATGGCTTGACTATAGGGATCGAAACACCGCGAACTCAAGAAATGGATAGGGTCTCTTAGGTTATTTGCCAACAGTTGTCTTTCTTAATAGTAGCTTGTTGGCTTGGGCCTATTGGATCTGAAAATGTTAGGGTCACATTTACAGGAAGAGTTGAGCTAGTTAACAAGTCCTTGACCGAACAAACAATAGCTAAGGACCATTGGGACATGAGATGTTCTGGTAGTGAGAATTGGATGAGAAAGTCTCAATTTAGGTAAGGAATGACTGACTACCCGACGGAGGCTTTTGTTCTAAACTCTTGAAATATCGTTGCAAAATTAAAGGTTTAATATAAACACTGGGTTTAGTTTCAACACTAGGGCTCTTTGATAATTTTGCTAAATATGATTTGTTTTACAATGGGTTAAAAGGCTTAACTAATTAGAACTATTTTGGATTTCCATCATGTTATCCTCAATAATAGCCTTACTTAAAAGCGATCGATTAACTGGTGAGAACTTTACTACGTGGAAGTCTAACTTCAATACGATTCTTGTTGTTGACGACCTATGGTTTGTACTGGCTAAGGAATGTCCTCAGGTCCCTGCTCGAAACGCTACTCAATCTTTTAAGGAGGCGTACGACCGCTGGATCAAGACCAATGATAAGGCCAAGGTCTACATTTTTGCCAGTGTTTTTGAAGTTCTAGCAAAAAGCACGAGGGCTTGGTCTCAGCTCGCGAGATCATGAGTTCGTTGCAGGATATGTTTGGACAACCGTCTGGACAACTTCGGTACGAATCCCTCAAATACGTTTATAACTCCCGTATGAAAGACGGGTCATCGGTGAGACAACACATTCTCGATCTGATGGTCCACTTCAACGTGGATGAGATTAACGGAGCGGTCATTGACGTGAAAAGTCAGGTCTCATTCATCTTGAAATCTCTTCCGAAGAGTTTCCTGCAATTCCGCAGCAATGCAATGATGAAAAAGATAAAGTATAACCTGATTACTCTCCTAAATGAACTACAAACTTTCCAGTTCTTATGAAAAATAAGGGACAGACTGATGGAGAGGCAAATCTGTTTGCCCATTCCAGAAGGTTCCATAAGGGTCATCCTCTGGGACTAAGTCATCTGGTTCAACTTCTGGGCATAAGAAGACCCAAAAGAAGAAAATAAGAAGGAAAGGGAAGGCATCTGCTGCTGACAAAGGCAAGGAAAAAGCCAAGGTTGCAGATAAAGGAAAATGTTTCCACTGCAACGTGGATGGGCATTGGAAGCGAAACTACCCAAAATACTTTGTTGAGCTTAAAGAGACGAAAGGTAAATTAGATTTGCTTATTCTTGAAACTTATTTGGTTGAAAATGATGATTTTACCTGGATACTTGATTCAGGAGTCACTAATCACGTTTGTTCTTCTTTTCAGGAAACTAGTTCCTTCAAGGAACTTGAAGAGGGTGAGATGACGATCAGGGTCATAACGGGAAACGTCGTCTCAGCTCATGCAATGGGAGATGCCAAGCTATTTTTCGAAAATAGATTTATTTTATTAAAAAATCTGTATATAGTTCATAGAATTAAGTGGAACTTAATTTCTATCTCTTGTTTAATATAACTTGGTTATTGCATTTCCTTTTCTTTGAATGAAACGTTCATTTTAAAAGAAGGTGTCAATATTTGTTCTGCTAAATTGAAAAACGACTTGTATGTACTTAAACCTAATCAAACTAAAGCAATTTTAAATCATGAGATGCTTAAAAATGCTAATATCCAACATAAAAGGCAAAGCATTTCTCCAAATAATAATACCTATCTATGGCATCTTAGACTTGGTCATATTAACCTCAACCGGATTGAGAGACTTTCTAAGATGGACTTCTAAATAAGTTAGAAGATGATTTTTTACCTCCTTGTGAATCTTGCTTGGAAGGTAAAATAACCAAGCGACCTTTTATTGGAGAAGGTCAGAGAGCCATAGAGCCCTTAGAACTTGTACATTCGGATCTTTGTGCTCCGGTGAATGTTAAAGCTCGAGTAGGGTACGAATATTTCATCTCTTTCATAGATGATTATTCGAGGTATGGTTATCTAAATCTAATGCATCACAAGTCTGAGGCTCTTGAAAAGTTCAAAGAGTATAAGGCTGAAGTAGAGAATGCATTAGGAAAAACCATTAAAACATTTCGATCCGATCGAGGTGGAGAGTATATGGATTTGAGATTCCAGGACTGTATGATAGAACATGGAATCCAATCTCAACTCTCAGCACCTAATACACCACATCCAAATGGTGTGTCAAAAAGGAGAAATAGAACATTGTTGGACATGGTTTGTTTTATGACGAGCTATGCTCAGTTGCCTGCCTCGTTTTGGAGATACACAGTAGAGATTGCAGTTCAAATCTTGAACACTGTTCCATCAAAGAGTGTTTCAGAAACACTTTTTGAGTTGTGGAAGGAGCGTAAACCTAGTTTACAACACTTCCGGATTTGGGGTTGTCTGGCACACGTGCTAGTGACAAACCCAAAGAAACTGGAACCTCGTTCAAGATTGTGCCAATTTGTTGGCTATCCCAAAGAAACGAGAGGTGATATTTTCTACGACCCACAAGAAAACTAGGTGATTGTATTGACAAACACCACTTTCTTGGAGGAAGATCACATGAGAAACCATAAACTGCATAGTAAATTAGTGCTAGATGAAGCTACAAATGAACAACCAAGAGTTGTTGATCAACCTGGACCTTCATCAAGAGTTGATGGAGGAGCCAACACCTCAAGTCAGTCTCGTCCTTCTCAATCGTTGGGAATTCCACCACGTAGTGGGAGGGTTGTTTCCCAACCTGACCGATACGTCGGTTTAGCTGAAACTCAAGTTGTCATACCTGATGACGGCGTAGAAGATCCATTGTCTTATACACAGGAAATGAATGACGTAGACAAGGACCAATGGATCAAAGTCATGGACCTTGAAATGGAGTCAATGGACTTCAATTAAGTATGTGAACTTGTAGACCATCCTGAAGGGGTTAGACCCATAGGGTGTAAATGGATCTATAAGAGAAAGAAAGATGCAGCCGGAAAGGTACAGACCTTTAAGGATAGACATGTAGCAAAGGGTTTTACCCAAAGGGAAGGAGTTGATTATGACGAAACTTTTTCCCCTTTTTCTATGCTGAAGTCTATAAGGATACATTTGTCCATAGCCGCGTTTTATGATTATGAAATTTGGCAAATGGACGTCAAGAATACCTTTTTGAATTGTAATCTTGACGAGAGCATCTATATGTCTCAACCCGAAGGGTTCATAACCCAAGGTCAGGAGCAAAACGTTTTCAAGCTCAATCGATCCATTTATGGGTGGAAACAAGCATCCAGATCTTGGAATATAAGATTTGATACCGCGATCAAGTCTTATGGCATTGACGAAAACGTTGACGAGTCTTGTGTTTACAAGAGGATCATCAACGACAAAGTAGCATTATTAGTACTTTATGTGGATGATATCCTACTCATTGGGGATGATGTAGGATACCTTACTGACATAAAAAATTTGTTGGCGACCCAATTCCAAATGAAAGATTTGGGAGAGGTGCAATATGTTCTGGGGATTCAGATCTTCAGGAACCGCAATAACAAAACGATAGAACTGTCTCAAGCGTCTTATATCGACAAAATGTTGTCCTGATATTCGATGTAGAATTCCAAGAGGGGCTTGTTTCTCTTCAGGCATGGAGTTCATCTATCTAAGGAACAGTGTTCTAAGACACCTCAAGAAGTTGAGGATATGAGACGCATTCCCCATGCCTCTACAGTAGGTAGCTTAATGTATGCTATGTTGTGCACGAGCCCAAACATTTGTTATGCAGTGGGAATAGTCAGTTGGTACCAGCCCAATCCAGGGTTAGACCACTGGACAACAATTAAAAATATTCTCAAGTATCTTAGGAAAACGAGGGACTATATGCTTGTGTATGGGTCTAAGGATTTGATCCTTACTAGATACACTGATTCTGATTTTCAGGCCGATAAGGATTCTCGAAAATCCACGTCGGGATCAGTTTTCACCCTTAACGGGAGAGCTATAGTATGGCGAAGCATCAAGCAAGGATGCATCGCTGACTCCACGATGGAGGCTGAGTATGTCGCTGGTCGTGAAGCAGATAAGGAGGTTGTTTGGCTAAGGAAATTCCTTACTAATTTGGAAGTCGTTCCAAATATGAAACTTCCCATCAGGTTATAATGTGATAACAGTGGTGCAGTAGCCAATTCAAAGGAATCTCGCAGCCATAAGCGAGGCAAGAACATCGAGAGGAAGTATCACCTGATACGAGAAATAGTGCAACGAGGAGATGTGACAGTCACGAAGATCACTTCGGAGCACAATATTGTTGATCTATTTACAAAGACTCTGACGGCTAAAGTGTTCAAGGGTCATCTGGAAAGTCTGGGTCTACGAGATATGTACATAGGCTAATCTAGGGCAAGTGGGAGATATGTAATGGGGTATATGGATGCCCTAGTTTTTTGTATTTCTATCTCTTGTAACAACTTTTTTAGATTATGATGTACCCCACTAGAGTTTTAGTTCAAGTGGGAGTTTGTTGGGTTTGTGCCCTCAAACTCGTAGTTTGTAATTATGTTCTAATTAATGTAATAAAGTTTTATTATTTCAATAAAGAGTTATTGTTCGTTATCTACAAGTTTGCATTTATTTAAACCCTAAATCCAATAAACTAAACATCCAAGGTTGTTAAATTAATCTTTAACTGAATGTAGTGTACATATAAAGGATCTCGGTTCGAGATACAACCTAAAGGGTCTATAGTTAGGGGATAAGGTTTAGGTACCTTACCATGGTAAAACTATGGATGTGGTCGACTTTGTATTTGAGACAAACACTGTGATCGTAACGTGTTCGTGTAGATGACATGTGAGTGCGGATATCCTATGTAATGAGATTACATAAGACCGGACCACGAAATAGTAACCTCTAGCTGTAACTCCGTTGACTAATTAGGTTTCTATTTCACTATGATGACCTAGGCAACTCGATCTCAATCCTGAGCAGGTTACGAACTCATATTCGCGAGGGATTGTCCTTTGACTAGTATGGGTGAGAGTGGCTAGATTCGCCGACTCAATATGCCTACCTTGTTGGGGACAAGACCGAGTGAGCGGCTGGGAACTTAACTTAGCAAGATGAAATTCACTCCTTCCCGCCTACTAGGGTAAGTAGAGGAATGTTCCCTTTAGTGGTGTCTTCGAGACTTGAACAAAGTGCTCGACCTTCTCATTGGTCCGAGAGAGATTATGTTTGTTGGTAGGACCACAAACATATTGTTCATTAGAGGAACAGAACTTTAGTGGAGTGTTCCCGCAGTTAACGAATGTTGATTGGGAGGTTAATGAGATTAAACGAGCAATCTCGTATCGTTGGAGTTTTTTATCTGTAGGTCCATTAGGTCCACCTTCTAGCTCGTAAAGGGTTCTTAGATCATTTGAATTTGAAATGTTCAAACTCATAAGGGAGTAAACTTAATGTGTATTAATTATACGATATAAAATATAGTTTTGGAACTATATATTATAAATTTAATGTGAATATGATTCATATTAAATTATATTAGAGAATTAAATATTTGAAAGAGTTCAAATATTAAATTCCAATGTGAATGTGATTCATATTTGTAAAATATAGGTTAAATTTAATGTGCATTAGATGTGCATTAAAACTATAGGTTACAGGGACATATTGATTAAATGTGATTTAATCCAAATTAAATATATGATATTTAATTTATTTTATTTAAATATGATTTAAATTAATAATTAAATATGATTTAATTATTATTTTATTATTTGAATAATAAAATGAGGGAACGTGTCATCTAGACACGTTCCCACTACCCCTCTCCTTCTCCCTATCGATAGCTTAACAGGGAGAAGGGGGTTGATGATCAACCATTGATTGATTTTGCAATAAGTGAATTGCAAACAGACAGAAGCAATAAATTCTCTCTCTCACACACAACTCCCTCTCACACTCTTCCAAATTGTTGGAATTCCTTCCCACCAAAGGAATAGGTCTAAGTAGAACTCAGAGGATAGAGTGTTATCATAGTGGTAGTGTCTTGGTGGAGAAAGCAGAGAAGTCCCTGTTGCTGAGTTGTTGATTTCTGTTGGAGCAAGGAGTTTATATTATGCGAAACTACAAAGGTATTTTGAATCCCTTTTCTAGTTTGTTCTTTTTTCCTAGAGCATGTTTGCATGTACATTTATCCACGCCTAATTAGATTAGAATTTTCATGTTTGTTCTATTTTGTCAATGTACTGGTTTTTGTTTTTAAATAAAACAATCAAGCAATTACGATCCCAAACTCGTTTTCGCTGCTCAAGGGAATCAGATCCCCATCAGCCGACTCAATAAGCCTACCTTCTAAGGGACATAACCTCGTAGGTAGCTGGGGACTTAACTATACAAGATGAAATTCACTCATTCCTACACTAAGGAATTACATAGGTTGTTCCCTTAAGAACTGACTCCAGGTTTTTAATAACAGGGCCCCGCCCTCTAAACTAACTTGAGAGGGTACGAGTCCTTGGTAGGACCTTAGAATTGTTGTTCATTAGAGGATCAGTGGTGCTTAAGGAACAAAGAGGTAATCACAAGGGTAAAACGATAATTTGACTCAGCTGTGATTACGAACAACCTGTGAATGGTCGACTTATGGGTAATGATTATATCGATGGACACAATATAATCTACAGTGAGGAGAGTGCAGCTACAAGTCTATAGTGGAGTGACTTGTAGTTAATGAATATTGATTAACTAAATCAAAGAGTTTGATCAGTTAGTCTCACATCATTAGAGCTCATAAACTGTAGGTCCATTAGGTCCCTCCGTCGGCTCATCATGGTAATATTTTTGATATAAAGTTAGGAATGAAATTGAAGTGTTCAGTTTCATATATGAGGTGTTATATCAGTTATATGTGATATAATTGATATAATATATGATTTTAATGGGAATTATATTCACATATAAACTATATAGTAATGAGAGAATAAAGGAGGGATAGGATGGTAATCTCTTGGGATCGTGATCGTGGGAGAAGGAGCACTCACCTATAGTACAACGGAGAAGATCCGGTGGTGGTTTCTTCATTCGTTCAGGTTCGAGTTGTTGAGATCGTGATCGTGGGAGAAGGAGCACTTGAAGAAAAAGTTCTTCAAAGGTAATCTCTTCCTGTCCTATGTCATATATAGCATGCTTAATCTTGTTAATTTTGATCTTGATTGAAATCCATGAGACTTAATAAGAACACGCGATTCACAATCGCTTTCGCTGCGTGATTCGATCCCTTCAATCCATATATTGTAGAACGTTTGGGTCATTAACTCGAACGTGATCCTCCCTGTGTGTCCACTACACACCGTCAAGTTCTTAGTTCTCTAATAATGCAATGACTGTGGAACTTAGTTTATTGGATTAAGTTTATGAAATATGTGGGACACAAAGTTCAAATAAATAACTCTTATTTATTTACAACTTGAAATATTACAAACTACACGAGATGAGGACACATATCCCAATACAAACCGCTCAAACCAGACAAAAAACGAACTGAACCGACAAAACCATGTTGAACCGGCCAACTTCGTTATGCCAATGCCACGTCGTTGCAACGCCGAGGACAGTGTTGCAACACCGCCACCCTCGTGCTCGCGTCCAGTATCGGGTTGGCGTACGGCGTTGCAACGCTGTTGCCCCTCAGATTCCTTGTCGATAGGGATGGATAGCGTTGCAATGCCACTCTTCAGCGTTGCAAAACTAATGAATGGCATTGCAACGCAACACATATGGGTTGCAACGTCACACGCATGGGTTGCAACGATGCTGGTGAAGAGCAAAAGACTTCTTCGAGAACATCAGCAAAACTTCAACAATTTTACACTGAATCACATCCAAACTGTCCCGAGCAACTCATAAACTTGAATACAACCTCGATATTGCATTAAATGCCCAAAAATGTAGGGGCCTTTACATTAATTTGATCAAATCAAAATTAAACTATGGCCCAATTTTCCTAAACAATTCAACAGCAAACCAATATGCAATTTCCCACCAATCAATGACTTTTTTTTTCAAACAAAACAAATACAAGAATTGTTCTGGTTCCAATTGAAGGGAATCGAATCCCCTTGAGCAGCAGAAATGTGGTTTAAATCGTAATTTGCTTGTTTTGTTTTTGTTTACTCCAAGAACTCATACATTGGCAAAACAACAGAGATAAGCAATTAGGTATAGATTAAAGCAATTACAACATGCCATGTAAGAGACTAAACTAAAAGGGAAACAAAATTTACCTTTGTAGTTTCAATTCAGCAACTCCTTGCAATTGCAATTTTACACTGCAACAGGAACTTTCACTTCTTTTCTCAGCAAGACAGTACAAACAGAGAGCACCTCCTATGTCTCTATGTTCTACTTAGATCTCTACTTGGTGGGAAGGAACTCCAACAATATGGAAGAAGAGAAAGGGAATTTTTAGGGAGAGTTCTTGTGTGAATTCAAACAATTCTCAATTGCTTTGATCGATCAGTTTCTACATTGATCCACTCTCCCAATTTATCTATCGATTAAGAGGAATAAGGGTAGTGGGAACGTGTTAAGATGACACGTTCCCTTAATTAATTTAATTAATTAAGAAATAACAAATTATTTATTTAATTAATTTAATTAATAATATAATTAAATCATGTTTAATTATATATTGATATTAATTTCAATTAAATCACATTTAACAAAAATTAAATTAAATATCATATATTTAATTATGATTAAATCACATTTAATCATTTTTCCTTTCATTTTTCCTTTAACCTATAATGTACATCTTATGCACATTAAATTTTATCCTATAGTTTTAAATATGAATCTCATTCACATTTAAATAATATTTAAACTCTTTCAAATATTTCAATTCTCACATATAATTTAATATGAATCATATTAAAATTAAATTTATAATATAAAGGTGTAATGCATGTAAAAACTTTATATTATAATGTATCTCTATACATCAATGTTAATCCTGGATTGAATTCGAACACATAAAATTTAAATGATCTAAGAACCCTTTACGAGCTAGAAGGTGGACCTAATGGACCTACATATCAGAAGCTCCAACCATACAAGATTATTCAGTTAATCTCATTAACCTCCTAATCTATATTCGTTAACTGCGGGAACACTCTTCTAAAGTCCCGCAGTTGCACTCTTCTCACTAAAGATATATTTCTGTGGCCACGGATATAGACCAACAACAACAAGTAAATCCTTCTCGAATGTTCGTAATACAAGCTGGATCAAATTACTGTTTTACCCCTAGGTTACATCTTTTGCATTAAGTCTCGGTGCTCCTCTAATGAACAACCTATTTCTGGTCCTACCAACAAACTGAAACCCCTCTCGTGCCAATCAGAGGGTCGGGCCCTTTCTTCATGTCTCGGAGACAGCACTTAAGGGAACATTCATCTACTTACCCTAATAAAGGGGAAGGAGTGAATTCCATCTTGCTAGGTTAAGTCCCTAGCTGCCTGCTCGGTCTTGTCTCTAAGAAGGTAGGCATATTCAGTCGACGAATCTTGTCACTGAAGGGAATGAAACTTCGCGCACAACGAAATACGATCGAATCGTCGTGGTAAGGTTGTACAACTAAATTTCGTTAAAATAATCTAACACTTAGATTAAGGCTAAACATGCATAAAAAGAAAGGAATACAACAAGGTTTTAGTTGCTTACTTGTTGAAGACGTTCTTCGTGCTTCCTGGAACTCAACGATCTCGAACGCTTCTCACGATCACCGATCGAACACAACCACTCGATTTCTCGGTTGTTCTTCTTTAGGAAGAAGGAAGATGGTGGGATCTTTCCTTTTGGGAGGGAGGAGAGATTGAGAGAAAGAGCTAGATTTGAGAGAGAATTGTTAAGTTGCTTTGGCGAAAAATCCAAAAACGAGCAACAACTCTTACCACCCTTTTTGCAAAAGGGGTTTGAATAATAGGGATAGGTGGAGTTGAACTCTCTACCTATTTACCATTTTCACATAACTATAGGTTATGCAAATCATATTTGCATAACCATATATTATAAGATATCTCATATCTCATTTTACAAATTACATTTGCAATTTTGTCGATTTATTAAATTGAATCACATCCAATTTAATATCTCTCAACCTAATTTCTCTAATTAGCCCTAATTAAATAATTAGGCTAATTTATAGTTTATTATGAATCTCATTCACATTAAACTATATATTATATCATATAAATGACATAAATACCTTTTAGTGAACTTGAACACTTCAATTCACACCAAAACAGTAAACCCTTCTTTTAATCAAGTTTGAGCCAACCGAGGGACCTAATGTGTAAGCCCAATCTCTTTGGAACTTCCTTATTAACAAACAACAAAAAGAAATAAGAAATAAATGTTTAAATCTTGGTTTTCCATGTTTTATAAAGAAAAGAAATGAAGTGAAAGATAAACGAAAAACAATGAAGGAAAAGCTCAAACCATTTTGGTTTGGTTTGCTTTAAAAATAATGAAGGAAATGAAATGAAAGGAATGGATATTATATTGTGTTTTGTTTTTTTAGAAAATAAAAGGAAAGAAAAGAAAAGAAAGAAAGGGATAAAGGAAAGGAAAAAGAAAAGGAAAAAGAAAAGAAAAAGTAAAAGAGAAAAAGACAAAGTTTGCCTCCTTACTTTTTAAAATGGCTTTATCTTCTCCATTTTCTTCTTCATTGATCAAAACCAAAGCTGAAGCTTCGTGGGAGAAGGAGAAAGGGAGAGAATGGAAGCCATTTTCGTGATTTTGGAGCTGGAATTGCAGAAGAAAGGAGGAGAACTCAAAGCTTAATTGTATAGCAGCAAGGTGATCAACTCAGACAAGTTCTGATGTTTTGGTCTTTTCGAGCTCAACAGGAAGAGGTAAGAGTTGAGTTTTTGATACGTGAAAGTTAACTTAATTTAGAACAAATTTTGTGAAGGAAGCTCGAGCTAATACTGAAGTTAACTTACTGTTTTGTTAAGAGGAAGACATAAGACAAAATGTGCTGTCAAATCTGGGAAGGCTCTGATGTTTTGGTTGTTCTGATCTGTCTACTTAGAGTTAGAAGCTCTAATTGTTATGGTTCGAAAGCTTATTGAATTTCCTACAATTTTCATGAAGAAATCGGGAGTAGAAAATTTCTATATAATGTTCTAAATATCAGGTTAAATTTGTTGTGCAGCAGGAAATCCGAATCTGGAACAGCAGAAATCTGTTTTGAGGAAAGTAGCTTTCGAGGTATTTCTGAACAAATCCGTTTGGAATTTCAATTTCATGTCTTCATATGATTTTTAGAGGGTTCAAAAAGGAAGACTTTGGTATAAATTACATTATTTGTGGATAACTAATGAAGAAGTTATGGCTGTCTGTAAATAGGGCAGAAAATCTGAAAATGCTGGAAATTTGAAAGTGTGTTTTCTTACAAGTTTTAAGGTCAAAAATCATGAGCTCGAGGTTCTAATGGTTGATTTGGTTTGTTTGACTGGCCAAGAGCAAATAGGTCAAGTTTACAAGCCAAGGTTCCAAATCTAATACTGTGAGTGACTCTAACTTAGAACTATGCTTGGCCTATGTTTTTCTTCAAAAACATAATTGTTGATCATTGAATCTTGTTTGAACTATTTATGTATAGCTTCATGGAGTTTCTAACATAAAGTTCATGATGGAACCTAAGCATGCTTTGAATTAGTTGTAACTATAAATCCAAGTATGAAAACTAAATTATGAAAGTATGCTTTCCTTTAGAGAATGTTTTATGTAAATCCACTTGGGAACATGTTTATGTGATAATGTGAAAATGTCAAGAAATTGTTATATGTGTTTTAAAGACATGATTTCCATGGTAAACAAAGTATGCTCTTGTTTGTTGTTAACCCCTAATACTGAAGGACCTTCGAGAAGGTATTTAGGGGGGGAAAAGAATCATGATATCCCGATACTGAAGGACAAATAGAAGGTATTCGGGAAGTAAATGATTTTACCTTGATACTGAGGACAATGAGAAGGTATTCGGGTAGTAAATGGTTTTACCTTGATACTGAAGGAAAAAGAGAAGGTATTAGGGAAAACCAAACGACCAAAGGTATTCCATGTGCACGTGAGAGAGAGAGAGGTATGAACCTTATTGGTATAAATGTAACTCTACCACCTCTATAGTTTGATGTGATATCATGTCATGTGTTTTATTGTTATGAGCTTCTATATTATTTATCTATCTACCCTCGATATGATTGTACATATCGAGTTGTGTGTTATGCAAAAGTGGTGACTTAAACCTATAGATTGGAAGCATGGTTTGTTTATGTTTACAAACAGATGTTAAGCTATTTTCTACTTATAATCTGCCATTGTTATGATTCACCTGTGAGCTTATAATGTTTAAAGATAGACACTCACTGAGCTTTTTAGCTCATTCTTTCAATGTTTTCGAACCTTTTTAGGTAGAGATCGAGCTCTCTGCACTGACATCCGGCCATAGTCCGCTAGAAGTTTCATAAGTTGTTAGTTTGTACGTGGCTGGTGTTGTATGGCAAGTCGTTATGTAGTTATAGAAGTTTTGTACATTAGCGGTTGTATAAACAATGAGTTGTCTTGTGTTGTTTTGATGCACTTGACTTTTAGTTTCCAAGAGAGACTTATGAAGGGTTTCTCCTTGTGTATGTTTAATAGTTGTCAAGCTTCATTGTGTTATGTTAAAATGTTCCATATGCGGACATAGTATGTTTATCAGAAAACAGGTCGTGGTATTGTTAAGAGGTAAACAATGTCTGCATTGGTTTCACGCCGCTTTTAGGGCTAAGTAGCGAGTAGTTCGGGAGGGTGTGACAACTTGGTATCGAGCAGTTAGCTCTATGGGAATGAGACAGGGCAAGTTTGCTCTCAGAACAAAGTAAAAGTCATAGCAATTTATTGAGTTAGTTTAGATCAAACTACTAAAGTATGGTCCAAGTAAGAATAAGAGTAAGTCCAGATTAGGGCTAAAATGCGAATAGAAGTTTTGTACTGCCTATTGCAGTTAGATATCCATAGTATGTCTAATATATTGATATGTTATTAGAGTCGTGCCACCACGTACTAGCGAGCACGCGAGGCGGGGATCGATCGGGATGGGATGGGATCCTACCCAAGGCCAATCTCGAGGGGATCTAGTGCCCCGAGAGTCCAAATCGAGGCTACGGATGAGCAACATGTTAGTTTCTCACAGAGAGGCAAAAATGAGAGAGAGCGGGGCCAAGTGATCCAAAAAAAAAGGCGTATATAATAGAACGTCTCAAGAAATTAGGAGCCACAGTGTTTGATGGTCCATAGATCCAGCTGATTCCGAGGTTTGGTTGAATATGCTACAAAATGTTTTGATGTAATGAGTTGCTCTGAGGAGCGAAGTCAAGCTAGCCACATTCCTACTAGAGAAAGAAGCAGAGGGATGGTGCAAATCGATTTTAGGCAGACGGAGTGATGCACGAACTCTGGATTGGCAAACATTCAGAGGCATATTCGAAGATAAATATTACCCTAGCACGTATCGTGAGGCAAAGAGGGATGAATTTTTAGAACTGAAGCAAGGGCCATTTTCAGTGGCTGAGTATGAGAGAAGGTATACCGAGCTTTCACGGTATGCTGATGTGATTGTGACATCTAAGAGTGACAGGTGTCAGAGATTTGAAAGAGGATTACGTCCCGAGATACATATCCAGTCACAGGCATTGCAAAGTGCGCTTACTTTTCCCTGCTGGTAAAGACTGCTCTACGTGTTGAGTAGAGTATAACAGAGGCACAAACAGTGGTGAAGCCTACTCGAGGGCCTTCAACGGCGAAAGCGATATCCATGGTCGTGGCGGCGATTTCACACACAGGTGAATGTTTTGAGTCGTCAGGACTTTAAAAGTCGAGCTGGCGGCCAAACATCGAGGCAAATGCAGGTTAGTGGTGCCTATCAGAGGCAGAGCCAAAGAGTACCTAGTCAATCTGCCAGATCCACGATAAGACCACCGACAATACAGGAGTCTGTTGCAAGTGCAACAAGGAGAACTCCATCTATAAATTGTGGTAAGAATCACCGAGGCCAATGTCTGGTTGGAGTCGATGTGTGTTACCAGTGTGGACAGCCAGGGCATTTTAAGAGGAATTGTCCACAGCTGAGAGCAGCCACACAGATGGACCAGGGATTTGGGTCCCGGACACTTGAGCAGCCAAGAGTTCCGGTGAGGTTTGCAGAGGCACCACGATGGTGCTAAATAGAAACGAAGTTGTTTTCAAGAAACCAGGATTAGCTTGAGTGGTTTTCAGGGGTGAAAGGAAGATTATTCCTACGAGCTTGATTTCAGCATTAAAAGCTGAAAAGTTGTTGAGGAATGGTTGCATGGCATTTCTTGACCACGTAGTGGAGGTGCACTAAGAAAACCTAAAACCAGAAGATGTTCTTGTGGTAAACGAATTTCTTGATGTTTTTTCCAACAGATCTTTCAGGGTTGCCACCTGATAGGGAAGTAGAGTTCACTATTGAATTGCTAACTGGAATAACACCTATTTCCTAAGCGTCGTATAGAATGGCTCCAAGTGAGCTCAAGGAATTGAAGATGCAGTTACAAGAACTAGTTAATAAAAGATACACCAGACCTAGTGTATCACCCTGGGGAGCTCCAGTATTATTTGTAAAGAACAAAGATGGTACCCTTAGATTATGCATTGATTATAGACAGTTAAACAAGTCACGATACGTAATGAGTATCCTTTACCCCGTATGGATGACTTGTTTGACCAGTTACGAGGAGCATCAATGTTTTCTATGATTGATTTGAGATCAGGATACCACAGTTAAAGGTTAGGGAATCAGATATTCCTAAGACAACATTCAAAACAAGGTACGGGCATTATGAGTTTTTAGTAATGTCGTTCGGTTTGACGAATGCACCAGCAGTTTTCATGGACCTCATGAACAGGATATTCCACCAGTATTTGGATCATTTCGTTATAGTATTTATTGATGATATACTAGTTTATTCAATTGATAGGAAAGCTCATGAGGAACATTTGAGCATTATTCTATAAACACTACGAGATAAGCAGTTGTATGTTAAATTCACCAAATGTTAGTTTTGGTTGAATCAGGTAGTGTTTCTTGAGCTTGTTGTTTCAGCAAATGGAGTTAGTGTGGATCCGCATTAAGTGAAAGTTGTGGTCAATCGGGGAGAGACCAACCAAGATGATGAGGTGCGTAGTTTCCTAGGCTTGGCGGGATACTACGGGCGGTTTGTTGAGGATTTCTCACGATTAGCATTACCATTAACAATTTTGACAAGGAAGAATGCTAAGTTTGAATGGTTAGATAAGTGTGAATGTGGTTTTCAAGAGTCAAAAAGAGGTTAGTTACAAACACCTATTCGACACTTCACCCATAAATTGAATAGAGTATGTAATTTGTTGTGACGCCTCGAGGCAAAGTTTAGGGTTTGTGCTCGTGCAAGAAGGAAAAGTAATAGCTTATGCGTCAAGACAATTGAAAAGGCACGAATGTAATTACCCTACCCATGATCTTGAGTTAGCAACAGTTGTTTTAGCACTGAAAATCTGGAGACATTACTTGTTTGGTGAAAGGTGTCATATTTACACAGATCATAAGAGTCTGAAATATATCTTTGATCATAAGGAGTTGAATGTGAGACAAAGAAGATGGTTAGAACTGATTAAAGATTATGATTGTACTATAGAATACCATCCAGGTAAGGCGAATGTGGTAGCAGATGCATTGAGTAGGAAGTCAAGACTTCCTAAGGACGTCTTGTGTGGTATTCGAGCGACATTTTTAAGTACTCTATCGGATTCTAAGGTAGTTGTGAATGCAGAGAGTTCAGGGAATCTTTTAGCTCAATTCCAGGTCAGGTCTTCACTCATAGCAAAGGTTGTGAGAAGACAACCAGAGGATAGTAACTTGCAGAAAATGTTTGGAAAGTCCAAACAGGGCCCAGAGGCAGAATTTAAAATGAGATCAGATGGAGCCATAGAGAGGCAAGGAAGACTATGTGTTCCGAGTTTTAGTGAGCTTAAAGATGCTATTCTAGAGGAAGCTCATAGTTTAGCTTACGCTATGCATCCAAGAAGCACCAAGATGTATAAGATATGGAAAGGGAACATATTGGTGGCCTGGGATGAAGCGGGAGGTAGCTGAATATGTTGATAATGTTTGATCTGCTAACAGGTTAAACCAGTTAGACAGAGACCAGGAGGACTCCTTAATCAATTGCCAGTGCCAGAATGGAAATAGGAAAATATCACTATGGATTTTCTGTTTGGATACCACGTACTTCTAGTGGACATGATGGTATTTCGGTAATAGTGGATAGACTGACTAAAACAACACGGTTTATATCGAATAAAGCGACGTCTACGCTTGATCAGCTAGCTATAGCTATACGTCGACAGAATTGTGAGTCAATACGGAGTGCCAATGTCCATAGTTTCAGATAGGGATCCAAGATTTACTTCTACGTTTTGGCCTAGCCTACAGAAAGCTATGGGGACAAAGTTGAATTTTAGTACAACATTCCATCATCAGACAGATGGTCAGTTAGAGAGGACCATCAAGACCCTAGAGGATATGTTGAGAGCACGTGTCCTTCAATTTAAGGGTAGTTGTGATACACACCTATCATTTATAGAATTAAACTTATAATAACAACTATCACCAAGTATTGGCATGGCACCATTTGAGGCTCTGTATGGAAGGTCGAGTAGAACGCCCGTATGTTAGAATGAAGTAGGAGAGCGAAAGCTAATCGGTCCTGAGTTGGTACAAGTTAGGACGGATAATATTAAGGTAATCAGAGAGAATCTGAAGGTAGTACAAGACCGTCAGAAGAGTTATGCAGATAAGCGACGAAAATATTTAGATTTCCAGGTTGGAGATCAAGTATTCTTGAAGTTATCTCCGTGGAGAGGTGTCCTTCGTTTTGGCAACAAAGGTAAGTTAAGTCCTAGATATATTGGTCCTTATCCAATGAATAGGATCGAATTAGGCCAACGACCTCTGGTGATCGAGTGACCAGTGCAGAACTATCTCGAGTACATGATGTTTTCATGTGTCCATGTTGAGAAGTATTATCCAGATCCGACGCATGTGTTGCAAGCACAACCAGTTGAGTTGAAAGAAGACATGAGTTACATAGAGGATGCAGTTCAAATCCTCGACAGGAAAGAACAAGTTTTGAAAAACAAAACGATCTCAGTCCTGAAGGTTCGTTGGAGATATCATAGAGTGGAGGAGGCAACCTGGGAATTAGAGGACCAAATGGGGAGGAAGTACCCGATGATTTTCACTTAAAGACTACTCAATTTCGAGGACGAAATTTCTTAAGGGGAGGTAAGTTGTAAGCCCAATCTCCTTGGAACTTCCTTATTAACAAACAACAAAAAGAAAGAAGAAATGAATGTTTAAATCTTGGTTTTCCATGTTTTATAAAGAAAAGAAATGAAGTGAATGATAAAAGGAAAACAAGGAAGGAAAAGCTCAAACCCTTATGGTTTTGTTTGCTTTAAAAATAATGAAGGAAATGAAATGAAAGGAATGAATATTTTATTGTGTTTTGTTTGTTTTAGAAAATAAAAAGAAAGAAAAGAAAAGAAAGAAAGGGATAAAGGACAGGAAAAAGAAAAGGAAAAAGAAAAGAAAAAGCAAAAGGGAAAAAGACAAAGTTTGTCTCCTTGCTTTTTAAAATGGCTTTATCTTCTCCATTTTCTTCTTCATTTATCAAACCCAAAGCTGAAGCTTCGTGGGAGAAGGAGAAAGGAAGAGAATGGATGCCATTTTCGTGATTTTGGAGCTAGAATTGCAGAAGAAAGGAGGATAACTCAAAGCTTAATTGTATAGCAGCAAGGTGATCAACTCAGACCAGTTCTGATGTTTTGGTCTTTTCGAGCTCAACAGGAAGAGGTAAGCGTTGAGTTTTTGATACGTGAAAGTTAACTCAATTTGGAACAAATTTTGTGAAGGAAGCTCGAGCTAATACTGAAGTTAACTTACTGTTTTTTTAACAGGAAGACAGAAGACAAAATTTGCTGTCAAATCTGGGATGGCTCTGATGTTTTGGTTGTTCTGATATGTATACTTGTAGTTAGAAGCTCTAATTGGTATGGTTCGAACGCTGATTGAATTTGCTACAACTTTCGTGAAGAAACCAGGAATAGAAAATGTCTAGATAATGTTCTAAATATCAGGTTAAATTTGTTGTGCAGCAAGAAATCCGAATCTGGAACAGCAGAAATCTGTTTTGAGGAAAGTAGCTTTCGAGGTATTTCTGAACAAATCCGTTTGGAATTTCAATTTCATATCTTCATATGATTTTTAGAGGCTTAAAAAAGGAAGACTTTGGTATAAATTAAATTATTTGTGGATAAGTAATGAAGAAGTTATGGTTGTCTGAAAACAGGGCAGAAAATCTGAAAATGCTGGAAATTTGAAAGTGTGTTTTCTTACAAGTTTTAAGGTCAAAAATCATGAGCTCGAGGTTCTAATGGTTAATTTGGTTTGTTTGACAGGCCAAGAGCAAATAGGTCAAGTTTACAAGCCAAGGTTCCAAATCTAATACTGCGAGTGACTCTAACTTAGAATTATGCTTGGCCTATGTTTTTCTTCAAAAACATAATTGTTGATCATTGAATCTTGTTTGAACTATTTATGTATAGCTTCATGGAGTTTCTAACATAAAGTTCATGATGGAACCTAAGCATGCTTTGAATTAGTTGTAACTATAAATCCAAGTATGGAAACTAAATTATGAAAGTATGCTTTCCTTTAGAGAATGTTTTATGTAAATCCACTTGGGAACATGTTTAGGTGATAATGTGAAAATGTCAAGAAATTGTTATATGTGTTTTAAAGACATGATTTCCATGGTAAACAAAGTATGCTCTTGTTTGTTGTTAACCCCTAATACTGAAGGACATTCGAAAAGGTATTTAGGGTGGGAAAAGAATCATGATATCCCGATACTGAAGGACAATGAGAAGGTATTCGGGAAGTAAATGATTTTACCTTGATACGGAAGGACAATGAGAAGGTATTCGGGTAGTAAATGGTTTTACCTTAATAATGAAGGACATAGAGAAGGTATTAGGGAAAACCAAACGACCAAAGGTATTCCATGTGCACGTGAGAGAGAGAGAGGTATGAACCTTATTGGTATAAATGTAACTCTACCACCTCTATAGTTTGATGTGGTATCATGTCATGTGTTTTATTGTTATGAGCTTCTATATTATTTATCTATCTACCCTCGATACGATTGTACATATCGTGTTGTGTGCTATGCAAAAGTGGTGACTTAAATCTGTAGATTGGAAGCATGGTTTGTTTATGTTTACAAACAGATGTTAAGCTATTTTCTACTTATAATCTGCCATTGTTATGATTCACCTGTGAGCTTATAATGTTTAAAGATAGACACTCACTGAGCTTTTTGGCTCATTCTTTCAATGTTTTCGAACCTTTTAAGGTAGAGATCGAGCTCCTGGTACCTGACATCCTGCCATAGTCTGATGGAAGTTTCATAAGTTGTTAGTTTGTACGTGGCTGGTGTTGTATGGCAAGTGGTTATGTAGTTATAGAAGTTTTGTACATTAGCGGTTGTATAAACAATGAGTTGTCTTGTGTTGTTTTGATGCACTTGACTTTTAGTTTCCAAGAGAGACTTATGAAGGGTTTCTCCTTGTGTATGTTTAATAGTTGTCAAGTTTCTGCTGTGTTATGTTAATATGTTCCATATGCGGACATAGTATGTTTATCAGAAAAACAGGGTCAGCAGGTATTGTTAAGAGGTAAACAATGTCTGTCGGTTTCACGCCGCCTTTCGGGCTAAGTAGCAGGTAGTTCGGGAGGGGGTGTGACATAATGGACCTACAGTGACGAGTTCTAATGATCCGAGATTAACCTATCAAACTCTATGTCCGGGTTAATCAACCTTCATTAGCTACGATAACACTCCACTAAAGTCCGTAGCTACACTCCCGTCAGTGTAAGAAATTATGTGTCCCCTAATATAACCAAATGAGTAGACCCTTCACACGTTGTTCATAGACACTGTTGGGTCAAATTACTATTTTACCCCTCTGTCTACTTCTTGCTCTTTAAGTCCCCAGTGCTCCTCTAATGAACAACAATCTTGAAATGGTCCAACCATACACAACAACCCTCTCAAGGAAGTGAGAGGGTGGGCGCCCTTTGTCCAAGCCCTGGAGACAACATTTAAGGGAACAATCCCTCTAGGTTCCCTAAAGGTGGGAACGAGTGAATTCTATCTCGCATAGTTAAGTTTCCAGCTCCCTACTTGGTCATGTCCTTGAGAAGATAGGCATATTGGGTGAGTAACTATGACCACCCTCACCCTGCTTGTGAAAGAAAGGATTGACACCCCACGATGTGAGTCCGTAACACGCTCGTGATTGGTCGAGTCACTAATGGTCATCTCACGAAGTTATTAGTCCTTACGATAGCGGTGTTACATCGATGGGGTCTAATAATTCACGATCCAGTCTTGTACAATCTCATTGTACAGGATGTCCCGACTCGCATGTCAACCACATGAACGAGTCAGATCACCACGTTTGTTCTTAATACAAAGCAAGTCGTATCCACCGTGTATCCAGGATTTGGTCTCCAACCCCATCCATATACTCTAGACCGTTTGGGTCATTTACTCAAACGTGATCTTCCATGTGTGTCCAAAACACAGCGTTCATGTTCTAGTTCGCTCATATATTCAATGACCCTAGAGCTTAGTTTATTGGTCAAAGTTTGTATAAAATGCGAGACACAAAAGATGAAATAAATAACTCTTTATTAATTTTAAATAAATATTTAAAACAGAACGAGATTATAACAAACATCTCAACAAACTCCCACTTGGACCAAGCTAGTGGAGAAAATACATTTTTGAAATGTACATAAATTATAATGAAGTAATACAATAAACTAGGGCATTGAATACCCGTTTACATATCTCCCACTTGCCCTAGTCAGGAAGTACTCGAAGACATAGACTCTCTAGGTCACCCTCAAACACCTTAGCCTTGATGGGCTTTGTAAATGGATCAGCTATGTTGTGCTCCGACGCTATCTGCGTGACTGTCACGTCGCCGCGGTGCACAATCTCACGTATCAAATGATACTTCCGCTTATTGTGTTTGCCTCTCTTATGGCTCCGAGGCTCCCTAGAGTTGGCTACTGCATCAGTGTTGTCAAAAAACAGTGTGATCGACGAGTTCATATTTGGAGCAACTTCCAAATCTGTCATGAACTTCCTTAGCCAAACAGCTTCCTTCGCAGCTTCACAAGCCGCAACGTACTTTGCTTCCATAGTGGAATCAGCGATGCATCCTAGCTTGATTGGATTGATATCTACTGACAATGCCTACTGCATAACAGATGTCGGGCCTAGTACAAAGCATGGCATACACGAGGCTCCCTACAGCTGAAGCATAGGGGATCCGTCTCATATCCTTAACATCTTGAGGAGTCTTAGGACACTAATCCTCAGACAAGTGAATCCCGTGCCTGAAAGGCAGCAAGCCCTTCTTGGAGTTCTGCATCTTATATCTAGACAACATCTTGTCAATATAAGACGCTTGAGAAATGGCCAGCGTTCTATTCTTCCAGTTCCGGACTATCTGGATACCTAGAATATACTTTTCTCTTCCCAAATTTTTCATTTGGAATTGCGAAGCTAGCCATTTCTTTACATTAGTAAGAAATCCTATCCCATTCCCAATGAAAGGATATCATCCACGTATAATATAAGAAATGCGACAGTTTTGTCGATGATTTTCTTGTAGACACAAGGCTCGTCAACATTCTGATCAAAGCCATAAGATTTGATTGCCTCATCAAACCTTATATTCAAAGACCTCGAGGCTTGTTTCAGTTCATAAATAGACCTATGAAGCCGACAAACTTTTTGTTCTTGGCCTTGGGTTTTGAACCCCTTGGGTTGGTCCTTATAGACAGTTTCATGAAGGTTGCCATTCAGCAGGGCGGCCTTGACATCCATCTGCCATCCCTCGTAGTCATAATACGCGGCAATGGCCAGAAGGATCCTGATCGACTTTACCATGCCAACAGGTGAAAAGGCTTCCTCATAATCAACCCCTTCGACCTGGGTAAAACCCTTTGCCACTAGTCGTACTTTCAAGGTCTGCACCTTCCCATCTACGCCACGTTCACGCTTGTAGATCCATTTACAACACATAGGTTTTACCCCATAAGGTTGATCCACAAGCTCCCAGACAGAATTGAAGTACTTCGACTCCATTTCCTTGTCCATAGCTTTAATCCACTAGTACTTGTCAACGTCTGTCATTATCTGATCATAGGTCAATGGATCCTCGCAGTCATCATTAGGATTTATGGCTTGGGTTTCAGCTAAACCCATGTAATGTTCAGGTTGTCTAACAACCCTTCCACTACATCGAGCCATTCCCAACTCTTAGGAACGAACTTGACTTTACGTGCTAGGATCAACAACACTTGTTGACGTACTAGCCCCATCAGCAACTCTTGCTAATGTACTGTCCATTTCATTCAACATGATTTATCTCCTAGGCAAATGATCCCTAATGTGGTATTCCTCAAGGAAAGTGGCGTTTGTCGACACAAGCACCATATTTTCCTTAGGATCGTAAAACATACAACCTCCGGTCTCTTTTGGGTAACCTACGAATAGGCACAATTTTGAACGGGATTCCAATTTCTTCGGGTTTGACACCAACTCGTGGGTCGGACATCCCCCAATTTTGAAATAGTGTAAACTACCTTTACGACCATTCTAGAGTTTGAAAGGTGTTTCACAAACACTCTTCGTCGGAACGTTGTTCAAATAATATACCGCAGTCTCCACTGCATAACTCCATAAGAATAAGGGAGACGAGCGTAGCTCATCATCGACCGAACCATATCCAACAAGGTTTTGTTTCTCCACTCCGATACACCATTCTGCTGCGGCATACCAGGTGACGAGAGTTGGGACGTGATTCCGTGTTATATCATATATGTTGGGATTTATGCCCTAAACTTGTGTAATTTTGATCAATTAAATAAAGTGTTATTTGTTTTGATAGAATTACAATCTTGCTTTATAAATCCAATAAACTAAGCTCCAAGGTTATAACTTTTATCTTCGACATCAGTGTAGTGGACACTATTTGGGTTGAGTTCAAGAATATAACCTAAATAGTCTATGGTATAAGAATAAGGTTCGAAACCTCATTCTGGTAACACCATGGATGCGGCTCACTTTGTAATTAGTATAAATGAGGTAATCCAACTCATTCATGTAGTTGACATGCGAGTGGAGGCATCCTGTATGAAGAGTTCATATAAGATCGTTTCAGAAATTATTAGTCTAACCAAATTAACAGCCGTTAACGAGGATAAGACTAGTAATTTATAGATGGTCATTAGTGACTCGACTGAATCTGATCAAGTTAAGAACTCCCCTTATATGGGGTTTGTCCTTGAGACTAGTATGGGTGAGAGTGGCTTGTAGCCAACTCAATAAGCCTACCTTCTCGGGACGAGAACCTCGTAGGTAGTGGGAACTTAACTATGCAAGATGGAATTCACTCATTCCTCTACTAAGGAATTAGATAGGTTGTTCCCTGAACAACTGACTCCAGGTCTTGAACAACGGGGCCCTGCCCTCAATGAGGGTATGAGTCTAAGGTAGGACCTTAGACATGTTGTTCATTCAAGGATAAGTGGTGCTTAAGGAGCAAAGAGGTAATCACAGGGGTAAAACGGAAATTTGACCCAGTTGTGATTACGAATAACCTGTGAAGGGTCGACTCATGGGTAATGACTATATCAGTGGACACAATATTATCTACAGTGAGGAGAGTGCATCTACAAGTCTATGGAATGACTTGTAGTTAATTAATATTTATTAACTGGATCAAAGAGTTTGATCAGTTAATCTCACATCATTGGAGCTCATTAACTGTAGGTCCATTAGATCCCTCCGTTGGCTCAATATTGTAATATTGAGGGTATGAAGTTAGGGGTGAAATTGAAGTGTTCAATTTCATACATGAGGTGTTATATCAATTATATATGATATAATTGATATAATATATAGTTTTAATGTGAATTAAATTCATATATAAACTATATGCTAAAGAGAGAATAAAGGAGGGGTGAGATGGTCATTTCCATCCCATTCCCCTATATATATGGTTGCATAAGATGCAACTAGGTTAAGTCATTTCTTCCAAGGAATTACAAGTTCTCTCTTGTTGTGTTGTTGGAAGAGTTCCAAAGCACACATCTCTCTCAAAATACCTCACCTCCCCTAAAGGGAACCTACCTTCCTCCCTCGTCTAGAGAACAACGGAGTAGATCTGGTGGTCGTGTCTTCGTACGTTGGAGTTCCTGTTGCTGAGATCGTGATCGTGAGAGAGTGAAGGAATTGAAGAAAGGTTGTTCAAAGGTAATTATATTGTTGCCCATTCTGTTTTACATGCTTAATCTAGTGTTTTATGTTCTTGAATTAATCTTTGTAACTAAATCAAGAGCGCGCGATTCGCAATCGCTTCCGCTGCGGGGACTTCCATTCCCTTCAATATAGTCCTGGAATTATGTGTCCATATACTCTCCACCTCGATCCGATCGAAGTGTTTTTATGATTTTAGCTAATAGGTTCTCAACCTCAATCTTGTACTCCTTGAAGTTTTCAAGAGTTTCAGACTTCTTATGCATTAGGTAAATATACCCATACCTCGAATAATCATCAATGAAAGATACGAAGTATTCGTAACCACCTCGTTCTTTAACACTCATCGGACCACAGAGGTCAGAATGTATAAGCTCAAGAGGCTCCTTGGCTCTATATCTTTTTCCACTAAAAGGACGTTTGGTCATTTTGCCTTCGAGGCGTGAATCATACACCGGTAAAGAGTTTTCTTCAAACTGACTTAGAAGTCCATTCTTCACTAGTCTCTCAATCCAATTGAGATTAACGTGGCCTAACCTTAGATGCCAAAGCTGGGCATTTTCTTTTTGGAGAAACCTTAACTCTCTTAGTTCACGTTTCTGCAGTTTTAAATAACTTAGTATTCAAAATGCTTTTGACTGAAATTTGTTTTAAAACATAAAAATTAGACTTAAGGGAAGCAGAACAAATAAAATTTTCATTTCTGGAAATGAACGCTTTATTACCATGAAAAGAAACGGAAATACAATGTTCAAGAAGACAGAAAATAGAAACAAGGTTTCTAGTAAACCCTGGAACTATGTACATATTGTCTAACAAAATGTAATTCCTACCAAAGAAAAGCTTAACTTTGCCGATTGCTGCAGAAGAGACTATTTCCCCGGATCCAACCCGTAGGGTCACCTCACCCTCTCGCAGCTGCTACCAGGAATCAATTCCCTGAAAATAAGAACAAACATGGTTAGCGGCGCCCGAATCCAAAATCCAGGCAGAGTCACTACTCTCCACTAAACAAGTTTCAGTTACCAGTAATTCATATTTACCTTGATTCTTCCTGTCGGCAAGGAACTTGGCACAGTTTCTCTTCCAGTGGCCATCCCCATTGCAGTGGAAATACTTTCCTTTCTCTGCAACTTCCTTGACCTTTTTTGCCCTTCTAGGTGGCAGCTCAGTCAGCTTTACCCTTCTTCATATTCTTCTTCTTCCCTTTCAGGTGAGAAGGATCAATAGGTTTAATCCCAGAGGTCGAACTCCTGTAATATGACCTGTAGGAAACATTTGCCTCAGCTTCTGGTGTCCTTATCCTCATCAAGGACTGAAAGTTCTGTAGCTCGTTCAGAAGGGTGGTTAGAGTGTACCTAATTTTGTTCATAACAACATTGCTACGAAACTGAAAGAAACTCTTCAGAAGAGTCTAAAAAAAAAAGCTGACCTGGCTTGACTCGTCGATCAAAACCTCGTTCATCTCCGCTAGATTAAAGTGGGTCATCATGTCAAGAATATGTTCACGGACAGACGTCCCTTCTTTCATACGTGCGTTGAAGACGTGTTTGAGTGAATCGTGCCTGACCTGAAAGGACTATTGTCCAAACATGTCTTGGAACGACTCCATCATATCCTTCGCGGTGATCATCAACTCGTGTTTCTTTGCCAAAACTTCAGATAAGCTGGCAATTATATAAACCTTGACCTTTTCATTGGCCTTGATCCATCGATCATATGCATCACGAACACTTCGTGATGCAGTCGAGCTTGGCAACTGAGAACACTCCTCAGTAAGCACGAACTTCAGGTCGTCAGTTACTAAAAATCGTGTTTATGCTGTTCTTCCATGTTTGGAAGTTATCTCTCACTAATTTGCCAGAAGCGAGTAAAACGATTATTGAGGTAGACATATTTTTAGCTGAAAAAATAAAATAATTTTGTGTCAGTCTCGCATAAACTTTTGGAAAAACAGAAACACTCCTCCTCTAGGACGAGACTTTCTCGACCAGACCCTAATCCCAGAATAACTCTTATTCCATTAGGCATCCAGTTATCAT
Organism: Trichosanthes cucumerina; assembly: GCA_036507285.1. Lineage (NCBI taxonomy): Eukaryota > Viridiplantae > Streptophyta > Magnoliopsida > Cucurbitales > Cucurbitaceae > Trichosanthes > Trichosanthes cucumerina. The sequence goes on along the minus strand of CM071843.1, from coordinate 28,944,096 downwards.
TATTTGGTCGAATTCATTAACACTTAACGAATCCCGTGAGTGTCACCCTCAATCTTTATGCTTCCAAGTATCCGTCCAAACAATAGCCACCAAAGGGTGAACCACGAAGGAAAACCAACAAGGAAACTCTATCCCTTACGGGAATTCACGGTGTTCCGACTCCCATGATCAAGGCCCTCTGAAGGGATTGTCTGGTCCAAGCCAAACTAGCAAGCGGATCATAGGGGTCTCACGGTGTGAATCGAAAGAAGAGACCGTAGGTCTCGTTTTAACAGGTCCCGCTTCCACTCACTATAAGTACTCTCTCCATCTACTATGATATTGACTTGGAAAACTTGACAACCTATACCTTATAGGTGACTCTCAAATACTTTAGCCGTGAGAGCCTTTGTTAAAGGATCACCAACGTTGTACTCTGAGGTTATCTTCGTGACAATCACGTCTCCTCTATGCACGATCTCCTAGATGAGATGATATTTTCGTGCAATGTATTTTCCCCTCTTGTGACTTCAGGGTTCCCTCGAATTTGCCACTGCACCACTGTTATCGCAATACAACGTGATGGGCAAAGTCATATTAGGACAAAAATCCCAACAAACTCCCACATGGACTAAGCTAGTGGAGAAAATACATTTTTGAAATGTACATAAATTACAATGAAGTAATACAATAAACTAGGGCATCGAATACCCGTTTACACATCTCCCACTTGCCTAGTCGGTCGAAAACTCTCTCGACCTAGACTCTCTAGGTGACCCTCAAACACCTTAGCCGTGAGGGGCTTTGTAAATGGATCAACTACGTTGTGCTCCGACGCTATCTGCGTGACTGTCATGTCTCCGCGGTGCACAATCTCCCGTATCAGATGATACTTGCGCTCAATGTGTTTGCCTCCCATATGGCTCCGAGGCTCATGTGAGTTGGCTACTGCACCACTATTATCACAAAACGGTGTGATCGAAAAGTTCATATTTGGGACAACATCCAAATCCGTCATGAACTTCCTAAGCCAAACAGCTTCACAAGCTACAACATACTCCGCATCCATAGTGTAATCAGCGATGCATCCCTGCTTGATGCTTTGCCATACAACAGCTCCTCAATTCAGAATGAAGGCTGACCCCGAAGTGGATTTCCTAGAATTCTTATCGGTCTGAATGTCAGAATCCGTGTATCCCGTAAGGATCAAATCCCCACTGCCATACACTAAGTTGTAGTTCCTCGTTCTCCTAAGATACTTGAGGATTGCCTTTACGGCTGTCCAGTGATCTAATCCTGGATTGGACTGATATCTACTGACAATTCCTACAGCATAACAGATGTCTGGCCTAGTACACAATTGAACCCCATCCTCAACATACTGGAGTTCTGCATCTTATATCTAGACAACATCTTATTAATATAAGACGCCTGAGACAAGGCTAGCGTTCTGTTCTTCCGGTTCCGGACAATCTTGATACCTAGAACATACTGAGCTTCTCCCAAATCTTTCATTTGGAATTGCGAAGCTAGCCACTTCTTAACGTCAGTAAGAAATTCTACCTCATTCGTAATGAGAAGAATATCATCCACATACAACACAAAAAATGCGACAGTTTTGTCAACGATTTTCTTGTAGACACAAGGTTCATCGACATTTTGATCAAAGCCATGAGATTGGATCGCCACATCAAACCTTATATTCCAAGACCTTGAAGCCTGTTTAAGTCCATAAATGGACCTATGAAGCCGGCAAACCTTTTTCTCTTGGCCTTGGACAATGAACCCTTTAGGCTGGTCCATGTAGATGGCCTCATCAAGTTTGCAATTCAAAAAGGCTATTTTGACGTCAATCTGCCATACCTCGTAGTCACAATACTCGACAATGGCCAGAAGGATCCTGATTGACTTTACCATGGCAACAGGTGAAAAGGTCTCCTCATAGTCAACCCCTTCAACCTGGGTAAAACCCTTTGCCACTAGTCAGGCTTTGAAGGTTTGCACCTTCCCATCTACGTCACGTTTACCCTTATAGATCCATTTGCAACCAATAGATTTTACCCCATCCGGTTGATCCACAAGCTCCCAGACAGAATTGAAGTACATAGACTCCATTTCCTGGTCAATAGCTTTAATCCACTCATCTTTGTCAACATCAACCATTTCCTGAACATAGGTCAATGGATCCTCACAGTCATCATTAGGAGCGACAACTGAGGTTTCAGCTAAACCCATGTAGCGATCAGGCTGTCTCACAACCCTCCCACTACGTCGAGGCATTCCCAACTCTTGGGAATGGATTTGACTAGACGTGCTAGGATCAACAACGCTTGTTGGCGTAATAGCCCCATCAGCAACTCTTGCTGATGTACTGTCCATTTCATTTAACATAATTTTACTCCTTGGTAAATGATCCCTGACGTGGTCTTCCTCTAGGAAAATGGCGTTTGTCGACACAAGCACCTTATTTTCCTTAGGATCGAAAAACAGACCATCTGTAGTCTCTTTAGGGTAACCTAGAATAGGCACAATTTCGAACGGGGTTCCAACTTATTCGGGTTTGACACCAACACGTGGGCCTGGCATCCCCAAATCCTGAAGTGATGTAAACTGCCTTTACGTCCACTTCAGAGCTTGAAAGGTATTTCACAAACACTCTTCAACGGAACGTTGTTTAAAATATAGACCGCAGTCTCCACTGCGTAACCCCAAAAAGAATCAGGGAGATGAGCATAGCTCATCAACGATACACCATTCTGTTGTGGCATACCAGACGCTGAGAGTTGGGCCATAATTCTGTGTTCTATCATATAGTCCTAGAATTCAGTGTCCATGTACTCTCCACCTCGATCCGATCGAAGTGTTTTAAGTGATTTACCTAAGAGGTTCAACATGCTTGATTTGGCCCTTTGATCAACTTGCTTGAACCTTTTAGCTCCATTATGTTGGAGTTTGTGCCCTAAAACTCGTAGTTTGTAAATATTGTTTTAATTAATGTAATAAAGAGTTATTATTTTCAATACAGACTTATTGTTTATTATTTACAATATTGCCCATTTTATTAACCCTAAATCCAATAAACTAACATCCAAGGCTGTAAAATGTCTCTTGAACTGAATGCATTGTACATCTAAAGGATCTCAGTTTGAGATACAACCTAAAGGGTCTATAGTAAGGGGAAAAGGCTTGGGTACCTTACCCTTGCAATACTATGGATATGGCCCACTGTGTTTATGATACAAACACAATGATCCTAGCGTGTTCGTGTAGAGGACATGTTAGTGGAGATATCCTATGTGATGAGATTCCATAGGACCGGACCGCGAAATAGTGACCACTAGATGTAACATCGTTGACTAGTTAGGTTTCTATATCACTAGGATGACCTAGGCAACTTGATTCAATCCTGAGCAGGTTACAAACTCCTGTTTGTGAGGGATTGTCCTTGGAATAGTATGGGTGAGAGTTGCCAGATTCACGGACTCAATATGCCCACCTATTAGGGTAAGTAAATGAATGTTCCCTTATGTGGTGTCTCCGGGACATCAACAAAGGACCCGACCCTCTCATTGGCTCGAGAGGGACTTCTGTTTGTTGGTAGGACCACAAACAAATTGTTCATTAGAGGAGCACTCAGACTTAAAGTAAAAGATGTAACTAAGGGAAAAAACGGTAATTTTCTAATTTGTCCAAAAACACGAGCCTTTACATTGATCTCATCAACAGAAAATAAACCTAAAACTAGTGACAAAACCGAAAACATCCAATTTTTGCAAACCACAATTACATCTCATGAAATTGAAGCAATACCCACCTCATTTTAAGAAAATCATTTGCACAACGAGAAGCCAACGATTTGGCTCTAATACCAATTAAAGGAAATGAAAATCTCACGTAGCAGAAGGACGATTTAATCGTCGTGGTATCGATGTGAAAAACACTTTCTTAAAATTGAAACTATCTAATAGCAACTAGGCTAAACATTCCTTTACTAAGAAAAACATTAAGGAATACTTAATTGTTGAAGAACCGTCTTCACGTTTTCCTTCTCAGGTCACGAACCCTTCGTGATCCCGATCTCAAGGAACTCGATCTTCTCGAACAGTGAGTAATCCAGACACCTCCAAAAAATTTCTCGGTTGTTCGCTTTTAGGTAGAAGGAGAGTATGTGGGACTCATTTTTGGGCAAAGGGAGGAGAGATTGAAGATGAGAGTTGAGAGAGAAAGACAAGCTTCTTTTGGTGAGAAATCCAAAAAATGAAACTTATGCTTATGAAATCCTTCTTGCAAAGGGTTTATATAATGGTGATAGGTGAAGTTGAAATCTCCACCTATTTACCATTTAACCATGCAAATCATATTTACATAACCACATATAATAAGGTATCTCATATCTCATTTTACAAATCAAATTTGTATAATTGTGGATTTTTAAATTGGATCTGATAGCACACAAAATTTGTTATCCTTGGACTTAATTATTGCTAGTTTTATGATGATTTCACGGCTTTTACATGTTTAAATCACTCAATTTCAGGTGAAGACCTTAAACAGAGGTATTGGAGGCATTTTCGATCACTGGGGATCTAAACGAGGCTTTTTGGAGCTAAAAGTAAAATCAATTGGAAGTAAAAGGATCATCCCGAGCTAGAAGACCCGAAGTGATGTCGTTGCAACGTTGTCCATAGCGTTGCAACGCCGAGCGTGTTGTCTCGATGCGTTGAAGGCATATGCAGGTAGCGTTGTAGCGCTGCCTTTTAGCGTTGCAACGCTATCTCATAAGGGATCAAGCACGAGGAATCGTGGCGAGGGCATTGCAATTCACCCTTTTAGCGTTGCAACGCTATCTAGATAAGGGATCAAGCACGACGAACCGTGGCGAGGGTGTTGCAACGCCAGATCAATAGGAGGCGCGTGTGTTAAGGTATCAGTGTTGCAACGCTGTCCCTAGCATTGCAACGCAACGCCGCATCATATATACCACCACGCGGTTAGATGCGACATTGCAACGCTGTCACTAGCATTGCAACGCTGTATCGAGAGACACTATAAATACAACCTTATGTTTTCTTGCAAAGGGAGCCGAATTTGGTAGACAATCCACCCTAATTTCGAAATACACTTTGTAAGAAAAGAGAAAAGAGTGTTTTTGGGAGCAAAAGCATTCATGGAGGTTTGAGATCGAAGACGGGAGCTCAGAGACGAAGGACCTGCATCGACACATAAGTTTAATTTCCTTTTCTTTCTGATTGTAACTCTGTTTGAGACGTTTTCTACATGTTTAGTTTTATTTTGATGTGATTTAGAGTAGCTAGACGTTGTAGTTAGGATTTGATTTACTTGTTAAGACTTTTTTACTATGAATTGAAGCATGTTTTGTTCTTATTTTTGGCAATTCATTCTTAACTCTTAATTTGTTGGTTCAAGTTGACTCGAGAGATAAAACTTCAATTAGAGCAAGGTTGTCAAAACTCTTCGAATTCTGGCATGAGAATGACCTAGAAATCTTAGGAAAACACATAAATAAGTTGTTTAATGTCGTGCATGTTGTAGGTTTATATGGATGTTTCGATGTTTGTCCTCATCTCTTGTAGTTTGTAATATTCCAAGTTGTAAATGAATAAGAGTTATTTATTTCAACATTGTGTAATAAATAAGAGTTATTTATTTGAACTTTGTGTCTCGCATCTTTCATAAACATAATCCAATAAACTAAGCTCCAGGGTCATTGTATACTGAGAGAACTAGAACTTGAACTGTGTGTAGTGGACACACTGGGAGGATCACGCCCGACTTAATGAACCGAACAGTCTGCAGTATATGGATAGGGTTGGAGACCTAATCCTGGATACATTGTGGATGCGGCCCGCTTTGTATTAGATACAAACGAGGTGATCTGACTCGTTCATGGGGTTGACATGCGAGTGGGGGCATCTTGTAAAATGAGATTGTACAAGACCGGACCGTGAGTTATTAGACTTACTAATGTAACAACGTTAGCAGTATAGAGCTAATAATTTCGTAGATGACCATTAGTGTCTCGACCTTAATCCTGAGCGTGTCACACACTCTTATCTGCGGGGATCTGTCCTTTGACTAGTACGAGTGAGGGTGGCCACTATTGCTCGCCCAATATGCCTATCTTCTCAGAGGCAAGACCACGTGGGGAGTTGGGAACTTGACTACGCAAGAAGGAATTCACTCGTTCCCAACTTAGGGAAACTAGAGGGGTTGTTCCCTTAAGTGATGTCTCCAGGGCATGAACAACGGGGCCCCACTCTCTCATTGGCCTGAGAGGGTTGTTGTTTATGGTTGGACCATGCAACGTAGTTTTTCATTAGAGGAGCAGTGAGACTTAAGGAGCAAGTGGTAGACACTGGGGTAAAACGGTAATTTGATCGAGCAGTGTCTACGAACAACCTGTGAAGGGTCGACTCACGGGTATTGGTTATATCGATAAACACAACTTGTCCTACAGTGATGAGAGTGCAACTACGGGATTTAGTGGAGTGTTATTGTAGCTAATGAATGTTGAATAACTGGGTCAAAGAGTTTGACCGGTTAGTCTCGGATCATTGGAGCTCTTCATGTGTAGGTCTATTAGGTCCCTCGGTTGGCTCAAATTCGACAAATTGAGGGTTTACAGTTTTGTGTGAATTTGATGTGTTCAAATTCATTATTTGTGTATTTATGTCATTTATATGAGATATAGATGACATAATATATAGTCAGATGTGAATGAGATTCATAATAAACTATAGTATATCCTAATTGATTAATTAGTGCTAATTGGAGAAATTGAATTGAGAGAAATTAAATTGAATTTGATTCAATTTATAATTCCACATTTATGCAAATGAGATTTGTATAATAAGGTATGAGATACCTTATATTATATAATATGCAAATATGATTTGTATATTATATAGTTGTGGTAAAATGGTGATTTGGTGGAGATGTTAACTCCACATCTCACCATTATTTAAAGGCTTTGCAAGAAGCCTTTGGTAACACTTCTTGCCATTTTTTTGGATTTCCATCCAAAGAGAGCAAGTGATTCTCTCTCAAATCATCTCTCAATTCTCCAAAATTCTCTCCTCACCCAGAATCCAAAGGGAGTCCCACACACTCTCCCCCAACCTCCCGAGAACAACCGAGAAGACGTTTTGGAGGTGTCTCCCTGTTCGGATCGAGTTCGAGGAGTTCGTTGGTACGAGAGAGATCGTGACTGGAGAAGGAGAAAATGTTGAAGAAATGTTCTTCAAGAGGTTAGTATCCATTATACTTACTGTTTTTTCTATTAATTTGCATGTTTAGCTTAGGATATATGAGATAGATTCAATTTTAAGATATAATTACACAACAGATCAACGACGTTTCACAATGTCTTCCGCTACGGGAATTCAAAATCCCTTCAATGGAGACTATGGAGTTTATTGCATGTGCGAGGCTCGCTAAGAATCGAGGGATTTTCTTGAGTATTTTACTTCTTGTTTATAAATTCATCTCATTGGTTCATTGCATGTGTTAGTTCAGTCATTAACTTGTATAATCACTTCCCTCAAATCTATCAATTCGTGTCTCCACATGTTTGTTTGTTTGTGTGTCTTTACTTTCAATCACCTATCCAAGTTATGTTTCTTTAGCTAAAATTGAGAATTAGTATCTTAGTAATTAATTAATCTAGAAACCCATTTCCGAGGACGATACTTGGACTCATAAATCACTATACTAAAACTTGACCCGTGCACTGCATGCTTTGAATGTTGAGCGTGTTACTGGACTCACAGTATGCGAAGTCCGTCCTTTAACTAGTACGGGTGAGGGTGGTCACAGTTACTCGCCCAATATGCCTACCTTCTCAGGGATAGGACCAAGTAAGGAGCTGGGAACTTAACTACGCGAGCAGGAATTCAATCTTTCCCGCCTTTAGAGAAACTAGAGGGGTTGTTCTCTTAAGTGCTGTCTCCAGGTCTTGGACAACGGGCGCCCACCCTCTCACTGTCACGAGAGAGTTGTTGTGTATGGTTGGACCATTACAACGTTCTTGTTCATTAGAGGAGCAGTGGGAACTTAAGGAGCAAGAAGTAGACACGGGGGTAAAACGGTAATTTGACCCAGTAATGCCTACGAACAACCTGTGAAGGGTCGACTCATGGGCATTGGTGATATCAGTGGACACGTAATATCTTGCACTTACGGGAGTGCAGCTACGGGATTTAGTGGAGTGTTACCATAGCTAATGAATGTTGATTAACCGGGTCAAAGATGTTGATAGGTTAATCTCGGATCATTGGAGCTCGTCACTTTAGGTCCATTAGGTCCCTCAGTTGGCTCAATCTTTGTTTAAAGAAGGGTTATTGTTTTGGTGTGAATTGAAGTTTTTAATTTCACTAAAGGGCATTTATGTCATTTATATGAGATATGAATGATATAATATATAGTTTAATGTGAATGAGATTCATAATAAAATATAGATTAGCCTAATTGTTGAATTAGGGTGAATAGGAGAAATTAGGTTGAGAGATATTAAATTGGATGTGATTCAATTTATTAAATCCACAATATTACAAATGTGATTTGTAATATAAGATATGAGATATCTTATAATATATGGTTATGCAAATATGATTTGCATAACCTATAGTTGTGGTAAAATGGTAAATAGGTGAAGATTTCAACTCCACTTATCTCCATTATATAAACCCCTTGACAAGAGAAGATACCATTATATAACCTATAGTTGTGGTAGAAGGGTTCTTGAGGCATTCTCTGATTTTTGGATTTTCACCAAAAGAAGAGACCATTCTTCTCTCAATTTCTCTCTAAAAGAATTCTCCTCCCTTAACCAAAACAAATCAAGATCCCACCATCTTCCTTTTTCCAAAAGAAGAACAACCGAGAAGCCGGATGGTTGTTTTCATTCTTGATCGTGAGAAAGGTTCGAGATCGTTGAGTTAGAGAAAGCACGAAGAGTTTGTGGATCGTTGGAAGAAATCTTGAAGAATGTCTTCAACAAGTAAGTATAGCCTTTTAACTTACTGTTTTTCTTCCATTCTTTGCATGTCTAGCCTATATCTAAGAGTTAGATTGATTTTAACGAATAATAGTTGCACAACTTCACCACGACGATTCGATCGTCTTCCGCTGCGTGGGAGTTTCATTCCCTTCATCTCATTCACATTAAACTATATAATATGTCAATCATATCTCATATAAATGACATGATTACCCTTTAATGAATTTGAACACTTCAAATCCACACCAAAACTGTAAACCCTCTATTTATCCAGTTAGAGCTAACCGAGTGACCTAATGGACCTACACATGACGAGCTCCAATGATCCGAGACTAACCTGTTTATCTCTTTGACCCAGTTAATCAACATTCATTAGCTACGATAACACTCCACTAAAGCTCGTAACTGCACTCCCATTACTGTAGGACAAGTTCTGTCCATTGATATAATCAATTCCCATGAGTCGAACCTTCACAGGTTGTTCATAGACACTGTTGGGTCAAATTATCGTTTTACCCCTGTGTGTACTTCTTGCTCCTTTAGTCCCCACTGTTCCTCTAATGAACAACAACATTGTAATGGTCCAACCATATACAACACCCCTCGTGAGCCAGTGAGAGGGTGGGCGCCAGTTGTCCAAGCCCTGGAGATTGCACTTAAGGGAACAACCCCTCTAGTTTGCCTAATGTCGGGAACAAGTGAATTCCATCTCACGTAGTTAAGTTCCTAGCTCCCTACGTGGTCTTGTCCCAAAGAAGATAGGCATATTGGGTGATTAACTGTGACCACCCTCGCCCGTACTAGTCAAAGGACATACTCCCGCAGACAGGAGTCCATAACATGCTCAGGATTAATGTCGAGTCACTAATGGTCATCTACGAAGTTATTAGTCCTATACTGTCAACGGTGTTACATTAGTAGGTCTAACAATTCACGATCTGGTCTTGTACAATCTCATTGCACAGGATGCCCCCACTCACATGTCAACCACATGAACGAGTCAGATCACCTCATTTGTATTTAATACAAAGCAGGTCGCATCCACAGTGTATCCGGGATTAGGTCTCCAACCCTATCCATATACTGTAGACCGTTCCGGTTATTAACACGAACGTGATCTTCCCTGTGTGTCCACTACACACCATTCAAATTCTAGTTCTCTCATAAATTCAATGACCCTAGAGCTTAGTTTATTGGACAAAGTTTGTAAAATTGCGAGACACAAAGTGATGAAAGAAATAACTCTTATTTATTTCAAAAGTAATATTACAAACAAAAACGAGATTAGGGCATACATCCCAATAAGTAGATACTCAGAGAATAGGAGGTTTACTAAGTGGTTGTGTTCTGTTGGAAAGGAAGAACAGAGGAAAAGGAAAACTTGTTGTGTTACTGTGTAAATTTGGAGCAAGGAGTTGTTGTGTTAGATTTGATCTACAAAGTTAATTGTATTCTTTACTTTTTAGTTTAGGAAATCTATAAAACATGTTTAGATGGTTAATCCACACTTTAATCTTTTATTGCTTATCTCTGTTTAATGATTCCTAATGTACTGGTGTTTGTAGTAAACCGAAATACACAGGTAATCGATAGTTAAAACACGTTTTCGCTGCTCACGGGGATCAGATTCCCTTGAAGTGGTATCAGAGTCAAGTTTGTTTTATTTTTGTTTAAACAAATTTTCATTTGTTAGGTAGGAATTGCATTTGGTTTGCTGTAAAACTGTATAGGAAAAAAATTTGCCTTAGTTTTAATTTTGATTTGATCAAATTAAATGTAAATGTCGCTGCGTTTTAGGCAAGTAAGTGCATAATCGAGTATGTAATAGTGTTATGAGTCCTTCGTGACAAGTTTCAAGAAATTGCCTTCTGAAGCTGTTGGTTTCCGAAGAAGAAACTAATAGGAGATGCAGCAGCGTTGCAACGCTATCAGTGGCTTTGCAACGCCGTTCATCAGCGTCGCAACGCCGAAGACCCCTATTGATAACTCTCGATTGTGAAATTTGTTTAAGACCTTTATTGATTTCCTATTAATTAAATTGATCAAAATGTTGGTGAAAGTATGAATAATTGTTCAAAAATTACGTCGTTTGCCTAAAGCTAACAAGAAGACTCACATATCTTTATTTGGTTGCAAGATGGCAAAACGAGGCAATTGACTGGCCGATGGCGCAAATTGAAAATGCCTATCTTTCGAAAACCGGCCACTACAGTCACATAAGTGTAGAAGGAAAAGACACAGGAATCAAATAAAATATCAATTCACACCGGAATTCAAGGGAAAGAATCTAAGCTGATTGACGAAACCCTAAGGACAAGCTACTCTATAAATAGGTGAATCAGTGCTCGACGAAAGAAGGTTGCAGTGGAGAGAATTCTGCATAAAAGTCATTACCGTCCATCTGTTACTGCTTTTTCTTACTTTTGTAATTCAGTTTCCCAGTTCAGACTTCTGTGTCGTTTCGTTCTTAAGTTCAGTTCAGTTTTGAAGTTATTTTTCTGCGGTGCGATACACATTGTTGTTGTCGGTTTATTATTCCAGTTTAGTTTTTATTCAAATTCGTCCTGTAGTTTTGTTTCACAACATTTCTGTTTGTTTCAGTAAAAGATTAATGATTTTGTTCATTCTTGTTAGAAAGGCTTTCTTCATCTGAAACTTGAATATCCTCTCGGTTCCTGCTTAAGAGTGGTAGATCGAGAAGGGTGGTTGAGATGTTGTCGTATTTTATTCTGTTTACATTTAGCTTTATTGTTTCATCCATGAGGAGCTAACTTCCCTTAGGGATTCGGATTGTGAATGCCTTAAGGGAAGACAAAAAAGCACCAAAGCAAGAGCAGTTGGTTAGACCTCCAAGTAAGTTTACTTTTGGTGATTGTATAGTGGGAAGCCTTAGCTGGTCATCTAAGGTGACCTTTCAAGCTCGAGTTTGGTACTGAAAGGATCAACTTAGAGCAGAGTTCCCAAAAGTAATGGAGTAAAGGGGCTTAGACATAAGACCTGAACGTTGACCCTAGGCATAGGGCAAGACTACAAGACCATAGAGCCATGGTTATGAAAACGTGAGATAGATTGACCATAGACATATAGGAGCAATCACTCAGCCTCCTAACGATACTTCACAGAAGGTCAAATGGGAGTTGGGCTTGGTTTACTTGCTTTGATAGTTTAGCCAAATTACATTGCTGGCAGTCAAGCACTGACGCAGTTTAAGGCAATTGCGTTGCGAGAGAAGGAGAAAGAAGTTAGTAGGCAAGGCAGCGCAAGGCAATTGCCCTTTTTCGCCTTTATGAGCTAGTATGTTCGACTATCGTGCCATTGTCGCCCTGTGCTGCAAGGTGTAACTGTTATGTGAGGCAATTTCCTCGAGTTGCCTTGTCTTTCATTAGGGGACTCATCCTTCCGAATCCATTCTTTTTATCATTGCATTTATCTAAGATATAATCACCACATCACTTATTATTTTTTTGGTTACCTTTTGCAATCCATCCACATCTGGTTCACTATTGATCAGTCTTATTTCTCCGTTCCCTCGAGCTCGATACTCTGGAATACTCAAGTTTTGCATATTACATTTACCATGTGCGCTTGTGCGTTTATGCCCTATTAAATTTTTTGCACCGTTGCCGAGAAGCGGCATTGACAATAAAATTGATCAAAGATACATAGAAGAGGATAGTTTGCAATTTGACGCAATTACATTAGGCTAAAGCAACCCAATTGCCTGGAAGTGGCAGTTTTTCTCTCTATCTCCAGAAACACTTTGTTTAATTGCAGGAAATTGCAGGATCAAACACGGTATATGCGAAAAGTGTAGGGATGGAATCCCGCAGTGGAAGCGATTGTGAATCACGTAAACATGATTTTGTTACACAAATCGAAAAAAAAAACAATAATATACTAAGATTAAGCATGCTTTACAACTTACGACAACAATAATTTACCTTTGAAGAATACTTTCTTCACGAGTTCCTCCTCCAACAATCACGATCTCAGCAACGAACCCGAACCTTCTGAAGATCCACCAGTAGATCTTCTCCATTGTTCTCCAAGTGAGGGAGGATGGTGGGTTCCTTTTAGGATAGGTGAGGAGATCTTTTAGAAATGTGATTGGAACTCTTTCCAACACAAATGAGAGAACTCTAGGGTTATGCGTAAAGCCTTACCCAAAGTTGCATCTTATGCAACTATTTATAGGGAAATAGGATGGAAATTACCATCATATCCCTCTTTCATTCTCTCATTAGTATATAGTTAATTTGTGAATCTTATTCACATTAAAACTATATATTATATCAATTATATCACATATAATTGATATAACACCTCATATATGAAATTGAATACTGCAATCTCATTCCTAACTTTATACCCTCAATATTACCTTGTTGAGCCAACGGAGGGACCTAATGGACCTACAGTTCATGAGCTCTAATGATGTGAGATTAACTGATCAAACTCTTTAATCTGGTTAATCAATATTCATTAACTACAAGTCACTCCACTATAGACTTGTAGTTGCACTCTCCTCACTGTAGATTATATTGTATCCATTGATATAATCACTACCGATGAGTCGACCCTTCACAGGTTGTTCGTAATCACATTTGGGTCAAATTACTGTTTTACCCATATGATTACCTCTTGATTCCTTAAGCATCATTGATCCCTAATGAACAAGTCTATGGTCCTACCGTAAATTCAAACCCTCTTAAGCTAGTTTAGAGGGTTGGGCCCCGTTGTTAAAGACCTGGACTAAGTTCTTAAGGGAACAACCCGTCTAATTCCTTAGTCTATGAATGAGTGAATTTCATCTTGTAGAGTTAAGTCCCCAGCTACCTACGAGGTTCTATACTAAAGAAGGTAGGATTATTGAGTTTGCTACTGGCCACTCTCACCCATACTAGTCTAAGGACAAACCCCTATACGTAAGAGTTCTTAACTTGCTCAAGATTCAGGTCGAGTCACTAATGACAATCTATAAATTATCAGTCGTATCGTGTTAACGGTATTCTACTTGTTAAGCTAATAATTTGCAGTCCGGTCTTGTATGAACTCTTCATATAGAATGTCCTCACTCGCATGTCATCCACATGAATGAGTTGGATTACCTCATTTGTACTAATTACAAAGCTGGTCGCATCCATGGTTATACAAGAATAAGGTTTCCAACCTCATTCTTATACCATAGACCATTTAGGTTATACTCATGAACACAATCCAAATAGTGTCTACTACAATGATGTTCAAGATTCATTATAACCTTGGAGCTTAGTTTATTGGATTTGTAAACCGAGAAGATAATTCTATGAAATCAAATAATTGTTTATTCATTTGAATAAAATTACACAAGTTTAAGGCACATATCCCAACAAAAAGGGTTCTACTTCTTGGAGTAAGATCCAGAGATATAAAGGATTTTGCACTTTCGACGAAGACAGCAAAAAAGGAAAAAGTGCAGAACGTGAACTCACAGGTCAACGGTGAAGACGAACCTCTGAGAAATTCAGGAGTGGGACAGATGAACGAATGAAAACCACAAAAAATGGATAACGGGCAACAACAAGCTCCCATGGCTAATCCAATCATCCTTGCAGATGAAAGAAATAGAGCCATACGAGACTATGCAACAACTATTTTTCAGAATCTAAACACAGGAATCATGGAGCCCAACATAGAAGCAAATCACTTCGAACTCAAACCTTTGATGTTCCAAATTGTCAATATTATGGGCCAATTTGCATGATTACCAAACGAGGACCCAAACAAGCACATCAAGACTTTCTTGCGCATCTGCAACTCATTCATAATCAATGGTATTTCGAAGGAAGTTGTGCCACTGAAACTATTCTCGTTTTCATTACAGGGAAATGCAGAGGCTTGGTTGGACTCATTCCCTTCATATCCAATTACAACATTGGATGAACTAGTGGAAAAGTTTCTGCTGAAATATTTTATACCCACAAAAAACGCACAAATTCGAGGAGAGATTATCACTTTTATACAGGGCATTAGTCAAGGGCTAGACACGACATGAGAGCATTTTAAGAAGCTGGTGAGGAAGTGTCCGAACCATGGATTACCTGCTTGCCTCCTTATAGAACATTTCTATAACGGACTTACACAAACATCCAAGACTTTAGTCAATGCTTCGGCAAACGGCTCACTACTAATTAAGATAGTAAATGAAGCACACGAGATCCTCGACGCCATGGTATCGAGCAACAGCCAGTAGGGAGAGGGTGATGTAAGTCATGTGTGTGGCGCTGTAGGTGTGCACGAGGTAAACACAATTGCCAACCTTAGTGCCTAGATGGGAACTATGAATAACATGTTGAAGAACTTGGCGGTAGGAAACAAGGCGTCAGTAGCAATGGTTAGCCAGACATCAACACCCCTGTGCCCGTACTACCAAGAAGCCCATGCATATGACAACTGCCCGCACAACCCTGCATCAGTCTGCTATATTGGTCAAAAAGAATGAATCCATACTCCAATACTTATTACCCAGGGTGGCATCAACACCCAAACTTCTCCTGGGGAGGACAGAGTTCTGAAAGTACCAACCAACCTCAATACACCAAACAGGGATGCCCGCTCGGATT
The DNA here is from genome assembly GCA_036507285.1 of Trichosanthes cucumerina. Classification (NCBI taxonomy): domain Eukaryota; kingdom Viridiplantae; phylum Streptophyta; class Magnoliopsida; order Cucurbitales; family Cucurbitaceae; genus Trichosanthes; species Trichosanthes cucumerina. The sequence continues at coordinate 28,928,496 of CM071843.1, read as the reverse complement.
TAATAACACTTCACAACAGTAGTATGCACCTAGGAATGGAAATCAGGGACAACAAGGTCAAACAGTGACAAAGACCTCATTAGAAAATGTGATGAAAGAGTTCATGATGAAAAATGAGGCCCTCATTCAAAGTCAAGCGACATCCATTCGAAATTTTGAGGTACAAGTGGGACAAATGGAAAACGAGTTGAAAAGCAGGCCACAAGGTATGTTGTCAAGCATTATGAAATGTTGGGATTTTTGTCCTAATCTCGTGTTTGTAATATATTGTTTGAAATTAATAAGAGTTATTCATTTCATCACTTTGTATCTCGCAATATTTTTAAACTTTTCCAATAAACTAAGCTCAAGGGTCATTGAATTTATGAGAGAACTAAAACATGAACGCTGTGTAGTGGACACAGGGAGGATCACGTTCGAGTTCATGACCCGAATGGTCTACAGTATATGGATAGGGTTGGAGACCTAATCCTGGATACACTGTGGATGCGGCCCGCTTTGTATTAGATAGAAACGAGGTAAACTTAAAGATTGGACGGATGCTTGGAAACTTAAAGATTGAGGGTGACACTCACAGAATTCGTTAAGTGTTAATGAATTCGACCGAACAATGGTAATTTGACGCCTAATGGAATAAGAGTTATTCTTGGATTAGGGTCTGATCGATAAAGTCTTGTCCTAGAGGAGGAGTGTTCTATTCACCCTTCGGTGGCGGTCATTCTAAACCTTTAGGGTATCATTGCAAAATTTTTGAATGACCTAGGGATCATGAAACAATTTTGCTAAAACTTGATTGGATTTCAAAAAGTTTTTTGCGAGACTAATACAAAGTTTTTCTTATTTTTCAGCTAAAAATGTCTAGCGCAATAATAACATTACTCGCATCCGATAAGTTAGTGAGAGATAATTACAAAACTTGGAAAAACAACATTAACACGATTTGGTAACTGACTACATAAAGTTCGTGCTGTCTGAGGAGTGTCCTCAAATGCCGGGCTCGACCGCGTCGCGAAGTGTTTGCGATGCGCACAATCGGTGGTTAAGGGCCAATGAAAAGGCCAAAGTCTACATAATTGTCAGCATGTCTGATGTCTTTGCAAGAAGCATGAGTTGATGGTCTCTGCCAAGGAGATCATGGAGTCCTTGCAGAAAATGTTTGGACAACAGTCCTTTCAGGTCCGGCATGACTCCCTCAAATACGTCTTCAACGCGCGGATGAAAGAGGGGTCGTCTGTCTGTGAACATGTTCTAGACATGATGACCCACTTTAATCTGGCTGAGATCAACGGGGCTTCAATCGACGAGTCGAGCCAGGTCAATTTTATTCTAGAGACTCTTCCGAAGAGTTTCCTTCAGTTTCGTAGCAATGCTGTTATGAACAACATTAGCTACATTGTGACTACCCTCCTCAATGAGCTACAAAATTTCCAATCCTTGAACAGGGTCAAGGAATCTGAGGCAAATGTTGCCTACAGGTCTTATCATAGGGGTTCGACCTCTGGGACGAAACCTGTTGCTCCTTCACTCCCGAAAAGGGAAGAAGAGGACGAAGAGGGGTAAAACTGACCGAACTGCCGCCGAGAAGGGCAAGAAGGTCAAGGACGTTGTAGAGAAAGGAAAGTGTTTCCACTGTAACGGGGGCGAATACTGGAAGAGAAACTGTCCCAAATTCCGTGCCGAGAGGAAGAATCAAGGTAAATGTGATTTACTTGTGACAGAAACGTATTTAGTGGAGAGTAGTGACTCTGGCTGGATATTGGATTCGGGCGCCACTAGCCACGTTTGTTCTTCTTTTCGAGGATTGATTCTGGCGCAAATTGGGGGAGAGGGTGAGGTGACTCTACGGGATGGATCCGGGGAGCTTGTCTCTGCTGCAGCAATCCGCACGGTGAAGCTACACTTTGGCGGGAAGTACTTATTGTTGGACAATTTGTACATAGTTCCAGGGTTTACTAGAAACCTTGTTTCCATTTCCGACTTAATTGAACATTGTATATCTGTTTCCTTTGAATCAAGTAAAGCGTTTATTTCTTTCAAAGGCAATTTTATTTGTTTAGCTTCACTCGAGCATAATCTGTATGTTTTGAAACCTAATTCTTTCAAAAGTGTTTTGAATACTGAAATTTTTAAAACTGCAGAAACACGAACTAAGAAACTAAAAGTTTCTCAAAAAGAAAATGCCCATCTTTGGCATCTATGGTTAGGCCACATTAATCTCAATAGGATTGAGAAGCTTGTGAATAGTTGACTTCTAAACGAGTTGGAAGAAAACTCTTTGTCGGTGTGTGAGTCATACCTTGAGGGCAAGATGACCAAACGTCCTTTTAGTGGAAAAAGATATAGAGCCAAAGAGCCTCTTTAGTTAGTACATTCTGACCTCTGTGGTCTGATGAATGTTGAAGCTCGGGGCGGTTATGAGTATTTTGTGTCTTTCATAAACGATTACTCCAGATATGGGTACATTTATCTAATGCACAAGAAGTCTGAAACTCTTGAAAAGTTCAAGGAGTACAAGACTAAGGTTGAAAACCTCTTAGGTAAATCGCTTAAAACACTTCGATCGGATCAAGGTGGAGAGTACATGGACACTGAATTCCAGGACTATATGATAGAACATGAAATTACGTCGCAACTCTCAGCGGCTTGTATGCCACAGCAGAATGGTGTATCGGAGAGGAGAAACAGAACCTTGTTGGACATGGTTCGGTCGATGATGAGCTATGCTCGTCTCCCTGATTCTTTTTGAAGTGCGCAGTGGAGATGCGGTTTATATTTTGAACAACGTTCCGTCCGAAGAGTGTTTGTGAAACACTTTTCGAGTGTGTAGTGGGCGTAAAGCGCGCTTTACATCACTTCAGGATTTGGGGATGCCCGACCCACGTGTTGGTGTCAAACCCAAAAAAGTTGGAACCCCGTTCGAAATTGTGCCTATTCGTAGGTTACCCTAAAGAGACTAGGGGTGGACTGTTTTATGATCCTAAGGAAAATAGGGTGCTTGTGTCGAGAAACACCACTTTCCTAGTAGAAGACCACACCAGGGATCATTTACGAAGGAGTAAAATTGTGTTGAATGAAATGGACAGTACATCAGCAAGAGTTTTTGATGGGGCTAGTATGTCAACAAGTGTTGTTGATCCTAGCACGTCTAGTCAAATCCGTTCCCAAGAGTTGGGAATGCCTCGACGTAGTGGGAGGACTGTGAGACAACCTGATCGCTACATGGATTTAGCTGAAACCTCAGTTGTCGCTCCTGATGATGACTGTGAGGATCCATTGACATATGATCAGGCAATGGTTGATGTTGACAAAGACGAATGGATTAAAGCTATGGACTAGGAAATGGAGTCTATGTACTTCAATTCTGTATGGGAGCTTGTGGATCAACTGGATGGGGTAAAACCTATTGGTTGCAAATGGATCTACAAGCGTAAACGTGGCATAGATGGGAAAGTGCAAACCTTCAAAGCCCGACTAGTGGCAAAGGGTTTTACCCAAGATGAAGGGGTCGACTATGAGGAGATCTTTTCACCTGTTGCCATTGTAAAGTCGATCAGGATCCTTCTGCCCATTGCCGCGTATTATGACTACGAGGTTTGGCAGATGGACGTCAAGACAACCTTTCTGAATGGCAAACTTGATGAGACCATCTACATGGACCAGCCCAAAGGGTTCATTGCCTATGGCCAAGAGCAAAAGGTTTGCCGGCTTCATAGGTCCATTTATGGGCTGAAACAAGCTTCGAGGTCTTGGAATATAAGGTTTGATGAGGCGATCAAATCTTATGGCTTTGATCAAAATGTCGACGAGCCTTGTGTCTACAAGAAAATTGTTGACAAAACTGTCGCATTTTTTGTGTTGGACGTGGACGATATTCTTTTAATTGGGAATGAGGTAGAATTTCTTTATGACTTCAAGAAGTGGTTAGCTTCGCAATTCCAAATGAAAGATTTGGGAGAAGCTCAGTATGTTCTAGGTATCCAGATAGTCCGGAATCGGAAGAAAAGAACGCTAGCCTTGTCTCATGCGTCTTATATTGACAAGATGTTGTCTAGATATAAGATGCAGAACTCCAAGAAGGGCTTGCTGCCTTTCAGGCATGGGGTTCACTTGTTTAAGGATCAGTGTCCTAAGACTCCTCAAGATATTGAGGATATGAGACGGATTCCATATGCTTCAGTTGTAGGGAACCTGATGTATGCCATGTTGTGTACTAGGCCCGACATCCATTATGCAAAGAGGAATCGTCGATGATGTCGATCCAATCCAGGATTAGATCACTGGACAACCGTAAAGGCAATCCTCAAGTATCTTAGGGGAACGAGGAACTACAGCTTTGTGTATGGGAGTGGGGATTTAATCCTTACGGGATACACAGATTCTTATTTTCAGACCGATAAGGATTCTAGGAAATCCACTTTGGGGTCAGCCTTCATTCTGAATGGACGAGTTGTAGTATAGCGAAGCATCAAGCAGGGATGCATCGCTGATTCCACTATGGAAGCGGCGTATGTTCCGGCTTTTGAAGCTGCAAAGGAAGCTGTTTGGCTTAGGAAGTTCATGACAGATTTGGAAGTTGTTCTAAATATGAACTTGCTAATCACACTGTTCTGTGATAACAGTGGTGCAGTAGCCAACTCACGTGAACCTCAGAGCCATAACAGAGGCAAAAACATTGAGTGCAAGTATCATCTGATACGGGAGATTGTGCACCGCAGAGACGTGACGGTCACGTAGATAGCGTCGGAGCATAACGTAGCTGATCCATTTACAAAGCCCCTCACGGCTAAGGTGTTTGAGGGTCGCCTAGAGAGTCTAGGTCTTCAAGAGCTTCCTGACTAGGGCAAGTGGGAGATGTGTAAACGGGTATTCAATGCGATAGTTTATTGTATTACTTCATTGTAATTTATGTACATTTCAAAAATGTATTTTCTCAACTAGCTTAGTCCAAGTGGGAGTTTGTTGCGATTTTTGTCCTAATCTCGTGTTTGTTTGAAATTAATAAGAGTTATTCATTTCATCACTTTGTGTCTCGCAATATTTATACACTGTTCCAATAAACTAAGCTCTAGGGTCATTGAATTTATGAGAGAAGTAAAACTTGAACGGTGTGTAGTGAAAACACATGGAGGATCACGTTCGAGTTCATGACTCGAACGGTCTATAGTATATGGATAGGGTTGGAGACCTAATCCTGGATACATTGTGGATGCGGCCCGCTTCTGACTCGTTCATGTGGTTGACATGCGAGTGGGGGCATCCTGTGCAATGAGATTGTACAAGACCGAACCGTGAATTATTAGACCTCATCGATGTAACACTTGATGTGAAGGACTAATAACCGTCGATGACCATTAGTAACTCGACACGAGTCCCGAAGCGTGTTACGGACTCCGCCTCTGCGAGAGTCCGCTTTTGACTAGTAAATGCGGGTGAGGGTGGTTACAGTTACTCGCCCAATATGCCTATCTTCTCGGGACGTAACCAAGTAGGGAGCTGGGAACTTAACTACGCGAGATGGAATTCACTCGTTCCCGCCTTTAGGGAAACTAGAGGGGTTGTTCCCTTAAGTGTTGTCTCCAGGGGCTTGGACAACGGCGCCCACCTTCTCACTTGCCCGAGAAGGGTGTTGTGTATGGTTGGGCGATCACAATATGTTGTTCATTAGAGGAGCAGTGGGGACTTAAGGAACAAAAGGTAGACACGAGGTAAAGCGTTAATTTGACCCGGTAGTGTCTCACGAACAACTTGTGAAGGGTCATCTGATGGGCATTGGTTATATCAGTGGACACGTAATATTACTCAGACTGACGGAGTGCAACTACGTGCTATAGTGGAGTGTTATTGTAGCTAATGAATGTTGATTAACCGGGTCAAAGAGTTTGTGAGTTAATCTCGGATCGTGGAGCTCGTCATTTGTGAGGTCCATTAGGTCCCTCGTTTGGCTCAATCTGGGTTAAAAGAAGGGTTAATGTTTTGGTATGAAATTGAAGTGTTCAATTTCACTTTAAGGGCATTTATGTCATTTATATGAGATATGAATGATATAATATATAGTTTAATGTGAATGAGATTCATAATAATCTATAGGTTAGCCTAATTTTTGAATTAGGGCTAATTGGAGAATTTAATTGAGAGCAATTAAATTGGATGTGATTCAATTTAATTAATCCACAATTAATGCAAATGACATTTGCAATATGAGATATGAGATATCTTATATTATGTGGTTATGCAAATGAGATTTGCATAACCCATGGTTGTGGTAAAGTGGTAATAATGTTGAGATTTTTACTCCATCATTCCACTATTTAAACCCTTTGCAAGAAGGGATTTGGGAAGCATTCTCTCATTTTTTAGAATTTCATCAAAAGAGAAGAAGAAAGTTCTCTCGACTTTCTCTTTATTCTCCTCCCTCTCCAAAACTCCAAAAGTTCCCACAAACTTCCCCTCTCCAAAAGAGAACAACTGAGACTCCAAGTGGTGGTGTTCGGGTTTCGTTCATGGGAAGAGTTCGTTGAGATCGAGAAGCACGAAGAGTTCGTGATCTGAGGAAGAAACCTTGAAGAAAGTCTTCAACAAGTAAGTACCTCTATTCTTACTGTATTTTTCTTCCTTTTTAGCATGTTTATCCTGGATCTATAGTAGATCGGTTTTAACAAAACAAAGTTGCATAATGATAGCACGACGATTCGATCGTCTTCCGCTGCGCGGGGATTCTCATTCCCTTCACGAAAACCCCACATTGAGAAAGAAAAGAGCAATGCAAGGCAATTACCTTGAGAAGTGGTCGAGAATATGAAGCCAAGGAACTCCGAAGGGCTGAGGGAGGAAATAAACCCATAGAAGAGAATGAAATTAAAGGGGATGTAGAACCAGACTATCAAGGAGAAGTTGATGGGAAAGGAAAAACAAGGCAACTAAATACCGCCGGCAGAAGAAGGCCAAGCAGGACAAAACGAGGCAAAAGAATACAAGTTGCCTCCCCCATTTCCTCCAAGGTTGAAAAAAACAGAACAACGATGCACAGTTCAATAAGTTCCTGGACATCCTCAAGCAACTTCATATCAACATTCCTTTGGTGGAAGCTCTTGAGCAGATGCCTAACTACGTGAAATTCTTGAAAGACATCCTCACAAAGAAGCGTAGACTTGGGGAAATTGAGATGGTTGCTTTGAAAAAAAACTGTAGTTCCCTACTCCCCAACAAGGTTCCACCAAAGTTACAAGATTCATAAAGCTTCACAATCCCTTGTATGATTGGGAACACTGACTTTGACAGTGCATTATGCGATCTAGGGGCAAGAATAAATTTGATTCCCTTGTCAGTATTTCGCAGATTAGGAATTGGCCAGGCTCGACCCACAATGGTCACTCTGCAGCTCGCCGACAGGTCGATTGCAAGACCTACTGGAAAAATTGAAGATGTCTTAGTGAAGGTCGATAAGTTCGTATTTCCAGCAGATTTCATATTTCTCACTCCGAGGAAGATCGAGAAGTGCCAATCATCCTTGGACGACCTTTTCTTGCCACAGGTCGCCCTCTGATCGATGTGTAGAAGGGTGAGCTAACCATGAGGGTAATTGACCAGCATATCACATTTAACGTCTTTAAAGCACTCAAATATCCTGGAGAATTTTAGGAGTGCTCAAAAATAGAACTGATGGAAGCAATTCAGATTGAAAATACTCAAGATGAGGCAGAAGAAGAAGATAACTTGGCAAGAGAGTATGATGCACTAGAAGAACCTGAGAAAGCTACAAAGGTGTCATACATAGATCCCTTGGGAAACCCAGAAGATAAGGCAATACAAATCAAGCATTCGATTGAAGATCCACTAGAGCTAAAACCTAAACCACTATCGGCCCACCTGAAATACAAATTTCTGAGAGATAAGGATACCTTATTAGTGATTATTGCACCCAACCTTACTGACCAAAATGAGTGTTCTCTTTTGCATATCCTATGTCGCTACAAGAATGCTATCGGATGGGCAATTGCAGACATCCGTGGGATCAGTCCAACTTTCTACATGCATAAAACGAATTTTGAAGAAGGGGCGAAGCATTCAATTGAGGGATAACGAAGACTAAACTCCGCAATGAAAGAGGTGGTAAGAAAAGAAATCTTGCAATGGATGGATGGAGGAATAATCTATCGTATTGCAGATAGCGCATGGGTCAACCCGGTCCAATGCGTACCTAAGAAAGGCGGAGTGACGATAGTCAAGAATGAGGAGAACGAGCTCATCCCCACTCGAACAGTAACATGTTGGAGAGTATGCATGGACTACAGGCGATTAAATAAGGCAACAAGGAAAGATCACTTCCTGCTACCTTTCGTGGATAAGATGCTTGACCGCTTAGCAGGGAAAGAATATTATTGCTTCCTCGATGAATATTCAGAGTACAACCAGATTATAATAGACCCTCAAGATCAGGACAAGACAAATTTTACATGTCCCTATGGAACATTTGCCTTCCGGCGGATGCCATTTCGGTTGTGTAACGCCCCTGCTACATTTCAAATATGCATGATGGCGATCTTTTCAGACATGATCGAGAGGACAGTGAAGATCTTTATGGATGACTTTTCAGTGCATTGAGAGACCTATGAAGTATGTCTAAGGAATCTGGAAGAGGTACTGCGTGAAAGGAATCGAATGTCGCAGCGGAAGCGATTGTGAATCGCGCGTTCTTAATTCTGTTACAACGATTGTGTTCAAGAACTAAATAATCTAGATTAAGCATAAAACAGAATTTGGGCAGCAAGAAATATACCTTTGAAGAACCTTTCTTCGAGTGCTCCTTCTCCCACTGCTACGATCTCAGCAACACGAGCCCAAGTAATCACGGTCACTACCACCGGATCTTCTCCGTTGTTCTCTAGGTGAGTGAGGAAGGTGGTTTCCCTTTATGTGAGAAGAGATATTTTTGTGAGAGAATGTGTTTGTTGAACCTTTCCAACAACACACAAGAGCTTGGATTATCTTAACCTAGTTGCATCTCTATATATAGGGAAATGGGATGGAAATTACCATCCTATCCCTCTTTCATTCTCTCTTTAGTATATAGTTAATATGTGAATCTAATTCACATTAAAACTATAAATTATATTAATTATATGACATATAATTGATATGACATTTCATATATGAAATTGAACACTTCAATTTCATTCGTAACTTTATACCCTCAATATAACCATGTTGAGCCAACGGAGGGACCTAATGGACATACAGTTCATGAGCTTCAATGATGTGAGAATAACTGATCAAAGTCTTTGATCCAGTTAATCAATATGCATTAACTACAAGTCACTCCACTATAGACCTGTAGTTGCACTCTTCTCACTGTAGATTATATTGTGTCCACTGATATAATTATTACCCATGAGTCGACCCTTCACAGATTGTTCGTAATCACAATTGGGTCAACTTATTGTTTTACCCCTGTGATTACCTCTTTGTTCCTTAAGTACTACTGATCCTCTAATGAAGAACAAGTGTAAGGTCCTACCGTAGACTCATACCCTCATAGAGGGTAGGGCCACGTTGTTCAAGACCTGTAGTCAGTTCTTAAGGGAATAACCTATCTAATTCCTTTGAGTAGGAATGAGTGAATTCCATTTTGCATAGTTAAGTCCCCAGCTACCTACGAGATTCTGTCCATGAGAAGGTAGGCTTATTGAGTCGGCTACAGGCCACTCTCACCCATACTAGTCTTAGGACAAACCCCTATAAGCAAGAGTTCTTAACTTGCTCGGGATTCAGGTCGAGTCACTAATGACCATCTATAAATTATCGATCTTACCTTTTTAACGGTGTTATACTGGTTAGATTAATAATTTTTAGTCTGGTCTTGGATGAACTCTTCATACAGGATGCCCCCACTCGCATGTCAACGACATGAATGAGTTGGATTACCTCATTTGTACTAACTACTAAGTGAGCCGCATCCATGGTGTTACCAGAATGAGGTTTCCAACGTTATTCTTATACCATAGACTATTTAGGTTATATTTGTTAACACAATCAAAATAGTGTCCACTACACTGATGTTCAAGATATATTATAACTCTTGAGCTTAGATTATTGGATTTATAAAGCAAGCATTATAATTTCATCAAAAAAAATAACCCTTTATTTATTTAATCAAAATTACACAAGTTTAGGGAATAAATCCCAACAATCTCCCACTTGACCTAAAGCTTGTGGAATACTAAAATATTACAGTAATGTAAATACAATAAACTAGGGCATTTAAACCCTTTGTACAAAATACTCCCACTTGCCCTAGTTGGGGAAGACATGTAAACCTAAACCTTCTAGGTAACTCTCAAATACTTTAGCCGTGAGAGCCTTTGTAAAAAGATCAGCAACGTTGTGCTCTGAGGCTACCTTCGTGACAATCACGTCTCCTCTATGCACGATCTCCCAGATGAGATGATACTTCTGCTCAATGTGCTTTCCCCTCTTGTGACTTCGGGGTTCCCTCGAATTTGCCACTACACCACTGTTATCACAATACAGCGTGATGGGCAAAGTCATATTCAACTTCCAAATTTAGCATGAATTTCCTTAATCAAACGACCTCTTTAGTTACTTCACAATCAGCTACATATTCGACCTCCATGGTGGAATCTACGATTCATCATTGCTTGACGCTTCGCCATACTACAACTCCTTCGTTAAGAGTAAATACTGACCCTGATGTACATTCCCGAGAATCTTTATCAGTCTGAAAGTCAGAATCTTTGTATCCTGTAAGGATCAAATCCTTAGCCCCATAAAAAAGCATGTAGTTCCTTGTTCTTCGAAGATAGTTAACGATTGTTTTAACCGTTGTCCAGTGTTCAAGTCCCGGATTGGATTGATACCTACTGACCATTCCAATTGCAAAATAGATGTCAGGCCTAGTACACAACATGGTGTACATCAGTCTCCCAACAGCTGATGCATAAGGAATTCGTCTCATGTCCTCTACTCCTTGAGATGTCTTAGGACACTGTTCCATAGACAAATGAACTCCATGTCTAAAAGGCAACAAGCCCTTTTTGGAGTCTTGCATCTTAAACCTTGACGACACTTTGTCTATGTAAGATGTTTGAGACAAGGCTAGTGTTTTATTCTTACGGTTCCGACAATCTGGATCCCAAGAACAAATTGTGCATCACCCAAATCTTTCATTTGGAACTGCGTAGCTAGCCAATCCTTAATGTTAGTAAGATAACCTTCATCATCCCCAATGAGTAGGATATCATACACATAGAGAATTAGGAATGCGACAGAACTATTGATGATTTTCTTGTAGGCACAAGGTTTATCATCATTCTGGTCAAAACCATAAGATTTGATTGCATCATCAAATCTTATATTCCAGGACCTAGAGGCTTGTTTCAGTCTATAAATTGACCTTTTAAGCCTGCAAAGATTTTGCTCTTGTCCTGGTTCAATCAACCCTTTGGGTTGGTCCATGTAGATGTTTTCCTCAAGATTGTCATTCAAAAAGGGTGTCTTGACATCCATTTGCCATACCTCATAGTCATAATATGCAACAATTGCAAGTAGGATACGTATAGACTTTACCATAGCAACAGGTGAAAAGGTTTTCTCATAGTCAACCCCTTCAACCTGGGTATAACCCTTTGCTACTAATCTAGCTTTAAAGGTTTGCACCATTCCATCTACACCACGCTTTCTCTTGTAGATTCACTTACAACCTATAAGTTTTATCCCATCAGGTTTATCTACAAGATCCCAAACAGAATTGAAATACATAGACTCCAATTCTTGGTCCATGGCTATGACTCATTTGTCTTTGTCTTTGTCAACCATCGCTTGATTATAAGTCAATGGATCCTCGAAGTTGTCATATGGTATAACAACTTGGGTTTCAGATAAACCCATGTAACAGTCAGGTTGTGTTATAACCCTCCCACTACGTCGAGGCATACTCAACTCTTGAGATGGACTCTCTTTACTAGACAAACTTGTATCAACAACTCTTGTTGACGTACTAGTTTTATTAGCAACCTTTGCTATTGTTCTGTCTAACTCACTCAACACAACTTTACTTTTTGGTTTGTGGTCCCTTATGTGGTCCTCCTCTAAGAAAATGGAATTTGTCGACACAAAAATCTTATCTTCCTTAGGATCATAGAATAAGCCACCTCTTGCTTCTTTTGGGTATCCTACGAATAGGCATAACTCTGAACGTGAATCCAACTTCTTTGGATTCGTCACAAGCACATGTGCTGGACAACCCCATATTCTGAAGTGACATAAACTACCTTTACTTCCTTTCTAGAGTTCAAAAGGTGTTTCAGAAACACTTTTTGAGGGCACATTGTTCAAAATGTATACTGCAGTCTCCACTGCGTAACCCCAAAAGTAACTAGGGAGATGAGCATAAATCATCATTGATCGAACCATGTCCAACAATCATCTATTTCTGCTTTCCGATACACCGTTTAGTTGTGGTGTGTCGGGAGCTGAGAGTTGGGATGTAATTCCATGTTCTATCATATAGTTCTGGAATTTTAAATCCATGTACTCTCCACCTTGATCTGATCGAAGTGTTTTTATAGTTTTACCTAATTGATTTTCAACCTCAGTATTGAATTCCTTGAACTTTTCAAGTCATTCAGACTTGTGGTGCATTAGGTAAATATGCCCAAGTTTAGAATAATCATCTATGAAAGAGATGAAATATTCATATCCTCCCCTGGCTTTAACTTTCATCGGACCACAAAGGTCTGAATGTATAAGCTCTAGAGGGTCTTTGGTTCTATAACCTTTTCCGGTAAAAGGCCTTTTAGTCATTTTGCCCTCTAGGCATGATTCACATACAGGTAAAGTATTTTCTACTAACTCGTTTAGAAGTCCGTTCTTGACCAAACTCTCAATCCTATTGAGATTACTGTGACCCAACCTAAGATGCCAAAGGTGAGCATTTTCTTTAGGAGAAATTCAACGTTTCTTAGTTTGTGCATTTGCAATTTTAAATAATTCAGTATTCAAAACCATTTTGACTGAATTAGGTCGTAAAACATACAATCCATTTTCGAATAAAGCTGAACATATTTTCACATCTTTCTTCAAAATAAACACTTTATTCATTGCGAAAGAAACAGAAATACATTGTTCTATGAGGCAAGAAATTGAAATAAGGTTTCTAGTAAACCCTGATATCACTAATATATTGTCCAACAACATATATTTCTTGCCAATATAAAGCTTCATCGTGCCTAATGCTACAGCTGAGACGACTTCTCCATTTCCAACCCGTAGCGTTATCTCTCCTTTCTGTAGCTGCTGCCAGGAATTAATTCCCTGAAAATAAGAGCAAACATGATTAGTGGCGCCTGAATCACGTATCAGAGCAGTTTTATCATTATCCACTAAACAAGCTTCTAGGCAAAGTAAATCATATTTACCTTCCTTCTTCTTTTCTACAATGTACTTCGGACAGTTCCGTTTCCAATGCCCGTCTTCGTTGTAGTGAAAACATTTTTCTTTGTCAACAACTTCTTGGACTTTCTTGCTCTTTTGCGCGGCAGCTTTGTCAGCTCGTTTCCCTTTACCAACGTTCTTCATGTTCTTCTTCTTCCATTTCACGTTAGAAGAATATGAAGCCACTATTTTTGTCCCATAGGTCGAAGCTCTGTGATAACTTCTACTTGCAACAATTGCCTCACCTTTCGATCCCTATATTTTCATCAAAGATTGAAAGGGCTGGAGTACATTCAGAATGGAGGCAAGGTTAAAAGTAAGCTTGTTCATAAGAACATTACTTCTAAACTGCAAGAAACTATCTGGAAGGGTTTCTCGAATGAAGCTGACCTTGCTCGACTCATCGATGGAACCACCATTCGACTCTGTGATGTTGAAGTGCACCATCATATCCAGGACATGATCCCGAACAGATGTACCCTCTAGCATCCTTGAGTTAAATATGTACTTTAGGGGATTGTGTCGGCTTGTGTGGGCTGTTGTCCAAACACACCCTGCACGGAATCCATGATTTCCTTCGGGTTATCATGCCCTCATGCTTCTTGGCTAATATGTCAGACATACTTGCCAGCATGTAGACCTTGGCCTTATCATTGGCGTTGATCCATCGATCATATGCATCACGAACATTTCGTGACGTATCCAAGCCCGGCACCTGAGGACACTCCTCAATGAGCACAAACTTCAGATCATCCACTACCAATATAGTGTTGAGTTTGTTTCTCCGTGTCATCATATTCTCTCCGGTTAACTTTTCCGCACCTAATAAGGAAATTATAGAGCTAGACATTTTTGCTGAAAATATACAAAAAAAACTTGTATGAGTTTCTTGCTATAACTCTAATCCAATCGTGTTTTAGCTAATTATTAAATGATTCCTAGGTCATTTATAATTTGCAATGATACTCCAAAGGTTTAGAATGTATGAATCTGAAGGCTAATAAAAAACACTACTCCTCTGGATCAAGACACTCTTGACCAAATCCTAATGCCAGAATAACTCTTATTCCTATAGGCTTTAGTTACCATTTTTCGGTCAGGATACATACACAACTTATGTACCCCGCGAGTGTAACCCTCTGTCTTTAGATCCCAGAGTCTCCATCCAATAAAATTCGCTGAAGGGAGGACTAGATTGAAAAACAGACTAAGAAAATCTTTATCCCTTTCGGGTGTCTACTATGTTCAATCCCCTATGATCAAGCCCTCCGAAGGGATTGTCCGATCCAGGCCAAACTAGCAGGCTGACCATAGTGGTCTAATGGTGTAAACCGACAAAACCGATCGTAGGTTTTATTTTCACTAAACCTACTCCCACTCACTATAAGTACCCTCTCCATTCACCTTGATATTGACTCATACAAACACCATCCGAAGGGAGACGCTCCCGTTTGCGCCACGAGGCCAAGTATGAGTCTCACGGTGTGAATTTCCCAGGGATAACGTATGTGGAAAAATATGTATCTCATACATTTTTCCTCCTACTAAATACTTTAAAGTTGTAGGAATCTTACTTAGGCTAAAACCCGGCTAATGGTTTTACATAACTCTATCAATATAACTCTTATATCGATAATCAATATAACTTTTATATTGATTTTATCCTAAGTTCGTTAATATAACTCTTTATATTAAACATATGATTTCTAGTTTATTAACCCTTTAATAAACCCGTTGACGCTACTGTAATTTATAAACTCTCTGATTAAATTTCACTCCCAGGTAAGTTCCCAGGTAGGAGTGTTCCGTTTCCGTCAGCTTAAATACCCCAACCTAGACTGAACCTTCCTTAGACAGAGTTCTTCTTTTAATCGTAGCTTATAAATTACTTGGTTCCTAATTATAATCTAAATAGAACTAGATAACCTAAGGTCTATTATTTCCAAGTTCTAAACATTTTAAAACGAATAATTAACCTTAGGTGACATGCATACAATGTTATAGTGTTTGATCATTCATCAAATGAATAATAAAACATCCATAGCAAAATCATCTCATGATATATAATGCATGTCAATGTTGTCCATAAATGAATATACCAACTTTATATTAATTAATCATGCAATCTATATAATATAAATCTTTATATCATAAATAATGCATGAAAATGCTTAACCTAAGTTGGGATTTCTAAAATAAAAGCATACATTATGCATGGCAATAATTACACAACAATTGCATAATTTAAATAGCAAAATTAGACCAATTTTTGCACCCTAAAATAAATTTTAATTAATGTAATCTAATTATATTAATTAAAATTAAATAAATTAAATATAAAATATTTTTATATTTAATATATAATTAAAAATATGTTTCTTCCCATTGCTCCTTCGCGTGAAACGTCTATGGTGTTGCAATGCTGATACCAGCGTTGCAACGCTGCAGTTTATCCTCTTCTGTCGGTTGAAATGCGCCACAGCAGCAGCGTTACAACGGTGATAACAGCGTTGCAACGGTGTCGTCTCCAGCGCGCTCTTTCCACAAGCGCAGCGTTGCAACGCCAATGAACAGCGTTGCAACGCTGCATGCAGACAACAACATGAATTCTCCAATTCTCGCTCGTTTTCGCTCCGATTCTCTCAACAACCACTTTGTCTCGATCGACACAGACTTACGGACTCGATTTACAATTAAAATTTCTCAAAACACCGGGCCCTTACATTGAACAATTCAATGGAAAAATTATAAATCTAAGTGTCAAAATCGAAAACATCTAATTTGCAAACCGTTCATACATCTCATGCAAAACAGTAAATTCCACCTCGTTCTTGAAAAATCCAGAATGTAAATCAAGAACGCAATTGGTCTCTGATACCAATTAAATGGAATCGAATCCCGCAGCGGAAACGATTGTGAATCGCACATTCATAATTTCGTTACAACAATTGTGTCCAAGAACTAAATTATCTAGATTAAGCATAATACAAAATTTGGACAACAAGAAATATACCTTTGAAGAACCTTTCTTTAAGTGTTCCTTCTCCTACTGCAACGATCTCGGCAACACGAACCCAAGTGATCACGGACACTACCACCGGATCTTCTCCATTTTTCTCTAGGTGAGGGAGGAAGGTGGGTTCCCTTTAAGTGAGATGAGATATTTTTGTGAGAGAATGTGTTTGTGGAACCTTTCCAACAACACACAAGAGCTTGGATTATCTTAACCTAGTTGCATCTCTATATATAAGGAAATAAGATGGAAATTACCATCATATCCCTCTTTCATTCTCTCTTTAGTATATAGTTAATATGTGAATCTAATTCACATTAAAACTATATATTATATCAATATATCACATATAATTGATATGACATCTCATATATGAAATTGAACACTTCAATTTCATTTGTAGCTTTATACCCTCAATATAAACATGTTGATCTAACAGAGGGACCTAATGGACCTACAGTTCATGAGCTCCAATGATGTGAGATTGACTGATCAAACTCCTTGATCTACTTAATCAATATTCCTTAACTACAAGTCCCTCAACTATAGACTTGTAGTTGCACTCTTCTCACTATATATTATATTGTGTCCACTGATATAATCATTACCCATGAGTTGACCCTTCACAGGTTGTTCGTAATCACAAATTGGGTCAAATTCTTCATTTTACCCCTGTGATTACCTCTTTGTTCCTTAAGCACTACTGATCCTCTAATGAACAACAAGTCTAAGGTCCTACCATAGACTCATACCCTCATAGAGGGCGGGGCCCCGTTGTTCAAGACCTGGAGTCAGTTCTTAAGGGTAAAACCTATCTAATTCCTTTCAGTAGGAATGAGTGAATTCCATCTTGCATAGTTAAGTCCCCAGCTACCTACGAGGTTCTGTCCGTGAGAAGGTAGGATTATTGAGTCGGCCACAGGCCACTCTCACCCATACTTGTAAACCCGAGATCTTTCTTTGGAACTTCCTTATTATCAAACAACAAAAAGAAAGAAGAAATGAATGTTTAAAACTTTGTTTCCCATGTTTTAAAAAGAAAAGAAATGAAGTGAAAGACAAAAGGAAAAAAAGGAAAGAAAGTTTAGACCATTTTGGTTTGTTTTGCTTTTAAAGACAAAAGAAGAAAAGGAAATGAAACAAATGTTTTATATTAAGTTATTTTGGTTTTGTTAAGAAAAGAAAAGAAAAGGAAAGAAAAGAAAGAAAGAAGATAAAGGAAAGAAAAGAAAAGGAAAAAGAAATAGAAAATGAAAAAAGCAAAAGTGCAAAAAGACAAAGGACCTGAGCTCAAAGAGCTGAAGATGCAATTACAAGAACTAGTTGATAAGGGATACATCAGACCTAGTGTATCACCCTGGGGAGCTCCAGTGTTATTTGTAAAGAAGAAAGATGGTACCCTTAGATTATGCATTGATTACAGACAGTTAAACAAAGTCACGATACGTAACAAGTATCCTTTACCCCGTATTGATGACTTGTTTAACCAGTTACGAGGAGCATCAGTGTTTTCTAAGATTGATTTGAGATCAGGATACCATCAGTTAAAGGTAAGGGAATCAGATATTCCTAAGACAACATTAAGAACCAGGTACGGGCATTGTGAGTTTCTAGTAATGTCGTTCGGTTTGACGAATGCACCAAACAGATTTCATGGACCTCATGAATGGGATATTCCACCGATGATTTTGATCGGTTCGTGATAGTATTTATTGATGATATACTAGTTTACTCGGTTGTGAGAAAGCTCATGTGGAACATTTGAGGATTATTCTCAAACACTCACGAGATAAACGATTTATGCGCTAAATTCACCAAATGTGAGTTTTGGTTGGATCAGTAGTGTTTTTGGGGCATGTTGTCTCAAAGAAATGGTGTTAGTGTGGATCCAAATAAAGTTAAAGTCGTAGTCAATCCCGGGAAAGACCAACCAAGTCTGACAGAGGTACGTAGTTTCCTAGGCTTGGCGGGATACTACAAAGCGGTTTGTTGAGGATTTCTCACGATTAGCATTACCCTTAACAACTTTGACAAGAAAGAATGCTAAGTTTGAGTGGTCGATAAGTGTGAATGAGTTTTGGGAGTGAAAAGAGAGATTAATTCTGAAGACCTATTCGACACTTCTGTAATCGGGAAAAGAGTATGTGATTTATTGTGATGCCTCGAGACAAGGTTTAGGGTGTGTTACGATGCAAGAAGGAAAAGTAATAGCTTATGCATCAAGACAATTGAAAAAGCATGAATGTAATTACCCTACCCACGATCTCGAGCTAGCGTGAGCTTGTTCTAGCAATCAAGATCCGGAGACATTACTTGTTTGGTGAAAGGTGTCACATCTACACAGAGATCATAAGAGTCCAAATATATCTTTGATCGAGAGGAGTTGAATATGAGACAGAGAAGATGGTTAGAACCCGATTAAAGATTATGATTGTACTATAGAATACCGCTCAAGGAAGGCGAATGTGGTAGCAGATGCTTTGAGCGGGGAAGTCAAGACTTCCTAGGGATGCCTTGTGTGGTATTCGAGCAACATTTTTAAGAACTCTAAGGAATTCTAAGGCGATTGTGAATGCGAGAGAGTTCAGAGAGTCTTTAGCTCGGTTCCTCCAGTCTTCACTCACTGTGAGAGGTTGTTGAGAAGACAACTAGAGGATAGTAACTTGCGAGAAGATGTTTGGAAAGTCCAAGCAAGGCCTGCGAAGCGAGAGTTTAAGATGAGATCGAGGCGGGGCCATAGAAAGGCAAGGAAGACTATGTGTTCCGAATTTTAGTGAGCTTAAAGATGCTATTCTAGAGGAAGCTCACAGATTCACTTTACGCTATGCATCCGAGAAGCACCAAGATGTACAAAACTTTGAAGGGAACGTATTGGTGGCCTGGAATGAAACGAGAGATAGCTGATTATGTTGATAGATGTTTAATCTGCCAACAGGTTAAACCAGTTAGACAAAGGCCAGGAGGACTCCTTAACCCACTGCCAGTGCCAGAGTGGAAATGAGAGCATATCACTATGGATTTTCTGTTTGGATTACCACGTACTTCAAGTGGGCATGATGGTATTTGGGTAATAGTTGATAGACTCACTAAAACAACACGGTTTGTACGGATTAAAGCGACGTCTACCCTTGATCAGCTAGCTAGGCTATACGTCGACAGAATTGTGAGTCAGTACGGAGTTTAGTACAACATTCCATCCTCAGACAGATGGGCAGTCAGAGAGGACCATCCTGACCTTAGAGGACATGTTGAGAGCATGTGTCCTTCAGTTTAAATGGAGTTGGGATACTCACCTATCGCTTATGGAATTTGCTTACAATAACAGCTACCAGTCGAGTATTGGTATGGCACCATTTGAGGCTCTGTATGGAAGACCATGTAGAACGCCCGTATGCTGGAATGAAGTTGGAGAGCGGAAGCTAATCGGCCCTGAGTTGGTAAAAGTTACTACAGACAATATTAAGGTAATAAGAGAAAATTTGAAGGTAGCACAAGACCGTCAGAAGAGTTATGCTGATAAGCGACGAAAGGACTTAGAGAGATCAAGTTTTCTTGAAGTTATCTCCATGGAGAGGTGTCCTTCGTTTTGGTAAGAAGGGTAAACTAAGCCCTAGATATATTGGTCCTTATCCAAAGATGCTTGGGACGAGTTGGGCGGCCTCTCTGGCAGACCGGAGTTTCAGTGAGAACTATCTCGAGTACATGATGTTTTTCATGTGTCCATGTTAAGGAAGTATATTCCAGATCCGACACATGTGTTGCAAGCACAACCAGTTGAGCTGAAAGAAGATATGAGTTACGTAGAGGATGCAGTTCAAATCCTCGACAAGAAAGAGCAAGTTTTGAGGAACAAGACAATCCCACTCGTGAAGGTTCGTTGGAGTTAGAGGATCTAATGAGGAGGAAGTACCCAATGATTTTCACTTAAAGACTACTCAATTTCGAGGACAAAATTTCTCAAGGGGAGGTAAGTTGTAAACCCGAGATCTTTCTTTGGAACTTCCTTATTATCAAACAACAAAAAGAAAGAAAAAATGAATGTTTAGAGGATCTAATGAGGAGGAAGTACCCAATGATTTTCACGGAGTGGAGGAGGCGGCAACCTGGGAGTTAGAGGATCTAATGAAGAGGAAGTACCCAATGATTTTCACTTAAAGACTACTCAATTTCGAGGACGAAATTTCTCAAGGGGAGGTAAGTTGTAAACCCGAGATCTTTCTTTGGAACTTCCATATTATCAAACAACAAAAAGAAAGAAGAAATGAATTTTTAAAACTTGGTTTCCCATGTTTTAAAAAGAAAAGAAATGAAGTGAAAGACAAAAGGAAAACAAGGAAAGAAAGTTTAGACCATTTTGGTTTGTTTTGCTTTTAAAGACAAAAGAAGAAAAGGAAATGAAACAAATGTTTTATATTAAGTTATTTTGGTTTTGTTAAGAAAAGAAAAGAAAAGAAAAGAAAAGAAAGAAAGTAGATAAAGGAAAGAAAAGAAAAGGAAAAAAAAATAGAAAATGAAAAAAGCAAAAGTGCAAAAAGACAAAGGACCTCTTCCACCTATTGACTTTTTTAAAAAGGGGATTTCTCTCCATTTTCTTCTCTTTCATCACAATCTAAGGCTGAAGCTTCGTGGTTCAAGGAGAAAGGAAGAAGAAGGAGCCATTTTTGGTGATTTTGAGCTGGAGTTGCAGAAGAAAAAGGGGAAAACTCAAGAGGATTCTTTATTACAGCAAGAAAATCAACTCAGACAAGCTCTGATTTTCTGTTCATCTCGAGCTCCACAAGAAGGGGTAAGAGTTGAGCTTTTGTTTCATGAAATTTAACTCATATTGCAACAAAATTGGTGAAGGAAGCTCGAGCTAATTCTGATTTGAAGTTGCTGTTTTGTTAAGAGGAAGGCAGAAGACAGAATTTTGCTGTCAAATCTGAGAAGTCTCTGATGTTTTGGTTGTCCTGATCTGTATTCTTGGAGTTAGAAGCTCTAATTGGTATGGTTCGAAATATTATTCAATTTCCTACAGGTTTTGTGAAGGAATCGTGAGAAGAAAATGATTGGAAAATGTTGTAATCTTCAGGTTAAGTTTCAGGTTGCAGCAGGAAGTGAAATCTGGAACAACAGCAGGATCAATTTAGGGGTTAAGGTTCTGAGGTAATTTCTTACCAATACGTTAGGCATCTCATTTTCATGTCTTCATAAGAGTTTTAGAGGGTTCAAAAAGGAAGAGTATGGTATAAAGTACATTCTTTTTGGTTAAGTAATGAAGAAGTTATGGTTGTCTGAAAACAAGGCAGAAAATCTGAAAATGCTGGAATTTTTTTGAAAGTGTGTTTTCTTGTAGTTTTAAGGTTGAAAACCATGAGCTCGAGGTTCTAATACATGAATTTGGTTTGTTTGACAGGCCAGGAGCAAATAGGTCGAGTGTACGGGCTAAGATTCTAGTTCAAACACTGTGAGTGATAAAACGAACATCAAAAGTGTATATATGCTTGAATTATGTTCAAGAAATGCAAGTTTTGCTAGAATAAAGTTTTTAATGCCTTATGCTTTCTTTTGAACACATGTGTGTGAGTATTCATGTTTTCCTAGAAATGTTTGAAGTGTTCATGGTGACTCTAAAAGTCTTTATAAAGTTTATACATGAGCATATGTCCAATGGTTGCAAAATTTATGGTCATGTTATGATTTCAAGCAAGCATGTACTAGCAAGTATGTTTTAAAAATTTCCAGTTTTATGAACAAGCTGAGTAAGCTTGAGTTTTATGAAAGAAAAGATAAGCAGGCATGTTCAAATGTTTTCATGTAAATTTCTGAGATATTGAGCCCGAGGCTTTATGGTACCGGGTGCACACAGGTCTTATTCTGTTGTCGACGTTAAGTGTACTCCGTGACAACAACGCTGTCGTGAGTGCTGGGCGGGCCCCACTACGACAAAGACGATAGGAGTCTTTGGGCGGCCACACTACATCGTGAGAGTAAACGTTGGTTGTCTTTGGGCGTGCCTACACAACGTGGATTGTGACATGTTTTTAAAAGAGTTTATCTCATTTACACGCCTTACGAGATTTTGATGATATACTTGTTGGTTTTCTGAAATTCTATTATGATTCTACGTTTACTTTCAATGCTTGAATACAAATGCATATGCTCATAGTTTTCAGGTCACATGTTTTACAAGTTACAGATATTAAACACAGTCACTCACTGAGCTTCATAGCTTATTCCTTCTATGTTTTCAAACCTTTCGGTAGAGATCGAGCTCCTGGCACACCTGAGTTATCATAGTCTCTCAATTGAAGCTTCATAAGTTAAATACTTTGTACGTGGCTGGTTTTGTCTAGCAAGTCTCTATGTTTGTAAATTATTTGAGAGGACTTTGGTGTTATAGTTGTTTGTACATTAGAGGTTGTATAAACAATGGTTTGTCCTGTGTTGTTTCTGATGCACTAGACTTTTAGTTTCCAAGAGAGACTTGTGAATGGTTTCTCCTTGTATATGTTTAATAGTTGTCCAGTTTCCGCTATGTCATGTTTAAGTGTTCCATTTTCGAACATAGTATGTTTATCAGGTGAATCAGGGTCAACAGGTATTGTTAAGAGATAAACAATGTCTGTTGGTTTCACGCCGACTTTCGAGCTGAGTTAGCAGGTAGTTCGGGAGGGGGTGTGACAACTCTAGTCTAAGGACAAACCCCTATAAGCATGAGTTCTTAACTTACTCAGGATTCAGGTCGAGTCACTAATGACCATCTATAAATTATCGGTCTTACCTTGTTAACGGTGTTATACTTGTTAAACTAATAATTTGCAGTCCAGTCTTGTATGAACTCTTCATACAGGATGCCCCCACTCGCATGTCAACTACATGAATGTGTTGGATTACCTCATTTGTACTAATTACAAACTGGGTCGCATCCATGATGTTACTAGAATGAGCTTTCCAACCTTATTCTTATACCATAAACTATTTAGGTTATATTCTTGAACACAATCCAAATAGTATCCACTACACTGATGTTCAAGATATATTATAACCTTGGAGCTTAGTTTATTAGATTTATAAAGCAAGCATTCTAATTTCATCAAAACAAATAACCCTTTATTTATTTGATCAAAATTACACAAGTTTAGGGCATAAATCCCAACACTGCGCAGATGCGCAGAGACTAACTTTGTGCTAAACTAGGAGAAATGTCACTTTATGGTCCAAGAAAGGATTGTATTTAGGACATCGAATCCCAAAGAAAGGCATCGAAGTAGATAGAGCTAAGATAGAGCACATCTCTAAACTCCCAGCCCCCAAAACAGTCAAAGATGTAAGAAGTTTCCTCGGACACGTAGAATTTTATAGAAGATTTGTATAGGGATTTTCGCAGATAGCCAACCCATTGTGCTCCTTTTTAGACAAAGACAACCATTCTTGTTTGATGAAGATTGCCTGGCAGCATTTGAGAAACTTAAGGAAGTGTTGAGCACGGCTCCTGTCATGGTGGAATCCGACTAGGAGAAACCATTTGAGGTGAGGTGTGATGCAAGTGACTTTGCGCTGTAGACAAAGGCAAGGGAAAAGCCAAAGTGCAGATAAAGGAAAATGTTTTAACTGCAACATGGACGGGCACTGGAAGTCAAACTGCACAAAGTATCTTGCTGAGCTCAAAGAGAAGAAAGGTAAATGTGATTTACTTGTTCTTGAAACTTGTTTAGTGGAAAGTAATGACTTTACCTAGATACTTGATTCAGGGGTCACTAACAACGTTTGCTCTTCTTTATAGGAAACTAATTCATTCAAGGAGCTCGAAGAGGGTGAGATAATGCTCAGGGTCGGAAAGGGAGACGTCGTCTCAGCTCGTGTAGTGGGAGATGCCAAGCTGTTTTTGGGAGACAGATTTTTATTTTTAGAAAATCTGTACATAGTTCCCAGAATAAAGAGGAACTTAATTTCTATCTCTTGCTTAATTGAACATGGGTATTGTATTACTTTTTCCATTAATGAAGTGTTCATTTCGAAAAAGGGTATCAATGTTTGTTAAGCTAAGTTACAAAATGGCTTGTACGTACTTAAACCGAACCAAACTAAACCAATTCTAAAACATGAGATGTTTAAAATGGCAAATACTCAAGGTAAAAGGCAAAGAATTTCTCCTAATAATAATACCTATCTTTGGCATCTTAGACTTTGTCATATAAATATCAACCGGATTGATAGACTATCTACGAATGGATTTCTAGACAAGTTAGAAGATGATTCTTTATCTCCTTGCAAGTCATGCTTGGAATGTAAAATGACTAAGTGACGTTTTACTGGAAAAGGTTATAAAGTGAAAGAGCCCTTAGAACTTATACAATTGGAACTTTGTGGTCCGGTGAATGTTAAAACTCGAGGAGGGTACGAATATTTCATCCCCTTCATAGATGATTATTTGAGGTATGATTATCTATACCTAATGCATCATAAGTCTTAGACTTTTGAAAAGTTCAAAGAGAATAAGGCTGAGGTAGAAAATGCATTAGGAAAAACCATTAAGTCACTTCGATCTAATCGAGGCGGAGAGTATATGGATTTGAGATTCTAGGACTATTTGATAGAACATGGAATCCAATCTCAACTCTCGGCACCTAATACACCACAACGGAATGGTGTATCTGAAAGGAGAAATAGAACCTTGTTAGACATGGTTCGATCTATGATGAGCTATGTTCAATTGTTTTCCTAGTTTTGGTGTTACACAGTAGTGACGGCTGCCCAAATCTTGAACACTGTTCCATCAAAGAGTGTTTCAGAAAGACCTTTTGAGTTATGGAAGGGGCGTAAACCTAATTTACAAAACTTCGGGATTTGAGGTTGTCCGACACACATGCTTGTGACAAACCCAAAGAAATTGGTACCTCGTTCAAGATTATGTCAATTTGTTGGTTATCCCAAGGAAATGAGAGGTGGTATTTTCTACGACCCACAAGAAAACAAGGTGATAGTATCTACAAATGCCACTTTCTTCGAGGAAGATCACATAAGGAACCATAAACCGCGTAGTAAGCTGGTATTAAATGAAGCTACAGATGAGTTAACAAGAGTTGTTGATCAAGTTGGACCTTCATCAAAGTTGATGATGAAGCCGGCACATCGAGTCAGTCTCGTCCTTCTCAATCGTTAGGAATACCTCGATGTAGTGGGAGGGTGTTTTCCAACTTGACCACTACTTGGGTTTAGATGAAACTCAAGTTGTAATACGTGATGACGGTGTAGAGGATCCATTGTCTTATAAACAGGCAATGAATCACGTAGATAAGGACCAATGGATCAAAGCCATGGACCTTGAAATGGAGTCAATCTACATCAATTCAGTTTGGGAACTTGTAGACCAGCCTGAAGGGGTAAGACCCATAGGGTGCAAAGGGATCTATAAAAGAAATAGAGATGCAGCCGGAAAGGTATAGACCTTTAAGGCAAGACTTGTAGCAAAAGGTTTCACCCAAAGGGAAAGAGTTGACTATGAGGAAACTTTTTCCCCTCTTGCTATGTTTAAGTCAATTAGAATACTCTTGTCCATAACCGCATATTATGATTATGAGATCTTGCAAATGGGCATCAAGATACTTCCTTTTTGAATGGTAATCTTAACGAGAGTATCTATATGTCTCAACCCGAAAGGTTCATAACCCAAGGTCAGGAGCAAAAAGTTTGCAAGCTCAATCAATCCATTTATGGATTGAAACAAGCATCCACATGTTTGAACATAAGATTTTATACTGCGATAAAATCTTATGGCTTTGACCAAAACGTTGATGAGCCTTGTGTTTACAAGTGGATCATCAACGACAAAGTAGCTTTCTTAATACTTTATGTGGATGATATCCTACTCATTGGGAATGTTGTGGGATATCTAACTGAAAAAAAGAATTGGCTAGCGGCCCAAAATTCGAAATGAAAGATTTGGGAGAGGCGCAGTATGTTCTTTGGATTAAAATTTTCAGGAATCACAAGAATAGAACGCTAGCTCTGTCTCAAGCATCTTATATCAACAAAATGTTGGACCGATATTCGATTCAGAATTCCAAGAGTGGTTTATTACCTTCCAGGCATGGAACTTATCTGTCTAAGGAACAGTGTCCTAAGACACCTCAAGAAGTTGAGGATATGAGACGTATTCCCTATGCCTTGGCAGTAGGTAGTTTAATGTATGCTATGTTGTGCACGAGATAAGACATTTGTTACGCAGTGGGGATAGTCAGTAGGTACAAGTCCAATCTAGGGTTAGACCACTGGACAATAGTTAAAAATATCCTCAAGTATCTTAGGAGAACGATGGACTATACGTTTGTGTATGGGACTAAAGATTTGATCGTTATTGGATACACTAATTCTGATTTTCAAACCGATAAGGATTTTAGGAAATCCACATCGAGATCAGATTTCACCTTTAACGGAGGAGCTATAGGGTGGCGAAGCATCAACCAGGATGCATCGTTGACTCCACCATGGAGGCAGAGTATGTCGTTGCTTGTGAAGCAGCTAAAGAGGTTGTTTGACTAAGGAAATACCTTACTGATTTGGAAGTTGTTCCAAACATTGAATTTCTCATCACCTTATACTGTGACAACGTGGTGCGGTAGCCAATTCAAAGGAACCTCGCAGGCATAAGCGAGGCAAGCACATCGAGAGGAAGTATTACTTGATACGGGAGATAGTGCAATAAGAATATGTGACGGTCACAAAGATCGCTGCGGACATAGTTTATCCGTTTACAAAGACTCTCACTGCTAAAGTGTTCGAGGGTCATCTGGAGAGTTTAGGGTTACGAGATATGTACATAGGCTAATCTAGGGCAAGTGGGAGATATGTAATGGGTATATGGATGTCCTAGTTTATTGTATTTTATATCAAATCTTATGTTCCAAGATCTGGATGCTTGTTTTAACCATTAAATGGATCGATTGAGCTTGGAATCTTTTTTATCCTAACCTTGGGTTATGAACCATTTGAGTTGAGACATATAGATGCTCTCGTCAAGATTACCATTCAAAAAGGCAATCTTGACGTCCATTTGCCAAATCTGATAATCATAAAATGAGGTTATGGACAAGAGTATCCTGATGGACTTAAGCATAGCAATAGGGGAAAATGTTTCCTCATAGTCAACTCCTTCCCTTTGGGTAAAACCTTTTGCTACAAGTCTAGCCTTAAAAGTCTGTACCTTACCAGCTGCATCTCTCTTTCTCTTATAGATCCATTTACACCATGTGGGTCTTACCCCTTCAGGTTGGTCTACAAGTTCCCATACTGAATTGAAGTACATTGACTTCATTTCAAGGTCCATGGCTTTGATCCATTGGTCCTTGTCTACATCATTCATTGCATGTCTATAAGACAATGGATCTTCTACATCGTCATCAGGATGACGACTTGAGTTTCAGCTAAACCCAAGTAGCGATCAAGTTGGGAAACAACCCTCCAACTGCATCGAGGAATTCCAAACGATTGAGAAGGACAACACTGACTTGATGTGTTGGCTTCTTCATAAATCCTTGATGAAGGTCCAGCTTGATCAACAACTCTTGTTGGTTCATCTGTAGCTTCATTTAGTACTAGTTTACTACGTGGTTTATGGTTCCTCATGTGATCTTCCTCCAAGAAAGGGGTGTTTGTCGATACAATCACCTTGTTTTCTTGTGGGTCGTAGAAAAGACCATCTCTCGTTTATTTGTGATTGCCAACAAATTGGCATAATCTTGAACGAGGTTCCAGTTTCTTTGGGTTTGTTACGAGCACGTGTGTCGGACAACCCCAAATCCTGAAGTGTTGTAAACTAGGTTTACACCCCTTCCATAACTCAAAAGGGGTTTCTGAAACACTATTTGATGGAGCAGTGTTCAAGATTTGAACTCCAGTCTCTATTGTGTGTCCCCAAAACGAAGCAGGCAATTGAGCATAGCTCATCATAGATCGAACCATGTCCAACAAGGTTCTATTTCTCCTTTCTAACACACCATTTTTCTATGGTGTATTAGGTACTGAGAGTTGAGATTTAATTTTATGTTCTATCAAATAGTCCTGGAATCTCAAATCCATATACTCTCCACCTGGATAAGATCGATGTGTTTTAATTGTTTTCCCTAATGCATTCTCTACTTCAGCCTTATACTCTTTGAACTTTTCAAGAGCCTTAAACTTATGTTGTATTAGGTATAGATAACCATACCTCGAATAATCATCTATGAAAGAGATGAAATATTCGTTCCCTCCTCGAGCTTTAACATTCACCTGACCATAAAGATCTGAATGTATAAGTTCTAAGAGCTCTATGGCTCTATAACCTTTTCCAGTAAAAGGTCGTTTAGTCATTTTACCTTCCAAGCAAGATTCGCAAGGAGGTAAAGAATAATCTTCTAACTTGTTTAGAAGTCCATTCTTAGATAGTCTCTCAATCTGGTTGAGATTTATATGACCAAGTCTAAGATGCCAAAAATAGGTATTATTCTGAGAAATTCTCTGCCTTTTACTTTGAGTATTACCGTTTTAAACATCTCACGATTCCAAATTGCTTTAGTTTGATTTGGTTTAATTACATACAAGTCGTTTTCTAACTTAGTAAAACAAATATTGACACCTTTCTTTAAAATGAACGCTTCATTAAACGAAAAGGTAATACAATAGCCAAGTTCAATTAAACAAGAGATAGAAATTAAGTTCCTCTTAATCTCAGGAACTATGTAAAGATTATCTAAAAAGATAAATCTATCTCTAAAAAACAGCTTGGCATCTCCCACTGCACGAGCTGAGACGACGTCTCCCGTTCCGACCGTGAGCGTCATCTCACCCTCTTCGAGCTCCTTGAAGGAACTAGTTTCCTGAAAAGAAGAGCAGACGTGATTAGTGGATCCTGAATTAAGTATCCAGGTAAAATCATCCTTTTCCACTAAGCAAGTTTCAAGAACAAGTAAATCGGATTTACCTTTCTTCTCTTTGAGTTTAGCAAGGTACTTTACGCAGTTTTGCTTCCAGTGCCCGCCCATGTTGCAGTGGAAACACTTTCCTTTGTCTGCAACCTTGGTTTTTCCCTTGCCTTTATCAACAGCAAGTGCCTTCCCTTTCCCTCCTACCTTCTTCATTTGGGTCTTCTTAAGCCCAAAAGATGAACCACATGACTTACTTCTAGAGGGTGAACCCTTCTGGAACCTTCTGGAATGGGCAAACAGATTTGCCTCTCCATTTGCCTATCCCTTATTTTTCATAAGAGACTGGAAAGTTTGTAGTTCATTAAGGAGAGTAGTCAGGTTATACTCTATCTTGTTCATCACTCAATTTCTACGGAATTGCAAGAAACTCTTCGAAAGAGATTCCAGGATGAACGAGACCTGACTTTGATTGTCTATGACCGCGCCGTTCATTTCAGCCATGTTGAAATGGACCATCAGATCGAGAACGTGTTCTCTAACCGACGACCCCTCCTTCATACGGGAGTTATAAACAAACTTGAGGGATTCGTGCAAAAGCTGTCCAGACGATTGTCCAAACATATTCTGCAACGAACTCATGATCTCACGAGCTGAGACCATGCCCTCGTGCTTTTTGGCTAGAACTTCAGAAACACTAGCCAAAATGTAGACCTTGGCCTTATCATTGGCCTTGATCCAGCGGTCGTACGCATCCTTAACAGATTGAAGAGAGTTTCGAGCAGGGATCTAAGGACAGTCCTTAGTCAGTACAAATCGAAGGTCATCAACAACAAGAATCGTATTCAGGTTGGACTTCCATGTAATATAGTTTTCACCAGTTAAACGTTCGCTTTTCCGTAATGCTATAATTGAGGACGACATGTTGAAATTTCAAAAATAGTTCTAATTAGTTATGCCTTTAACTCATTATAAACCAATCAATTTTAGCAAAATTATTAAAGAACCCTAGTGTTTAAATTAAATCTTTAATTTTGCAACGATACTTCAAGAGTTTAGAACAAAACCCACCGTCGGGTGGTCAGTCACTCCTCCCTTGAATTGAGACTATCTCAGCCAATTCTCACTACCAGAACATCTCATGTCCCAATGATCCTTAGTTACCGTTTGTTTGGTCATGGACTTGTTAACTAGCTTAACCCATCCCGTAAATGTGACCCTACCATTTTCATATCCAATAGGTTTGACCCAACAGGCTACTATTAAGAAAGACAACTGTTGGCAAATTACCTAAGAGAACCTATACATTTCTAGAGTTTGCGGTGTTCCGATCCCTATAGTCAGACCCTCCGTAGGGATTGGCTGTTCCAGGACAACCTAGCAGGCGGACTATAGAATTCTCACCATGCGACCTAATGGAGGAGACCGTAGGATACGTTGACACACGTCCGGTTCCCATTTACTATGGATACTTCCCTCATTCACCTTGGTATTGAACCATGCAAACACTTACCGTCGGGGGCACGCCCTATTAATGCCACGTAGTCGAGCATGGAACTCATGGTGTGAACTCTTGAGGGCGTGAGAGTAAACTTGATGGGAACATCTCATTTTTTCCCACTGAAGCTCCTAAGGTTAAGGTGTAGGTTTAACTTAGTCGGATTCTGGCTAAAAGATTCTATCTATGTCTATGCCTATTATAACTATTATAACTAAGTCTTTTAACCTTATGTCTAGGTGAATAAACATTTTAAATACCTAGATATAAAACAGGACTATGTTTTAATTCAACCCAAGCTCCGGTCGGTTTCGGTGTAGGAGGTGTTACGATGGCCGTCGACTTTAAGTACTCTGACCTTAGACAGAACTTCACCAGTAGAGTTCCCTTATAACCAAAGTTCTATTACCCTATTATATTTTAAACTATTTAAAATAGTATGTAAGACCAACTTCTAATCCTATTAGAAAATAAAACTAACGTCTAATTAATTTTAAACAATTTAAAACTAATTTAATTTTAACTCAAGTTCCTATGTTTGCATGCAATTATTTGTTATAGGTTATAGTTTCTAAAACCCCTTTAATTTATAACTTTTATAAATTTTAATAATTAACCTATGACAAGGAACTATGTTATAAAACCAAATTGGAATTATAAAAAAAAATTATTCAACTAATTGAATAACAAAATTACTTAAATAAAATAACATTTATTTTAAACTATGTAATTTCATGCTCCATGCAATTTATGTTCCATATTATCTAATTATAACAATTATAAATAAATACTTATGAAAAATAAATTAGATCATGCATTTCTATCACATTTATATAACAATTATACAAATAAAATGCATGTAATGCTTATCCTAAGGTGGAAAAAATTCTAAATGACATTCATAAAGAAAAATAGTTGTAAAATCGAAAAAATTTGAGCCCTAAAGTGCAAGAATAATAAAATTACACTAATCTTATTACAAAACCAGTCAAAAACTCCTTGAATCGGGCTCAAACCGCTCGAATCGGACCAAAACCGAATTGAATAGCCCAGACCGGTCTGCTGCTTTAGTTTGGCATCACGGCGTTGCAACGCTGATAGAAGCGTTGCAACGCCCCTCATTTCGCGCGCGCGCCTGGCATCGGGATAGCGTTGCAATGCTGCAGACCCCTGGAGCTTTCGCATCGATAGGGAGCCTCGGCGTTGCGACGCCATTACTTAGTGTTGCAACGTTGTTGCATCGGTAGCAACATTTTCCTTCGAACACAACAGCTTCAATCGCCAATAACTCCTTCGATACTCATCCAAATAACACGAAACTGGTCCCGAACGACTCACAACTCGATTACTGACTCGATGATGCACTTAATTTCCTAAAACGCAGGG
This sequence comes from Trichosanthes cucumerina, assembly GCA_036507285.1. Classification (NCBI taxonomy): domain Eukaryota; kingdom Viridiplantae; phylum Streptophyta; class Magnoliopsida; order Cucurbitales; family Cucurbitaceae; genus Trichosanthes; species Trichosanthes cucumerina. Next base: position 28,896,266 of record CM071843.1, on the reverse strand, counting down.
GTCTTTACATTTAATTTGATCAACTCAAAAGAAATTAAGGCAAAAAAAATCCTTAACAGTTTTACAATAAACCAATATGCAATTCCCACCTATCCAGTGCAATTTTGTTTCAACCAAAACAAAACAAGCATTGCTCTGATACAAATTGATTTAGATCGGGTCCCCTTGAGCAGGGAAAACATTGTTTGAAATCGATTTTGCTTGTTTATTTTTGTTGAAAACAAATACCTGTACATTGGAAAAAATATAGAGAATAAACATACATTTCCTAATCTAATTAGGCATGGAACTAATCATGCAAACATGCTATAAAATTAAACAAGCAATAAGGAAATTATAAATTTACCTTTGTAGTTTTTCCAACATCAACTCCTTGATCCAATTTGACAGCAACACAGGAATTGAAAAATTTCTTCTCTGTTTTCTCCAACAGGACACTACCTATACGTTAACCTCCTATCTTTTGAGTATCTACTTTGTAAACCCGAGATCTTTCTTTGGAACTTCCTTATTATCAAACAACAAAAAAAAAAGAAGAAATTAATGTTTAAAACTTGGTTTTCCATGCTTTAAAAACGAAAGAAATAAAGTGAAAGGCAAAAGGAAAACAAGGAAGAAAAGTTTAAACCATTTTGCTTTGGATTGCTTAAAAGACAAAAGAAGAAAAGGAAATGAAACAAATGTTTAATATATTAAGTTTGTTTTATTTTGCAAATAAAAGATAAGAAATGAAAAAGATAAAGGAAGGAAAAAAGAAAAGAAAAGAAAAGATAGGAAAGGAAAGTTGGATGGTGGGACCCCCACCATTGTTATCTTTTTAAAAACACATGATCCATCGATTTTCTTCTCATTTTCAACCAAGAAAAGGCAGAGCATCGTGGAAGATGTTTGAGAGAAGAAGAGGGGAGAAAGTTTCTGGTTTGAGGTTGAAGAAGAAAGGAGAAGAACTAAAGGTATGCCTTTATAACAGCAACTTAATCAATTGTATCCTATTCTGGTTTTCTGTTCATCTCGAGCTCCACAGGAAGAGTTAAGGGTTGAGGTTTTGTTTCATGAAAGCTAACTCATATTGGAACAAAATTCGTGAAGGAAGCTCGAGCAAATTCGGATCTTATGCTACTGTTTTGTGAAGAGGAAGACAGAAGACAAAATTTGCTGTCAAATTCGAGAAGTCTCTGATGTTTTGGTTGTACTGGTCTGTAGAGTTGGAATCAGAAGCTCTAATTGGTATGGTCGGAAAGCTTATTGAATTTCCTACAACTTTGTTGAAGAAATCATGAATAGAAAATGATTGGAAGATGTTGTAAATATCAGGTCAAGTGTCGGGTAGCAGCAGCAAATCGAATCTGGAATAGCAGAAGTTAGTTCCTGGGAAAGAAGCTTTCGAGGTATTTCTGAACCAATCTATTTGAAATTTCAATTTCATGTCTTCATATGAGTTTTAGAGGATTCCAAGAGGAAGAGTTTGGTATAAATTTCACCCTGTTTGGCTAAGTAATGAAGACGTTATGGCTGTCTGAAAACAGGGCAGAAAATCTGAAAATGCTGGAAAATTTGAAAGTGTGTTTACTTGTAATTTTAAGGTTAAAAAGCATGAGCTCGAGGTTCTAATGGTTGAATTTGGTTTGTTTGACAGGCCAAGAGCAAATAGGTCGAGTGTACGGGCCAAGGTTCTAGTTTAACACTGTGAGTGACAAAACGAACATCGAAAATGAGCTATATGCCTGAAAAATGCTTTAAGAAATACAAGTTTTGCTTGAATGAAAGGGTTTAGATGTTTATTGTTTTCTTTGAACACTTGTTTATGAGCATTCATGATTTCTTAGAAATGTTTTAAGGTTTTCATGATGAGCCTAAATGTCTTGATGAAATTTATATACGAGCATATGTTTATTGAATTTTCGAAGATTATGGAAATGTTATGATTCCAAGCAAGTATGTTTAAGCAAGTATGTTTTTAAAGTTTTCCAGTTTAATGAACAAGCTAAGTAAGCTTGAGTTTTATGAAAGAAAAGATAAGTAGGCATGTTCAAATGTTTTCATGTAATCTTCTGAAATATTAAGCCCGAGGCTTTATGGTACCGTGTGCACACAGGTCATTTCTGTTGTCGACGTTGAGTGAACTCCGTGACAACAGCGCTGTCGTGAGTGCTGGGTGGGCCCCACTACATCGTAGAACAAACGTAGATTGTGAGATGTTTTAAAAAGAGTTTATAACATTTACATGCCTTACGAGATTTTAACGATATACTTGCTGGTTTTCATGAAAAGCTATTATGATTACACAGTTACTTTTAACATTTGATTAAAGATGCATATGCTCATAGATGGCCAGGTGATATGATTTACGAGTTAATAGCTTTCTTTTAAACTCAAGTCACTCACTGAGCTTCATAGCTCATTTTTTCAGTGTTTTTCCCACTTTTCAGGTAGTGATCGAGCTCCCGGTGCCTGAAAACCTGCCATAGTCTGTTGGAAGCTTCTCAAGTTTATATGTTGTACGTGGGTGGAGTTGTATAGAAAGTCTATATGTATAGAAGAAGGACTATGAACTTATGTTTATGTGTACAATTTAGGTTGTGGTTGTGTGATCCATGGTTGGGTATGTTTTTGGTTGTGATGTTGATATCTCTTTCAGTTTCCAGAGAGTCATAAGTAGGCTTACCCCTTACGTAGGTTACGTAATTGTCAATATTCCGCTGTGTTGTGTTTTAGTTGTTTCTTATACAAGTTTAGTATGCTTAAAAGGTAAAATAGGGTCAACAGGTATCGTTAGAGAGGTGAACGATGTCTGTTGGCTTCACGCCATCTACCGGGCTAAGTTAGCAAGTAGTTCAGGACGGGGTGTGACATACTTAGATCTCTCATTTGTGGGAAGGAGCCAACTATTTGGAAGGTGAATAAGAAGGGAATTGAGGGAGAGTGAATTTCCAAAATCACATATTGATCGATCAACCAATTCATCTCTATTGGAGATGAATTAAACGAGGGATCACTTCCCCCACTCCCCATCGATAGGGAGTTGGAGGGAAGTGGGGAACGTGTCCTCCAGACACGTTCCCATTTATTTAATATTATATTAAATAAAATTAATTAATCTAATTAATTATATTAATTAAATCGTATTTAATTAATCAAATTAAATATCTTATATTTAATTAAGATTAAAGCATATTTAATCATATCTATCCGTCTAACCTATAGTTTAATATACATTTTATGCACATTAAATTATAACCTATAGTTTTCAAATATGAATAACATTCACATTTAAATTAATGTTTGAACTCTTTCAAATATTCAATTTTCTCATATAATTTCATATGAGTCATATTCACATTAAATTTATAATATAAAGTTCCAAAACTTTATCTGATATCGTATCTGTATGCATTACATTTCCTAATGAATTTAATCATTTCAAATTCAAAACGGTCTAAGAACCCTTTACGAGCTAGAAGGTGGACCTAATGGACCTACAGATCAGAAGCTCCAACGATACGAGATTACTCAGTTAATCTCATTAACCTCCTAATCAACATTCGTTAACTGCGGGAACCCTCCACTAAAGTCCCGCAGCTGCACTCTTCTCATTGCAAATATATTTATGTGTCCACGGATATTAACCAATAACAGCAACTCAATCCTTCACGAATGTTCGTAACACCCGCTAGGTCAAATTACCGTTTTACCCTTGGGTTACATCTTGTACCTTAAGTACCAGTGCTCCTCTAATGAACAATTTGTTTGTGGTCCTACCAACAAACATAAGTCCTTCTCGGGCCAATGAGAGGGTCGGACCCTTTGTTCAAGTCCCGGAGACATCACTTAAGGGAACATTCATCTACTTACCACAGCAGGCGGGAAGGAGTGAATTCCATCTTGCTAGGTTTTGTCCCCAACTGCTCACCCGATTTTGTCCCCAAGAAGGTAGGCATATTGAGTTGGTGAATCTGGCACTCTCACCCATACTAGTTTAAGGACAATCCCTACCGAACAAGATTGAGATCAAGTTGCCTAGATCATCCTAGTGAAATAGAAACCTAACTAGTCAGCGGAGTTACACCTAGTGGTTACTATTTCACATTTCGGTCTTGAATAATCTCAATACATAGGATATCCCCACTCACATGTCATCTACACGAGCATGTTAGGATCACAGTGTTCGTATCATATACCAAGTTGGTCATATCCATAGTATTACCAGGGTAAGGTACCCAAACCTTATCCTTTTACTATAGACCCTTTAGGTTGAATCTCGAATCGAGATCCTTTATATGTACACTACATTCAGTTCAAGATACATTTTACAGCCTTGGATGTTTAGTTTATTGGATTTAGGGTTAAAATAATGGCAATATCATAAATAACAAACAATAACTCTTCATTGAAATAATAACACTTTATTACAATAATTAGAACATAATTACAAACTACGAGTTTTAGGGCACGAACCCCAACAGTAATGTACCCCACTAGAGTTTTAGTTCAAGTGGGAGTTTGTTAGGTTTGTGCCCTAAAACTCGTAGCGTGTAAATATTGTTCCAATTAATGTAATAAAGAGCTATTATTTCAATAAAGAGTTATTGTTCATTATTTACAAAGCTATTATTTCAATAAAGAGTTATTGTTCATTATTTACAATATTACCATTTGTATTAACCTTAAATCCAATAAACTAACATCCAAGGCTGTAAAATGTTTTTGAACTGAATGTAGTGTACATATAAAGGATCTCAGTTCGAGATACAACCTAAAGGGTCTATAGTAAGGGGATAAAGTTTGGGTACCTTACCCTTGTAATACTATGGATAAGGCCCACTTTGTATATGATACAGACACAGTGATCCTAGCGTGTTTGTGTAGACGACATGTGAGTGGGGATATCCTATGTGATGAGATTGCATAGGATCAGACCACAAAATAGTGACCACTAGATGTAACTCCGTTAACTAGTTAGGTTTCCATTTCACTAGGATGACCTAGGCAACTGATGGGATTGAATCCCGCAGCGGAAGTTATTTATATCGTGTGTTCTTGTAAGATGAATTTGAACAGCAGTATTATTACCTTTGTAGACAAAACAACATCTGCTCCTTTTGATCCTCTCGTTCTCACGATCTCAACGATCTCGCGTTCTCCACAAACTACGAAGTAGTTTTCGATCCGTCCGCTAGATCTTCTCCGTTGTGGCTCTAGGAGAGGGTAGGTGGTGGAACCTTTTTTGGAGTTGGGAGGGATTTTGAGGAAGACAAGTGCTTTGGAACATTCCAACAAAAAACACTTATCAAAAGAGCACTATGGTTGCCTTTTGGAATTAAGTTAAAATCATGTGCATCTCATGCACACATCTTTATAGGGAAATGGGATAGAAATGACCATCCTACCCTTATTGTGCTTTTATGATATAATTCTCATGGCTAAAACCATATGTTATATCAATTATATCATATATGATTGATATACCCTTTAAACATGAAATTGAACATTTCAATTTCACTCCAAACTTATAAACCCTTCTTATTTCCATGTTGAGCCAATGGAGGGACCTAATGGATCTACAAATCCTGAGCTCCAATGATATAAGAATAATCGATCAAACTCTTTGATTCAATTAATCAACATTTATTAACTATAAGTCATTTCACTATAGACTCATAGTTGCACTCTCCTCACTATAGACTATGTTGTATCCACTAATATAATCGATACTTGTGAGCCAACCCTTCACAAGTTGTTCGTAATCACAGTGGTTCAAATTATCGTTTTACCCCTGTGAATACATCTTGTTCCTTAAGCTATACTGATCCTCTAATAAACAATCAGTCTATGGTCCTACCATAAACTTGATCCTTCTTAAGCCAGTAAGAAGGCAGGCCCCTTTTTTAAGACATGGATTAAGTTCTTAAGAGAACAACCTATATGTTCCCTAATTAATGAATGAGTGAATTCCTTTTTGCATAGTTAAGTTCCCAGCTACTTACAAAGTTATGTCCCTGAGAAGGTAGGCTTATTGAGTCGGCTACAGGCCACTCTCACTCATACTAGTCTAAGGACCAACCTCATAAGCAGGAGTTCGTAGCTTGCTCAAGATTCAGGTCAAATCACTAATGATCATCTATGAATTGTTATACCTATCTTGATAACGGTGTTACTCTAGTAGGTTAATAATTCGCGGTTCGGCCTTGTATAATCTCATTATACAAGATGCCCCCCTCCCCCCGCATGTCTACCACATGAACGAGATTACCTCATTTGTACAAAATCCAAAGCGAGTCGCATCCATGGTGTTACCAGTACAAGGTTCCCAACCCTATGCATATACCATACACCTTTTAGGTTATACTTGAACAATTAAATCCCACTCATGTCTACTACATAAATGTTCAAGATCTATCATTATAACCTTGGAACGTAGTTTATTGGATTTAGATTTGTACGAGAATATAATAAATAACAACTTTATTTATTGAAATATGATTATTACAAAACTGCAATTGTTTAGGGCATAAATCCCAACAATCTCACACTTGCCCTAAAGCTAGTGGAGTACATAATGAACATTACAATAATGTAAATACAATAAACTAGGGCACTGAATACCCTTTGTACGACATACTCCCAATTGCCCAAGTTAGGGTAAGATACGCAGTCCTATACCTTCTGGGTGACTCTAAAATACTTTAGCCGAGAGAGCCTTTGTAAATGGGTCAGCAGTATTGTGCTCCGAAGTTATATTTGTGACGATCACATCTCCTCGATTCACTATCTCTCTGATTAAGCGATACTTTCGCTCAATGTGTTAACCCCTCTTGTGACTTATGGATTCTCTTGAATTTGCCACAACACCACTTTTATCACAATAAAGTGTGATTGGCAAACTCATGTTTGAAACAATTTCCAAATCCATCATGAATTTCCTTAGCCATACGGCTTCTTTAGCTGTTTCACAAGTTGTTACATATTAAGCTTCCATAGTTGAATCTGCGATGCATCCTTGTTTGATGCTTCGCCAAACTACAACCCCTCTGTTAAGAGTGAAAACTTACCCCGACGTAGATTTCCTAGAATCTTTGTCAGTTTGAAAATCAAAATCTGTGTATCTTGTAAGGATCAAATCCTAAGCTCTATACACAAGCTGATGGGATACGATTCCCGCAGCGGAAGCGATTGTGAATCGTGTGTTCTTAATTTTGTTACATAGATATCATAAACAAGAACTAGATCTAAATTAAGCATGCTTCTATAAGATGGGCAAGAAGAATTATACCTTTGAAGAACCCTTTCTTCAAGTGATCCTTCTCCCACGATCTCGATCTCAGCAACTCGAACCCAAACGATCGCGGACACTACCACTGGATCTTCTCCGTTGTTCTCTAGGTGAGGGAGGAAGGTGGGTTCCCTTTAGGTGAGGTGAGATGTTTGTGAGAGAGGTTGTGTATTTTGTTTGTCGAACCTTTCCAACAAGACAAAACACTTGATAATCTAGAGTTTTCCATCTTGATAATCTAGAGTTTTCCAAGATTTTGCTTCCCGTTCAAATTGCATCTCATGCAACATTTTATATGAAAATATGATGGAAATTACCATCCTATCCTTCCTTCATTCTCTCATTAGTATATAGTTTATATGTGAATCTAATTCCACATTAAAACCATATATTATATCAATTATATCATATATAACTGATATAACACCTCATATATGAAATTGAACACTTCAATTTCATTCCTAACTTTATGCCCTTCATATAACCATGTTGAGCCAACGGAGGGACCTAATGGACCTACAGTTCATGAGCTCCAATGATGTGAGATTAACTGATCAAACTCTTTGATCCAGTTAATCAATGTTCATTAACTACATGTCACTCCACTATAGACTTGTAGTTGCACTCTCCTCACTGTAGATTATATTGCGTCCATTGATATAATCATTACACATGAATCGACCCGTCACAGGTTGTTCGTAATCACAGTTGGGTCAAATTATCGGTTTATCCTCTGATTACCTCTATGTTCCTTAACCACCACTGATCCTCTAATGAACAACAAGTCTAAGGTCCTACCATAGACTCATACACTCTTAAGTCAGTTAGAGGGACGGGCCCCGTTGTTCAAGACAAGGACTCAGTTATTAAGGGAACAACCTATCTAATTCCTTAGTGTAGGAATGAGTGAATTCCATCTTGTATGGTCAAGTCTCCAGCTACCTACGAGGTTCTGTCCCTAAGAAGGTTGGCTTATTGAGTAGGCTACAGGTCACTCTCACCCATACTTGTCTAAGGACAAACCCCTATAAGCAGGAGTTCTTAATTTACTCAGGATTAAGGTTGAGTCACTAATGACCATCTATAAATCATCAATCTTATCCTGTTAACGGTGTTACACTAGTTAGACTCATAATTTGTAGTCCGATTTTGTATGAACTCTTCATACAGGATGCCCCCACTCCCATGTCAACTTTATGAATGAGTTGGATTACCTCATTTGTACTAATTACAAAGTGGGTTGCATCCATGGTGTTACCAAAATGAGGTTTCCAACCTTATTCTTATACCATACACCATTTAAGTTATATTCTTGAACACAATCCAAATAGTGTCCACTACACTGATGTTCAAGATATATTATAACCTTGGAGCTTAGTTTATTGGATTTATAAAGCAAGAATATAATTTTATCAAAACAAATAACTATTTATTTATTTTGATCAAAATTACACAAGTTTAGGACACAAATCCCAACAATCTCCCACTTGACCTAAAGCTTGTGGAGTTCTAAAACATTACAGTAATATAAATACAATAAACTAGGGCATTTTAACCCTTTGTACAGAATTCTCCCACTTGCCCTAGTTGGGGAGACTTGTAAACTTAGACCTTCTACATGACTCTCAAACACTTTAGCTGTGAGAGCCTTTGTAAAAGGACCAGCATCGTTGTGCTCCGAGGTTATCTTCGTGACGATCACGTCTCCTCGATGCACAATCTCTCGGATGAGATGATATTTCCGCTCAATATGCTTTTCCCTCTTCTGACTTCGGGGTTCCCTTGAATTTGCAACGACACAACTGTTATCACAATACAGCGTGATGGGCATACTCATATTTGGAACAACTTCCAAATTTAGCAAGAATTTTCTTAACCAAACAGCCTCTTTAGCTGTTTCACAAGCTGCTACATATTCGCTCTCCATGGTGGAATCAGCAATGCATCCCTGCTTGACGCTTCGCCATACTACAACTCCTCCGTTAAGAGTGAATACAGACCCTGATGTAGATTTCTGAGAATCTTTATCAGTCTGAAAGTCAGAATCTGTGTATCCTGTAAGGATCAAATTCTTAGCCCCATACACAAGCATGTAGCTCCTTGATCTCCGTAGATACTTAAGGATTGTTTTAACCGTTGTCCAGTGTTCAAGTCCTGGATTGGATTGATATCTACTGACCATTCCAACTGCAGAACATATGTCTGGCCTAGTACACAACATGGCATAGATCAGGCTCCCAACTGCTGATGCGTAAGGAATCCGTCTCATATCCTCAACTCCTTTAGGTGTCTTAGGACACTGCTCCTTAGACAAACGAACTCCATGTCTAAAAGGCAATAAACCCTTTTTGGAGTATTGCATCATAAACCTCAACAACACTTTATCGATGTATGATGTCTAAGACAAAGCTAGTGTTTTATTCTTGTGGTTCCGGACAATCTGGATCCCAAGAACAAACTGCGCTTCACCCAAATCTTTCATTTGGAATTGTGTAGCTAGTCAATTCTTAATGTCAGTAAGATATCCTACATCATTCCCAATGAGTAGGATATCATCCACATATAGAACTAGGAATGCGACAAAACTATTGATGATTTTCTTATAAACACAAGGTTCTTCATCATTCTGATCAAAGCCATAAGATTTGATTGCCTCGTCAAATCTTATATTCCATGACCTAGAGGCTTGTTTCAGTCCATAAATTGACCTTTTAAGCCTGCAAACCTTTTGCTCTTGTCCTGGTTCAATGAACCCTTTGGGTTGGTCCATGTAGATGTTTTTCTCAAGATTTCCATTCAAAAAGGTTGTCTTGACATCCATTTGTCATACCTCATAGTCATAATATGCGCAATGGCAAGTAGGATACGGATAGACTTTACCAAAGCAACAGGTGAAAAGGTTTCCTCATAGTCAACCCCTTCAACCTGGGTATAACCCTTTGCTACTAGTCTAGCTTTAAAGGTTTGCACCTTTCCATCTACACCACGCCTTCTCTTTTAGATCCACTTACAACCTATAGGTTTTACCCCATCAGGTTTATCTACAAGATCCCAAACGAAATTGGAGTACATAGACTTCATTTCTTTGTCCATGGCTATGACTCATTTGTCTTTGTCTTTGTCAACCATCGCTTGATCATAAGTCGATGGATTCTCAAAGTTGTCATCTGGTATAACAACTTGGGTTTCAGATAAACCCATGTAACGGTCAGGTTGTGTTATAACCCTCCCACTACGTCGAGGCATGCTCAACTATTGAGATGGACTCTCTTGACGAGACAAACTAGTATCAGCAACTTTTGTTGACGTACTAGTATCAACAACTTTTGTTGACGTACAATTTTACTTCTTGGTTTGTGGTCCCTTATGTGGTCCTCCTCTAAGAAAGTGGCATTTGTCAACACAAAAACCTTATCTTCCTTAGGATCTTAGAATAAACCACCTCTTGTTGCTTTTGGGTATCCTACGAATAGACACAATTTAGAACATGAATCCAACTTCTTTGGATTTGTCACAAGCACATGCGTTGGGCAACCTCATATTCTGAAATGACATAAACTACCTTTACGTCCTTTCCATAGTTTAAAAGGTGTTTCAGAAACACTTTTTGATGACACATTGTTCAAAATGTATACCGCAGTCTCTACTGCGTAACCCCAAAAGGAACTAGGGAGATGAGCATAACTCATCATTGATCGAACAATGTCCAACAGGGTTCTATTTCTAGTTTTCGATACACCGTTTTGTTGTGGTGTACCGGGAGCTGAGAGTTAGGATGTAATTCCATGTTCTATCATATAGTTTTGGAATTTTAAATCCATGTATTCTCCCCCTCGATATGATCAAAGTGTTTTAATCTTGAATTCCATGTTCTACCTAATTGATTTTCAACTTCAGTCTTGAATTCCTTGAACTTTTCAAGTGCTTCAGACTTATGTTGTATTAGGTAAATATGCCCAAATCTAGAATAATCATCTATAAAAGAGATGAAATATTCATAACCTTCTCTGGCTTTAACACTCATCGGACCACAAAGGTCTGAATGTATAAGCTCAAGAAGTTCTTTGGCTCTATAACCTTTTCCACTAAAAGGTTTTTTAGTCATTTTGCCTTCTAGGCAGGATTCACATACAGGTAAAGCATTTTCTTCTAATTCATTTAGAAGTCCATTCTTTACCAGTCTCTCAATCCTATTTAGGTTCATGTGACCCAATCTAAGATGCCAAAGAGGAGCATTTTCTTTAGGATAAATTTTACGTTTCTTTATTTGTGTGTTTGCAATTTTAAATAATTCAGTGCTCAAAACTATTTTGACTGAATTAAGCCTTAAAAAATACAACCCATTTTCTAATGAAGCTGAACATATTTCCACACCTTTCTTCAAAATAAACACTTTTTTCATAGAGAAAAAAACAGAAATACATTGTTCTATAAGGCAAGAAATTGAAATAAGGTTTCTAGTAAACCCTAGTATCACTAATATATTGTCTAACAACATATATTTCCTGGCAAAATAAAGGTTCATCGTGCCTATTGCTAAAACTGAGACAACTTCTCCTTTTCCAACTCGGAGCGTTATCTCTCCTTTCTGTAGCTGCTGCCATCAATCAATTCTCTAAAAAGAAGAGCAAACATGATTGGTGGCGCCTTAATCAATTATCCAAGCTTATCATTATCCACTAAACAAGTTTCTAAGCAAAGTAAATCATATTTACCTTCCTTCTTCTTTTCCGCAATGTACTTCGGACAGCTCTGTTTCCAATGCCCGTCTTCGTTGCAGTGGAAACACTTTTCTTTGTTTGCAACTTCTTTGACTTTCTTGCCCTTCTGGGCGGCAGCTTTGTCAGCTCGTTTCCCTTTACCAACCTTCTTCATGTTCTTCCTTTTCCCCTTAAGGTTAGAAGAAGATGAAGCCACTGTTTTTGTTCCAGAGGTCGAACCTCTATGATAACTCCTACTGGCAACATTTGCCTCACCTTTTGATTCCTGAATTTTTATCAAAAATTAAAAGGTCTGGAGTTTATTCAGAAGGGAGGTGAGATTAAAAGTAAGCTTGTTCATAACAACATTACTTCTAAACTGTAGGAAACTATCTGAAAGGGTTTCCAAAATGAAGCTGACCTGGCTCGATTCATCGATGGAAGCACCATTCGACTCCGCGAAGTTAAAGTGTACCATCATATCCAGGACATGATCCCGAACAGATGAACCCTCTGGAATCCTTGAGATAAATATGTACTTGAGGGTATTGTGTCGGGCCTGTGTGGACTGTTGTCCAAACATACCCTGCACGGAATCCATGATTTCCATAGCGGTCATAATCCCCTCATGCTTCTTGGCTAATATGTCAGACATACTTGCCAGCATGTAGACCTTGGCCTTATCATTGGCCTTGATCCATCGATCATATGCATCACGAACATTTCGTGACGCATTCAAGCCTGGTACCTTAGGACACTCCTCAGTTAGCACAAACTTCAGATCGTCTACTACCAATATAGTGTTGAGTTTGTTTTTCCATGTCATGATATTCTCTCTGGTTAACTTTTCCGCACCCAATACGGAAATTAGAGAGCTAGACATTTTTGCGTAAAATTTACAAAAAAAACATGTATGAGTTTCTTGCTCTAATTGTCTAATCCAATCATGTTTTAGCTAATTATTAATTGATTCCTAGGTCATTTATAATTTGCGATGATACTCCAAAGGTTTAGAATGTATGACATCGAAGGGTAATCAAAAACACTCCTCCTCTAGACCAATACACTCTTGACCAAAACCTAATGCCAGAATAACTTTTATTCCTATAAGCTTTAATTACCATTATTCGATCAGGATACATACAGTACTTATGTACCTTGTGAGTGTAACCCTCTGTATTTAGATCCCAGAGTCCCCATCCAATAAAATCCGCCGAAGGGAGGACTAGATTGAAAAATAAACTAAGGAAATCTTTATGCCTTCCGGGTGTCTACTGTGTTCGATCCCCTATGATCAAGCCCTCCGAAGGGATCGTCTGGTCCAGGCCAAACTAGCAGGTTGACCATAGTGATCTTATGGTGTAAACCGACTGAAGAGACCATAGGTTTTGTTTTCCCTAAACATGCTCCCACTCACTATAAGTATCCCCTCCATTCACCTTGATATTGACTCATACAAAACACCAACCGAAGGGGGACGCTCCCGTTTGCGCAACGAGGCCAAGTATGAGTCTCACGTTGTGAACTTCCCGGAGATACGTAGGTGGAAAAATATGTATCATATACACTTTTCCTCCCACTAGATACTTTAAATCTATAGGAATCTTACTTAGGTTAAACCCGGCTAATGGTTTTACCTGAACTGATCAATATAACTCTTATATTGATAATCAATATAACTCTTATATTTATTTTATCCTAAGTTTGCTAATATAACTCTTTATATTAAGCGTAAGATTTCTAGTTTATTAACCCCTTAATAAACCCGTTGACGTTACTATAAATTATGAACTCTCTGATTAAATTTCACTTCCATGTCAATCCCCAAGTAGATGTGTTCCGTTTCCGTCAGCTTAAATACCCTAGCCTAGACAGAACCATCCTTAGACAGAGTTCCTCTTTTAATCATTGTTTATAAATTACTTGGTTTCTAATTCTAATCTAATTGGAACTAGATAACCTAAGGTCTATTATTTCCAAGTTCTAAATATTTTAAGACTAATAATTTACCTTAGGTGACATGCATACTATGTCATAGTGCATGATCATTCATCTCATGAATAATAAAACATACATAGCATAATCATCTCATGAATTATAATGCATGTCAATGTTGCCCATAAAATAATATAATACTTTATATTAATTAATTATGAAAACTATATAATATAACTATTTATATTATAAATGATGCATGGAAATGCTTAACCTAAGGTGGAATTTCTAAATTAAAAGCATACATTATGCATGGCAATAAATACACAACAATTGCACAATTTAAATAGCAAAATTAGACCGATTTTGCCACCCTAAAAATAATTTTAATTAATATAATCTAATTATATTAATTAAAATTAAATGATTAAATATAAATTAAATATAAAATGTTTTTATATTTAATATATAATTAAAAAAATCTATTTTTTCGCTCGTTTGAAGATTGTTGAGATGCTTTCGGCGTTGCAACACTGATGGCAGCGTTGCAACGCTGCGTCTTGTCCGTTTCTACCCGTTGCAACGACTTCGGCGTTGCAACACTGCCTCTGATGCGCGCCTCCTTCCGTAAGCGCAGCGTTGCAACGCCAATGAACAGGGTTGCAACGCTTCACACAGACAACAAGTAAGATTCTCCATTTCTTGTTCGTTTTTACCCCGTTCTTCTCTGGAACCACCTTGCCTCGATCGACACGGACTTACAGACTCGATTTACATAATAAAATGTCCAAAACAATAGGCCCTTACATTGAACGATTCAACGAAATTATGTAAATCTAAGTGCCAAAATTAAAAACATCTAGTTTGCAAACCGTTTACACATCACATGAAAAACAGTAAATCCCACCTCGTTCTTGATAAATCAAGAACGAAAATTAAGAACACAATTGGGCTCTAGTACCAATTGATAGGATACAATTCCCGCAGCGGAAGCGATTGTGAATCGCGTGTTCTTAATTTTGTTACATGGATATCATAAACAAGAACTAGATCTAAATTAAGCATGCTTCTATAAGATGGACAACAAGAATTATACCTTTGAAGAACACTTTCTTCAACTGCTCCTTCTCCCACGATCTCGATCTCAGCAACTCGAACCCGAACGATCACGGACACTACTGCCAGATCTTCTCCTTGTTCTCTAGGTGAGGGAGGAAGGTGGGTTCCCTTTAGGTGAGGTGAGATGTTTATGAGAGAGGTTGTGTATTTTGTTTGTGGAACCTTTCCAACACGACAAAACACTTGATAATCTAGGGTTTTCCTAGATTTTGCTTCTCGTTCAAATTGCATCTCATGCAACCTTTTATAAGGAAATAGGATGGAAATTACCATCCTATCCTTTCTTCATTCTCTCATTAGTATATAGTTTATATGTGAATCTAATTCACATTAAAAGCATATATTATATCAATTATATCATATATAACTAATATAACACATCATATATGAAATTGAACACTTCAATTTCATTCCTAACTTTATACCGTCAATATAACCATGTTGAGCCAACGGAGCGACCTAATGGACCTACAGTTCATGAGCTCCAATGATGTGAGATTAACTGATCAAACTCTTTGATCCAGTTAATCAATATTCATTAACTACAAGTCACTCCACTATAGACTTGTAGCTGACTCTCCTCACTGTAGATTATATTGTGTCCATTGATATAATCATTACCCATGACTCAACCCATAACAGGTTGTTCATAATCATAGCTTAGTCAAATTACCGTTTTACCCCTGTGATTACCTCTTTGTTCCTTAAGCACCACTGATCCTCTAATGAACAACAAGTATAAGTTCCTACCATAGACTCATACCCTCTTAAGTCAGTTAGATGGCAGGGCCCCGTTGTTCAAGACCTGTACTCAGTTCTTAAGAAAACAACCTATCTAATTCCTTAGTGTAGGAATGAGTGAATTCCATCTTGTATGGTCAAGTCCCCAGCTACCTATGAGGTTCTATCCGTGAGAATGTAGGCTTATTGAGTCGGCTAAAAGTCACTCTCACCCATACTAGTCTAAGGACAAACCCCTATAAGTAGGAGTTCTTAATTTACTCAGGATTCAAGTCGAGTCACTTATGACCATCTATAAATTATCAGTCTTATCCTGTTAAGGGTGTTCCACTGGTTAGACTAATAATTTGCAGTCCGGTCTTGTATGAACTCTTCATACAGGATGCCCCCACTCGCATGTCAACTACATGAATGAGTTAGATTACCTCATTTGTACTAATTACAAAGGGGTCGCATCCATGGTGTTACCAGAATGAGGTTTCTAACCTTATTCTTATACCATAGACCATTTAGGTTATATTCTTGAACACAATCCAAATAGTGTCCACTACACTGATGTTCAAGATATATTATAACCTTGGAGCTTAGTTTATTGGATTTAGAAAGCAATAATATAATTTTATCAAAACAAATAACTCTTTATTTATTTTGATGAAAATTAGACAAGTTTAGGGCACAAATCCCAACACAAGCATGTAGTTCCTCGTTCTTCGAAGATAATTGAGGATTGCCTTAACCAATGCCCAGTGTTCTGGACCTGGATTTGATTTATATCTTCTGACCATTCCTACTGCAAAGCATATGTCTGGCCTAGTACACAACATTTCGTACATGAGGTTACCAATAGTTGATGCATAAGGTATTTGTCTCATATCCTCAACTTCTTGAGCCGTCATAGGACATTGTTCCTTAGACAAATGAACTCCATGCGCGAAAGGTAATAATCCTTCGTTGGAATCTTGCATCTTAAATCTTGACAACACTTTGTCGATATAAGATGTTTGAGACAATGCTAGAGTTTTGTTCTTGCGATTCCGGACAATCTTGATTCCAAAAACAAACTGCGCCTCTCCCAAATCTTTCATTTGGAATTGCATAGCTAGCCATTTCTTAATGTAAGTAAGATAACCTACAACATTCCCAATGAGTAGAATATCATCTACATATATGACTAGGAAAGCGACAAAACTATTAATGATTTTCTTGAGACACAAGGTTTATCATTATTTTGATCAAAGCCATAAGATTTGACAGCCTCATCAAATCTTATATTCCAAGACCTAGAAGCTTGTTTCAGTCCATAGATGGACCTTTTAAGCTTGCAAACTTTTTGCTCTAGTCCCAGTTGTATGAACCCTTTGGGTTGCTTTATGTAGACGTTTTCGTCAAGATTTTCATTTAAGAATGTTGTCTTGATATCCATTTGTCATACCTCTTAGTCATAATATGCGACAATGGCAAGTAGAATACGGATAGATTTTACCATAGCAACAGGTGAAAAGGTTTCCTCATAATCCACCCTTTCTACCTAGGTATAACCGTTTGCTACTAGTCTAGCATTAAAAGTTTGCACTTTTCCATCTACACCACGTTTTCTCTTGTAGATCCACTTACATTCTATAGGTTTTATCCCATCAGGTTTATCTACAAGATCCCAAACATAATTGAAGTGCATAGACTCCATTTCTTGGTTCATGGCTATGACCCATTTGTCTTTGTCTTTGTCAACCATTGCTTGATCATAAGTTAATCGATCCTCGCAATCATCGTTTAATATGACAATTTTGGTTTCAGTTAAACCCATGTAACGGTTAGGTTGTGTTAAAACTCTCCCACTACGTCGAGGCACTCTCAACTCTTCAGGTGGACTTGACAAATTTGTATCAACAACCCTTGTTTATGTACTATTAGCAACTCTTGTTGTTGTTCCGTCTAACTCACTTAACACAACCTTACTTCTATGTTGGTGATCCTTTATGTGGTCCTCCTCTAAGAAAGTGACATTTGTCGACACAAGTACCTTATCTTCCTTAGAATCATAGAATACCCAACCTCTCGTTTCTTTTGGGTACCCTACAAAAAAGGCATAATTTTGAACGTGATTCCATGTTTTTTGGATTTGTCACGAGCACATGTGTTGGACATCCCCAAATTCTAAAATGACGTAAACTACATTTATGCCCTTTCCAGAGTTCAAATGGTATTTCTAAAACACTTTTTGATGGAACATTATTCAAAATGTATACAGCAGTCTCTACTGCGTATCCCCATAACGAGTTAGGGAGATGAGTATAACTCATCATTGATCGAACCATGTCCAACAAGGTTCTATTTCTCCTTTCTGATACACTGTTTTGTTGTGGCGTACCAGGTGTTGAGAGTTGGGATGTAATTCCATGTTCTATCATATAGTCTTGGAATTTTAAATCCATATACTCTCCACCTCGATCCGATCGAAGTGTTTTAATTGTTTTACCTAATTGATTCTCAACTTCAGTCTTGAATTCTTTGAACTTTTCACATGTTTCAGACTTATGATGCATTAGGTAAATATGCCCAAATCATAAATAATCATCTATAAAAGAAATGAAATATTCATAACCTCTTATGGCTTTAACATTCATCGAACCACAAAGGTCAAAATGTATAACCTCAAGAGGTTCTTTGGCCCTATAACCTTTTCCACTAAACGGTCTTTTAGTCATTTTTCCCTCTAAGCATGACTCACATACTGGTAAGGCATTTTCTTCTAACTCATTTAGAAGTCCAATTCTTACCAATCTCTCAATCCTATTGAGGTTAATGTGACCTAACCGAAGGTGTCAATGTTGAACATTTTCCTTAGAAGAAATTTTACATTTCTTAATTTGTGTGTTTGCAGTTTTAAATAATTCAGTGTTCAAAACCATTTTGACTGAATTAGGCCTTAAAACATGCACTTTATATTCTAATGAAGCTACACATATTTCAATACCATTCTTACAAAAAAAAACACTTTAGAAGAAAAGGATATTGAAATACATTATTCTATTAGGCAATAATTTGAAATTAGGTTTCTAGTAATCCCTGGTATCACTACTACATTGTTCAACAACATATGTTTCTTGTCAAACAATAGCTACATGGTGCCCACTGCTACAGCTGAGACAACTTCCTCGTTTCCAACACAGAGTGTTATCTCTCCTTCTTGTAGTTGCTGCTAGGAACTAATTCTCTTAAAAGAAGAACAAACATGATTAGTGGCTCATGAATCCAATATCCAAGCGGAATTATCATCATCCACTAAACAAGCTTCTAACCAAAGAAAATCATATTTACCTTCTTTCTTCTTTTCTACAATGTACTTCGGACAGTTTCGTTTCCAATATCCGTCTTCATTACAGTGGAATCATTTCCTTTGTCTGCAACTTCTTTGACCTTCTTGTCCTTCTGGGCGGCAGCTTTGTCATCCCGTTTCCCCTTACCAACCTTCTTCACTTTCTTCTTCTTGCCCTTCAGGCTTGAGGAAGATGAAGCCACTGATTTTGTTCCAGAGGTTGAACCTCTGTGATTACTTCTACTAGCAATATTTGGCTCACCTTTCGATCCCTTGATTTTCATCAGAGATTGAAAAGTTTGAGTTCATTCAGAAGAGAGGTAAGGTTAAAAGTAAGCTTGTTCATAACAGCGTTACTTCGAAACTGTAAAAAACTCTCTGGTAGAGTTTCTAATATAAAGTTGATCAAGCTCGATTCGTCAATAGAAGCACCATTCGACTCCGCCGTGTTGAAGTGAACCATCGTATCGAGAACATGATCCCGAACAGATGATCCCTCCACCATTTTTGCATTGAAGATGTACTTGAGGGCATTGTGCCTGACCTGAACAGACTGATGTCGGAACATGCCCTTCAACGAATCTATGATTTCCTTGGCGGTCATCATGTCCTCTTTCTTCTTGGCTAGTATGTCTTACATACTTGCCAAGATGTAGACCTTGGCCTTGTCATTGGCCTTGATCCATCTATCGTATGCATCATGAACATTTCATGACGCATTCGAGCTTGACACTTGAGGACAGATCGACCGCAACTAAGATGATATTAAGATTGTTTTTTCAGGTCATCATAGTTTCTTCGGTTAATTTCTAAGTAGCCAATAAATAAAGGATTGAGCTATTAATATTGTTGAAATACGAAATACTTGTATTAGTTTCTCGCTAAACCTTTAATTAATCCAATTTTTTTTTAGGTAATTATCTAATGATTCCTAAGTCATTAATAATTCGCAATGATACTCCAAAGGTTTAGAATGTATGACACCGAAGGGTAATAAAAAACACTACTCCTCTGGATCAAGATATTCTTAAACAAAACGTAATGTTATAATAACTCTTATTCTTATAGGCTTTAGTTACCATTTATTTGGTCTAGATACGATTACAACTAATGTATCCAGTGAGTGTAACCCTCTATCTTTGCATTCCAGAGTCCCGATCCAACAAAATCTGCCGAAGGGAGGACTAGGTTGGAAAATAAACTAAGGTAATCTTTATCCTTTTTCAGGTGTTCACTGTGTTCCGATCTCTATGATCAAAGCCCTCCGAAGGGATTGTCTGGTCCAGGCCAAACTAGCAGGCTAATCATATTAATCTCATGGTGTGAACAGATAAAAGAGACCATAGGTTTTGTTTTCACTAAACCTGCTCTCACTCACTATAAGTACCATCTCCATTCACCTTGCTATTAATCCATATAAACACCATCCGAAAGGGGACACTCCCGTTTGCGCTACGAGGCCAAGTATGGATCTCACGGTATGAATTTTCCGGAGTTATGTAGGTGAAAATATATGTATCATATACACTTTTCCTCCCACTGGATACTTTAACTCTATAGAAAATGTACCTAGGCTAAACCTGGCTAATGGTTTTACCTAAACATATCAATATAACACTTATACTGATAATCAATATAACACTTATATTGATTTTCATCCTAAGTTTGCTAATATAACTTTTATATTAAACCTATAATTTCTAGTTTACTAACCCTTTAATAAACCCGCTGACGCTACTATAATTTATAAACTCTTTGATCAAAATTAACTCCCAGGTCAGTTCTCAGGTAGGGGTTTCCGTTTCCGTCAGCTTAAACACCCCAGCCTAGACAGAGTTCCTCGTTTAATCATTGTTTATAAATTACATGGTTCCTAATTCTAATCTAATTAGAACTAGATAATGTAAGGTCTATTAATTCCAAGTTCTAAACATTTTAAAACTAATAATTAACCTTAGATGACATGCATACTATGTCATATTTGCTTGATCATCCATCACATGAATAATAAACATACATAGCATATTCATCTCATGAATTATAATGCATGTCAATGCTATCCAAAATTAATATAACATCTTATATTAATATTTCATGCAAACTATATAATATAAAATTTTATATTATAAATGATGCATGAAAAGCTTAACCTAAGGTGGGATTTTCTAAAAGCATACAGTATGCATGGATATAATTATACAACATTTGCATAAAATTAAATAGCAAAAATTAGACAATTTTTGGCACCCTAAAAATAATTTTAATTAATATAATCTAATTATATTAATTAAAATAAATAAAATTAATATTAATTAATAGAAAAACGTTTTATATATTAAATAATATTAAAAGTCATTTTTCTTTGCCCGTTGTTGCTCTCCGTGAAACACCTCCAGCGTTGCAACGCTATCCTTTGTTTGTTTCAAACCGTTGAAGCGTGCCTCACCATCAGCGTTGCAACGCCGAGGATGGCGTTGCAACGCTGTCATCTTCTAAGCCGCGCGCCAGCCATAGTGGCGTTGCAACGCCAATGAACAGTGTTGCAACGCCGTTCATAGAACAAAATGGTGATGTATAATTTTTTGCTTCGTTTTCCTCCATTCTTCTCAGCAACCACTTTGCCTCGATTGCACAGACTGTAACGACCCTAAAATTCGAGATAAATCTACGTTATGGAAGTTACTCTGTCATACCGTTCGCGCCGAAATTTCGACAGTATAACGGCGTAACAAGGAGAAAAACAAAATTTTTCCTGGAACCTAACAAGCAGAAAACACTTCAAAGAGTCTCAAGAAATGCCCAACCCCCACCAAACTACAATCAGAGAACGGGTTGGGCTACAATAAGAGTTCCAAAGCACATTCTCTTAGACAAACGAACACACAACAGAAACAACACTCAACCAGAATGAAAATTAACTAGCTAAGAAGTACAAGAGAAACACACGGTGAAGCGACCAAACAAATAAAACATAAACTAAAAACGTGACAGTGACAAGCGAGAACTCTAAACAAAAGAACACAGGCAGGAAACAGGGTCCCACAACCTCGTCAAGTCGTCGTTGTCGTCAACCGCCTCATGGTTGCTTACCTGCATCCAAAAACAACAAAGTAGACGGGTGAGTATAAAAATACTCAGTAAGTAGCCCACTCACGTCCAAACAAGCTAACTTGCATATAAAACAAGACTCAACTTCTAAATTCACTCCCGAACAGGTTTCACTTTTACTCTAACACGAACGCCTCCAACCTTGGTCGAACTTGCATCGCCAATGAGCTTGACTCAAAATTGTCAAAACTCATGAATCCAAGACTCAAGCATCAAGTTTAATTGACTTCAATCTGATCCGAACAGGTTGCACGCTCACAGGCTCACCGGAACGAATTGAAATCGCGATCTTCTGTTGGCTGTGTGAAATGCACGAGGGAAGGGAAGACATAACAGATCTGATGGTGTTTGCGAAGGGAAGGCAAAGAAAAACGACACCGGTGCCAGCTAAAGACTGAAGCAGACGAAGAAGAAGACGTGGTGGTGATAATATAGGTTCTGCTTGGACGTTGCCTGCGTCACGGAGAGAGGAAGAAGTCGAAGGGTCGTCCGACGATCGCCTCCGACCAGCAGCACGAGAAGACGACGACGACGAGAAGAGAGGAGGAAGGAAGAGCTGGCGTCTTGGGATGACGAGGTTGTGGCGGCAACAACGGGAAGAAGAAGAGGAAGGTGACGGGGGCATGTTCAATTGAGGGTTTCCTTCGATTTTTTTTAATTTAAATAAAACTTTTTTTTTCTTTTTACTGGGCGTTACATCCTCCCTACCTTAAGAACTTTCGTCCTCGAAAGTGGTACATCCGTGAACAACTCGGAGTAGTTCGCTCACAAATCGTCCTCGCGCTCATAGGTAGTTTCCTTAAGCTGATGGCTTGGCCACAGGACCTTGATAAGGTCGATTTCTCTATTCCTGAACACTTTCTCATCACAGGCCAAGATCCACTCATCTTTCCTCGTAGCTCAAATTCTGCTCGACTTACATTGGCTCAAAATCTAACACGTGAAATACATTAGACACATAACCTCGCAACATCGACACGTGGAACACGTCGTGCCCGACTGGTAGAGATGGTGGCAAGGCTAAACAGTATGCCACCGAGAAAAATCGCTCCAAAGACCTCAAATGGTCTGATGAACCTAGGATTCAACTACCCTTTCATGCCTTTCATAGGTACAACCTTCAGAAAAGCGTAATCCCCCCAACTGCAAACTCCAAGGCATAAGCCTGAGGCATGTCCTCTAAGATCTGATCCAATCTCTTAGTATGCTCGTCTATCAGTGGATGGAACATCACGTTGAAACTACACTCAACACCTAAGGCTTCCTGAAAGCTCACCTAGAAGTTAGATGCGGATTGGGACTCCCTGTCAGAGACTATCTTACTGGAACTTCGTGCAACCTAACAATCTCTTCCATAAACGACTTCGCTCGCTTTTCTACTGTATGATTCAATTTCCCTAGAAAGAAAAGTGCTGACTTAGTCAACCTGTCCACGATAACCCAAATCACTGTGAATCCTGTAACTGCTCAGGGAAGGTTAGAAATGAAATTCATCAAAATCTCTTTCCATTTCCACTGCAATACCTCTGAGGGTTACAATTCTCGATCTCGTAATATTTCACTAGCTCCAGCCATCTATGTAGTTCTCATACTCGCGTCCTTTTGAGCACCCAATTATTTCAAGCTCTAATGACCTGTATATAATTGGATTTTCTCATTGTAAAGATAGTGTCGCAGACTTTCGAGGCAAGGACCACGACAACTGGTTTCAAGTCATGAGTCGGGTATTTCCACTCCGAGTCCTTCAACTGCAAGAACAATGGTAGTGACCTTCTCATTCTCCATCAAAACACAACCAGAACCTTCCTTGGAAGCATCACTGTACGCCACGAAAACTCCTGAACCAATAGGCACTGAGGGTACTGGTTGCCGAGATCAACCTCTAATTCGAATCCTAGAAACTCTCACATGTGTCACTCCACACGAGAGCGTTCTCTCTCCAAGCCAAGTGTGAGAGTTGTAGCAATCGTGGAGAAGTCTTTCACGAACAGACGGTAATAGCTGACTAGGTCCAAAAACTGCAAACCTCGGTAACAGTCTTAGTCGAGGCTATTTCGAAACTACTCCCACTGTTGTTGAGTCTGCAGAAACTCCTTCCTTAGATATCACATGCTCTGGAAAGAACACTTGACTCAACCAAGACTCGCACTTGTAATACTTAGCATACCACCGACTCTCCCTCAAAGCAGTCAAGAATCTCCTCAAGTGGCCCTCGTGATTTTCGCTCAACTTCGAGTAGATCGAAACGTCGTCAATAAGCACGATAACGAGGTATCCAACATCTCCTTGAACACCCTCTTCATCATGTCCATAAAGACCATCGGGGCATTTGCCTAAACCGAACGACGTCAAAATAAACTCGTGATGTCCAGACTTGGATCCGAATGTTGTCTTCGGGATGATCAACTCTCTTAATCTCAGCTTGTGATAGCTCGAGTGCAATGACGATTTTGGAGAACACGGTTGCTCCCCATAACTGGGTCTTGAGTTCTTGTAACTCGGCAGGTACTTGTCCTTTACAATTACCTTGTTCAACTCTCGGTAATCAATGCACAAACGCCCTAATCTTCTTCTTTTTTTTTTCGACAAAGAGCACGACAAACCGCATTGGTGGATGAAGTCCTTGACTAGAAGCTTCTGCAACTTGGTTTTGAGTTCATTTAACTCAACTGGGTCAATTGAAACGGGGCTTTTGTAGAGGCTGTGAAGAACAAGAAGCTCACGATGTGAGCGAGTCTACAAAATCTAGAACCTAAAGCTCTGGTTCCAACTGTAACGACCCAAAATTCGAGATGAACCTATGTTAGGTAAGTTACTCCTTCATACCGTTCGCGCCGAAATTTCGGCAGCATAATAGCGTAACAAGGAGAAAACAAAAATTTTTCCTAAAACCTAACAAGCAGAAAACACTTTAAAGAGTCTCAAGAAATGTCCAACCCCCACCAAACTACAATCAGAGAACGGGTTGGGCTACATCTAGAGTTCCAAAGCACAATCTCTTAGACAAACGAACACACAACAGAAACAACACTCAACCAGAATGAAAATTCACTAACTAAGAAGTACAAGAGAAACACAGGGTCAAGCGACCAAACAAATAAACACAGAAACTAAAAACGTGACATTGACAAGCGAGAACTCTAAGCAAAAGGAAATAGGAAAGAAACAGGGTCTCACAGCCTCGTCAGGTCGTCGTCGTCGTCAACTGCCTCATGGTTTCTTACCTGCAACCAAAAATAACAAAGTAGACGGGTGAGTATAAAAATACTCAGTAAGTAGCCCACTCCCCTCCAAACAAGCTAACTTCCAAACAAAACAAGACTCAACTTCTAAATTCACTCCCCAACAGGTTTCACATTTAGCACACTTCACCCTGAGTCCTCTTGCGATAATAACTCGAGCTCTACCTTTGGTCCTGGAACTTTGATTGACCATGCAATGAGAGAAAGAAACTTTCACGCCACTACACACTGGCATAGAGCAGAGTAGGTACGTATCCTACACGCCCTATGGAGAATCGCCCCTAAGCCAGCACGGGATAATGGAAAGCAACCACTCCTTGACGGGAACGTACCCAGGCTCTACAACGCAACACGCTATCATAGTGCAATGATGTACGTAACCAACACACCCTATGGGGAATCGCCCCTAAGCTAGCACAGGATAATGGAAAGCAACCACTCCCGGATCTCATCGGGGCACTTTGATCCTCACGAGCCTATCGTATATATCGTCAACCTAGAGGTTCCGACTCGCTCAGGTGTAACTCAGGGTTTAGTAAATGTTGGGTTTTGCGCTTCATAAGCTTATCTAGGATTCTAACAAGACAATCCTAAAATCCCGAACCCATCCTCAAGGGTCCCAAATTCAACAAGGTTTTCAGTTTTAGCCAACACCTCAAAGTACCCAAATTCCACTTCCAGACCACACTTAGCTAGACGTCCGACTTAGCCTTACTCCAAGCCAACACAGAATTGCTCAGCTCCTAGCTTCACGTCGATAAACGCCTCCCTAACTAGCATTCTGACATAGCCCAGACTCGTTCCGTAGGACGCTCGTAAGCTATGTCTCACTCGAAGTCTGTTGCCACACTCATAATAACTCACCTCGAAGAATTCTCGTCTTTGGTCTGTTGTCATGACTACCATGGCTCACCACAAGCCATCACAACCCTTGGTCTATTGCCACACGCACTGTGACTCACCACGAGGCATCATCAATGCACATACTCCATGTTAGTTTCTCACCACGCAAAGTTATAGGATAACGTCACCTAATTACGAGTAAGGTAGGGACTACTAGCCCGGGGGTTCTATGATATAAATCTCTTGACTTGGTACTAAAACAAAAATCGAAGATACATACTAACAACCATGCGAGCAATACGAGCTGCATATCGATTATGATTCTCAACCACACGAGCACGAACTCAATTTCGGTCGGAACCAACCCCTTTAACATACACCACAACACAAGGTTTCAAACCACAAGCTATGCAAGCAAACCCTCTTACTTATGAACTCGCTTACTGGATCAAGTTGACTACAAACACCGGTTCGAGGATCCAAGAAAGAACCACTTCCTTCAAAAGTCAAACACGAGCTCGTCCAAAACATTTCCAAGGAAATGGTTGGTCACTAGCGTGGTCTAGGGCTCACTTTTAATACCTAACAAGTTAGTTAAAGCAAACCAAACAACTTAAACACGAACCGAAGCTTAAGGCATTGCAACCAACGATCACATTTGCCCCAAACAACAGTAACCAGAACATTAATTCTCAACCTCGAACCCTCTTCAAGAATAGTCTCACACTTAGGTGACCTTAAGCCCAACACAGTAATCCTCTTATGGGTTTGATCAACTACACTTTGTCGCCCTTGCCCATCTAAGGTTTACTCGTGACTCACAAGTTCCAACTATAACCCTGGGGTGGAACCCGAGCATAGAACCACCTTTCAACTACCTCAGTCTCAGACCCACAATATTCGTTCTCAGCTCATCACGACCACAGTCTTTAAGTCTCACTCTTAACTTAAAGCCTTAAGCCCCTTTTCCCACATTAACTACTTTCTTAGACGAATAGCAGTACAGGAAACACTAGCACAAACCCAAACTAAAACATATGCATCACAATACAATTTTCGCGCATTAAACACAGTTCACGGGTTACAACATTCAAACAAATCACATAATAACTTTAAGGGCCTTTAATCCAAATGACTACTTACCTCACTACGAGTACAAGGGCAAGAGATTCCCAGTTCCTACTAAAGCGATCAAAAGAAACCTACAAGAATTTTAAGCAACCAATACATGAAATTCAACACTTAACCTCAAAGATCAACCTGGAGCTTTAATTCTAGAGGTTACCTTACAAAGACCAACAATGGGGGTTGTCAGAAAGCAACACGCTTCAATCCAAACTCTTCCAAAATGGTATTTAAGCTAGATGGGTGCCTGGAATTTAGTTCAACAATAAAAAAGAAACACTAAATAACCATTCACTAAACAAAGCACCCTTTAAAGCTCAACAAATTCTCATTTAAGCAATCGAAAACTTACCCAATTAAATTACTCTTAACACGAGCGCCTCCAACCTTGGTCGAACTTGCATCGCCAATGAGCTTTACTCCAAATTGTCAAAACTCATGAATCCAAGGCTCAAGCATCAAGGTGAATTGACTTCAATCTGATCCGAACAGGTTGCACGCTCACAGGCTCACCAGAACGAATTGAAACCGCTATCTTCTGTTGGCTGTGCAAAACGCACGAGGGAAGGGAAGACATAACAAATCTGATGGTGTTTGCGAAGGGAAGGAGTAGAATAACGACACCGCGCCACCAAGACCAAGCGCATTTAAGAGGAAGACGTGGCGGCGATCTAGCTGCTGCTTGGACGTTGGCTGCGTCATGGAGAGAGGAAGAAGTCGAAGGGTCGTCCGACGATCGCCTCCCACCAGCAGCACGAGAAGACGACGGCGACGAGAAGGGAGGAGGAAGGAAGAGCTGGCGTCTTGGGACGACGAGGTTGCGGTGGCAGCGTCGGGAAGAAGAAGAGGAAGGTGACGGGGGCATGCTCAATTGAGGGTTTCCTTCGATTTTTTTTAATTTAAATAAAACTCTTTTTTTTTACTGGGCGTTACACGGACTTACAGACTCAATTTACAATTAAAATTGCCCAAAACACCGGACCCTTACATTGAACAATTCAATGAAAAATTGCAAATCTAAGTGCCAAAAATGTAAACATCTAATTTTGCAAACCTTCATTCATCTCATGAACAAAGTGCAATCCCACCTATGTTTTGATAGATCTAGAACAAAAGCTAGAACACAATTGGCTCTGATACAAATGGATGAGATTGAATCCCGTAGCAGAAGTGATTTAGATCGCGTGTTCTTGTAAGATGTTACATGGATCTAATCAAAAGCATATAACGAAAGCGATTATGGATGCTAATATGAATTTGGACAGCAGTATTGTTACCTTTGTAGACAAAACAGCACGGGCTCCTTTCGATCCTCTCATTCTCACGATCTCAACGCTCTCAATGATCTCGCGTTCTCCACAAACTACGAAGTAGTTTTCGATCCATCTGCTAGATCTTTAGCATTGTATCTCTATGAGAGGGAAGGTGGTGGAACCTTTTTTGGAGTTGGGAGGGATTTTTAGAGAAGTGCTTTGGAACTTTTCCCACAAACAACACTTATAAAAAGTGCACTAGGGGTTGCCTTTTTGAATTAGGTTAAAATCATGTGCATCTCATGCACACATATTTATAGGGAAATGGGATGAAAATGACCATCCTACCCTTATAGTGCTTTTATGATATATTTCTCATGGCTTAAACCATATGTTATATCAATTATATCATACATGATTGATATACCCTTTAATCATGAAATTGAACATTTCAATTTCACTCCAAACTTATAAGCCCTTCTTATTTCAATGTTGAGCCAACGGAGGAACCTAATGGATCTACAGATCATGAGCTCCAATGATACAAGATTAATCGATCAAACTCTTTGATTCAATTAATCAACATTCATTAGCTATAAGTCATTCCACTATAGACTCATAGTTGCACTCTCCTCACTATAGACTATGTTGTATCCACTGATATAATCAATACTTTTGAGTCGACCCTTCACAGGTTGTTCGTAATCACAGCTGGGTCAAATTACTATTTTACCCTTGTGAATACATCTTGTTCCTTAAGCTCTACTGATCCTCTAATGAACAATCAGTCTATGATCCTACCATAAACTTGATCTTTCTTAAGCCAGTAAGAAGGTGGGGCTCCATTGTTCAAGACCTGTATTCAGTTCTTAAGAGAACAACCTATCTGATTCCCTAATTCAGGAATGAGTGAATTCCTTCTTGCATAGTTAAGTTCCCAGCTACTTACAAAGTTATGTCCCTGAGAAGGTAGGCTTATTGAGTCGGCTACAGGCCACTCCCACCCATACTAGTCTAAGGACAAACCTCATAAGCAGGAGTTTGTAGCTTGCTCAGGAGTCAGGTCAAGTCACTAATGATAATTTATGAATTATTATACCTATCTTGATAACGGTGTTACTCTAGTAGGTTAATAATTCACGTTCCAGTCTTGTATAATCTCATTATACAGGATGCCCCCAATCGCATGTCTACCACATGAACGAGTTGGATTACCTCGTTTGTACCAAATCCAAAGCGGGTCTCATCCATGGTGTTACTAGTACAAGGTTCCGAACCCTATGCATATACCATAGACCTTTTAGGTTATACTTGAACAACTTAATCCAACATATGTCTACTACATAAATGTTCAAGATCTATCATTATAACCTTGGAACTTAGTTTATTGGATTTAGATTTATATGCGAGAATATAATAAATAGCAAATTTATTTATTGAAATATGATTATTAGAAAACTACACTTCGTTTAGGGCATAAATCCAAACAGCAACTTGATCTCAATCCTGAGCAGGTTACGAACTCCTGTTTTCGAGGGATTGTCCTTTATCTAGTATGGGTGAGATTGGCCAGATTCGCCGACTGAATATGCCTACCTTCTTGGGGGCAAGACCGAATGAGCAGCTCGGGACTTAACCTAACAAGATGGACTTCACTCTTTCCCGCCTATTAGGGTAAGTAGATGAATGTTCCCTTAAGTGGTGTCTCCGAGACTTGAACAAAGGGCCAGGACCTCTCATTGGTCCGAGAGAGACTTTTGTTTGTTGGTAGAACCACAAACAAATTGTTCATTAGAGGAGCACTGAGACTTAAGGTAAAAGATGTAACCTAGGGGTAAAACGGTAATTTGAACCAACTGGTGTTACGAACATTCGTGAAGGATTGGCTTGCTGTTGTTAGTCAATATCCGTTGACATAAACATATATCTTCAGTGAGAAGAGTGTAGTTGCGGGACTTTAGTGGAGTATTCCCGCAGTTAATGAATGTTGATTAGGAGGTTAATGAGATTAACCGAATAATCTCGTATCGTTGGAGCTTCTGATCTGTAGGTTCATTAACTCCACCTTCTAGCTTATAAAGGGTTCTTAGATTGTTTGAATTTGAAATGTTCAAATTCAATTAGGGAATAAACATTAATGTATATAGATACATTATAATATAAAGTTTTGGAACTTTATATTATTAATTTAATGTGAATATGATTCATATTAAATTATATGAGAGAATTAAATTTTTGAAAGCGTTCAAATATTAATTTAAATGTGAATGTGATTCATATTTAATAACTATAGGTTAAAATTTAATGTACATAAGATGTGCATTAAAACATTAGGTTAAGGGGTAAATTATTAAATGGGATTTAATCATAATTAAATATATGGTATTTAATTATTTTTTAATTAAATGTGATTTAATTAAAATAAATATTAATATAATTAATTTAATTAATTTAATTAATTATTAATTAATTATTTGGGAACGTGTCACGATGAAATATTCCCATCACTCCCTAATCCTCTATCGGTGGGGAGTTACCCTACTTCTCGTTGTGAGAAGAGTTGGATGATCTATGTGTTGTGGCAATTGAGAATTGCTGTGAAATTTTTTCCTCTCAACAAACAATTCCCTCTTCTTTCAAACAGTTGGATTCCTTCCCACCGAGGAATTGATCTAAGTAGATACTCACTGGATAGGAGGCTTACTAAGTGGTTTTGTTCTGTTGGAAAGGAAGAACAAGAAAACTTGTGTTACTGTGCAAATTTGGAGCAAGGAGTTGTTTGTGCTAGATTTGATCTACAAAGGTAATTTTATTCTTTCCTTTTTAGTTTAGGAAATCTACACAACATGTTTAGATGTTTAATCCTTGCTTTAATCTTTTGATTGCTTATCTCTGTTTAATTATTCCCAATGTACTTGTATTTGTAGTAAACCAAAACAAACGAGTAATCGATCTTTAAAACACGTTTCAGCTGCTCACGAAGATTAGATTCCCTTCATATTAGCCTTAATTTAAATCTGAATACTCCAATATGTCTGCATTTGACCTGTTGATGCTCTTATCCCGAAATTCAATGATTAAAACACATGAAAGCTCTGAAATTATCACAAAAACTAGCCAAATTCAAGCCTTACCACATTTTGTGTGTTATCAGTATATATTTGTGTTTTTGCCTCATTAGAAGGGGGTGGAATTTGAGAGACATAGACCCTTAATTCTGAAACATACACTCTTGAGGGAGCTGGAAAAGATTCTATGGAGGGAAAGCATGAGACTGGAGGCTCGAGATCTTGACGAGAGCTTAGAGACGAAGACCGACATCGACACCAACACATTTTTCTTCCTTTTCTCTTAATCTTGTAGTTTTTTTTTTTATGGATTCTAACATGGATTTGGTCTATATTGTAGTGATTATGAGTAACTGAATCCATAGTTAGAGGATTGATGTAGCTTTTTATGGATTTATTCTAGCAATTGATTTAAACATTGGTTGTGTTGAATTATTTTTTGTAGTTTGTTCTTAATGCTTGTTTTTTTTTTTTCTGGCCAAGAATTGCACGATTTATTGGTTTATGTTTAATACGAGAGAATAGACTTTAGACTAGATTAAAATTGTCAAAACCCTCAGTAAATCCTTACATGAGAGTGAAGGGTTCTTTTGGTAACACTTAACAAAAGTTGCTTAATGCCTTGCATGCTTTTAAAATCTAAATTGAGACTTTAGGTTTATCGTTATGCATGAGCTCAAGAGAGTCTTTTGATTACATTTAACTCCTTGTTTATAATTTCACAACCAAAGTAAATTTCCTACGCTATAATAATGAAATAATTGATCAAGTCAATTCTCTAACGTTTCTCTCATATTCGTGTTTCCACATTGGTGTTAGTTGTTATTTTTATTCCATCTTTGGCACGTTTAGATTTCTGTAGATAAAATTGGGAATTAGTGCCTTGGTACTTAATCAATCTAGAAAACCATTCCTGAGGACGATACTTGGAAACTCAAATCACTATATTGAAACTTGACACTATATACTTGCAGTTTTACATGGTTACATTTACGTGCAACAGTTTCTTATGAGTTGCCTCCTGCTTTAGCCCCCAATTAGTTGCTTCTTTCTTTTATAGGTTTGCTTGCTGGATCGATCTTTTTCCTTCTTTGAAATTTACAACATTATAGGGATCCTTTTGATGTCGAGGCTTCAACATCTGCTCTTATTAAAGTATGTCTTCTATTAAACGAAGAGGCGAGCTCATATCTGTTGGATGAGGTGAGCTTAAACCTATTGGGGGATTAGGCGAGCTCATACCTGTTGGATGAGATGAGCTCAAGCCTATTGGATGAGGCGAGCTCAAACTTGTTAGGGATGAGGCGAGCTCATACTTGTTATATGAGGTGAGCTCAAACCTATTGAAGGATGAGGCGAGCTCAAACCTATTAAAGGATGAAGCAAGCTCATACTTGTTTGATGAAGTGAGCTCAAACCTACAGGATGAGATGAGCTCAAACCTCTTCGAGGATGACGCGAGCTCACACCTATTGAGGGATGAGGCGAGCACGAACGCGTTGAGGGATGAAGCGAGCTCATACTTAACCCATACTTAAGAAACGAAACCTGTTGAGGAATGAGGCAGGCTCAAACGTATTGAGGAATGAGGCGGGCTCAAACCTGTTGAAGGATGAAGCGAGCTCATACTTAACCCATACTTAAGAAGTGAAAGTCAAACTTAACCTGTTAGCCCAACTTAACCTGTTAACAGTCATATACTTATTTGATATGAGTATGAGCTCATACTTAAGAAGTGAAAGTCAAACTTAACCTGTTAGTCCAACTGCATGGAATAAGAAGTAAAAAAATTTCCTTCAACGTGTTTTTCAATATGGAGAATATTAGTACTCTATCAACAATAGTTCTGATGTATTAACAATATATTTAAGAAAAAAGTAAATACATGATATATTATTGATATTCTTATATGAAAATGATCAAGAGTATATACGTAGCTAATATATGATATGTACATGGTGCACTACCGATATACTTTATTTTTCACAGACGTTGTTCGATAAGAAGTTTCCAATAGTCTATCAATAGTATATTGTTGATAGACCAATAGTATACCTAACATAGAGCATATCATTGATATGTTACTGTTATACTTATATGAAGTTTATCAACAGTCTATCAATAATTCACATATGAGATATACATAATATTGAGTATATCACTGATATGCTATTGATATACTTTATTTTAATTTTTTACTTTATTAATGATTACATTTACTAGTTTTTAGTCAATAAACTTGTTTAATTGATACACTTTAACTATTAGCATATAAGAAATTCATATTCAACATATCAAATATAACTAAAATAAAGTATACTACTAATATACTACTAATATACTAAATGTTAAGTATATTAGAGAAATGAATATACCGAAAATTAAGTATATTGGTGATATACCAAATATGCAAAATATTTATGATATGCTACATATGTATATAGTATGTCATTTAATTCATATACCTAAAAAGAAGTGTATTAGTAGTATATTAGTAACACATTACTAATATACTTCGGTTTAGGTATATAATAGTTAACTTAAATACCAAATAAAAATTATCTCGGATATACTAGTGATATACCATATATTAGATATATCAGATATCCCATTGATACAACAGTAAGGGTAAAAATGGAATAATAAAAAAATAAAAAATAGATTTTAAAAATTATGGCTATATTTATAAATAGAAAAGGGGGCACTTGCATGAATAGCAAAAAAATATATAAATATTGCACCCATGTCATTCCTTAATTCAATTTGCAAAAAATAGCAATAAAAAAGACCCAACCCAAACGGATGACATGCAAAGTCAAAAATACCCTTATATTTTTCGCGCACGTTTTTCAATCTGAAGTATATTAATAGCCTATCAATAGTCTATGAAAAACATACTGATGATGTACTTATGATATATTATTGATATACTAATGATATACCGAAAATGAAATATACTATTGATATACTACTGACATACCAAATATAAATTATATCAGATATACTGTTGATATACTATTGTATCTAAAAAACTATTGCTAGATTTACAAATACCTTCTCCGTGTTGTTCAATATCGAGAAAATGAGTAGTCTATCAACAATAGATCTAATATAGCAACGATATATCTAACCAAAAAAAATAACTGCATAAGTGATATACTACTGATGATTTCACTAATATTAAGTATATATCAATGTCATATACTATTGATATATTTTATTTAGTATATCAACATTATATCACAAATAGGAATTTATGTTTGATAGTGATTTATGTTGACATACTTTATTCAGTAATATTAGGTATATCAATGGAATATCAAAATCTATTGCTAGATTTACAAATGTCCTCCTTGTGTTTTTCTATATCGAGAAAATAAGTAGTTTATCAATAATAGATCTGATAAACCAATGATATATTCAACCAAAACGTAACTACATGAATGATATCATATCTGTTGATTTCACTAATATTAAGTATATATCAGTGTGATATACTAACGATATACTTTATTTAATATATCAACGGTATATCACGAATGGTGATTTATTCTTGACAGTGATTTATGTTGATATATTTTATTCAGTAATATTAAGTATATCAACGGGATCTCAAAAACTATTGCTAGATTTGGAAATGTCGTCCCGTGTTTTTCAATATAAAAAAAATCAGAAGTTTATTAACAATAGATCAGATATACCAATGATCGAACAAAAAAATAACTAATAGCCGTTGATTTTACTAATATGAAGTATATATCGGTGTGATATACTACCAAAATACTTTATTCAGTAATCAGTATATCAACGATATATCACAAATAGTGATTTATGATGATATACTTTATTCAGTAATATTAAGTATATAACGGGATTTCAAAAGCTATTTGTAATGTGCGACATTTCAGGTTGAATAAATCTCAGGTTATGTTTTTAAATTTCAGGTAGAATTCATAATTTAAAACCAAATTGGATTGTTATATCTTATTGTGTGAGATGTGTTATTGTATAGAGTATATCACTAATATACTACTGATATATGTATATGAAGTTAATTAAGAGTATATCGGTAACTCGCATATAATATGTATTCATTTCACTGATATACTAGTGATATTCTGAATGTTAGGTATATTAGTGAAATAAACATATCTAAAATTAAGTATATTAGTGATATACTAATATGCAAAATATCTCTAATTTGCTACGAATATAGAGAAAGTATATCATTCTAAATGATATAACTAAAATAAGAGTATTCGTAGCATATCAATAATATATTATTAATATAATATATAAAAATAAAGTATATCAGATATACTTCTAACATACCAATATAAAGTATATCAGATATACTATTGATATACTAAATGTAAAGTATATGAGATATACTACTGATATACCTGTTGCTACAGCAATGAGGGTCAATCTGAAATAATAAAAAAAAACGAAAATTAGATTTAAAAAAATTTAGTAGATTTGCAAATCTAAAAAATCATAGCTAAGTTTGCAAATATACTAATATTTTTGTGTTACCCATTACAATTCCCTATTAAAAAAAAAAAAAAAAGTGAGGGTTACCCATTACCATTACAATTACTCAAACGTTTTCTGAAAAGAATTTGATGTCTACTTCTCGATTTTTTAAGGATTTTAGACACGTGTAAAAAACCCTTCACCCATTTTACCTACCACAATATTGCATTCTTTTTATAAAAATATATCTTTTAATATTGGAGGTTGGTTGGCTTTGAACATCACCAATATATATATATATATATATATATATATATTGAAAAAGAACATCACCAATATAATTAAGGGCTAAAGCAAAAGAAAATGAATAAAAAAAAGAAGTTTACTCACATGCACTGTTTGATAGAGTAAAGCCAAATAATAGATGCTATTGATGTCCCCTTTGGGCAGCTCACAACCATTTGTCCAATCAAATAATGCCACCATCACATGTACAAAAAAACAACCACAAAAGTTCAGTTCATTAAAGGTAATCAATGATATATAATAATATATCTACATGTGATTGAGAATATATTCATCAAATGTGAATACCCAAAAGTTATGTTTGTGTGTGTATGAAGAGAATAATAATAAAATGGATGAGTTAGGATAAGGTTAGATGAGACTGTTTTTAAATTATTTCATTTTTTCAATTTTTTAGAAGTTAAGTTTGTCTTTTACCATAATTTCTTTCTTTCTACTTTCACTTCTTAGAAATATATTGTAGAAATACAATGTAAAATTATAAAATTAATGAGATATGCCCGGTTAGAAATTATTTACGCATATTTTTTGTTTTTTAGTTCAATGACATAGGGATGGAGGAATTCAAACCTCTGATCTCTTTATTGAAGGTATACGTTGTAATTTTTTTTAGTAAAATAATTATAGGTTTTGATGATTTAAACCTACAACTGTAAGAAAAAGAGTATATTCTACTTATGGATAAGTTATACTTATTTTTTTATGAGAGTATATGCTATAGGTAGTTGAATCGTGCTTAAATTGACATATTTGTTAGCTTTTAAAATTTGGATATAGATTTCCAAACATTCTACCTTTTAAAAAAAAATGTAAAGAAAGGCAACACAAAAGTTACTATGTATAAGTAACTTTGAATCTTAAATTAAAAAAATCATCCCAACCAATTTATTATCAAATTACAGATTTTACATTTTAGCTTTTATTATATTTAGATCAATTGGTATATTCTATAGGTTTAAAAAAAGATAAAAAATTTCAAGAAGATTAATTATATTTAGGAATTGATCTTCACTCGGGTACTCATCAATCTTTACTCGTTATTAAATATATATTAGTTCTCAAAACAAAAATAAAAAAAGTTGTTTACAAAACAACTAAC
This sequence comes from Trichosanthes cucumerina, assembly GCA_036507285.1. NCBI lineage: Eukaryota > Viridiplantae > Streptophyta > Magnoliopsida > Cucurbitales > Cucurbitaceae > Trichosanthes > Trichosanthes cucumerina. The sequence goes on along the minus strand of CM071843.1, from coordinate 28,858,665 downwards.
ATAACTCATAAAACTCACAAAAGTGTGTCTAGTTGAACTCTCACTTCTTCACACCAAATTGGAAAATGTGAATGTATACATCTTCAATTTGTTCCTTCTCTAAGTTTGAAAGTCAATCAAATTATAGTTCAATAACTATTAGAATACAAAAACAACTAGAAAGTCTAGAAAATGGAGAGAAAGGCAAGACTTTTGATGCAATAATATTATTATGCCCACAAAGTAGAGTCAAGTAAGTCATGCTCATTGGACAGATAAAACAAAAGAAAATGCTCAATGAACAGTTCAATAAACTTTAATGAAAGACAGAGAAAAAAAAAACAAAGGAATAATGTGGGAAAGAAAAGGGATAAGAAAGGGGGAGTAGATACATGGCATGAGATTATTGGAGAATGTGAAAAACAATAAATTAGGGTTTTAAAGATAAATTTTGTGATATTTTATTGGCTCATAATTAATGAGTTGTTATAATTTATAGAGGAAGAAAATGGAAAATGGAAAGAGAATAATAATAATCAATAATAATCAAATGAAGTGAAGCAAAGACTGTTCCTTCCTTTGGCTATTATTGTTATTATAAAGTCCATCCTCCTCTCTCCTCCCTCTTTAGTGGAATCTCAAAGCTTTTCAAAGCTTTCTTGTGATCTTAAAGGCTTCTCTTCAATGGAAGGTGTGATTCATTTTCAAAGGCAGCTGCTTGACTACACAACCTCACTCTTCAAAGAGGTTAGATATCATATACTAGATGAAAATTACTTTTTTTGTTTAATTAATTTTAAAGAATGTAAGATGAAAATCAAACTTTTGACCTTGAAAAAGGTAATAGATACTTTATCCACTGAGACATATTTGAAATAGTACAGAAAATTCTACTTCAAACTAAATTTTCTTTTTAAATTTTTGTGTCTTATCTAGTGAGTTATGCTTGTATCAGAAGAAAAAAAAAAATTATGGGTTTCTCCTATTTTTGCATCTCTCTTCAAAATATATAATATATGATCTGCGGTTTTCATATTTTTGAATTTATCATCCCTCTTTTTAGATTTTGTTCAGTAATTAATTATTGCAATAATAATATATATTTTTTGTTTTGTAATATTTGTGTGGGTTTGTTTTTTGTTTAGGGATATTTGAATGACCAGTTTACAGAGCTTCAGAGTTTGCAAGATGAGAGCAATCCAGAGTTTGTAGTGGAAGTTGTTTCTCTTTTCTTTGAAGACTCTCAAAGACTTATCAATGAATTGGCTAAAGCTCTGTAATGAGAATTGGAATTGTTTTGGATTTTGGATTTGGAAATATTTTATTCTTTCATTGTTTTGATGATTAAAGAGATTCTTTTTCATTGGCCTTCTCAACAGTGACCAGAAATGTATTGATTTCAAGAAATTGGATGCTTATGTTCACCAGTTGAAAGGCAGCAGCTCAAGGTTAATTAGTTCATTATTCACTTTTTTTTATTTTTACCTCACTTATTTTTACCTCACTTAAAATCTCTGAGTCAGGTTCTGTAGATGTTTTTAACATCGTGGGATGTCTTATTTGGATTCTTTTACATTGAAAAGAGGAAGAAAATTAATTCTACATCTTATTATTAAGACATCTAACCATTTCGTTAATAAAATTTTCGATAAACATGGCAAACATGTTAATAAAGTTTTGATTAAATTATAAGTTTAATCTATAAACTTTCTTATTGCGTCAAATAAGTCATTGAACCTAAAAAATTTCTTAAATTTCTAATACGTCATGCGATTTTTAAAAAAATTCTAAAATTTCTAAGGAGTCATGGAACTTTTAAAGTTGAATATATCCAGTCATGCTACAATTAGGAAATTTTTTATTAAGTACTTGAAGCTTTTAGTTACACCACCAAAATTCTTAAATAATCATAATTAATGTCCTTGGTGTTACATTTACCAATCAACCTAAAAAATTAACCTGATAGATTATGGTAGAATTATTTATATATCAATACGCTACTGATAGATTATGGTAGAATTATTTATATCAATATGCTAACAATATTAGAAAAACATTTTAGTAATAGAGTTAACATAAAGACATATTAAAAACTAAATTATAAATTTAGTGACCTATTATAGACCTTTTAAACTAACTAGGAACTAGCTAACAAGAGTATAACTCAACTGATATTAAGTATGATCCATGACCAAGAAGTCATGGGTTCGAATCTCTCCACCCAAAATTATTGATGTACTAAAAAGAAAAAAAACTAACTAGGAACTAGATAGACAATATATTAAAAGTGGATGGTATTATCAACCTCATAAAGTATAAAGATTTATTAAACATACCCTTGAAAATTCAGTATAATTGATCCTAAAATATTTTCCCTGCATATATAGATTATTTTTCCTTTTTTAAAAAATCCAAATTTATTCTCTACTTAATTCAGGCTTTTTGAAGGTTTTTTTTTTTATTTCATTTTCTACCCCAATTTGTTTTTTAAGAAAAAATAGATTATATTTTAGAATTGGTTTACATTTTACTTTGCTTTTCTAACCTTTTATATATATTTTTAAATTAATGTGCAAAAATCTATTTTTGTTCTGGTTGCTAAATATGAAATCTTGCTTTGATCGTTTGAAATAACACAGCATTGGAGCAAACAAAGTGCAGATGGCTTGCATTGATTTCCGCAGCAACTGTAAGGAGAAGAATATCGAAGGGTCAGTTCTATTTTTCTTTTTTTTTTCTTTTCTCTTTTTTTAAAAAAACCATATTTTAAAATGACTTTTAAGATTTAAAAAAAAAGGTTTTTTATTATTTCAAATTTGTTTGAAAGAATAACTTTTAAAACAGTTTTTTGGAAAATAAAAGGGTAAAAATATAAAAAAACGGTATTTTTCTCATTATTCTGTTTTTATGTCTCCTCTTTTATATTTGGTTAAATTTACTGTTCCTATGCAATAATAACCGGGCAGAACCAGATCCTAATGTTTCGAGAGGCGACACATTATTTTAATAAAAATAATTAAAAAAAATTATCACCAAAATGTCAATTTGAACACATCCCACATTATTTTGACATAAAAAGTTATCGATGATTAGAATAGGTAGGTGCATAAAAAACTTCTTAATTAAGTTTGAATAACTTTATTGTCTTATCAAATTGGAAAAAAAAGTTAAATTACGAGTTAATCTGTAAACTTTTAAGCCCTAGTTTATTATATCACTAAACTTTAAAAATATGTAATTAGTCTCTAAAGTTTCAATCCAGTATCTAATAAGTTCTTATACCTTACAAGATATCCAAATTTTAAAAAATATCAAATAGGTTAAGAATATAATATTTTTTTATTATAAATTGAATATTAAAAACTAATTTATTAACCTTTAAAAATATTTGTGAAATTGTAAATAGTCTGCCATAGAATTTTTATATAAAAAATATAGGTCCAAATTATTTGAAAGAATAGTTTTTATATTTTTAATTAATAAAATAATATAAATTTATAAACTTAGATATAAAAAGATATAAATATATAAAAAATAAAAAGAAAAGAAAGGTATGAAAAGAAAAAAGAATCCATATTAATTAATAAAAATAGAAAACTTTTATAAAACTTATATATAGAAAGGAAATAAACATACCAAAAAAAACAAAAAGGTAGAAAAAGGAAAAAATTTTAAAAAAAATTACTATGAATAGATCTCAAACTTGGCACAAATGGTTAGAAGATGAGAAATAGACCGTTGGAACGAAAGATGGATTCAATGATATTTGGTGTATTATATATAATATTACTATATATTGCATTTTTTTTAAATAGCCATCATAGAGCATAGGGTATTAAATTCAAAATTTTTGGGGGCCACCATGTAGATCCGCCCGGTTAACAACAATAATTTTTTTTTAAAAAAAAATTATATAGGATTCAAATTTTTTATATTATTGTCTAAAACATGTTATAATTTTTAATTAATACAAAAAAGAAATAAGTGAAAATATAAGAACAAAATATGTATATTGTTTAATTAATTAGAAAATAAGTTTATTCAAATAGCCCTAAGAAAAACTCCTCAAGATTTCAGTCTAAAAGATCAAAGAATTTATATTGGAAATGATGGAGTGCAATGGGTTTTCATGTAGGTGCCTGAAATGTTTACAACAAGTGAAGGAGGAATTTGCTTTGGTGAAGAATAAGTTGGAGACTCTCTTCCAGGTTTCTAAATTGTTGTAAATTCGCTTGATAATAATTTTATTTATTTTATTTTTTCAGTGTGGTTAAAAATAAGGTTATTTTTTAAAATAATTTTACATTTTTTAATATACTTTTTCCGAATGCTTTGTTTTTCTTTCCAATTCTTGACAATTTTTAGAAATTAAAGATGAATTTTAGAGAAAAAAGAACCCACTATTTTTTTATTGGAGATGTTTTTGAACTTTGAAATCCTAACTAAAATTGTGAACTAAAAGAAAAAATAATTTATATATAAAAAAAATCACTACAAATATTGAAAAGAAAATAAAAGAAGGAAGGTAACAAACTTGATATGTGATTTCAAGTAAAGAAAAAAACTCTTTATCAAATCCAAAACTTTTAATAGATGTTTGTTTGAGGTATTGAGTGAATTATAATAATATAAGTTATAATAGTCAGTGGGTTATTATTGTCTGGAAGTATATAATATTATTTAAAATTTAGAGTTGTTTAATCTGAAAGTTATAATAGTCCGTATTTAGGAGTATTTCTCATGTTATTAGATGTTAATTATAGTTTATGTAAGTATATAATATTATTTAAAATTTAGAGTTGTTTAATCTGAAAAGTTATAATAGTCTGTGTTTAGGGTGAAAATATTACTCATGTTATTAGATGTTAATTATAATTGATTTGCTAAAAATTAGGAGCTTAATATTTGTTTTTCTTATCCTATTTGACATTGCAGCTAGAGCAACAGGTTTTGTCTGCCCATGCATAACAACAACCAAAACACACAAGAAATACAATGGGATTTTGGACTTGTAAATAAATCATTTTCTAATATGCTTCCTTTTTATCTTCTTTCCTTCTTCTTGTTCTCTCTCTCATGCTCTCTTTGTTTTTTTCCCCAAGCTGTTTACTCTATTATTTGGTATTTTCCTTCTTGAAGGACAGTGTGGAAATTTTAGAGGAATGGTCAAAAGTAGAGTCGCATTCATAACCGTTGGATCTATAGTTTTAAAAACATTTTTTTTTCCTTTTATATTTTGTGGATTTGATAAACTTGAAAGAAAAAAACAACCATGTGGGTTGATTTGGACATGTCATATAAATTAAGATGGTCATGAGGGATGCAATGTATTCCTACCATGCTCTTAAAGCATATGATATAAAATAAAGATTGAAATATAATTTAGTCTATAATTTTTTTAAACTAAATCTATATATATATTGTTGGGAATGTCACTAAAGTCCCAATCGGTTAGATAAGGAAAAGATTATGAGTTTATAAGTGAGAGACACTATCTCTATTAGTATCTGACCTTTTGGATGAAACAAAAAAACAAAGTCATGAATGCATATGCCTAAAGTTGATAATATCAATCAAATGTGGAAGATTGCCCTAACATATATGTGCACACCACTTTTATTTCTATTTTCTACTTTTTATTTTCTTCACTTAAATTTACAAAAAGCTCATTCAGCCATGAGTTATTAACGACACCTACTTAATTCTTCAGCCATTTGAACTTAATATCACAACAAAAGTTCATCCACGTATTAACACAATAAGTTTGGTTTTGAATTTTTTGATTTTGCATCTAATAAGTCTCTATCACTATATCGTCTAGTCTACTATAATGTAAGTTAAGGATTACACAGTGGGTTGATTTTGAACCAACTCAAACATTTGGTGGTGTTATAGTTAAACTCATGAAGTTAATAGTTTTTTTTTTTTTTTTTTTTTTGAGACTAAAGCAATTTATAAAATTAACTAAGGTCTGAGATACAATATTCGAAGGGGAAGAAGAAAGGAAATGTAAAATCCAAGAAGGGCAATCTGTTGTCCAAAGCATTGGACAGTTCGATAAGCCAGAATGGGCCAATGATATTTTACACTTCAGTAGCTGTACTTGTTAGATTATATGCCCTAAAACTCGTAGTTTGTAAATTTGTAATTTATTCCAATTTTTTCAATAATGTTATTGTTACTATTCCTGAGAAGGTAGACATATTGGGTCGGCAACTGTGACCACTCTCACCCGTACTAGTCAAGGGATAATCCCCGGCAGACAGGAGTTCGCAACTCGCTCAAGATTCAGAATGAATCACTATTGGTCATCGTTTGAATCATTATTCCTAACCTATCAACGACATTACTAGATTAGTCTAACAATTCTTGGTCCAGTCTTGTACATACTCTTTGCACAGGATGCCCCCACTCACATGTCAACTACATGAACGAGCTGGATTGCCTCGTTTGTATCAAATACAAAGTGGGTCGCATCCATAATGTTAACAGGATAAGGTTCCCGACCTAATTCATCTACTATAGAACATTTGGGTGACATTCTAAATGTGACCCGGGAGCTTAGTTTATTGGATTTAAGTTTGTAATTGCGAGAATACAAGTTTAAAGAAAAAATAACAACTTTATTCATTTCCTTAAGTAATTACAAATACACGAGTTTATGGCATAAATCCCAACAGCGCTTTTACTAGTATGGGTGAGAGTGGTATGAGACGCCAACTCAATAAGCCTACCTTTTTGGGGACAAAATCGCGTGGGTAGCTGTGGAGTTAACTTTGCAAGATGAAATTCACTTCTTCCCAACTTAGGGTAAGTAGATGATGAAAGTGTGTATATTAATAAAGGGGAAGCAATTTATGATTTTGAACCCTCTAAGTTGATCAATTTTACAAAATAAAAAGCATGCTAAAATCAGGAAAAACAGAGAATAAGAACTCATACCTTTGTAGCTCAAAATTCTCGTAATCCGTGAGCAATTTCTCGTCACAAAAACTTTGTGGACAACCTCTAGTGTCTTCCTTACTATCCTCAGGCCTTGGAACAGATTGTGGGATGTTAAGTTGAGAGAATTTTGAAGAAGAGTGAGAATGGTTCAAAAATGAGAATTCAATGAATTTTCTACAAAATTCACTTTATCCTCTTCAATTCATCTTCAGTTAAAGCTTCATCAAGCCTTGTGAAGATGCCAACACATGAATGATGAAGATTAATCAAGCAGGAGGTGTTGAATTTTGGTGAATTTGATAATCAAACTACCTTGTTCACCCTTTTAAGTTTGGTCCAATTGAAACTTCAAAATTCATTTGAATTTTCATTTATTTATTTTTAATTCAAAATTAATATAAAATTAATTTTAAATTAAAATTAAATTATTAATTTAATTAATTAAACAATTTAATTAATTAATTTGAAATAATTTATTTAATTTAATATCAAATATCAAATTAAATAATTGGACCAATCCCGATTTCTTAAAACGATTGTTCGAACATGAATCCCTATTCATGTTATAAACCGAACCAATATTTAAATCATATTTAAATATTTCCACCTCTTCTTTATTATAGTTTAATTCATAATTAAACTGTAACACGTTAAGTATATCACATATAATTAATGTTTTCTCCCAAAATCGAATTTGAACAATTAAAATTCTTTTCTCTCAAATGTTACAAGGCTTAGTCCGAGCTAGTAAGGGGATCTAATGGACGTACTGATCATGAGCTCTAATGATACGTGATTAACCGACCAAACACTTTAGCCTAGCTAATCAACATTTGTTAACCACCGAGACACTCCACTAAAGCCCAGTGGTTGCACTCTCCTTACTGTAGATATATTTCTGTCTACTCGATATAACATGATTAATAAGTTGATCCTTCACAGGTTGTTCGTAATTACAGCTGGGTCAAAAATACTGTTTTACCCCTATAATTAGTTCTTGTTCCTTAAGTCCCACTAATCCTCTAATGAACAATTGGTTTGTAGTCCAACCAACAAACCGAATCCCTCTCGGGCCAATGGGAGGGGTGGGCCCTTTGTTCAAGACCCAGAGTCAACACTTAAGGGAACAACCTCTCTACTAATCCCTAAATCGGGTAGGAGTGAATTCCATCTTGTAGAACTATATTCCAAGCTATCTACCCGGTCTTATCCCTGAAATGGGAGGCTTATTGAGTCGGCAATCTCAGGCCACTCTTACCCATGAAAATCTAAGGATAATCCGAATAAACAGGAGTTCATGGCACGCTCAGGATTAAGATCGACTTACCTAGGTCATCGTATGAATATCGTCAGTTAAGACAGTAAACGAAGTTATAAAGTCTAAGTGACTATTTCTCGGTCCAGTCCTATGAAAACTCATTGCATAGGGTGTCCGCACTCGCATGTCTCCACATGAACGATTCAGGATCACATCGTTTGTACTTTACAAAGCGGGTCGCATCCATATTGTCCCCACGATAAGGTACCCAACCCTATCTTATACTATAGACCGTTCTGGCTATAACTTGAACCTGGTCCACTTTTATGTCTCACATAAAGTTCAAGTATACAACCTATAGCCATGGGTTCTTTATTGGATTAGAGTTTCAAAACATACAATTCACTTTACTCAATAACACCTTTATTTGAATAAATCTCAATAACATCTTTATTGCAAAATAGAATATACATTCCGTTTACAAACCCACGTGTTTTAGGACATAAAGGGTGATAGGCAAATTCATATTTGGAACAACTTCCAAATCAGTCAAGAACTTTCTAAGCCATACAGCCTCCTTCGCAAGCTGTGATGCATACTCAGCTTCCATGGTGGAGTCAACAATACAACCTTGCTTTTTACTCCTCCATACTATAGCTCCTGCGTTAAGAGTAAACACTGATCCCGATGTGGATTTCCTCGAATCTACATCAGTCTGAAAATCATAGTCAGTGTATTCTGCAAGGATCAAATCCTTCGTGCCATACACAAGCATATAGTCCCTTGTTCTCCTTAGATACTTGAGGATATTCTTAATGGCAGTCCAATGATCATATCCAGGATTGGACTGATACCTGCTGACAATTCCCAATGCATAACATATGTCGGGTCGAGTACATAGCATGGCATACATCATACTACCGACAGCTGATGCATAGGGAATGCGTCTCATATCCTCAACATCTTGAGGTGTCTTAGGACACTGTTCCTTAAACAGATGAATTCCATGACAGAAAGGTAATAAACCCTCTTGGAATTCTGCATCTTATATCTAATCAACATCTTGTGAATATAAGATGTCTGAGACAGCGCTAGCGTTTTGTTCTTGCGATTCCGAACAATTTAGATTCCAAAGACAAACTTAGCCTCTCCAAAATCTTCCATTTGGAATTGGGTTGCTAGCCATTGCTTAATGCTAGTAAGGAATCCTGCATCATTCCAAATGAGCAAAATATCGTCTATGTATAGAACTAAGAAAGTTACAATAGTATTGACTATTTTCTTGTAGACACAAGGCTCGTCAATATTCTGTTCGAAGCCATAAGATTTGATCGCAGTATCAAATCTTATATTCCAGGATCTAGATGCCTGTTTCAATCCATAAATGGATCGTTTCAGCTTGCAAACCTTTTGCTCTTGACCCTGAACTTTGAACCCCTCTAGTTGATCCATATGGATACTCTCTTCAAGATTGTCATTCAGAAAGGTTGTCTTGACATCCATTTGCCAAATTTCATAATCATAAAACGTGGCAATGGACAAGAGTATTCTTATCGACTTAAGCATGGCAACAGTGGAGAAGGTTTCTTCATAGTCCAACCCCTTCCCTCTGGGTATATGCCACAAGTCGAGCCTTAAAGGTTTGCACCTTACCAGCTTGGTGTCGTTTCCTTTTGTAGATGATGGGGATCCGATCCCCTTGAGAAGCGGAAACGTGGTTAAAAGATCGAAATTGCTTAAAATTTTTTGGTTGAAAACAAATACCAGTACATTGGCAATAAAACAGAGATAAGCGTACAATTCCTAATCTAATTAGGCATGGAAATTAAACATGCAAACATGCTATTTAACAATTAAACTAAAAGGATGGAGATGATTACCTTGGTAGTTTCAATTCAGCAACTCCTTGCCAATCGTACAACAACACAGAAAGACCGAAAGAACTTCTCTGTTTTCTAAAACAAGACAACACCAACAGGAAAACCTCTTATGTCTCTGAGTACCACTTAGATCTCCTTTGGTGGGAAAGGATTCCAACTTTTGGAAGAAAAGGGAAAAAGAGAGAGGAGAGAATTTTACAGCAATTCGTTAATTGCCAGAAAAGTCATTGATCGATCATCCCCTTCTCACTAGGAGAAGAAGAGTTCTCTGGGTAACTCCCCACTCCCTAGAGTGGTGGGTGTTGGGATTTGTGCCCTAAACTTATGTAATTTTGATAAAAAAAATAAAGAGTTATTTGTTTTGATAAAATTATGTTCTTGCTTTATAAATCCAATAAACTAAGCTCCAAGGTTATAATGTATCTTGAACATCAGTGTAGTAGACACTATTTAGATTGTGTTAAAGAGCATAACATAAATGGTCTATGGTATAAGAATAAGGATGGAAACCATATTCTGGTAACACCATGGATGCGACCCACTTTGTAATTAGTACAAATGAGGTAATCCAACTCATTCATGTGGTTGACATGCGAGTGGGGACATCCTGTATGAAGAGTTCATACAAGATCGGATCAAAATTATTAGTCTAACCAATATAACGCCAAGTTAATGTGGATAAGACCGATAATTTATAGATGGTCATTAGTGACTCGACCTGAATCCTGAGCAAGTTAAGAACTCCTGCTTATAGGGGTTTGTCCTTAGACTAGTATGGGTGAGAGTTGCCTGTAGCTGTCAAAGGAAAGTGGATTTCCTAAAAACAATGGAGGAAAGAACTTAGACATAAGATCCAAAACTTCGACCCTAGACATAGGGCGAGACTTCAAGACCAATAGGGTTGTACACGAAATTATATAAGCTTAATTAGCCATAGACATATGGGATTAATTGCTTAGTCTCCTAAAGGTTTTGGGAGGAAAATCGAATAAGGGTCGAACATGATTTACTTAGATTTACAATTTTGGCGGAATTGCGAATGCATTTTTAGCAGCATTTTCTTCGAAGGGGCAAAATCAACTTGAATTCCCTTCCTCTATCTGAAAGGAATTGAATCCCGTGCTGAAGCGATTGATCGCATTTCCTCTCAATCATGTGACGTAGAAACACTCAAAAACAGAAAATCTAAGCTAAGCATACATATTGAAAGCATAAATGGATTAGTAGGTTACCTTTGAAGACCGATTCTTTGTGTGGTTCCACGTCGTGAACGATCTCTCCTTCTCTACGATCGAATTCACGAACACCACCAAAATGTCTTCTCACTTGTTCTCTAGGAGAGGGAGAGAGGTGGGATCTCCTTTTGGATGAGGGATGTTTGTAGAGAGATTTTGGAGAGAACACTTGTGTTTGCCTAAGATGCAAAACTACACAAATGGTTCAAGTGTGCCAAAATGCATCAAAAAAGATGCTTTTATAGGCAATGTGGGTGGAGACAAATTATCCACCCATTTTGCGACTAACTCCACATATTATGCATAAATGCATAATATAAGGTGTCAAACACCTTATTATATGAATCATCTTCACATAATGTGGAGAAACTGGATTTAATCAAATCCAATTTTATCTCTCCATAATTCTACCATTAGTTATGTCGTAATTCCATAATTAGACACAATTAAGTTCAATATCAGCCATATTCACATCGAACTATATATTATATCAATCACATCACATATAATTGATAGAATCCCTAAATTCGAACTTGATCATTTCAAATTCATTCCAAAACTTTATACCCTCTATTAATTCCATGTTAAGCCAACTAATGGACCTAATGGACATACAGATCATGAGCACCAACAATACGAGATTGGCTAATCAAACTCATTAATCCCGTCAATCAACATTCGTTAACTACGAGTCATTCCACGAAAGACTCGTAGTTGCACTCTCCTCACAATAGGACAGATTGTGTCCATTGATTTAACCAATGCCCGTGAATCAACCCTTCACAGGTCGTTCGTAGTCATAACTGGTTCAAATTACCGTTTTATCCCTGTGACTACTTTTTGCACCTTAAGCACCACTGATCTTCCAATGAACAACAAGTTTATGGTTCGACCATAAACATTATGCCTCTCGGGCAAGCAAGAGGGAGGGGCCCCGTTGTTGAAGACCTGGATTCAACTCTTAAGGGAACAACAACCTATCTAGTTACTCTAGAACGTACGAGTGAATTCCTTCTTGCAAAGTTGAGTCCCCAGCCCCCTAGAAGGTTTCATCCCTGAGAAGGTAGGCATATTGAGTCGGCAACTCTGACCACTCTCACCCGTACTAGTCAAACGACAATCCCTGGTAGACAGAAGTTCGCAACTTGCTGCAGGATTCAAGTTGAATCACTATTGGTCATCGTTTGAATTATTAGCTCTAACCTATAAACAGTGTTACTAGATTAGTCTAACAATTCTTGGTCCAGTCTTGTACAAACTCTTTGCACAAGATGCCCCCACTCGCATGTCAACTACATGAACGAGTTGGATCGCCTCGTTTGTATCAAATACAAAGTGGGTCGCATCCATAGTGTTAACAGGATGAGGTTCCCAACCTAATCCATCTACTATAGACCATTCGGGTCACATTCTAAATGTGAACCTTGAGCTTAGTTTATTGGATTTAAGGTTGTGATTGCGAGAATACAAGTTTAAAGGAAAAATAACAACTTTATTCATTTCCTCAAAAAATTACAAATACACGAGTTTAGGACATAAATCCCAACAAACTCCCACTTGTCCTAAAGCTAGTGTAGTACATAGAACATTACAATAATGCAAATACAATAAACTAGGGCATTGAATACCCTTTGATACAATACTCCCACTTGCCCCAGTGTGTTGGGATTTGTGCCCTAAAACTCGTAGTTTGTAATTATGTTCTAATTAATGTAATAAAGTGTTATTGTTCGTTATCTACGAGTTTGCCTTTATTTAAACCCTAAATCCAATAAACTAAACATCAAAGGCTGTTAAATGAATCTCTAACTAAATGTAAAGTACATAAAAGGGATCTCGGTTCGAGATATAGCCTAAAGGGTCTATAGTTAGGGGATAAGGTCTGGGTACCTTACCCTGGTTAAACTATGGATGTGAACCACTTTGTATTTGATACAAACACTGTGATCCTAACGTGTTCGTATAGATGACATGTGAGTGGGGATATCCGATGTAATGAGATTACATAAGACCGGACCACGAAATAGTAATCTCTAGCTGCAACTCCATTGACTAGTTAGGTTTCTATTTCACTAGGATGACCTAAGCAACTTGATCATAATCCTGAGCAGGTTACGAACTCCTGTTCGCGAGGAATTGTCCATTGACTAGTATGGGTGAGAGTGGCCAGATTCGCCGACTCAATATGCCTACCTTCTTGGGGACAAGACCGAGTGAGCGGCTGGGAACTTAACTTAGTAAGATGGAATTCACTCCTTCCCGCCTACTAGGGTAAGTAGAGGAATGTTCCCTTAAGTGGTGTCTTCGGGATTTGAACAAAGGGCTCGACCCTCTCATTGGCCCGAGAGGGACTCTGTTTGTTGGTAGGACCACAAACAAATTGTTCATTAGAGGAGCACTGGTACTTAAGGTACAAGATGTAACCCAGGGGTAAAACGGTAATTTGACCCAGCTAGTATTACGAACATTTGTGAAGGATTGACTTGCTGTTATTGGACACTATCCATGGACACAAAAATATATCTGCAGTGAGAAGAGTGCAGTTGTGGGACTTTAGTGGAGTGTTCCCGCAGTAACAAATGTTGATTGGGAGGTTAATGAGATTAACCGAGCAATCTTGTATCGTTGGAGCTTCTGATCTTTAGGTCCATTAGGTCCACCTTCTAGCTCGTAAAGGGTTCTTAGATCATTTGAATTTGAAATGTTCAAATTCATTAGGGAATAAACTTAATGTATATTGATACAATAAAATATATAGTTTTGGAACTATATATTATAAATTTAATGTGAATATGATTCATATTAAATTTTGTGAGAGAATTAAATATTTGAAAGAGTTCAAATATTGAACTCAAGTGTGAATGTGATTCATGTTTGAAAACTATAGGTTAAAATTTAATGTACACTGGATGTACATTAAAACTATAGGTTAAAGGGGTAATATGATTAAATGAGATTTAATCCAAATTAAATATATGATATTTAATTTGTATTATTTAAATATGATTTAAATTAATAATTAAATTTGATTTAATAATTAAATTATTATTATTATTATTATTATTTTAATAATAAAAATGGAACTTGTCATCCAGACACGTTCCCCACTACCCCCTCCCCTTCTTCCTATCGACAGTTTAACAGGGAGAAGGGGTTGCTCAATCAATATATAGATTGATCATTTTCCATTTGATGGAAGGAAAAATTCTCTCTCTCTCTCACTCTCATTCCCAAAACTCTTCCAAAAGTTAGAATCCTTCCCACCAAAGATCAACGGGGTTGCATCATTTTCCATTTGATGCAAGGAGTTGCTGCGAAAAAACTATAAAGGTAATTTATTCACCTCCCTTCTTAGTTTAATTGTTAAACTTAATATGTTTACATGTATGCTATTATCCATGTCTAATAGGATTAGAATTTCCATGCTTGTACTGTATTTATCAATGTACTGGTTTTAGTTTTTCAATTAAAACAATCAAGCACATTAACGATCCCAAACACGTTTTCGTTGCTCAAGGAGATCAGATCTCCATCAATTGGTATCAGAGAAATGCTTGATTTGTTATGTTTTGAAATAAAATTGCATTGATTATGTGGGAAATGCATTTGGTTTGCTGTAAAACTTGTTTAGGAATTTTTTGGCCTTACTTTACTTTGATTTAGATCAATTAATATGTAAAGGCCCCTGCGTTTTTGGGCATAAAGTGCATAATTGAGTCTGTAATTGAATTACGAGTCGTTCAGGACCAGTTTCATGCAATTCGATTTAGAATCGAAGGAGAAATTGAAGAACGAAGCTGTTGTGTTCGAAGAAGAAAGCTACTGCCGAAGCAGCAGCGTTGCAACGCCGTTCATCAGCTTTGCAACGCTGAAGAACGGCGTCGCAACGCTAGCGCTCCCTATCGACGCGGGCGCTTGATGCAGAAAATATCAGTGTCCTAAACTAGTGTAACTTACGATGAGACTCTGACTCTTCTTTGACGTGCAAGTATACCGCGGTCGGTCATGCGAAGTAAGTGATAAGATAAGAGTATCGATCCCACAAGGACTAACAGAATCTAAGTAAGTGAGTGTCCTTGAAATTATTCTTTATACTTTTGACACAATGTATGCGATTAGAAAATAATCTAAACATGCACTTAGCGTTGCAGAGAAGTAAAGTACTCGAAACAATATGCACGAAACCAATTAAATTAAATATGAAGATAAGAACATGCAAACAAGAGGCAAGAAGTAAAAGTTGTGATTCTATAATTGAAAAGGTAGGCTTGGGTTAGGTTGTAACTCTCATGCTTTAATTGGAATAAAGATGTGATTAATTCCTCAAGTTCACCTATTCATGTGTTCAAATGATTTCTTTCAAATTCATTAAGTTTTAAAATCAACAATCTCTCAATTGAGATCTAAATTATGATCATGAATTTTAGGTTCTAGGTGTGTCAATCATCTCTAATCAACTCAAAACCCTAGAATGAAGTTTTAGTTTTCTAATTCACTAGCTCTCTCAAGTTCGTGAATTCTAAAGAAATTAAAAACCCAATTTCAATTCTCATGCAATGTTTAAAATTACTAAAATTTCATAAACTCAGTCGATGACATTAATCATAATTTTATTCCAAAATTTGCATTTGACCACAACCCAACCTTTGCCTAAGATAAATTAGTTCATGGCAAGGATCAAATCACACTTCTTTAAATTGGTCATGCTTACACTAATCAAGAAATTCATATGCAAAAACAATCCAAAAGCAAATACACACAAATTGCTTAGAAATAATAAGGCAATTAACCTCCAATTAGTGTATGACAAAGCCCAATAAAAGCAGTGATATTTGGCAAAATATTAGAGTAAGTACTAGAGGAAAGGAAGTCAAATTACAAAACAAATAAGCTAAAATTGCTTCAGCAAATGCCTAGCAAAACACCTCAGATTTCGGTAGAAAGTTAGGCACTTTGTTTCAGCAATTGCTCTGGTTGTTCCCCACACAGATCAGCCAATTGCTCCAGCAAAAGGCCTATCGGGTGCCTCCTTCACAACAGCTGCACAATTGCTTCAGCAAACCTCTCGGCAGCTCCCAACAATTGCTTCAGCAAACCTCTCGGCAGATCCGACGCCCGCAACCTCACGCGATTGCTTCAACAAATCGATGGGCCAACTCTCTCGATGTCGTCCCTCGCAATTGCTACAGCAAATTTCAGCGCCTTCCTCCGACTGCTGAAAGGCGGTAGGTTAGCTCTCCTGAATGTTTGCTTCAGCAAAAGACAACCACGATTTCCTAGTTGCTGCAGCAAACCTTTATCGATTAGCTTCTCCCCTGGCCTTCTCGAACCCTCTCGCTCGGTCTTGCTATAGCAACGTCACCAACGATTTCTTCCGCCCCTTTTTGCTACAGCAAAAACGAGAGCTCTCTTCCTCGCCAAAGAACGCCCCCTCAATGCTTCAGCTGAATGGATGTGATGGTGTCTCCTCTTCCACCAAAAAAAGTGATGCCCTAGATTCAAAATTACAAAAGTACCCTTAAGGGTAAAAGGACCATTTTGCCCTTTCGGTAAAATGTCTAAAATGCCCTTAGGAGCCCCTGTAATTTTTTATCCATTTCCTGCATGCAAAATATTCCTTATATCATTATCAATTATAAATTACATTAAACATGAAGTAGTTAAATGATATCTCCAATTCCGGTCTTTAATTACTTGTTAGCTAGTTTCTTCCAAATTTCCTAATTTAAAGTAAAAGAATTATCAACATTAATTCTTTTTACAAACCTTTACCACTTAAGTTCAAGATTTCTAACTAACATTCAAATTCTAGGGATAAAATAGCACGAGGCTCAATGAATTCTATGCAATTCAAGTCAATTAGGCACTAAAATTCCAGTGAAATAACTCTCCTATAACGAGTTATCAAACCCCCAAACTTGAACTACTCATTGTGCTCAATGAGTTCTGCTCCCTAACATTTCTAGAGACCTTTCACAAATCACTTCAAGTGGGTTAATTGAACAAGAGTTAAAGAATTATGTTCTACTCATGCGAGTTACCATTCATTCAATGCTCTCTAAGTGGTTCATCCAGAGTTTTCTAGACACACTTATGTGTCAATACCGAAGAGCAAACCAACTGGGATTTAACACCAACCATAAAGCTCAATCACTACAATCCAAATCATTCAAATTGGGCAACTCATATTTAAAGATAAGTCACGTTCAAAAATTCGTATGACTACAGATTTATGACCATTTCTTTTTATTTATTTATTTTTTATATATAATTTTCTCTTCTTTTTTTTTTAAAAAAACGATGTGTGCATTATTCCCTCCATTTCCATAAAGCTTAACACTTAGGGCTAAGTTTATTCATTTATTTTTTCTTTCACTCTATTTTTTTTTTTACTTTCCCGTAGTTCTTAGAATGGCACACGTGGTTAGCGCAGCGCACCTAAACAATGGGACTGCCCCGTAGTTCTTAGAATGGCACACGTGGTTAGCGCAGCGCACCTAAGCAATTGAAATAAGCTCATTGCTTGATACCTTCGCTCCAAGAGGACAACATGGTTAGTGCCCAGACCCCTTGACAACGAGCACCAAGTTTGAGACATATAAATATATATGCATAATTGTTTTTTTTTTTTTTTAAAACCCAACGAAGTTTTAAGGAAATGGAAGGTTTACGCACTCTTTCTTTCTCTTTTTTTTTTCTAAACACCAAAAACTGATGAATTTACCTTCCCCCCAAACTTAGAGTACTCAATGTCCTCATTGAGTTACTGAGGCTCAGCACTCCCTAAACTTGAAATGGTCACCAATTTGGAGTTTACTAATTTAGGAACGCTCTAAAGTATGTATGAGTTACCTAACTTGTCATGGCTTCTAGTTTTCGAACTTTTTGGCCTAGGAGTTCAATCCTAACTAGTTTGATTAACACACTAACCATGAGTGCACTAAAGAACCCTTATGATTACTGGTGATGTGAGAGACACCGCACAAAATCGCATTCCTCGCAGAGCAACAACTCTTATTCTCATCTCACGAGGATTTTCTCAACTCTTCATGTTAATGAATTTTAAACTGAGCATCTACAAAAGACAACAAATTTTCTCGATCATTATGAACATGCGAAACTAAATTTTAATAAGGAATGACAACCATCTATCTTAATTTTTTTCTTGCTTAAACATAGTGAGTCAACTACCTATCTCATACCTAAAGAAGACCCTAAAGAATCATCAACTTAGTATGGATTTCAACAATCAAAACAAGGCATTTAAACGTTCTGAAGCAAGTAAATATCACATAATTCGCACAAGAAGTCGTTAGAACCAACAAAACCAAAGCATACGCAATTGACCAACAATTCAGATTATAACGAAAAATAAAACAAAAGGCAACACGCAAAACAACTTAGAATACTAAAAAAAAGAAAAAAAAAGGAACAGGGCCTCCCTATTTTTTGCTCTAGTAGTCATCCTCTTCTTTGGCTTCCTCCTCTTCCTCGTTGTTTACCTCATCTTCTTCATCATCACCACGATCAAGTCCAAGGTCATGCAAAATGGAATGGGGAAATTCGGGAAATTTGGATGTGGGTTTGGAAAGTTGGCTTGCATAATGCGGCTCGATAGGCTAAGTCTCTTTCTTGGGCATACTCCCAATAACAATGTGATTGATCTTGCATATGGTGCATCATGCTCATCATCACATTGTTTTGGTGTATGAGTTGATCCATACCTACCATTAACCCCATTCCTTTATTTGAACCAACTTGGGTGTGGTGGTCCATAATGGTGTCTAAAGGCCCGCTAGCTAAGATTTTATCCTCCCAAATATAATAAGGAACCCCGACCCTAATGCAAAGAGAGGTTACTAAACTAGGAAAGAAGATTTTTCCACTCTTTTTCTTTGCACACCCTTCTATTTCCCTAGCTACTAGGTTTCCTACATCAATTTGCAATTCTGAGAGGATGGCATAAAGAAGCATGATTCGACTCTTCGAGACCGTTGAATCATGCGAAGTGGGCATGAGATTCAACTTCACGAAAGGAACCAACATGTGTGCTTCAGGAGCTAAATAGGAAGCTAACATAGTCCTCGCTCCTGTTGAGCTTACCATCCATTTCGCCCCATTGATCCCTACCGTTCTTAGGGCGGCATTCATTTGAGTGTCGGATGGGGCCATTAACAACTCGTTTGTCCTATCGTAAAGTTGGTAAGGCAATTCGAGCATGGAGTTAATGGTATCCGTGTCCCAATGAACATATCTACCCCTTACTATGGATACCCTTTCTTCTAGATAGATGTTCGCATAGAACTCCCTAACTATGGTGGGGATGGCGGCCTCAGGTTCTTTACAAAACTTTTCCCAACCTAGATTTGCTATATTTTGGGATAGGAAAGGAGGAATCTCTCTTGAGCATAGGCTGAAACCTCTCTCTAGCAAAAGAGCTTTTTTCTTCAACTTCTCATATTTTGTTCTTGCTCTTTCACTGATAAATCTCTCAGGGATATCTTCCTCACACAATACCTCCTTCATCACTTCTGGGATTGTCTTCCCTAGTGTACCCTTTTTCTTCTTCTTTTCTTTCTTCTCTTTTGGACTTAGGTACTGCAGGTGGTTCAGGGGCCTCCAAAGGATATGCATCCTCTAAGGGCCATTCACTAACCACCGCTTTCCTTTACTCATGAAGAAGAGGAGGAATGGGTGGACGATCTAGGATTGGATTGGCTTACTTCTACCATTGCACTCTTCAATTTTTCGGCCTCTTTCTTGCTTTTGCTTCTTCGTAGCCACATGATTAAATATGAAGCAAAAGAGAGAAAGGTACTAGAAAAATTCTAAGGAATGGACAGCAAGCTTCCTAAGCTAAGAAAGATTTTGCCTAAGCTAGACTTGGACCTAGATTGGTTTCTCCTAACTCGAGTTTTTTTTTCTTTTCTCTCTTTTTTTTTTTTTTGTTACAAATCTAAGATTCCCTTTTTTTTTACCCTGCAGAACAACTAGACTCTAAAGAAAAATTTGTTTTTCTTTTTCCCACTAATTCCTATCCTTTATTCAACTACTTAACCTAAGGGTAACAACATCTAGCCTAGAATAGGTCAACCTGCAAAACAAAAATAAAGCATAAAGTCAATATTTATTCATTTTTCTAAGACATGTAATTACGAATTAATGGAGAACATCAAACTAGGAATCCTATTATACTAAAACAATAGAGAAATTGTATCCTAGCTTTTCACATACTTCCATTCATCCTAGATTACATGCTACAATGAAAATTCACATGCTAATATGTTGGAAGGTTTTCAATAAAATGAGCAATCATGCTTGGTGATCGAGCAAAGGAAGAAAGAATTCTTACCTCTAACCTTTTGTATGCTTCAATTCTACATCCTAACGACACTTAATCAAAGATTAATTATAAATGATAAAACAAAGAGCAAAACATGAATCAACTGGATCAAGAATTATATGAACAACTAAATCTCCTATCATGCATACACAACAAATAAAAGGGAAAAGACAACCTAGCTATTTTTTTTTTCTTTCTCCTTTTTTTAAAAAAAAAAAAATCATTACACTTCATCATCACTCAACTTCCATGTGGACATATTCCTTTGGAAGTCTTCACCCCAATAGTGTTTCAAACGTTGCCCATTAACAAGAAACTCTGTTCCATCCTGCTCACAACGAAGGTTTATAGCACCGTGGGAGAGAGTTTCAATCACTGTGAAAGGGCCTGACCATCTGGACCTAAGCTTACCAGGAAAAAGTTTGAGGCGGGAATTAAATAGTAAAACTCTTTGGCCTGCTTCGAAAGTCTTTGGAATGAGTTTCCTATCATTCCAAGCTTTAGTTCTCTCTTTGTAAAGCTTTGCATTTTCATAGGAAAATCTCCTAAACTCGTCCAAATCATTCAATTGAAGCAACCTTAGATCTCCTGCAGCAATTAGATTTAGGTTTAACTCCTTTAAGGCCCAGAATGCCTTATGCTCTAATTCTAAGGGTAGGTGACAAGCCTTCCCAAACACAAGCCTATATGGGGACATTCCAATGGGGGTCTTAAAGGCGGTCCTATATGCCCACAAGGCTTCATCCAGCTTGTAGGACCAATCCTTTCTTTGAGGTTTTACAACCTTCTCAAGGATTCCTTTAATCTCCCTATTGGACACTTCAGCTTGTCCATTAGCTTGTGGATGGTACGGGGTGGAGATTCTGTGCTTTACATTATACTTGGCCAGGAGGGTATTCATTGCCTTATTGACAAAATGAGAGCCCTCATCACTGATTAAGACTCTAGGGGTCCCAAATCTCGTGAATATGTGCCTATGCAAGAATCGACCACTTGTTTTGGCGTCATTATTTCTGACACGCCATGGCTTCTACCCACTTAGAGACATAATCTCTCGCCACTAAGATATACAAATTCCCTTAGGGAGGAAAAGGGCCCATGAAGTCAATCCCCAAACATCAAAGAGCTCCACCTCTAAGATGTATGTCAAGGGCATTTCTCTCTCTTTCCTATATTTCCACTCCTCTGCATGTATCACATGTCTTGCTAAAAACATAGGCATCCTTAAAGACAGATGGCCAATAATAGCTGATCGAACACCTTTGTCGCTGCAGTCTTTTGGCAACCAAAATGGCCTCCATAAGGGACGAATGACAATGCTCGAGAATAGATGGTATCTCGCTTTCATCCACACATCTCTTAATCATACCATCTACACACTCGCCTATATAAACATGGATCGTCCCACAAAAAAATTTGGAGTCATGCAAGAATCTCTTTTTCTCATTTGTCTTTGTCGGATCGGGGAAGGATATTGCAAGCCGTAATAATTGGCATTGTCCGCAAAACAAGGCGGGTTGGTCTTTTGGACCTTACCAACTAACAAAAGTTGCTCATCAGGGAAGTCATCCCTTATGTGTGAGTGTGGGGGTGAGGGCTCAGAATTCTCAATCCTAGACAAATGGTCTGCCACCACATTCTCTGAACCCTTTTTTATCTTTAATTTCCACTTCAAACTCCTGCAGAAGTAATACCCATCTAATCAATCTTAGTTTGGCATCTTTCTTGGCCAATAGATACCTAATGGCAGCATGATCTGTGTAGACCACCACCTTAGTACCAACCAGATATGGTCTAAACTTTTCAAAAGCAAAGACTACTGCTAACAACTCCTTTTCAGTAGTTGTGTAGTTCATATGAGCTTCGTTCAAAGTTTTACTCGCATAATAGATTGGATGTATTACCTTCTATTGCCTTTGTCCTAGCATGACTCCTACAACATAATCACTTGCATCACACATCAACTCAAATGGCAGTTGCCAATCAGGTGAAGACATGATAGGTGCGATAACTAGAGCTGACTTGAGGACATTGAAGGCATGGAAACACTCCTCATTAAATATAAAAGGCTTGTTGACTTCCAGGAGAGAGCACAGTGGCTTTGAGATTTTGAGAAATCTTTGATGAATCTCCTATAACCCCCGCATGTCCAAGGAAACTTCTCACCCCCTTGACATTTGTAGGCGGTTCCAATTTCTCAATAATCTCAATCTTCGCCCTATCTACTTCTATTCCCTTGCATGATATCTTATGGCCCAACACAATCCCCTCTCTAACCATGAAGTGACACTTTTCCCAATTCAGAACTAGGTGTGTCTCTTCACAACTTTGAAGTACTTTCCCAGTTCTCTAAGCAAACCTCAAATGAGTTTCCAAAGACCGAGAAGTCATCCATGAAAACCTCCATGATGTCTTCTACATAGTCGAGAGAAAATTGCCATCATGCACCTTTGAAAGGTCGCAGCGCATTACATAGTCCAAATGGCATCCTTCAAAAGCAAAGGTACCATATGGACATGTGAATGTTGTTTTCTCTTGGTCTTGTGGTCCAATGGTTATTTGGTTATAACCATCAGTAACCATCAAGGAAACAATAAAAGGCTTGACTCGCCAGGTTGTCCAACATTTGGTCTATGAACGGGAGAGAAAATGGTCTTTCCCGGCGGCCTTGTTTAGCCTCCCGTAGTCAATACAAACTCTCTAACCGCTCACTACCTACCCTAGACGGGATGAGTTCATTGGCTTCATTAGTAATTCTTGTCATCCTCCCTTTTTTGGGGACACATTGGATGGATCGACCCAATCGCTATCCGCTATGGGGTAGATAATTCCAAAGATCCCGCCATTTAATGACTTCTTTCTTCACCACTTCTTTCATGGTCAAGTTAAGTCTTCTCTGCAGGGCTCTATGGATCTGAAAGTCCTTCCTCTAATGTAATCTTATGCATGCAATAAGAAGGATGATCCCTTGAATGTCAGCTAGAGTCCATCCTATGGCCTTCTTGTGTTGCTTAAGGACATTAAGCAATAACTGTTCAAATCTTTAGGGGATAGACTTACTGATATGATAATGGGAAGAGTTTTCTTATCACCCAAAAGTGCATACTTTAAGTGTTGGGGTAAGGGTTTCAGTTCTAGTGTTGGGGGTTCTTGAACTGAGGGTATCATAGAAGGTCTCTCTCCTTCCTTTAGATCTAATGACTTAAAGATTTTTCTGAACTTTGCTATTTCTGCTAGTTCTTCCAAACCCTGGGTCAACTCCTCTATTCCTGACTTCTCTAACTCACTTTCTCTCAGATCTCCAAATCTCATCTCATGGATTCCTTTCAACTCTTCGCTGGCGGTTTCAGAAATAACTCCATCTAACACATGAATTACAGAACAACTTTCTGTCCCATCAGGATACCTCACTGTACCATAGATGCTAAACTGGACCTCTTGATCATTCATTCTCAGCTTAATGGTCCCCGCATGAACATCTATCACGCTTCTACTGTTTTGTGAAAGGTCGCCCAGGATAATAGGAACATCCTTGTCAGCTTCATAATCCAGGATGATAAAATCCGCCGGGAATATGAATTTATCCACTTGGACCAGGATATCCTCTATTTTTCCTTCAGGGTAGGCTATGGATATGTCTGCTAGCTGCAGAGTCACTGTGGTTGGCCTCGCCTTCCCAATGCCCAATCCCTTATAAATAGAGAGTGGCATCAATTTTATGCTAGCTCCTAAGTCACATAGCGCCCTTCCTAACTCTCTTCCACCAATAGATACAGGTATCGTGAAAGATCCAGGATCCTTCTCCTTATGGGGTATTCTATCTCTGAACACCGCACTACACTCCTCACTCAACGATACCACTTTGAACTCTTGGAGTTTCTCTTTTTCAGAACATATGTCCTTGAGAAACTTCAAGTAGTTGGGCATTTGCTTCAACGCATCAATCAGTGGTATGTTGATATGGACTTCCTTTAGCATATCCAGGAAATTTTCGAAATGGGCTTCCTTCTTCTGTTTCCTCTTCAACCTTTGAGGATAAGGTGGTGGGGGTGGTTTGAACTCAGGCACTGCTACTGTTGTTTCCTTGGAAGTTGAGGCTTGTTGAGATTTTGGTTTATCCTTAATCCCATCGGTTCCCTGAGGTTTTGGATCTACCATTTCCTCATCTTGCCCTTCCTCAACAACAGCGTCAGTTCGTTCATATATCTGGGTTTTCTCACTGCTACCCTCTCCTAACCTCTTCCCACTCCTTAATTCTACTGCAAGAACATGTTCCTTCCCATCTCTCTTTGGGATTTCTATGTCTGCAGGAAGCGTACCCAGTGGCCTTGCCTTTAGCTCATTAGCTAATTGGTCAACTTGCATTTCAAGATTTCTTAGAGAAGCTTGTTGACTCTGAATAATAGCATCATTGCGAGCTATGTATTCTTTGAACAAACTTTCTAGAGAATCACTTGCAGCTTGTTGGGAGGATGTAGCCTTCTGTTGTGGTTGAGGGACAGAGTTCTGATTCCCATAATTCTGATACCCATGATTCCTAGAACCAGGTGGTTGATACACTCTATTTTGCATTTGAGGGGCTTGGACATTGCTGCTTTGGCCTCCCCAAGATAGATTTGGGTGATTCCTCCATCCTGGGTTATAGGTGTTCGAGTATGGGTTATTCCTAGGTTGACCCTGGTTTGAGTTTCCTACATAACAGACCGATGCAGGGTTACTAGGGAAGAACTCAAAAGTGTGTCCTTCACCACAGTATACACATGATTCTAAACTCTCTTGAGGTGCAAAAGATGGGGTTGGAGCATTAGGAGAGATTTGGTTCACGTTACCCATAGTCAAATTCTTCAACATGGAAGCCATGGAAGAGATTTGAGCATTTATTGAGTTCAACGTGTCCAACTCAAGGACTCCTTTTGCTTTTCCTACCGAAGTTCTCTCACACATCCTTGCACCGGCAATTATTGGATGAGATCCTCTCTAATATCTCGTGAGGCCTCATTGTAAGTTTTGGCCAACAAAGCTCCATTAACAGAGACATCCACTACTTGCTTAGTGGAGGTGTTCAAACCATGGTAGAATGTTTCCATTTGGATGCAGTGAGGCAATCCATGGTGGGGACATTTACGCAACAGATCCTTAAACCTCTCCCAAGCCTCGCTCAGGGTTTCATCATCAAACTGTTGGAAAGCTACTATTTCATTCCTAAATCTTGCATTCCTAGTGGGTGGGAAATATTTAATTAGGAATTTCTCTGCCAAGGAGTTCCAGAAATCATCGCACTCAAGCGGAAGCGAATTCAACTTGATTCTTTGCAAAGATCCCCGAGGAATAAGGGAATAAACTCATTCTAATGGCGTCTCTAGAGACTCCTGGCATAATGAAGGAATCACTTACTCCTAGGAATGATTTCAAATGGAGATGGGGGTCTTCGGCTGGTAAGCCATGAAACTGCCCAATCGTTTGGAGCATTTGAAACATAACTGGTTTTAGCTCAAAAGAAGTAGCTTGTATAATAGGTCTGATTATCCCTGGATTCAATTCATCCACTAAGGGGTTGGCATAGGTCCTAATGGCTCGCTCTCTGGTTGGCTGGCTAGCTCTATCACATTGGTAGGACCCCCTGTCGGAAGGTTAAAGAGTGGATTGTCTCTAACATCTTGGGGTGCTCTTGGGTTATGGTGTTGGGCTAGAGGATCTATAGGGTCTCTAGGATTATTCTGGTTAGCCATGGCCAATTTTTGCTCTCTCAACCGCTTCCTAAAGGTCCTATCTATTTCGGGGTCAAAATCAAAGTTTAACTGACGACGCACATTCATAAACTATCCCAATACCTGAAATGCAGAAAAACCCAACTCAAGCAATATTATAAAAAAAAAAAATAATCCTAAAAAAAAACTCAAAAATAAAGAAAATTTCACACGACTCACAGATAAGATGCAAAGCTACTCCTGACAGAATCGCGCGCAAAAACTTGATGCAGAAAATATCAGTGTCCTAAACTAGTGTAACTTAGGATGAGACTCTGACTCTTCTTTGACGTGCAAGTATACACGGTCAGTGCAGCAAGTGATAAGATAAGAGTATCGATCCCACAAGGACTAGCAGAATCTAAGTAAGCGAGTGTCCTTGAAATTATTCTTTATACTTTTGACACAATGTATGCGATTAGAAAATAATCTAAACATGCACTTAGCATTGCAGAGAAGTAAAGTACTCGAAACAATATGCACGAAACCAATTAAATTAAATATGAAGATAAGAACATGCAAACAAGAGGCAAGAAGTAAAAGTTGTGATTCTATAATTGAAAAGGTAGGCTTGGGTTAGGTTGTAACTCTCATGCTTTAATTGGAATAAAGATGTGATTAATTCCTCAAATTCACCTATTCATGTGTTCAAATGATTTCTTTCAAATTCATTAAGTTTTAAAATCAACAATCTCTCAATTGAGATCTAAATTATGATCATGAATTTAAGGTTCTAGGTGTGTCAATCATCTCTAATCAACTCAAAACCCTAGAATGAAGTTTTAGTTTTCTAATTCACTAGCTCTCTCAAGTTCGTGAATTCTAGAGAAATTAAAAACTCAATTTCAATTCTCATGCAATGTTTAAAATTACTAAAATTTCATAAACTCAGTCGATGACATTAATCATAATTTTATTCCAAAATTTGCATTTGACCACAACCCAACCTTTGCCTAAGATAAATTAGTTCATGGCAAGGATCAAATCACACTTCTTTAAATTGGTCATGCTTAAACTAATCAAGAAATTCATATGCAAAAACAATCCAAAACAGTCACACAAATTGCTTAGAACAGTAAGGCAATTAACCTCCAATTAGTGTATGACAAAACCCAATAAAAGCAGTGATATTTGGCAAAATATTAGAGTAAGTGCTAGAGGAAAGGTAGTCAAATTACACAGCAAATAAGCTAAAATTGCTTCAGCAAATCCCTAGCAAAGCACCTCAGATTTCGGTAGAAAGTTAGGCACTTTGCTTAAGCAATTGCTCTGGTTCTTCCCAACACAGATCAGCCAATTGCTCCAGCAAAAGGCCTATCGGGTGCCTCCTTCACAGCAGTTGCACAATTGCTTCAGCAAACCTCTCGGCAGCTCCCAACAATTGCTTCAAAGAAACCTCTCGGCGATTCGGCGCCCAACCTCACACGATTGCTTCAAAGAAATCGATGGGCCAACTCTCTCGATGTCGTCCCTCGCAATTGCTACAAAGAAATCTCGGCGCCTTCCTCCGATCACTTTGAAAGGCGGTAGGTTGGCTCTCCCGAATGTTTGCTTCAGCAAAAGACAACCACGATTTCCTAGTTGCTGCAACAAACCTTTATCAATTAGCTTCTCCCCTGGCCCTCTCGAACCCTCTCGCTCGGTCTTGCTGTAGCAACGTCACCAACGATTTCTTCCGCCCCTTTTTGCTACAGCAAAAACGAGAGCTCTCTTACTCGCCAAAGAACGCCCCCTCAATGCTTCAGCCGAATGGATGTCATGGTGTCTCCTCTTCCACCAAAAAAATTGATGCCCTAGATTCAAAATTACAAAAGTACCCTTAAGGGTAAAAGGACAATTTTGCCCTTTCGGTAAAATGTCTAAAATGCCCTTAGGAGCCCCTGTAATTTTTGATCCATTTCCTGCATGCAAAATATTCCTTATATCATTATCAATTATAAATTACATTAAACATGAAGTAGTTAAATGATATCTCCAATTCCGGTCTTTAATTACTTGTTAGCTAGTT
The DNA here is from genome assembly GCA_036507285.1 of Trichosanthes cucumerina. Lineage (NCBI taxonomy): Eukaryota > Viridiplantae > Streptophyta > Magnoliopsida > Cucurbitales > Cucurbitaceae > Trichosanthes > Trichosanthes cucumerina. The sequence goes on along the minus strand of CM071843.1, from coordinate 28,830,270 downwards.
TCTTCCAAATTTCCTAATTTAAAGTAAAATAATTATCAACATTAATTCTTTTTACAGCCTACCACTTAAGTTCAAGATTTCTAACTAACATTCAAATTCTAGGGATAAAATAGCACGAGGCTCAATGAATTCTATGCAATTCAAGTCAATTAGGCACTAAAATTCCAGTGAAATAACTCTCCTATAACGAGTTATCAGCGCTCAAGGGGTCAGCGGCGTTGCAACGCTGCCCCTCAGCGTTGCAACAACACCCCGATAGCATGCGCGCAAAAGGACAAAACGGGCGTTGCAACGCCGTGGGGCATTCCAACAACTGCAGACCGGTTCGGTTGGTTAATTGGTTTTGGTCCGGTTCGAGCGGTTCAAGGCCGGTTCAAGGTGTTTTAGACCGGTTTCATGAAATAAAATTAATGTAATTTTATTTTTTTCACTTTAGGGGCCAAATTATTCCGGTTTTACAGCTATTTATCTTTATGAATGTCATTTAGATTATTCCCACCTTAGGATAAGCATGATCATGCATTTTATTTATATAAATGTTATATAAATATGGTTAAATGCATGATTAATTTATTTTTCATGAGTAATTAATTATAATTGTTATGATTAGATTATATGGAAAATAAATTGCATGGAGCATGAAATTACTTAGTTTAAAATAAATGTTATTTTGTCTAAGTAATTTTATAATTTAATTAGTTGAATTCCTTTTATAATTCCAATTTGAATAATGATTGTTGGATTTATAATATAGTTTCTTTATCATAGGTTAATTATTAAATTTATAAAAGTTATAAATTAAAGGGGTTTTAGAAACCATAACCTATAATAAAGAAATGCATGCAAACATAGGAACTTGGGTTATAAATTTAATTAGTTTTAAATCGTTTAAAATTAATTTAGACCTAAGTTTTAATTTCTAATAGGATTAGAAATTAGTCTTCGTAGTATTTTAAATAGTTTAAAATATAGTAGGACTTTAGGATTTTTGTTATAAGGGAACTCTACAGGTAACATTCTGTCTAAGGTGGGGGTACTTAAGCTGATGGTTAACGGAACACATACTACCTGGGAACTGACCTGGAACCTGAGTTGAATTAACCTTAGTTCTATTTTTATCTCTAGGTAATTAAAATGTTTATTCACCTAGACATAAGTTTTTAAGAGCTAGTTATAATAGTTATAATAGGCATAGACTTAGATAGATTCTTTTAGCCAGAATCCAACTAAGTTAAACCTATACCCTAATTTTACGAGCTTCCACTACAGGATGGAAGGTCTACTGCAACGATTATTTTAAACTATTGTAACACATCTTAGGAGCTTCAATGGGAGAAAACGAGATGTTCGCATCGAGTTTACTCTCACGTCCTCAAGAGTTCACACCGTGAGTTCCATGCTCGGCTACGTGGCGTTAATAGGGCATCCCCCTACGGTATGTGTTTGCATGGTTCAATACCAAGGTGAATGAGGGAAGTATCCATAGTAAATGAGAGCAGGACGCGTGTCAACGTATCCTACGGTCTCCTCCATTAGGTTGCACCGTGAGATTTCTATAGTCCGCCTGCTAGGTTGTCTTGGAACAGCCAAACCCTACGGAGGGCCTGACTATAGGGATCGGAACACCGCGAACTCCAGAAATGGATTGGGTCTCTTAGGTTGTTTGCCAACAGTTGTCTTTCTTAATAGTAGCTTTGGCTTGGCTCAGGGCTATTGGATCTCGAAAATGGTAGGGTCACACGGGATGAGTTAAGCTAGTTAACAAATCCTTGACCAAACAAACGGTAGCTAAGGACCATTGGGACATGAAATGTTCTCGTAGTGGAATTACCGAGAAAGTCTCAATTCGGGAGGAATGACCGACCACTTGACGAGAGACTTTTGTTCTAAACCCTTGAAGTATCGTTGAAAAATTAAAGGTTTAATTTAAATAAAGGGGTTTAGTTTAAACACTAGGTTCTTTAATAATTTTCCTAAATTTGATTGGTTTTACAATGGGTTAAAAGGCATAACTAATTAGAAATATTTTGGATTTTCAAAGATGTCGTCCTCGATAATAGCCTTACTTAAAAGGGATCATTTAATCGGTGAGAATTTTACTACGTGGAAATCCAACTCAATACGATTACGTTGTTGATGACCTCTTGGTTTGTACCGCCCGAGGAATGTCCTCAGGTCCCTGCTCGTAACGCTCCTCAATCTTTTAAGGAAGCGTACGACCGCTAGATCAAGGCCAATGATAAGGCCAAGGTCTACATTTTGGCTAGTGTTTCTGAAGTTCTGGCCAAAAAGCACGAGGGCATGGTCTCAGCTCATGAGATCATGAGTTCGCTGCAGGAAATGTTTGGACAACTGTGTGGACAGATTCGACACGATTCCCTCAAATACGTTTATAACTCCCGTATGAAGGAGGGGTCATCGGTGAGAGAAAACGTTCTTGATCTAATGGTCCACTTCAACGTGGCTGAGATGAACATAGCGGTCATTGACGAGCAAAGTCAGGTATCGTTCATTCTGGAATCTCTTCCGAAGAGTTTCTTGCAATTCCGCAGCAATGCGGTAGTGAACAAGATAAAGTATAACCTGACTACTCTCATTAATGAACTACAGACTTTCCAATCTCTTATGAAGAATAAGGGACAGGCTGATGGAGAGGAAAATCTGTTTGCCCATTCCAGAAGGTTCCATAAGGGTTCATCCTCTGGGAGTAAGTCCTCTAGCTCATCTTCTAGGCTTAAGAAGACCCAAAAGAAGAAAATAAGAGGGAAAGGGAAGGCACCTGCTGCTGACAAAGGCAAGGGAAAAGCCAAGGTTGCAGATAAAGGAAAATTTTTCCACTGCAACATGGATGGGCATTGGAAGCGAAACTGCCCAAAATACCTTGCTGAGCTCAAAGAGAAGAAAGGTAAATTAGATTTACTTGTTCTTGAAACTTATTTAAAGGAAAATGATGATTTTACCTGGATACTTGATTCAGGAGCCACTAATCACGTTTGCTCTTTATTTCAGGAAACTAGTTCCTTCAAGGAGCTCGAAGAGGGTGAGGTGACGCTCAGGGTCGGAACGGAAGACGTCGTCTCAGCTCATGCAGTGGGAGATACTAGGCTATTTTTCGGAGATAGATTTCTTTCATTAAAAAATCTGTATATAGTTCCTAAGCTTAAAAGGAACTTAATTTCTATCTCTTGTTTAATAGAACTTGGTTATTGTACTTTTTTTTCAATTAATGAAGCGTTCATTTTGAAAGAGGGTGTCAATATTTGTTCTGCTAAATTGAAAAATGGCTTGTAAGTACTGAAATCGAACAAAACGAAAGCAATTTTAAATCATGAGATGTTTAAGAATGCTAACACTCAAAATTAAAGGCAAAGAATTTCTCCAAACAATAATACCTATCTATGGCATCTTAGACTTGGTCATATTAATCTCAACCGGATTGAGAGAATCTCTAAGAATGGACTTCTAAATAAGTTAGAAGACGATTCTTTACCGCCTTGCGAGTCTTGCTTGGAAGGTAAAATGACCAAGCGATGTTTTATTGGAAAAGGTTATAGAGCCATAGAGCCCTTAGAACTTGTACATTCGGATCTTTGTGGTTCGAACATTTCATCTCTTTCATAGATGATTATTCGAGGTATGGTTATCTATACCTAATGCATCACAAGTCTAAAGCTCTTGAAAAGTTCAAAGAGTATAAGGCTGAAGTAGAGAATGCATTAGGAAAAACCATTAAAACACTTCGATCCGATCGAGGTGGAGAGTATATGGATTTGAGATTCCTGGACTATATGATAGAACATGGAATTAAATCTCAACTCTCAGAACCTAATACGCCACCGCAAAATGGTGTGTCAGAAAGGAGAAATAGAACCTTGTTGGACATGGTTCGTTCTATGATGAGCTATGCTCAGTTGCCTCCCTCGTTTTGGGGATACGCAGTAGAGACTGCAGTTCAAATCTTGAACAGTGTTCCATCAAAAAGTGTTTCAGAAACACCTTTTGAACTTTGGAAGGGGCGTAAACCTAGTTTACAACACTTCACGATTTGGGGTTGTCTGACACACGTGCCGGTGACAAACCCAAAGAAGCTGGAACCTCGTCCAAGATTGTGTCAATTTGTTGGCTATCCCAAAGAAACGAGAGGTGGTCTTTTCTACGACCCACAAGAAAACAAGGTGATTGTATCGACAAACGCCACGTTCTTGGAGGAAGATCACATGAGGAACCACGTACCGCATAGTAAATTAGTACTAAATGAAGCTACTCATGAACCAACAAGAGTTGTTGATCAAGCTGGACCTTCATCAAGAGTTGATGGAGGAGTCTGCACCTCAAGTCAGTCTCGTTCTTCTCAATCGTTGGGAATGCCTCGACGCAGTGGGAGGGTTGTTTCCCAACCTGACCGCTACTTGGGTTTAGCTGAAACTTAAATTGTCATACCTGATGACGACGTAGAAGATCCATTGTCTTATAAACAGGCAATGAATGAAGTAGACAAGGACCAATGGATCAAAGCCATGGACCTTAAAATAGAGTCAATGGACTTTAATTCAGTATGGGAACTTGTAGACCAACCTGAAGGGGTTAGACCCATAGGGTGTAAGTGGATCTATAAGAGAAAGAGAGATGGAGCCGGAAAGGTACAGACCTTTAAGGCTAGACTTGTAGCAAAGGATTTTACCCAAAGGGAAGGAGTTGACTATGAAGAAACGTTTTCCCCTGTTGCTATGCTGAAGTCTATAAGGATACTCTTGTCCATAGCCGCGTTTTATGATTATGAAATTTGGCAAATGGACGTCAAGACTGCCTTTTTGAATGGTAATCTTGACGAGAGCATCTATATGTCTCAGCCCGAAGGGTTCATAGCCCAAGGACAGGAGTAAAAAGTTTGCAAGCTCAATCGATCTATTTATGGGTTGAAACAAGCCTCAAGATCTTGGAATATAAGATTTGATACTGCGATCAAGTCATACGGCTTTGACCGAAACATTGATGGGCCTTGTGTTTACAAGAGGATCATCAACGATAAAGTAGCTTTGTTAGTACTTTATGTTGATGATATTCTACTCATTGGGAATGATGTAGGATACCTTACTGACATAAAAGAATTGGCTGACGACCCAATTCCAAATGAAAGATTTGGGAGAGGCGCAGTATGTTCTTAGGATTCAGATCTTTAGGAATCACAAGAACAGAATGCTAGCACTGAAGCGTCTTATATCGACAAAATGTTGTCTAGATATCCGATGCAGAATTCCAAGAGGGGCTTATTACCCTTCAGGCATGGAGTTCATCTGTCTAGGGAACAGTGTCCCAAGACACCTCAAGAAGTTGAGGATATGAGACATATTCCCTATGCCTCTGCAGTAGGTAGCTTAATGTATGTTATACTATGCACGAGGCCGGACATTTGTTATGCAGTGAGAATAGTCAGTAGGTACCAGTCCAATCCAGGGTTAGACCACTAGACAACAGTTAAAAATATCCTCAAGTATCTTAGGAGAACGAGGGACTATACGCTTGTGTATGGGTCTAAGGATTTGATCCTTACTGGATACACTGATTCTGATTTTCAGATCGATAAGGATTCTCGGAAATCCACATCAGGATCAGTTTTCACCCTTAACGGGGGAGCTATAGTATGACGAAGCATCAAGCAAGGATGCATCGCTGACTCCACGATGGAGGCCGAATATGTCGCTGCTTGTGAAACAGCTAAAGAGGCTGTTTGGCTAAGGAAATTCCTTACTGATTTGGAAGTTGTTCCAAATATGGAATCTCCCATCACCTTATACTGTGACAATAGTGGTGCGATAGCCAATTCGAAGGAACCTCGCAGCCATAAGCGAGGTAAGCACATTGACAAGAAGTATCACCTGATACGAGAAATAGTGCAACGAGGTGATGTGACAGTCACGAAGATCGCTTCGAACACAATATTTCTGATCCGTTTACAAAGACTCTTACGGCTAAAGTGTTCGAGGGTCATCTGGAAAGTCTGGGTCTACGAGATATGTACATAGGCTAATCTAGGGCAAGTGGGAGATATGTAATGGGATATATGGATGCCCTAGTTTATTGTATTTATATCTCTGTATCCACTGTTTTAGATTATGTTGTACCCCACTAGACTTTTAGTGCAAGTGGGAGTTTGTTGGGATTTGTGCCCTAAAACTCGTAGTTTGTAATTATGTTCTAATTAATGTAATAAAGTGTTATGATTTCAATAAAGTGTTATTGTTCGTTATCTACGAGTTTGCCTTTATTTAAACCCTAAATCCAATAAACTAAACATCCAAGGCTGTTAAATAAAATCTCTAACTGAATGTAAAGTACATAAAAAGAATCTCGGTTCGAGATACAGCGTAAAGGGTCTATAGTTAGGGGATAAGGTTTGGGTACCTTACCCTGGTTAAACAATGGATGTGGTCCACTTTGTATTTGATACAAACACTGTGATCCTAACGTGTTCGTTTAGATGACATGTGAGTAGGGATATCCTATGTAATGAGATTACATAAGACCGGACCACGAAATAGTAATCATTAGCTGTAACTCCGTAGACTAGTTAGGTTTCTATTTCACTAGGATGACCTAGGCAACTTAATCTCAATCCCGAGCGGTGTGTTACTGAACTCCTATTCGCGAGGGATTGTCCTTTGACTAGTATGGGTGAGAGTGGCATATTCGCCGACTCAATATGCCTACCTTCTTGGGGACAAGACCGAGTGAGCGGCTGGGAACTTAACTTAGTAAGATGGAATTCACTCCATCCCGCCTACTAGGGTAAGTAGAGAAATGTTCCCTTAAGTGGTGTCTCCGAGACTTGAACAGAGGGCTCGACCCTCTCATTGGCCCGAGAGGGACTCTGTTTGTTGGTAGGACCACAAACAAATTGTTCATTAGAGGAGCATTGGTACTTAAGGCACAAGATGTAACCTAGGGGTAAAATGGTGATTTGACCCAGCTGGTATTACGAACGTTCGTGAAGGATTCACTTGCTGTTGTTGATTGGGAGGTTAATGAGATTAACCGAGCGATCTTGTATCGTTGGAGCTTCTGATCTGTAGGCCCATTAGGTCCACCTTCTAGCTCGTAAAGGGTTCTTAGATCATTTGAATTTGAAATGTTCAAATTCATTAGGGAATAAACTTAATGTATATTGATACAATATAATATATAGTTTTGGAACTATATATTATAAATTTAATGTGAATATGATTCATATTAAATTTTGTGAGAGAATTAAATATTTGAATGAGTTCAAATACTGAACTCAAGTGTGAATGTGATTCATGTTTGAAAACTATAGGTTAAAATTTAATGTGCACTGGATGTACATTAAAACTATAGGTTAAGGGGGTAATATGATTAAATGAGATTTAATCCAAATTAAATATATGATATTTAATTTGTATTATTTAAATATGATTTAAATTAATAATTAAATTTGATTTAATAATTAAATTATTATTATTATTATTATTTTAATAATAAAAAGGGAACGTGTCATCCAGACACGTTCCCCACTACCCCTCCCATTCTCCCTATCGACAGTTTAACAGGGAGAAGGGGGTTGCTCAATCAATATATAGATTAATCATTTTCCATTTGATAGAAGGAAAAATTATCTCTCTCTCTCAATCTCATTCCCAAAACTCTTCCAAAAGTTGGAATCCTTCCCACCAAGGTGGATCTAAGTAGAACTCAGAGATATAGGAGGTGATCCAAGTGGTGGTGTTGTTACACAGAGAAAAAAGAGAAGTTCTTCCTTGTTGTTTTTTTTTATCGTGGAGCAAGGAGTTCTTTGCTGAAAAAGCTACAAAGGTAATTTATTCACCTCCCTTCTTAGTTTAATTGTTAAACTTAATATGTTTGCATGTATGCTATTATCAATGTCTAATAGAATTAGAATTTCCATGCTTGTTCTGTATTTATCAATGTACTTGTTTTTATTTTTCAATTAAAACAATCAAGCACATTAACGATCCCAAACACGTTTCCGCTGCTCAAGGAGATCAGATCTTCATCGTAGTAAGTTCTAATGTTTAAACTTAGAGTTTCTAGGTGACCCTCAAACAACTTAGCCGTCAGAGTCTTTGTAAATGGATTAGCAGCGTTGTGCTCCAATGTTATCTTTGTGACGATCACATCTCCTCGGTGCACAATTTCTCGTATCAAGTGATACTTCTATTCGATGTGTTTTCACCTTTTGTCACTTCGAGGTTCTCTCCAGTTGGCCACGACACTGCTGTTATAACAATAAAGGGTGATCGAGAGGTTCATATTTGGAACGACTTCCTAATAAGTCATGAACTTCCTAAGCCATACTGACTCTTTAGCCACTTCACAAGCTGCTACATACTCAGCCTCCATAGTGGAGTCAGCAATGCATCCTTGCTTGATGCTTCGCCAGACTACTACTCCTCCATTAATAGTAAACACTGACTTCGAAGTGGATTTCCTTGAATCCTTATCGGTTTCAAAATAAGAGTCCCTCGTTCTCCTAAGATAATTGAGGATTGCTTTTATAGCAGTCCAATGATCTAATCCTAGGTTGGAGTGATACCTACTGAAAATCCCAACTTCATAACAGATCTCGGCCCGAGTACACAGCATGGCGTACATAAGGGATTCGTCTCATATCCTCAACCTCTTAAGGTGTCTTAAGACATTTTCCCTTAGACAAACGAACCCCGTGCTTGAAAGGCAATAAACCCTTATTCGAGTTCTGCATCTTATATCGGATCAACATTTTGTCGATGTACGATGCTTAAGACAAGGCCAGTGTTTTGTTCTTGCAGTTCTGGACAATCTGGATCCTGAGAACGAATTACGCTTATCCCAAATCTTGCATTTGGAATTGCGTAGCCAACCAATTTTTAGAGCCAGTGAGGAATCCTACATCATTCCCAATGAGTAGGATATCATCCACATACAACAATAGAAAAGAGACAATACTGTTGATTATCTTCTTGTATACACAAGGTTCATCAACATTTTGATAAAAACCATAAGATTTGATAGCCTCATCAAACCTTATATTCCAAGACCTCGAGGCTTGTTTCAACCCATAAATGGATTGTTTAATCCTTGCAAACTTTTTGCTCATGGCCTTGTTCAATGAACCCTTTGGGTTGGTCCATGTAGATGTTTTTGTCAAGATTGTCATTCAGAAAGGTCGTCTTGACATCCATTTGCCATACTTCATAGTCATAATATGCAGCAATGGTAAGAAGGATTCGTATAGACTTGAGCATGGCAACAGGAGAAAAGGTTTCCTCATAGTCAACCCCTTCTCGTTCGGTATAGCCTTTTGCCACGAGTCTACCTTTGAAGGCCTGTACCTTCCCATCGACACAACGTTTTCTCTTGTAGATCCATTTACAACCTATGGACATAACCCAATCAGGTTGATCCAAAAGATCCCAAACAGAATTGAAGTACATAGACTCCATTTCCTGGTCCACGACTTTTATCCATTCGTCTCTGTCAGTGTTATCCATTGCTTGATCGTATGACAATGGGTCCTCGCAGTCATCACTTGATGGGACAACTTGGGTTTCAATTAAACGCATGTAATTGTCAGGCTGTGTAACAACCCTCTCACTACGTCGAGGCTCTCTCAACTGTTGAGATGGACAACTTTGACTAGACGAACTAGAGCCAACAACTTTTGTTGGTTTCTTAGCATTGTCAGTAACTTTTATTAAGATACTGTCTAACTCTTTTAACACGATTTTACTTTTAGGCTTGTGATCCCTGATGTGGTATTCCTCAAGAAAAGTGGCGTTTGTCGACACCAACACCCTGTTTTCTTTAAGATCAAAAAATAGACCACCTCTCATTTCTTTAGGGTAGCCCACAAACATGCATAATTTTGAACGAGGTTCCAATTTTTTCAGATTTGTCACTAGCACATGGGTTGGACAGCCCCAAATCTAGAAACAACATAAACTGCCTTTACGTCATTTCCAGAGTTCGTAAGGTGTTTCAGAAACACTTTTCGAAGCAACATTGTTCAAAATGTATACTGCAGTCTCTACTACATAACTCCAAAACGAGTTAGGGAGATGAGCGTAACACATCATCGACCGAACCATGTCTAACAGGGTTCTATTTCTCCTTTCCGATACACCGTTTTGCTATGGCATACCAGGTGTTGAGAGTTAGGACGTTATTACATGTTCTATCATATAGTCCTGGAATTCATTATCCATGTACTCTCCACCTCGATCTGATCGAAGTGTTTTGATGGATTTACCTAAAAGATTCTCAACCTCGATTTTATATTCCTTGAACATTTCAAGTGCCTCAGATTTCTGATGCATTAGGTAAATGTATCCATATCTTGAATAATAATCTATAAAAGAGATGAAGTATTCATGCCCACCTCGGGCTTTAACACTCATCGGACCACAAAGGTCTGAGTGTACAAGTACCAAGGTTTCCTTGGCTCTATAACCTTTTCACTAAAGGGTCATTTGGTCATTTTGCCTTCAAGGCATGATTCACATACAGGTAAAGAACTTTCTTCTAACTTGTTTAGAAGTTCGTTCTTCATCAATCCCTCAATCCTATTGAGGTTTATATGAGCTAATCTTAGATGCCAAAGAAATGCATTTTGTTTAGGAGATACTTTTTGCTTTTTATTAGTTCACGTATTTGCTGTTTTAAATAATTCAGTATTTAAAACCATTTTAACTGAATTAGGTATTAAAAAATACAAATTAAATTCATGTAGAGCACCACACAATTCCATACCTTTCAATGAAATAAGCGCTTTATTAAATTGAAATAAAATTGAAATACATTGTTCAATAAGGAAATTTGAAATAAGGTTTCTAGTAAACCCTTGAACTATTTACATATTATCTAATAACAATATTTCGTTTTCGAATAGCAACTCTACTGTGCCTTTCCCTTTGATATTCCTCATTTCCTTTTCTTTTGTGTCTTCTCAAGTCCAAAAGGACGGTCGCTACACTCGGTCCCAGACGATGAACCCTCTTGGATCCATTTGGAATGGGCAAACAGATTTGTCTCTCCACTGTTCTGTCCCTTATTCTCAAATAAGAGACTCGTGAGTTTGTAGCGCGTGAAGGAGGGAAGTCAGATCATACTCTTTCTTGTTCATCAATGCATTGGTGTGGAGTTGAAAAAAGCACTTGGGAAGAGATTCGAGGATGAACGACACCTGACTTTGCTCATCTATAACCGCTCCATTGATTTCCGCCACGTTGAAGTGAACCATCAAATCGAGGACATGTTCTCTCACTGAAGTTTCCTTCTTCATGCGCGTGTTATAAACGTATTTGAGGGATTCATGTCGAATCTATTCAAACGGATATTCTGACAAATTTTGCAGATAACTGATAGCACACAAAATGTGTTATCCTTAGGCTTAATAATTGCTAGTTTTGTAATGATTTCAGGGCTTTTACATGTTTAAATCACACAATTTTAGGTTAGGAGCTTAAACAGGTCATTTGAAGACAATTTGGATCAGTCGGGATCGAAACAAGGCTATTTGGAGCTAAAAATAATACCAATTGGAAGAGAAAAGATCAATCCAAGCATGATGACCCGAAGTGATGGCGTTGCAATGCTATCTCGATAAGGAATCTTATATGAGAAGCCGCACAGAGGGCGTTGCAACGCTGCCTTGCAGCGTCGCAACGCCAGATCGATAAGGAGGCGCGCGCTTAGGGAAGCAGCGTTGCAACGCTGCACCGATTCCATCTATAAATATATCCTTATGATTCATTACAAGGGGGCTGAAATTGATCGACAATCCACCCTAATTTCGAAATACACTTTGTAAGAAGAGAGAAAAGAGTGTTTTTGGCAGCCAAAACACTCGTGGAGGTTCGAGATCGAAGACGGGAGCTCGGAGACGAAGGATCGGCATCGACACATAAGTTTAATTTCTTTTTCTTTCAATTTGTAATAGCGTTCTAAGACGTTTTCTACTTGTTTAGTTTGATTTTCATGTGATTTAGAGTAGCTAGACATTATAGTTGGGATTTGATTTACTTGTTATGACTTTCTTGCTATGTATTGAAGCATGTTTTGTACTTATTTTTGGCAATTCGTTCTTTACTTCTTAATTTGTTGGTTTAAGTGGACTCGAGAGATAAAGCTTGAATTAGAGCAAAATTGTCAAAACCCTTAGAAATCTGGCATGAGAATGACTTAGAAATCTTAGGGAAACACATAAAGAAGCTACTTAATGCCATGCATGTGTGAGGCTCACTAAGAATCTAGAGATTTTCTTGAGTATTTTACTTCTTGTTTATAAATTCATCTCATTGGTTCATTGCATGTGTTAATTGAGTCATTAACTTGTAGAATCACTTCCCTCAAATCTATCAATTCGTGTCTCCACATGTTTGTTTGTTTGCTTGTCTTTACTTTCAATCAACTATCCATGTTATGTTTCTTTAGCTAAAATTGAGAATTAGTATCTTAGTAATTAATTAATCTAGAAACCCATTCCCGAAGACGATACTTGGACTCATAAATCACTATACTAAAACTTGACCCGTAAAATGCGGTATTGCATATCCATAATTATACGCAACAATAACTCATGATCTCACGAGCTGAGACCATACCCTCATGTTTCCTAGCCAGAGCTATAGATTGGCTAGCTAGGATATAGTCCTTGGCCTTCTGATTGGCTTTGGTCCAGTGGTTATATGCACCCTTAACAGATTGAGGCGCGTTTTGAGTAGGGACCTGAGGACATTCCTCAGTAAGTACGAACTTCAGGTCGTCCACAACTAAAATCGTATTAATATTATTTTTCCATGTTTGGTAACTGTTTCCAATGACTTTTTCGGCAGCCAAAAGAGAAATAATCGAACTCGACATATTTGCTGAAATATAAGAAAAAAACCTTGTATTATTTTCTCGCATTAAACCTATCTATAATCCAATCATGTTTTAGCAAAATTAATCTATGATCCCTAGGTCAATTAATTTGCAATGATACCCCACATGTTTAAAATGACAGCCACCGAAGGGTAGTCGAATCACTCCTCCTTTAGGACGAGACAATCTTGACCGGACCTTATTACCAGTATAACTCTTATTCCCTATGTGTTCTAGCTATCATTTTTGGTATGGATCCATTTACCATTAATGTATCCCGTAGTGTCACCCTCTAACTTTAGATCCCAGAGTCCCAATCCAACTAAATTCGCCGAAGGGAGGACTAAGTTGGAAAATAAACTAAGGTAACCCTATCCCTTTCGGGAGTTCGCTATGTTCCGACTCCTATGATCAAGCCCCACGAACGGATTGTCTGGTCTAAGCCAACTAGCAGGCGGATCATAAGAATCTCACAACGCAAACCATTAGAAGAGATCGTAGGACCCGTTTGCACAAGTCCTACTACCACTCACTATAAGCACTCTCTCCATTCACCTTGCTTTTGACCCACACAAACACCATCCGAAGAGGGACCCTCCCATTTGCACCTCGAGGCCAAGTATGGATCTAACGGTGTGAACTTAACGGAGATGCGTAGGTGGAAATTAATGTATCATATACACTCATTTCTCCAACGAAGTACTTTAGAACTAACGAGATTACCTAGATAAATCCGGTTATAATTTACCTAAGTCTACCAATATAACATTTATATTGGAAGTTCCTAAGTCTATAAACCATTTATTAAAACTTAGGTCTATAGTTTATTAACATTTTAATAAACGTCGCTCACGATAAACATAACCTATGAATCTCCGGACCAAATTCACTCCGAACTAGGTTCCCAGGTAGTGGTATTCCGTTTTCGTCAGCTTAAATACCCCAACCTAGCAAGAACCTTCCTTAGACAGAGTTACTTATCGGTCACAATTCATAAGTCATATTAGATTTCCTAATTCAAATCTTATTAGAACTAGATAACCTAAGTCTAATTAATAACATGTTCTAAAACAATTTTAAAACTAGTTAATTAATACTTAGGTTACATGCATTCTATGTTATAGTGCTTGATCATTCATCACATGAACAAATTAAAACATATAACATAAATCATCACATGAAATAAATGCATGACTATGCTTTCAAAATAATTAACATAAGTCTTATATTAATTAAACATGCATACTATATAATATAACAACTTATATTATAAAATGATGCATGAATATGCTTAACCTAAGATGAGATTTTAATCTAAATGACATACATTATGCACATAAATTAATACACAACATTTGCATAATTAAAATAGCAAAACTGAACCATGATTTGACATCCTAAACATTAATTATAATTAATACAATCAAATTATATTAATAACATTTAATTAAATAAATGAAAATTAAATAAAATAAATGAAAAAAATGCCCACTTCTCCCATCACCCAAGGTCTTTGCGCGCGCACACTGCCACTATCGTAGCAGCGTTGCAACATTGTGGCCAGTGTTGTAATGTTGTCGCCCTCAACGCCTATCTGTGGTCTTCACGTTGAGCAGCGTTGCAACGTTGCTCGAAGCATTGCAACGCTCCCCTACACCAGGCTTCCGTCTGCACGCCAGGCGTTGCAACGCTGATGAACAGTGGTTGCAATGCCATCGACTGCACAACTATGACAGCTACTGTTTTTCACCCAATTTCGCTCTATTTCTTCACAGCAACGCTTTGCAACGATCGACACGGACCGTACAGACTCGATTTACAATATCTTTTACCAAAAACACCGGACCCTTACATTGAATATTTCAATTGAATTGTAAATCTAAATGCCAAATCATGTAAACATCAAACTTTGCAAAACCACATGCAATTTCTCTAAATTGAATGTTGTACCCAACTAATTTTGAGCAATTTCTAACACAATTAAGAGCATAACTTGGCTCTGATACCAATTGAAGGGAATTGAATCCCGTGCGGAAGGGATTGATCGCATTTGCTCTCAATTGTGTGACGTAGAAACACTCAAAAATAGAAAATCTAAGCTAAGCATACATATTGAAAACATAAATGGATTAGTAGGTTACCTTTGAAGACCGGTTATTCGCGTGGTTCCACGTCATCAACGATCCCTTCTTCTTTACGATCGAATTCACGAACACAACCAAAAGGACTTCTCAGTTGTTCTCTAGGAGAGGGAGAAAGGTGGGATATCCTTTTGGATTACGAATGTTTGTAGAGAGATTTTGGAGAGAACTCTTGTGTTTGCCTAAGATGCAAAACCACACAAATGGTTCAACTGTGCCAGAATGCATCCAAAAAGATGCTTTTATAGGCAATGTGGGTGGAGACCAATTCTCCACCCATTTTGCCACTAACTCCACATATTATGCATAAATGCATAATATAAGGTGTTAAACACCTTATTATTCGAATCATCTTAACATAATCAGGAGAAATTGGATTTAATTAAATCAAATTTCATCTCTCCAAAATTCTACTTTTAGTTATACCCTAATTCAATAATTAGACACAATTAAGTTCAATATGAGCCATATTCACATTAAACTATGTATTATATAAATCATATCACATATAATTGATATAATCCCTAAATTCGAACTTGAGCATCTCCAATTCATTCAAAAACTTTATACCCTCTATTAACTCTATGTTAAGCCAACTGAGTGACCTAATGGACCTACAGATCATGAGCTCCAACGATACGAGATTGGCTAATCAAACTGATGGATCCCGTCAATCAACATTCGTTAACTACAAGTCATTCCACTAAAGACTTGTAGCTGCACTCTCCTCATTGTAGGACAGGTTGTGTCCATTGATTTAACCAATGACCGTGAATCAACCCTTCACAGCTCGTTCGTAGTCACAGTTGGGTCAAATTATCGTTTTACTCCTGTGACTACTTCTTTCAGCTTAAGCACCATTGGTTCTCTAATGAACAACAAGTTTATGGTCCGACAATAAATATTGTACCTCTCGGCCAACAAGAGGGAAGGGCCCCGTTGTTCAAGACCTGGATTCAGCTCTTAAGGGAACAACCTATCTAGTTACCCTAGAACGGGAACGAGTGAGTTTCTTCTTGCGAAGTTGAGTTCCCAAATCCCTCCAAGGTTTCATCGCTTAGAAGGTGGCCATATTGAGTTGGCAACTATGGCCATTCTCACCCTTACTAGTCAAAAGACAATCCTCGGTAGAAAGGAGTTCGCAAGTCGCTCAGGATTCAGGTTGAATCACTATTGGTCATCGTTTGAATTATTAACCCTAACCTATGAACGGTGTTACTAGATTAGTCTAACAATGTTGGGATTTTTGTCCTAATCTCGTGCTTGTAATATATTGTTTGAAATTAATAAGAGTTATTTATTTCATCACTTTGTGTCTCGCAATATTTATAAACTTTTCCAATAAACTAAGCTCTAGGGTCATTGAATTTATAAGAGAACTAGAGCTTGAACGGTGTGTAGTGGACACACAAGGAGGATCACGTTCGAGTTAATGACCCGAACGGTCTACAGTATATGGATAGGGTTGGAGACCGAATCTTGGATACACATTGGATGCGACCCACTTTGTATTAGATACAAATAAGGTGATCTGACTCGTTCATGTGGTTGACATGCGAGTGGGGGAATCCTGTGCAATGAGATTGTACAAGATCGGACCGTGATTTATTAGACCTACTGATGTAACACCGTTGATAGTAAGGACTAATAACTTCGTAGATGACCATTAGTGACTCGACACAATCCCGAGCGTGTTACGGACTCACATCATGCGAAGTCCGTCCTTTGACTAGTACGGGGTGAGGGTGGTCACAGTTACTCGCCCAATATGCCTATCTTCTCAGGGACAGAACCAAGTAGGGAGCTGGGAACTTAACTACGCGAGATGGAATTCACTCGTTCCCGCCTTTAGGGAAACTAGAGGGGTTGTTCCCTTAAGTGCTGTCTCCAGGGCTTGGACAACGGGTGCTCACCTTCTCACTAGCCCGAGAAGGGTGTTGTGTATGGTTGGACCATCACAATATGTTGTTCATCAGAGGAGCAGTGGGGACATAAGGAACAAGAGGTAGACACAGGGATAAAACGATAATTTGACCCAGCCGTGTCTACGAACAACCTGTGAAGGGTCGACTCATGGGAATTGGTTATATCAGTGGACACGTAATATTCTGCACTTACGGGAGTGCAGCTACGGGCTATAGTGGAGTGTTACCGTAGCTAATGAATGTTGGTTAACCGGGTCAAAGAGTTTGGCAGGTTAATCTTGGATCATTGGAGCCCGTCACTGTAGGTCCATTAGGTCCCTCGGTTGGCTCCACCTGGGTTAAAAGAAGGGTAAATGTTTTGGTATGAAATTGAAGTGTTCAATTTCACTTTAAGGGCATTTATGTCATTTATATGAGATATGAATGATATAATATATAGTTTAATGTGAATGAGATTCATAATAAACTATAGGTTAGCCTAATTGTTTAATTCGGGCTAATTGGAGAAATAAATGAGAGAAATTAAATTGGATGTGATTCAATTTAATTAATCCACAATTATTGCAAATGAGATTTGCAATATGAGATATGAGATATCTTATATTATGTGGTTATGCAAATGAGATTTGCATAACCTATGGTTGTGGTAAAGTGGTAATAATGAGGAGATATTAACTCCCTCATTCCACTATTTAAACCCTTTGCAAGAAGGGATTGGTATGTAATCTTCTCATTTTTTGTTTTTCACCAAAGAGAAGAAAAGATAATTCTCTCTACTCTCTCAATTCTCCTCCCTCCCAAAACTTTTACGAGATCCCACCATCTTCCCTTCTCCAAAAGAGAACAACCGAGAAGGACATTTGGTTGTGTTCGAGTTCCATTTGTGGGGAGTGTTCGTTGAGTTCGAGGAGCACGAAGAGTTCGTGATTTGAAGAAGAAACTTTGAAGAAAGTCTTCAACAAGTAAGTAAACTCTATTTGCTGTAAATTTCTTCTTCTTTAAGCATGTTTAGCCTAGATCTAAGTGTTAGAACAATTTTAATAAACACATGTTGCATAATGAAACCACGACGATTCAATCGTCTTCCATTTGTCTTGAGGATTCTCATTTCCTTCAATTGGTATTAGAGCCAGGTTGATGGTTCTTCATTTATGCACTGTTTTGTTAAAATTTGGTGGGTGTTTTGCCATAATTTCATGAGATGATGTCTTGGTTTGCATTATGGATGTTTACGGTTTTTGGCACTAGTTTAGATTTACAATTATGTTGATGAGATCAATGTAAGGGCCCGTTGTTTTTGGGCATTTTGATGTAAATCGAGTCTGTAAGTCCGGGTCGTTCGTGGCAAGAGTTCCTGTGAAGAAATCGGAGCGAAAACAGGCGAAAATCGGTGGAAGATTAGCAAAGTGTTTGTTGTTCTGTTGATGGCGTTGAGACGCTGGCCAACGGCGTCTCAATGCTGTTCTCGCGGGTGGAGGTTTTGCTGCAGACCAGCATTGCAACGCCGGTGTAGCGCGTTACGCCGCACGCGCGCAGAGCGATTCTTTGGAGGCGGTTTCGCGAGGACGTGGGATCAAGTCTTAGTGGGGCAGTTATTTTCGATTTATTTAATTATTTTTATTTATAAAATTATTTTTATTTATTTATTTACTTATTTTATTAAATAATATTAATATAAATGTTATATTAATATTATTTAATTAAATAATTGCCCCTAGGTGCCAAAAATCGGTCCATATTTGCTATTTAATTATTTTATGCATGAGATGTATATTTTAATTAATTACTATGTGCATAATGTATGTCATATAGATTTAAAATCCCACCTTAGGTTAAACATTTCATGCATCATATTTATATTATAAGAGTTATAATATATAGTATGCATGATAGGATTATATTATAAGAGTTATAATATAATGTTTGCATGATTTAATTTATTTAATATAAGTGTTATATTTTTTAAATTAAAAGCATGCTCATGCATTTAATTCATGTGATGAATGTATGTTATAGTATAGTAGTACTCATGTGATGGATGATCAAGCACTATAACATAGAAATGCATGCAACCTAAGTTATTTATTAGTTTTAAAGTGTTTAGAACTTGAATAATTAGACTTAGGTTTTCTAATTTTCTAATGAGATTAGAAATTTAGGAAATCAAATATAACATTTGAATAGAGACTGATAAGTAACTCTGTCTAAGGAAGGTTTTGTCTAAGGTTGGGGAATTTAAGTTGACGCTTGCGGAACACCCCTTCCTAGAAACCGGCCTGGGAGTGAATTCGGTCTGTAGATTCTTAGGTTATATTCTCGTGAGTGTCGTTAATTAAGTGTTAATTAATTTACTCACTTAGACCTAAGTTAATAATGTGATTATAAACTTAGGTTAATACCATATAAGAGTTATATTGGTAGACTTAGGTAAATTTTAGCCGACTTATCTAGGTCAATCCCTATTAAAATTAAAGTGTTGAGTGGGAGGAAATAAAGTGTATGAGATATATTTGAATTTCCAACCACAAATCTCCTTAAAGTCTGCACCGTGAGATCTATACTCGGCCTCGTGGCGCAAATGGGAGCGTCCCCGTTCGGATGGCATTTGTATAGGTCAATATCATCGTGGATGGAGAGAGTACTTATAGTGAGTGGGAGCGGGACTTGTGAAAACGAGACCCACGGTCTCTTTTTTCGATTCACACCGTGAGACGCCTATGATCTACCTGCTAGTTTGGCCCGGACCAGACAATCCCTTCGGAGGGCTTGATCATGGGAGTCAGAACACGACCGAAAGGGATACAGTTTCCTAGTTGGTTTTCCTTCTTGGTTCACCCTTCGGTGGCTATTGTTTGGACGGATACTTGGAAACTTAAAGATTGAGGGTGACACTCATAGAATTCGTTAAGTGTTAATGAATTCGACCGAACAATGGTAATTGGACGCCTAATGGAATAAGAATTATTCTGGGATTAGGGTCTGATCGAGAATGTCTTGTCCTAGAGGAAAAGTGTTCTATTCACCCTTCGGTGGCAGTCATTCTAAACCTTTAGGGTATCATTGCAAAATTTTGAATCACATAGGGATAATGAAACAATTTTGCTAAAACTTGATTGGATTTCGAAAAGTTTTTCGCGAGACTAATACAAAGTTTTTCCTTATTTTTCAGCTAAAAATGTCTAGCGCTATAATAGCTTTACTCGCTTCGGATAAGTTAGGGGGAGATAATTACCAGAGTTGGAAAAACAAAATTAATACAAGACGACATAAAGTTCGTGCTGTCTGAGGAGTGTCCTCAGATGTCGGGCTCGACCGCGTCGCGAAGTGTTCGCGATGCGTATGATCGCTGGATCAGGGCCAATGAAAAGGCCAAGGTCTACATAATTGCCAGCATGTCTGATGTCTTGGCAAAGAAGCATGAGCTGATGGTTTCCGCTAAGGAGATCATGGAGTCCTTGCAGGAAATGTTTGGACAGCAGTCCTTTCAGGTCTGGCATGACTCACTCAAATACGTTTTCAATGCACGGATGAAAGAGGGGTCATCTGTCCATGAACACGTTCTAGACATGATGACCCACTTCCATTTGGCCGAGATGAACGTTGCTTCGATCGATGAGTCGAGCCAGGTCAGTTTTATTTTGGAGACTCTTCCCAAGAGTTTCCTTCAGTTTCGTAGCAATGCTGTTATGAACAAAATTAGCTACACTCTGACTACCCTCCTCAATGAGCTACAGAATTTCCAATCCTTGAACAGGGTCAAGGAATCTGAGGCAAATGTTGCCTACAGGTCTTATGAACAAAATTAGTTTTTCCTTAATTGTCCTAACCTCGTGTTTGTAATATATTGTTTGAAATTAATAAGAGTTATTTATTTCATCACTTTGTGTCTCGCAATATTTATAAACTTTTCCAATAAACTAAGCTCCAGGGTCATTGAATTTATGTGAGAACTAGAGCTTGAACGGTGTGTAGTGGACACACAAGGAGGATCACGTTCGAGTTAATGACCCGAACAGTCTACAGTATATGGATAGGGTTGGAGACCTAATCCTGGATACACTGTGGATGCGACCCGCTTTGTATTAGATAGAAACGAGGTGATCTGACTCGTTCATGTGGTTGACATGCGAGTGGGGGCATCCTGTTCAATGAGATTGTACAAGACCGGACCGTGATTTATTAGACCTACTGATGTAACACCGTTGACAGTAAGGATTAATAACTTCGTAGATGACCATTAGTGACTCGACCTGAATCCTGACCGTGTTACGGACTCGCTCCATCTGGTCCGTCCCTTTGACTAGTACGGGTGAGGGTGGTCACAGTTACTCGCCCAATATGCCTATCTTCTCAGGGACAGAACTAAGTAGGGAGATGGGAACATAACTACGCGAGATGGAATTCACTCGTTCCCGCCTTTAGGGAAACTAGAGGGGTTGTTCCCTTAAGTGCTGTCTCCAGGGCTTGGACAACGGGCGCCCACCTTCTCACTGGACCGAGAAGGGTGTTGTGTATGGTTGGACCATCACAATATGATGTTCATTAGAGGAGCAGTGGGGACTTAAGGAACAAGAGGTAGACACAGGGGTAAAATGGTAATTTGACCCAGCCGTGTCTACGAACAACCTGTGAAGGGTCGACTCATGGGAATTGGTTATATCAGTGGACACGTAATATTCTGCACTGACGGGAGTGCAACTACGGGCTATAGTGGAGTGTTACCGTAGCTAATGAATGTTGGTTAACCGGGTCAAAGAGTTTGGCAGGTTAATCTCGGATCATTGGAGCCCGTCACTGTAGGTCCATTAGGTCCCTCGGTTGGCTCCACCTGGGTTAAAAGAAGGGTAAATGTTTTGGTATGAAATTGAAGTGTTCAATTTCACTTTAAGGGCATTTATGTCATTTATATGAGATATGAATGATATAATATGTAGTTTAATGTGAATGAGATTCATAATAAACTATAGGTTAGTTTAATTGTTTAATTAGGGCTAATTGGAGAAATAAATGAGAGAAATTAAATTGCATGTGATTCAATTTAATTAATCCACAATTATTGCAAATGAGATTTGCAATATGAGATATGAGATATCTTATATTATGTGGTTATGCAAATGAGATTTGCATAACCTATGGTTGTGGTAAAGTGGTAATAATGAGGAGATATTAACTCCCTCATTCCACTATTTAAACCCTTTGCAAGAAGGGATTGGTATGTAATCTTCTCATTTTTTTGTTTTTCACCAAAGAGAAGAAAAGAGAATTCTCTCTACTCTCTCAATTCTCCTCCCTCCCAAAACTCTTACATGATCCCACCATCTTCCCTTCTCCAAAAGAGAACAACCGAGAAGGCCATTTGGTTGTGTTCGGGTTCCATTTGTGGGGAGTGTTCGTTGAGTTCGAGGAGCACGAAGAGTTCGTGATTTGAAGAAGAAACTTTGAAGAAAATCTTCAACAAGTAAGTAAACTCTATTTGCTGTAAATTTCTTCTTCTTTAAGCATGTTTAGCCTAGATCTAAGTGTTAGATCAATTTTAATAAACACATGTTGCATAATGAAACCACGACGATTCAATCGTCTTCCGCTGTGCGGGATTCTCATTCCCTTCAAACAATTCTTCGTCCAGTCTTGTACAAACTCTTTGCACAGGATGCCCCCACTCGCATGTCAACTACATGAACGAGCTGGATCGCCTTGTTTGTATCAAATACAAAGTGGGCCGCATCCATAGTGTTAACAGGATGAGGTTCACAACCTAATCCATCTACTATAACCCATTCGGGTCACATTCTAAATGTGACCCTAGAGCTTAGTTTATCGGAGTTAAGTTTGTAATTGCGAGAATACGAGTTTAAAGAAAAAATAAAAATTTTATTCATTTCCTCAAAAAAATTACAAATACACGAGTTTAGTACATAAATCCCAACATTATATCAGTGAATTTCATTTAGCATTAGCTGTTGGGTTTTATGTCCTAAAACTCGTGGGTTTGTAAACTGAATGTATATTAAATTTTGCAATAAAGATGTTATTGAGATTTATTCAGTAAAAGTGTTATTGAATATAGTTTATTATATATTTTGAAACTTCAATGAAATAAAGAACCCATGGCTATTGTGTCACACCCCCTCCCGAACTACCTGCTAACTTAGCCCGAAAGACGGCGTGAAGTCAACAGATATTGTTTACCTCTTAACAATATCTGTTGACCCTGTTTTACCTGATAAACATACTGTACCTACGTAATGCGTAACCCTACTTAAGACTCTCTTGAAAACTGAAATGGGTACGAGCAACACAACAAAAAACATACCAAACCATGGTTATACAACCACAACCTCTAATGCACACAGAACATAATTACATAGTCCCCTCGACTATAAACTACAACACATATGGACTTGCTATACAACTCCACCCACGTACAAAATATCAGACTCTTTGAGCTTTCAGCAGACTATGGCAGGATGTCAGCCACTGGGAGCTTGATCTCTACCTGAAAAGTTTGAAAACACAGAATGAATGAGCTATGAAGCTGAGTGTGTGACTGAGTTAAGATCTAAAAATTCATAAATCGTATCACTTGGAAATCTATGAGCATATGCATCTATAATCAAGTGTTGAACATATGCGTGTAATCATAATAACTTTTCAAAAAACTAGCAAGTACATCATCAAAATCTCCCAAGGCATATCAATAATATTAACTCTTGTAAATCAGATGAAAATCTACGTTGTATAGGGCACACCCAATACAACCAATGTTTACTCTACGATGTAGTGGGGCCCTCCCAACCCTCCCATCGTCTTTGTCGTTGTGGGGCCCGCCCAGCACTCACGACAACAATTTTGTCACGGAGTACACTCAACGTCGACAAAAGAAAATGACCTGTATGCACACGGTACTATACAACCTCGGGCTCAATATCTCAGTTATTTATTCACTCAAGTCTCAGAAAACACATAAAAATATTTGATCATGCCTGCATTCTTTTCTTTCGTAAAACTCAAGCTTACTCAGTTTGTTCATAAAAGCTGGAAATCTTTAAATCATTCTTGCTAGTTCACGCTTGCTTGAAATCATAACATTTTCAAGTAACAAACAAACATATGCTCACATATAACTTTCATCGGAAAAACTAGGCTCACAACGAGCACTTAAAATCATTTCTAGGAAACCATGAATACTCATAAATATGTGTTCAAAGAAGAACAATAAGCATTGAAACCATTTCGTTCTAGCAAAATCTTGTATTTTCATTAGAACCTCGAGCTCATGAATTTCAAACCTTAAAATTACAAAACATTCTATCCAATTTCCATCATTTTACAGATTTCATGCCCTGATTTCAGACAATCATAACTTCTTCATTACTTAGCCAAAAGAGGATGTACTTTATACCAAACTCTTCCTTTTTTGACCCTCTAAAACTCATCAGAAGGAATAAAAATGAAATTCCTTACGGATTGGTTCGAAAAAACCTCGAAAGAATCTTTCCTAAAAACAAACTTCTGCTATTTCATGATCGTTCCCCTGCTGCTCATAGAAAGTGACCTGAAATTTAAAACATCTTCCAGTCGATTCCTACTCACAAGTCTTTCATGAAAATTGTAGGAAATTCAATTAGCTTTCCAACCATACCTATTAGAGTTTCTGATTCAAATCCTACTGATCAGTACGACCAAAAAAGCAGTGGTTTCTTGGATTTGACAGCAAATTCTTTCCTCTGCCTTCCTTTTCACAAATCAGTAACTTATGATCCGAATTTGCTCAAGCTTCCTGCATCACTTTTGTTCAAATATGAGTTAACTTTCAAGAAAATCAAACCTCAACTCTTACCTGTTCTTGTAGAGCTCGAAATGATTTATACATCAGAACTGGTCTGAGTTGATCGAAGAATTTCCATGGAACTTGAGTAACCCTTCTCTCTTCTTCTTCAATCCCAAAACCAGAACCCTCTTCCCCTCTTCTTCCTTAATTTCTCTCCCACGAAGGCCTCTGCTTTCACTTGATAAAATTCGTGAAGGAAATGGAGAGAAGATGAGTTTAAAAATAAAAGAAAAATGTTAGGCGGTGGGCCCTTTTTTTTTGTCATTTTTCCTTTTTACTTTTTCCCTTTTTCCTTTATTCCTTTTCCTTTTCTTTTCTTTTTCTTTTCTTTTCAAAACATAGAAGGCCAACTGTTTAAACATTTCCTTTCTTCCTTCTTTTTATTTTTTTTTGTAAGGAAAATTTCAATGAGAGGTCTCGGGTTTACAACTTACCTCCCCCTTAAGAAATTTGTCCTCAAAATTTAGTAGTCCTGAAGTGAAAATCGTCAGATACTTCTTCCTCATTTAGTCCTCTAGTTCCCAGGCTGCCTCCTCCACTCCGTGATGTCTCCAACGAACCATCACGAGTGAGATTGTCTTGTTTCTCAAAACTTGTTCTTTCCTGTCGAGGATTTGAACTGTATCCTCTACGTAACTCATGTCAACTTTCAACTCAACTGGTTGTGCTTGCAACACATGCGTCAGATCTGGAATATATTTCCTCAACATGGACACATGAAAAAGATCATGTACTCGAGATAGTTCTGCTGCAACTCCAGTTTGTAGGTTGCTGGCCCAACTTGTCCCGTTACTTGATAAGGACCAATATATCTAGGATTTAGCTTACCTTTCTTGTCAAAGCGAAAGACACATCTCTACAGAATAACTTTAAGAAAACTTGATCTCTGACCTTGAATTTTAAGTCCTTTCGTCGCTTATCTGCGTAACTCTTTTGACGATCTTATGCTACCTTCAAATTCTCCCTGATTAACTTATATTGTCTGTGGTAACTTGTACCAACTCAGGACCGATTAGCTTCCGCTCTCATACTTTGTTCCAACATACAGGCATTCTACATGGTCTTCCATATAGAGCTTCAAATGGCGCCATGCCAATACTCGATTGATAAATGTTATTGTAAGCGAATTCCACAAGTGATAAGTGTGTATCCCAACTTCCTTTAAATTGAAGGACACATGCTCTCAACATGTTCTCTAATGTTCGGATGGTCCTCTCTTACTGACCATCTGTCTGATAATGGAACGTTGTACTAAAATTCAGCTTGTCCCCATAGCTTTCTGTAAGCTAGGCTAACACTTAAAAGTAAATCTCGGGTCCCTATATGAAATTATGGACACTGGCACTCCTTATTGACTCACAATTCTGTCGACGTATAGCTTAGCAAGTTGATCAAGTGTAGTCGTCGCTTTAATTGGTATAAACCGTGCTGTCTTAGGGAGACTATCCACTATTATCCAAATATCATCATGTCCACTTGAAGTACGTGGTAATCAAAATAGAAAATATAAAGTGACATGCTCCCATTTCCACTCCAGTACTGGCAGTTGATTAAGGAGTCCTCCAGACCTCTGTCTAGCTGGTTTAACCTATTGGCAGATCAAACATCTATCAACATAGTCAGCTATCTCCCGCTTCATCCCAGGTCACCAATAAGTCCCCTTAAAAATTTTGTACATCTTGGTGCTTCCTGGATGCATAACGTAAGCTGAACTGTGAGGTTCCTCTAAAATAGCATCTTTAATCTCACTAATACTTGGGATGCATAGTCTTCTCTATTTAACTATGGTTCCTTCTGAACTCATGTTAAATTATGCTTTTGGGCCCTCTTTGGACTTTCCAAACATTTTTTTGCAAATTACTATCCTCTCGTTGTCTTCTCGCAATCTCTGCTACGAGCGAAGACCTGACCTTGAATTGAGCTAAATGACCCCCTTAATTCTCTGCAGTCACAACTGCCTTAGAACCCCTCAAAATACTTAAAAAGGTTGCTCGAATACCATACAAGGCGTCCCTACGAAGTCTCGACTTCTTGCTTAAAGCATCTTCTACTACGTTCGCCTTACCTGGATGGTATTCTATGGTACAATCATAATCTTTAATCAACTCTAACCATCTTCTCTGTCTCATAATCAAATTTCTCTGATAAAAAATATATTTCAGACCCTTATGATTTGTGTCAATGTGACACCTCTCACCGAACAATTAATACCTACAGATCTTCAATGCTGAAACATCTGTTGCTAGCTCAAGATCGTGGGTAAGGTAATTATATTTGTGTTTTTTCAATTGACATGATGCATAAGCTATTACTTTTCCTTCTTGCATGAGCACACACCCTAATCCTTGCCTCGAAGAATCACAGTAAATCATATACTCTTTTTCCGTTACAGGAAGTATTAGAATAGGTGCTGTCACCAACCTTGTTTTCAGCTCCTGAAAACTCTGTCCTCACTTATTTGACCATTCAAAATTAGTATTCTTCCTTGTCAAAGTTGTTAAGAGTAATGCTAATCGTGAGAAATCCTCAACAAACCGTCTGTAGTATCCTGCCAAGCCTAGGAAACTACACACTAACAGGTTTCTCCCAGTTGACCACAACTTTCACTTTATGCGGATCCACACTAACTCCATTTGCTGAGACAATATGCCCCAAAAAAACTACCTGATTCAACCAAAACTCACATTTGGGGAATTTAGCGTACAACTGTTTATTACGTAGTGTTTGTAGAATAATCCTTAGGTGTTCCTCATGGGCTTTCCTGTCAACAGAGTAAACTAGTATGTCATCAATGAATACTAGCACAAACTGATCCAAATACTGATAGAAAATCCTGTTCATGAGGTCCTTGAAAACTGCTGGTGAATTTGTTAAACCAAATGGCATTACTAAAAACTTAGTCCCAAAGGATGAACTCTTCTTGAACCTTCTGGAATGGGCAAACAGATTTGCCTCTCCATCAGCCTGTCCCTTATTCTTCAGAAGAGACTGGAACGTTTGTAGTTCATTAAGGAGAGTAGTCAGGTTGTACTCTATCTTGTTCATATCGTATTGTTGTTGAATTGCAAGAAACTCTTCGGAAGAGACTCCAGGATGAACGATACCAGACTTTGCTCGTCAATGACCGCTCCGTTAATCTCAGCCACGTTGAAGTGGACCATCAGATCAAGAACGTGTTCTCTCACGGATGACCCCTCCTTCATACGGGAGTTATAAACGTATTTGAGGGATTCGTGCCGAATCTGTCCGCATAGATTGTCCAAACATTTCTGCGCAATAACTCATGATCTCGCGAGCTGAGACTATGCCCTCGTGCTTTTTAGCCAGAACTTCAGAAAGACTAGCCAAAATGTAAACCTTGGCCTTATCATTGGCCTTGATCCAGCGGTCGTACGCCTCCTTAACAGATAGAGGAGCGTTACGAGCAGGGACCTGAGGACATTCCTCACACAGTACAAACCGTAGGTCGTCAACAACGAGAATCATATTCAAGTTGGACTTCCACGTAGTAAAATTTTCACCAGTTAAACGGTCGCTTTTAAGTAAGGCTATTATTGAGGACGACATGCTGAAAATCCAAAATAGTTCTAATTATGCCTTTTTAACCCATTGTAAAAACCAATCAAATTTAGCAAAAATATTAAAGAACCCTAGTGTTTAAACTAAACCCACTGTTTAAATTAAACCTTTAATTTTACAACGATACTTCAAGGGTTTAGAACAAAAGCCTCCGTCGGGCGGTAAGTCATTCCTCCCTTGAATTGAGAATTTCTCAACCAATTCTCACTACCAGAACATCTCATGTCCCAATGGTCCTTAGCTACCGTTTGTTTGGTCAAGGATTTGTTAACTAACTTAACTCATGCCGTAAATGTGACCCTACCATTTTCAGATTTAATAGGCCCGAGCCAGCAGGCTACTATTAAGAAAGACAACTGTTGGCAAACAACCTAAGAGACCCTATCCATTTCTGGACTTCGCGGTGTTCCGATCCCTATAGTCAGGCCCTCCGTAGGGTTTGGTTTGTTCTCCAGACAACCTAGCAAAGTGGACTATAGAAATCTCACGGTGCGACCTAATGGAGGAGACCGTGAATAAACATTTTAATTACCTAGAGGAAAAAGCAGAACTAACGTTAATTAAACTCAAGTTCTGAGTCAGTTCCCAGGTAGGAGGTGTTCCGTTAATCGTCAGCTTAAGTACCCCACCTTTTATGAGAACTTCACCAGTAGAGTTCCCTTATAACCAAAGTCCTAAAGTCCTACTATATTTTAAACTATTTAAAATACTACGTAAGACTAATTTCTAATCCTATTAGAAATTGAAACTAAGGTCTAAATTAATTTTAAACGATTTAAAACTAATTAAATTTTAACCCAAGTTCCTATGTTTGCATGCATTTCTTTATTATATGTTATGGTTTCTAAAACCCCTTTAATTTATAACTTTTATAAATTTAATAATTAACCTATGATAAAGAAACTATATTATAAACCCAACAATCATTATTCAAATTGGAATTCTAAAAGGAAATTCAACTAAGTAATTTCATTCTGCATGCAATTTAATTTGCATATAATCTAATCATAACAATTATAATTAATTACTCATGAAAAATAACTTAATCATGCATTTTCAACCATATTCATATAACAATTATATAAATAAAATGCATGATCATGCTCATCCTAAGGTGGGAAAAATCTAAATGACATTCATAAAGATAAATAGCTGTAAAACCTGAATAATTTGGCCCCTAAAGTGCAAAAAATAAAATTACATTAATTTTATTTGATGAAACCGACCCAAAAATACTCTGAACCGACCTTGAACCGCTCAAACCAGACAAAAATCAATTGAACCAACCGAACCGGTCTGCAGCTGCTGGAAAGCCCCACGGCGTTGCAACGCCCGCTTTGTCTTATGCGCGCCTGCTATCGGGGTGGCGTTGCAACACTGAGGGGCAGCGTTGCAACGCCGCTGACACCTTGAACGCCCGCATCGATAGGGAGCGATGGTCTTGCGACGCCGTTCTTCAGCGTTGCAACGGTGATGAACGGCGTTGCAACGCTGCTGCTTCAGCAACAATTTTCTTCTACGAACACAACAGCTTCAATCTTCAATTTCTCCTTCGATTCTCAACCGAATTGCATGAAACTGGTTTCCGACTCGTAACTCAATTACAGTCTCAATTATGCACTTTATGCCAAAAAACGCAAGGGCCTTTACATACAATTTGATCAAAATCAAAGTAAACTAAGGCCAAAAAATTCCTAAACAAGTTTTACAGCAAACCAAATGCATTTCCCACCAAATCAATGCAATTTTGTTTCAAAACAAAACAAATCAAGCATTGCTCTGATACCAATTGATGGAGATCTGATCTCCTTGAGCAGCGGAAACGTGTTTGAGATCGTAATTGCTTGATTGTTTTACTTAAAACAAAAACCAGTACATTGTCCAAAATATACACAACAAGCATAAATTCTAATCCTATTAGACATGGATTAATTACATACATGCAAACATATATTTAACAATTAAACTAAAAGGAAGAAGAAGAATACCTTTGTAGTTTCTAATTCTCCAGCAACACCTTGCCCCTAGCTTTTCAGCATAACAGCAGAACTTCTCTGTTTTTTCTCCAAGAAGAACACTACCAACAGGAGAACCTTCTATATCTCTGAGTTCTACTTAGATCTACCGTGGTGGGAAGGTTTCCAACAATTAGAAGAAGGGAATGAGAGTGTGAGAGAGAGATTTTTGCCTTCTGTAGATTGAAAATCAACCGATCGATCACCCAAATGAGAAACCCCCTTCTCCCTGTTAAACTGTCGATAGGGAGAAGGGGAGGGGTAGTGGAGAACGTGTCTGGATGACACGTTCCCTCATTTATTACTAAAATAATAATAATAATTAAATCAAATTTAATTATTCATTTAAATCATATTTAAACAATACAAATTAAATATCATATATTTAATTTGGATTAAATCTCATTTAATCACATTACCCTTTTAACCTATAGTTTTAATATACTACCAGTGCACATTAAATTTTATCCAATAGTTTCCAAATGTTAATCACATTCACATTTAATATAATATTTGAACTCTTTCAAATATTCAATTCTCTCATATAAATTAATATGAATCATATTCACATTAAATTTATAATATATAGTTCCAAAACTATATATTATATCGTATCTAAATACATTAAATATATTCCCTAATGAATTTGAACATTTCAAATTCAAATGATGTAAAAACCCTTTACGAGCTAGAAGGTGGACCTAATGGACCTACAGATCAGAAGCTTCAACGATACGAGATTGTTTGGTTAATCTCATTAACTTCCCAATCAACATTCGTTAACTGCGGGAACACTCCACTAAAGTCCCACAGCTGCACTCTTCTCACTGCAGATATATTTCTGTGTCCAAGGATATTGACCAATAACAGCAAGTCAATCCTTCACGAATGTTCGTAACACCAACTGGGTCAAATTACCGTTTTACTCCTGGGTGACATCTTGTGCCTTAAGTACCAGTGCTCCTCTAATGAATAATTTGTTTGTGGTCCTACCAATAAACAGAGTCCCTCTCGGGCCAATGAGAGGGTCTGGCCCTTTGTTCAAGACCCGGAGACACCACTTAAGGGAACATTCCTCTACTTACCCTAGTAGGCGGTAAGGAGTGAATTCCATCTTGCTAAGTTAAGTTTCCAGCCGCTCACTCGGTCTTGTCCCAAAGAAGGTAGGCATATTGAGTCGGCGAATCTGGTCACTCTCACCCATACTAGTCAAAGGACAATCCCTCGCGACAGGAGTTCGTAACTCGCTCGTGATTGAGATCAAGTTGCCTAGGTCATCCTAGTGAAATAGAAACCTAACTAGTCAACTGAGTTACAAACTAGAGGTTACTATTTCGTGGTCCGGTCTTATGTAATCTCATTACATAGGATATCCCCACTCACATGTCATCTACACGAATACGTTAGGATCACAGTGTTTGTACCAAATACAAAGTGGGCCACATCCATAGTTTTACCAGGGTAAGGTACCCAAACCTTATCCCCTAACTATAAACCCTTTAGGCTGTATCTCGAACCGAGATTCTTTTTATGTACATTACATTCAGTTAAAGATTCATTTAACCAGCCTTGGATGTTTAGTTTATTGGATTTAGGGTTTAAATAAAGGTAAACTCGTAGATAAAGAACAATAACACTTTATTGAAATAATAACACTTTATTACATTAATTAGAACATAATTACAAACTACGAGTTTTAGGGCACAAATCCGAACAAACCAAAGTTCTAATGTCCTACTATATTTTAAACTATTTAAAATACTATGTAAGCCTAATTTCTTATACTATTAGAAATTAAAACTTAGGTCTAAATTAGTTTTAAACTAATTTAATTTAATCCTAGTTCCGATGTTTGCATGCAATTCTTTGTTATAGGTTATGGTTTCTAAAACCCCTTAATTTATAACTTTTATAAATTTTAATAATTAACCTATGACAAAGATCTATATTATAAAACCAACAATTATTTTTCAAATTGGAATTATAAAATATTAAACTAATTGAATAATTAAATTACTTAAATAAAATAACAATTATTTTAAACTAAGTAATTTCATGCTCCATGCAACTTATTTTCCACATTTATTTAATTATAACAATTATAAATAAATGCATATGAAAAAAAAATTAAATCATGCATTTCTACCATATTTTTATAACAATTATACAAATAAAATGTATGAACATGCTTATCCTAAGGTGGGAAAAATTCTAAATGACATTCAAAAAGAAGTACCGCTATAAAACCAGAATAATTTGGCCCCTAAAGTGCATAATAATAAAATTACTCTAATTTTATTATAAACCGGTCCAAAATCCCTTGAACTGGGCTCGAACAGATCGAATCGGGTCGAAAACCAACAAAAAATCTTGAACCGGCCTGCAGCTTCTAAAATGGCATCACGGCGTTGCAACGCCAGCTTTGTCCGCGCGTGCTTGAGATCGGGGTAGCGTTGCAACGTTGAGGGACAGCGTTGCAACGCTGCTGACCCCTGGAGCTCCTGCGTCGATAGGGAGGCATGACTTTGCGACGTCGTTCCTCAACGTTGTAACGCTGATGAACGGCAGCAGTGTTGCAACGCTGTTGCTTCGACAACAACTTTCTCCTTCGAACACAACAACTTCAATCTTCAATTTCTCCTTCGGTTCTCAACCAAAAAGCATAAAACTGGTCCTGAACGACTTTTAACTCGATTACAAACTCAATAAATTACTTAAATGCCCAAAAACACAGGGGCCTTTACAACAAAATTGATCAAATCAATGAAAAAACTAAGGCCAAATACTCCTAAACAGTTTTACAACAAACCAAGTGCTATTCCCACCAAATCAATGCAATTTTGTTTCAACAAAAACAAATCAAGCATTGCTCTGATACCAATTGATGGAGATCTAATCCCCTTGAGCAGTGGGAACGAGTTTGGAATCGTAATTGCAAGCTTCTTTTGGTTGAAAAACAAAAACCAATACATGCCTTCGAATCAAATTAGACATGGAAATTAACATGCAAACATGCTTCATTTAACTATTAAACTAAAAAGGAAAGAAAAGTTACCTTTGTAGTTTCAGTCTCCAGCAACTCCTTGCTCCTATTGCAGCAATACAGCAACACAAGAACCTTTCTCTGTTTTCCTTCAACAGGACAACACCATTTGGAGAACCCTCTATCCTCTCAGTATCACTTAGATCGACTCCTTTTGGTGGGAAGGAATTCCAACACTTGGAAGAATTTTTTAGAATAGAGAGAGTGAGAGAGAGAGAATTCTTCAGTCTGTTGAATTCAATCGAATGAATGATCGATATGCTTCACTTTCTCTCACCAGGAGAAGAGGATCCTGTAGAGGGCATCTCCCCACTCCCTATCGATTGGGAGTTGGGAGAGATGGGGAACGTGTCCTCCTGACACGTTCCCTCTTTTTTTTATATTTAATTAAATATTCACAATTATGAATTAAATAATAATATATATAATTAATTAAATTACATTTAATTAATCATAATTAAATATCATATATCTAATATAGATTAAATCACATTTAATCAATTATCCCCCTAACCTATAGTTTTATTGCCCATCTAATGCACATTAAATTTTAACCTAGAGTTTTCAAATATGAATCACATTCACACTTAAATTTAATATGAATCATATTCACATTAAATTTATAATATATAGTTCCAAAACTATATGTTATATCGTATATATGTACATTAAATTTATTTCCTAACGAATTTGAACATTTTAAATTCAAATGATCTAAGAACCGTTTACGAGCTAAAAGGTGGGCCTAATGGACCTACAGATCAGAGGCTCTTACGACACGAGATTGCTCGATTAATCTCTTTAACCTCCCAATCAAAATTCGTTAACTGCGGGAACACTCCACCAAAGTCTCGCAGCTACACTCTTCTCACTGCAGATATATTTCTGTGTCCATGGATATTGATCAATAACCGCAAGTCAATCCTTCACGAATGTTCGTAACACCAGCTGGGTCAAATTAATGTTTTACCCCTGGGATACATTTTGTACCTTAAGTACCAGTGCTCCTCTAGTGAACAATTTGTTTGTGGTCCTACCAACAAACAGAGTCCCTCTCGGGCGAATGAGAGGGTCGAGCCCTTTGTTCAAGTGCCGGAGACAGCACTTAAGAGAACATTCCTGTACTTAACCTAGTAGGCGGGAATGAGTGAATTCCATCTTGCTAAGTTAAGTTTCCAACCGCTCACTCGGTCTTGTCCCCAAGAAGGTAGGCTTATTGAGTTGGCGAATCTGGCAACTCTCACCCATACTAGTCAAAGGACAATCTCTCGCGAACAGGAGTTCGTAACTTGCTAAAGATTGAGATCAAGTTGCCTAGGTCATCCTAGTGAAATAGAAACCTAACTAGTCAACGGAGTTACATCTAGTGGTTACTATTTCGCGGTCCGGTCTTATGTAATCTCATTACATAGGATATCTCCACTCATATGTCATCTACAGGAACACGTTAGGATCATAGTGTTTGTATCATATACAAAGTAGGCCACATCCATAGTTTTACCAGGGCAAGGTACCAAAACCTTATCCCCTAACTATAGACCCTTTAGGTTTTGTCTCGAATCGAGATCCTTTATATGTACACTACATTCAGTTACAGATGCATTTTGTTGGGATTTATGCCCTAAACTTGTGTATTTTTTATCAAATAAATAAATGAGTTATTTGTTTTGATGAAATTATAATGCTTGCTTTATAAATCCAATAAACTAAGCTCCAAGGTTATAATATATCTTGAACATCAGTGTAGTGGAGATTATTTGGATTGTGTTCAAGAATATAACCTAAATGGTCGATGGTATAATAATAAGGTTGGAAACCTTATTCTGGTAGCACCATGGATGAGAACCACTTTGTAATTAGTACAAATGAGGTAATCCAACTCATTCATGTGGTTGACATGCGAGTGGAGGCATCCTGTATTAAGAGTTCATACAAGACCGGACTGCAAATTATTAGTCTAACCAGTATAACACCGTTAACAGGAAAAGACTGATAATTTATAGATGGTCATTAGTGACTCGACCTGAACCTTGAGCAAGTTAAAAACTCCTGCTTATAGGGGTTTGTCCTTAGACTAGTATGGGTGAGAGGGGCTTGTAGCCGACTCAATAAGCCTACCTTCTCAGGGACAGAATCTCGTAGGTAGCTGGGGACTTAACTGTGCAAGATGGAATTCACTCATTCCTACACTAAGGAATTAGATAGGTTGTTCCCTTCAGAACTGACTACAGGTCTTGAACAACGGGGCCCCACACTCTATGAGGGTATGAGTCTATGGTAGGACCTTAGACTTGTTGTTCATTAGAGGATCAGTGGTGCTTAAGGAACAAAGAGGTAATCACAAGGGTAAAACGGTAATTTGACCAAACTGTGATTATGAACAACCTGTGAAGGGTCGACTCATGGGTAATGATTATATCAGTGGACACAATATAATCTATAGTACGGAGAGTGCAACTACAAGTCTATAGTGGAGTGACTTGTAGTTAATGAATATTGATTAACTGGATCAAAGAGTTCGATCAGTTATTCTCACATCATTGGAATTCATGAACTGTAGGTCCATTAGGTCCCTCCGTTGGCTCACCATGGTTATATTGAGGGTATAAAGTTAGGAATGAAATTGAAGTGTTCAATTTCATATATGAGATGTCATATCAGTTATATCAGTTATATGTGATATAATTGATATAATATATAGTTTTAATGTGAATTAGATTCACATATTAACTATATACTAAAGAGTGAATGAAAGAGGGATAGGATGGTAATTTTCATCTCTATCCCCTTATATATAGTTGCATGAGATGCAACTAGGTGAAAAAAAACTTAAGCTTTTGCAAACCTTAGTGTGCCATTTTGTTATGTTGTTGGAAAGGTTCCAAAACATAATCTATCTCTCACAAACATCTCATCTCACCTAAAGGGAACCCAAATTGCTTCCTCACCTAGAGAACAACGGAGAAGATCAAGTGTTTGTGTCTTCATCCGTTCGTGTTTCAGTTGCTGAGATCGTAATCGTGGGAGAAAGGAGCACTTTAAGAAAGGTTCTTCACAGGTATTATTTTTGTTGTCCATATTGTTAATTTATGCTTAATCTAGATTAATATGTTCTTGAATGTCATCTATGTAACGAAATTGGGAACGCGCAATTCACAATCACTGCCGCTGCGAGATTGAATTCCCTTTAATTGGTATCAGAGCCCAATTGCGTTCTTGATTTACGTTCTGGATTTTTCAAGAACGATGTGGGATTTACTGTTTTGCATGAGATGGATGAACAGTTTGCAAATTAGACGTTTTCGATTTTGGCACTTAGCTTTACACAATTTCGTTGAATTGTTCAATGTAAGGGCCTATTGTTTTGGGCATTTTATTATGTAAATTGAGTGTGTAAGTCCGTGTCGATTGAGGCAAGGAGGTTGCTGAGAAGATCGGAGCGAAAACGAGCAAGAAGTGGAGATTTCACTTTGCTGTTTGTGGGCAGCGTTGCAATGCTGTTCATTGGCGTTACACCGTAAGATCACTATGGTCAACCTACTAGTTTGGCCTAGACAAGACAATCCCTTCGGAGGGCTTGATCATAGGGGATCAAACAAAGTAGACTCCCGAAAGGGATAAAGATTTCCTTAGTCTGTTTTTCAATCTAGTCCTCCCTTCAGCGGATTTTATTGGATGGGGACTCTAGGATCTAAAGACAGAGGGTTACACTAACTAGGTGTTGGGATTTGTGCCATAAAACTCGTAGTTTGTAATTATGTTCTAATTAATGTAATAAAGTGTTATTAATTCAATAAAGTGTTATTGTTCGTTATCTACGAGTTTGCCTTTATTTAAACCCTAAATCCAATAAACTAAACATCCAAGGCTGTTAAATAAATCTTTAACTGAATGTAATGTACATAAAAAGGATCTCGGTTTGAGATACAACCTAAAGGGTCTATAGTTAGGGGGTTTGAGTACCTTACCCTGGTAAAACTATGGATGTGACCCACTTTGTATTTGATACAAACACTGTGATCCTAACGTGTTCGTGTAGATGACATGTGAGTGGGGATATCCTATGTAATGAGATTACATAAGACCAGACCACGAAATAGTAATCTCTAGCTGTAACTCCGTTGACTAGTTAGATTTCTATTTCACTAGGATTACCTAGGCAACTTGATCTCAATCCTGAGCAGGTTACGAACTCCTGTTCGCGAGGGATTGTCCTTTAACTAGTATGGGTGAGAGTGGCCAAATTCGCTGACTCAATATGCCTACCTTCTTGAGGACAAGACCCAGTGAGTGGCTGAGAACTTAACTTAGCAAGATGGAATTCGCTCATTCCCGCCTACTAGGGTAAGTAGAGGAATGTTCCCTTAAGTGGTGTCTCCGGGACTTGAACAAAGGGCTCGACCCTCTCATTGACCCGAGAGGGACTCTATTTGTTGGTAGGACCACAAACAAATTGTTCATTAGAGGAGCACTTGTACTTAAGGCACAAGATGTAACCCAGGGGTAAAACGATAATTTGTCGCAGCTGGTGTTACGAATATTCGTGAAGGATTGACTTGCTGTTATTGGTCAATATCCGTGGACACAAAAATATATCTGCAGTGAGAAGAGTGCAGCTGCGAGACTTTAGTGGAGTGTTCCCGCAGTTAACGAATGTTGATTGGGAGGTTAATGAGATTAACCGAGTGTGAATGTGATTCTTAGATCATTTGAATTTGAAAAGGTTCAAATTCATTAGGGAATAAACTTAATGTATATTGATACAATATAATATATAATTTTTGAACTATATATTATTAAATTTAATGTGGATATGATTCATATTAAATTTTGTGAGAGAATTAAATATTTGAAAGAGTTCAATATTGAACTCAAGTGTGAATGTGATTCTTGTTTGAAAACTATAGGTTAAAATTTAATGTGCACTTGATGTACATTAAAACTATAGGTTAAAGGGGTAATATGATTAACTAAGATTTAATCCAAATTAAATATATGATATTTAATTTGTATTATTTAAATATGATTTAAATTAATAATTAAATTTGATTTAATTATTATATTATTATTATTTTTTTAATAATAAAAAGGGAACGTGTCATCCAGACATGTTCCCTGCTACCCCTCCCCTTCTCATCGACAGTTTAACAGGGAGAAGGGGGTTGCACTCTCAATCGATCAATTTGATGCAATTGGAGAATTGCTGCAAAAATCTCTCTCTCTCAATCTCCATAACTCTCTTCTTCTTCCATTGTTGGATCCTTCCCACCAAGGAAGATCTAAGCACTCAGAGACATAAGAGGTTCTCCTGTTGGTAGTGTCTTTCCTGAAGAAAACAGAGAAGTTTCTTGGAAGTTTGTGTGTTGTTGTACTGTTTGGAGCAAGGAGTTACTGCAAGTTGAAACTACAAAGGTATTCCTTCTTTTCTCCTTTAGTTTAATTGTTAAACTTAATATGTTTGCATGTATGCTATTATCCATGTCTAATAGGATTAGAATTTTCATGCTTATTCTATTTTTTTGTTAATGTATCGGTTTTTGTTTTAAACAAAACAATCAAGGAATTTACGATCCCAAACACGTTTCCGCTGCTCAAGGAGATCAGATCTCCATCACTAGGTACATAAGATGTGTATGTATCCTGACCGAAAAATGGTAACTAAAGCCTATAGGAATAAGAGTTATTATGTCATTAGATTTTGGTCAAGAATGTCTTGATTCAAAGGAGGAGTGTTTTTTATTACCCTTCGGTGTCATACATTCTAAACCATTGAAGTATCAATGCAAATTATAAATGACCTAGGAATCATTTGATAATTAGCTAAAACATGATTGAATTAGAGTTATAGCAAGAAACTCATACAAGTTTGTTTGTAAATTTTCAGCAAAAATGTCTAGCTTTATTATTTCCTTATTGGGTGCGGAAAAGTTAACCGGAGAGAATATGATGACGGGAAAAACAAACTGAGCACTATATTGGTAGTGGATGATCTGAAATTTGTGCTAATTGAGGATTGTCCTCAAGTGCCAGGATCAAATGCGTCACGAGTTCGTGATGAATATGATCGATGGATCAAGGCCAATGATAAGGCCAAGGTCTACATGCTCGCAACTATGTCTGACATATTAGCCAAGAAGCATGAGGGCATGATAACCGCCAAGGAAATCATGGATTCTGTGCAGGGTATGTTTGGACAAGAGTCCACACAGGCCCGACACAATGCCCTAAAGTACATATTAATCTCGAGGATGCCAGAGGGTACATCTGTTTGGGATCATGTCCTGTATATGATGGTGCACTTTAACATCGCGGAGTCGAATGGTGTTTCCATCGATGAATCGAGCTAGGTTAGCTTCATTCTGAAAACCCTTCCAGATAGTTTCCTACAGTTTAGAAGTAATGCTGTTATGAACAAGCTTACTTTTAACCTTACCTCCTTTCTGAATGAACTGCAACCCTTTCAATCTTTGATGAAAATTCAGGGATCGAAAGGTGAGGCAAATGTTGCCAGTAGGAGTTATCACAGAGGTTCGACCTCTGGAAAAATGTCTTCATCTTCTTCGAACCTGAAAGGGAAAAAGAAAAACATGAACAAGGTTGGTATAGGGAAATGAGCTGACAAAGCTGCCGCCCAGAAGGGCTAGAAAGTCAAATAAGTTGCTGACAAAGGAAAGTGTTTCCACTACAACGAAGACGGGCATTGGAAACGGAACTGTCCGAAGTACATTGCAGAAAAGAAGAAGGAAGGTAAATATGATTTACTTTTCCTAGAAGCTTGTTTAGTGGATAATGATAAAACTGCTTGGATACTTGATTCAGACGCCACTAATCATGTTTGCTCTTCTTTTCAGGGAATTGATTCCTAGCAGCAGCTACAGAAAGGAGAGATAACGCTCCGGGTTGGAAATGGAGAAGTCGTCTCAGTTGTAGCAGTATGCACGATGAATGAAGCTTTACTTTGGCAAGAAATATATGTTGTTGGACAATATATTAGTGATACCAGGGTTTACTAGAAACCTTATTGCAATTTCTTGCCTTATAGAACAATGTATTTCTGTTTCTTTCTCAATGAATAAAGTGTTTATTTTAAAGAAAGGTATGAAAATATGTTCAACTTCATTAGAAAATGGGTTGTATGTTTTAAGGCCTAATTCAGTCAAAATTATTTTGAACAATGAATTATTTAAAACTCCAAACGCACAAACTATGAAACGTAAAATTTCTCCTAAAGAAAATGCTCATCTTTGGCATCTTAGATTGGGTCACATTAATCTCAATATGATTTAGAGATTGGTAAAGAATGGACTTCTAAATGAGTTAGAAGAAAATACTTTACCGGTATGTGAATCCTGCCTAGAAGGCAAAATGACTAAAAGACCTTTTAGTGGAAAAGGTTATAGAGCCAAAGAACCTCTTGAGTTTATTAATTCAGACCTTTATGGTCTGATGAGTGTTAAAGTCAGAGGAGGTTATGAATATTTCATCTACTTTGTAGATGATTATTCTAGATTTGGGCACATTTACCTAATACAACATAAGTCTGAAGCATTTGAAAAGTTCAAGGAATTCAAGACTGAGGTTGAAAATCAATTGGGTAAAAGAATGAAAACGCTTTAATCAGATCGAGGTGGAGAGTACATGGATTTAAAATTCCAGAACTATATGATAAAACATTGAATTACATCCCAACTCTTGGCTCCCGGTACACCACAACAAAACGGTGTATCGGAAAGGATAAATAGAACCTTGTTGGACATGGTTCGATCAATGATGAGTTATGCTCATCTCCCTAGTTCATTTTGAGGTTACGCATTAGAGACTACGATATACATTTTGAATAATGTGCCCTCAAAAAGTGTTTATGAAACACCTTTTGAACTCTGGAA
This sequence comes from Trichosanthes cucumerina, assembly GCA_036507285.1. Lineage (NCBI taxonomy): Eukaryota > Viridiplantae > Streptophyta > Magnoliopsida > Cucurbitales > Cucurbitaceae > Trichosanthes > Trichosanthes cucumerina. Next base: position 28,788,974 of record CM071843.1, on the reverse strand, counting down.
AGGACGTAAAGGCAATTTATGTCATTTCAGAATATGAGGCTGTCCAACACATGTGTAGTTCCTCTTAGGCTACCCAAAAGAAACAAGAGGTGGTTTATTCTATGATCCTAAGGAAGATAAGGTTTTTGTGTCGATAAATGCCATTTTCTTAGAGGAGAACCACATAAGGAACCACAAACCAAGAAGTAAAATTGTGTTGATGAGTTAGACAGAACAATAGCAAAGGTTGCTAATAAAACTAGTACGTCAACAAGAGTTGTTGATATTAGTTTGTCAAGTCAAGAGAGTCCATCTCAAGAGTTGAGTATGCCTCGACGTAGTGGGACGGTTATAACACAACCTGACTGTTACATGGGTTTATCTGAAACCCAAGTTGTTATACCAGATGACGACTGTGAGGATCCATCGACTTATAGTCAAGCGATGGTTGACAAAGACAAAGACAGATGGGTCATAGCCATGGACAAAAAAATTGAGTCTATGCACTTCAATTCTGTTGGGGATCTTGTAGATAAACCTGATAGGGTAAAACCTATAGGTTGTAAGTGGATCTACAAGAGAAAGCGTGGTGTAGTTGGGAAGGTGCAAACCTTTAAAGCTAGACTAGTAGCAAAGGGTTATACCCAGGTTGAAGGGGTTGACTATAAGGAAACCTTTTCACCTGTTGCTACAGTAAAGTCTATCCGTATCCTACTTGCCATTGCCGCATATTATGACTATGAGGTATGGCAAATTGATGTCAAGACAGCCTTTTTGAATGACAATCTTGAGGAAAACATCTACATGGACAAACCCAAAGGATTCAATAAACCAAGACAAGAGCAAAAGGTTTGCAGGCTTAAATGGTCAATTAATGGACTGAAACAAGCCTCTAAGTCCTGGAATATAAGATTTTATGGGGCAATCAAATCATATGATTTTGACCAGAATGATGATGAACCTTGTGTCTACAAGAAAATCATCAATACTTCTGTCGCATTCGTAGTTCTATATGTGGAATCCTACTCATTGGGAATGATGTAGGATATCTTACTGACATTAAGAATTGGCTAGCTATGCAATTCCAAATGAAAGATTTGGGTGAGGCGCAGTTTGTTCTAGGGATCCAGATTGTTTGGAGCCGCAAGAATAAAACACTAGCCCTATCGCAGACGTCTTACATCGACAAAGTGTTGTCAAGATTTAAGATGCAAGACTCAAAAAAGGGTCTATTGCCATTTAGATATGGAGTCTATTTGTCTAAGGAATAGTGTCCTAAGACACCTCAAGGAGTTGAAGATATCAGACGGATTCCCTATGCATCAGCTGTTGCGAGCCTGATGTACGCCAAGTTGTGTACAAGGCCTGACATCTGTTTTGCAGTTGGGATGTTCAGTAGGTATCAATCCAATCCAGGACTTGAACACTGGACAACGGTTAAAGCAATCTTTAAGTATGTACGGAGAACAAGGAACTACATGCTTGTGTATGGGGATAAGGATTTGATCTTTACAGGATACACGAATTCTGCCTTTCAGACTGATAAAGATTCTTGAAAATTTACATCAGGGTCAGTATTTACTCTAAACGGAGGAGTTGTAGTATGGCGAAGCGTCAAGGAAGGATGCATCGCTGATTCCACCATGGAGGTCGAATATGTAGCAGCTTGTGAAGCAGCTAAAGAGGTCGTTTAGTTAAGAAAATTTATGCTAAATTTGGAAGTTGTTCCAAATATGACTTTGCCCATCACGATGTATTGCGATAACAGTGGTGCAATGGCAAATTCGAGGGAACCCCGATGTCACAAGAGGGGAAAGCACATTGAGCGAAAATATCATCTCATCCTGGAGATCGTGCATAGAGGAGACGTGATTGTCATGAAGATAGCCTCAGAGCACAACATTGCTGACCCTTTTACAAAGGCTCTCACGGCTAAAGTATTTGAGAGTCACCTAGAAGGTATAGGTTTACAAGTCTTCCCCAACTAGGGCAAGTGGGAGTATTTTGACAAAGGGTTTGAATGCCCTAGTTTATTGTATTTACATTACTGTAATGTTTTAGTACTCCACAAGCATTAGGTCAAGTGGGAGATTGTTCGAATTCATGCCCTAAACTTGTGTAATTTTGATCAAATAAATAAAGGGTTATTTGTTTTGATTAAATTATAATGCTTGCTGTATAAATCTAATAAACTAAGGTCCAAGGTTATAATATATCTTGAACATCAGTGTAGTGGACACTATTTGGATTGTGTTCAAGAATATAACCTAAATGGTCTATGGTATAAGAATAAGGATGGAAACCTTATTCTGGTAAGACCATGGATGCAACCCACTTTGTAATTAGTACAAATGAGGTAATCCAACTCATTCATGTGGTTGACATACGAGTGGGGACATCCTGTATGAAGAGTTCATACAAGACCGGACTACAAATTATTAGTCTAACCAGTGTAACACCGTTAACAGGATACGACTGATAGTTTATAGATGGTCATTAGTGACTCGACCTGAATCTTAAGCAAGTTAAGAAATCTTGCTTATTGCGGTTTGTCCTTAGACTAGTATGGGTGAGAGTGGCATGTAACCGACTCAATAAGCCTACCTTCTCAGGGACAGAATCTCGTAGGTAGCTGGGGACTTAACTGTGCAAGATGGAATTCACTCATACCTACACTAAGGAATTAGATAGGTTGTTCCCTTCAGAACTGACTACAGGTCTTAAACAACGGGGCCATACACTCTATGAGGGTATGAGTCTATGGTAGGACCTTAGACTTGTTGTTCATCAGAGGATCAGTGGTGCTTAAGGAACAAAGAGGTAATCACAAGGGTAAAACGATAATTTGACCAAACCGTGATTATGAACAACCTGTGAAGGGTCGACTCATGGGTAATTATTATATCAGTGGACACAATATAATCTATAGTACGGAGAGTGCAACTACAAGTCTATAGTGGAGTGACTTGTAGTTAATGAATATTGATTAACTGGATCAAAGAGTTTGATCAGTTATTCTCACATCATTGGAGCTCATGAACTGTAGGTCCATTAGGTCCCTCCGTTGGCTCAACATGGTTATATTGAGGATATAAAGTTAGGAATGAAATTGAAGTGTTCAATTTCATATATGAGATGTCATATCAGTTATATCAGTTATATGTGATATAATTGATATAATATATAGTTTTATTGTGAATTAGATTCACATATTAACTATATACTAAAGAGTGAATGAAAGAGGGATAAGATGGTAATTTTCATCTCTATCCCCTTATATATAGTTGCATGAGATGCAACTAGGTGAAAAAAAAACCTAAGCTTTTGCAAACCCCATTTTTTTGTGTTGTTTCATAGGTTCCAAATCACAATCTCTCACTCACAAACATCTTATCTCACCTAAAGGGAACCCACATTCCTCACTCACCTAGAGAACAACAGAGAAGATCAAGTGGTCGTGTCTTCATTCGTTCGTGTTCCAGTTGCTAAGATCGTGATCGTGGGAGAAAGGAGCACTTGAAGAAAGGTTCTTCAAAGGTATTATTTTTGTTGTCCATATTGTTAATTTATGCATAATCTAGATTAATATATTTTTGAATGTCATCTAAGTAACGAAATTGAGAACACGCGATTCACAATCGCTTCCCCTACGGGATTCGATTCCTTTCACATTTAACAGCCTTGGATGTTTAGTTTATTGGATTTAGGGTTTAAACAAAGGCAATATCGTAAATAACGAACAATAACTCTTTATTGAAATAATAACAATTTATTACAATAATTAGAACATAATTACAAACTACGAGTTTTATGGCACAAACCCCAACACTTTTCTACTAAAAGGAAGTTTTGTCATTTTACCTTCAAAGCATGACTCACAAACCGGTAAAGAGTTTTGTTTCAACTCGCTTAGAAGTCCACTATTCACTAGTCTCTCAATCCTACAGTGGCGCCTGAATCCAATTTCCAGACAAAGTCATTACTCTGCACTAAACAGGTTTCTGTAACAAGTAAATCACATTTACCTTCCTTTTTGTTTTCAACAAGGAACTTGGGACAACTCCTTTTCAGGTGATCGTCCTCGTTGTAGTAGAAACACTTTCTTGCAACTTCCTTGATCTCTTTGCCCTTTTCGGCGGCAACGCAGTCAACCTTAACCTCCTTCAACTTCTTCTTCTTCTCTTTCGGGCCTGAAGAACCTACAAAGTTTGTTCTAGAGGTCAAACCCCTGTGAAAAGATCTGAAGGCAACACTTGCCTCAGCTTCCTGTTCCTTGACTTGTATCAAGGACTGGAAGGTTTGTAATTCGTTGAGTAGGATTTATGTGTTGAGCACCTGAGGACACTCCTCACTGAGCGCGAACTTTAGGTCGTCAGTTACCAAAATCGTGTCAATAATGTTTTTCCATGTTTGAAAATTATTGTTGACTAACTTATCGGAAGCTAACAGGGCTATAAAAGCGTTTGACATCTAGTTTGCTGAATAAAAATGAAAACTTTGTATTAGTCTCGCAAAACTTTAAAAATCCAATCAGGTTTTTGCAAATTCTAATTCTATGATCCCTAGGTCATTTAAAAATTGTAATGATACCCCAAAGGTTTAGAATTACCTCCACCGTAGGGTAGACAAAGCCACTCCTCCTCTGGGACGAGACTTTCTCGACCAGACCCTAATACCAGAATAAATCTTATTCCATTAGGCATCCAGTTATCACTTTTCGATCTGAATCCAATAACCTTAATGAATCTCGTGAGTGTCACCATCTATCTTTAAATTTGCATAGTATCCGTCCAAACAATAGCCGCCGTAGGGAGGACTACGAAAGAAAACAAATAAGGAAATCGTATCCCTTTCAGTAATTCACGGTGTTCCGACTCCTATGATCAAGGCCCTCCGTAGGGATTGTCTGGTCCAGGCCAAACTAGTAGGCGGATCATAGGCGTCTCACGGTGTGAATCAAAAAAAGAGACCATGGGTCCCGTTTTCACAAGTCCCACTCCCACACACTATAAGTACACTCTCCATTCACATTGAATTTTGACCCATACAAATACCACCTGTAGGGGACACTCCCATTTGCGCCAGGAGGTCGAGTATGGATCTCACAGTGTGAACTATACGGAGATTTATGGATGGAAAATTAAATGTATCTCATACACTTTATTTCCTCCCACTCAGCACATTAAAATAATTGGGATTGACCTTGATAAACCGACTATTATTGACCTAAGTCTACCAATATAACACTTATATTGGATTAGCCTAAGTCTATAATCACATTATTAACTTAGGTTTATGTGAGTAATTTAATTAACACTCAATTAACGACACTCATGAGAATATAACCTATGAATCTCCGAACCAAATTCACTCACAGGTCGGTTCCCAGGTAGGGGTGTTGCACATAGGGTCAGCTTAAATACCCCAACCTTAGACAGAACCTTCCTTAGACAAAGTTATTAATTAGTCACCATTCATAATTCATTTTGATTTCCTAATTCTAATCTTATTATAACTAGAAAACCTAAGTCTAATTATTCAAGTTCTAAATCATTTAAAACAAATAATTAACTTAGGTTACATGCATTTCTATATTATAATGCTTGATCATTTATCACATGAATAATTAAACTATATAATATACATACACCACATGTATCAATGCATGTCAATGCTTTTAATCTAAGAAATATAACTCTTGTATTGATTCAATTAAAACACATGCTTTGTATTCTAACTTTTATAATATAAACCTATCATGCATACTATATATCATAACTCTTATAATGTAAAAATGGTGCATGAAATGTTTAACCTAAGGAGTGATTTGAATCTATATGACATACATTATGCACATAGAATATATAAATCATACAACAATTGCATAATTTAATTAAACAACAATATTGGACCGGTTTTAGCACCCTAGGTACTTTAATTAAATTAATTAACATTAATATAACAATTATATTAATATTAATTAATAAAATTAATTAAAAAACTCATTTAACAAAATAAATATTAAATAAAACAATTAAAAACAGATTAAATCGTCCAAAAACACCCCCATTTTCCACTATCGGGCGAAAACCTCCCTGAAACTGCCCACTACGCGATAGTGTTGCAATGTTTGCCTGTGCTGCCCAACGCCTTGGCAGCGTCTGTAACACCCACAACGTTGCAACGCCACGCCTAGCGTCCGCAACGTTGTACCTGCAGCGCGCCTTGTTCCGCACGGACGACGTTGAGACACCGAAGAACAACATCTCAATGCCATCGACTATCCAGCAACACAGCTTGCTGGAAATCATAATTTTTTGCCCATTTTCGCTCCGTTTTCTTTACAACAACTCTTGCCACAAACGACACGGACTTATAGACTCGATTTACATAAAATGTGCCCAAAACATCGAGACCTTACATTGATCTCATGAACGAAAATGTAATTCTAATTTTAAAGTGCCAAACACAGAAACATCCAATATGCAAAACCGAAATGTCATGTCATGAAATTAAGGCAAACCCACCTAATTTTAAGAAATTCAGAATGCACAACGAATTAGCCAACGATTGGTTCCGATACCAATTGAAGGGATTGGAAACTCCGCAACCTAAAACGACTTGAAACGTAATGATTTTCGTTGTGCAACTGATTTCTTAAAATTGAATTTAACTCTTAAATCCTAGGCTAAACATCCATAATATTTAGAAGAAAATAGTAGGTAATAGTACTAACCTGTTGAAGAACTCTTCTTCAAAGTTTTTCCCTTCTCGATCTCGATCCTTCTCGAACCAACGATCTCTACGATCTCCTTTCCTCGCACCGAACAACACGGACACCTCCGAAAGGACTTCTCGGAAGGTTGAGGAAGAGTGTGTGGGACTCACTTTGGTTTTGGGTATGGAGAAGAGGTAGAGAGAGTTAAGAGAGTTTGAGAGAATTTGGAGATCTCTTCGAACATGAAATTCCAAAAAATGAGATCAACCCATACCAAAAGCTTCTCACCAAGCCTTTAAATAATGGTGAGATGTGGGGTTGAAATATCCACTAAATCACCATTTTACCAGTGAAGGGAACGAAACTCCCGCAGCGAAAATGACTTTGAATCGTCGTGGTGTTCATTGTGAAAAACGTTTCTTAAAATCGATTTCATCACATAAATCCTAGGCTAAACATGCTTTGTAAAGAAGGAAAATAGAAAGTTAAAAGTAACACTTGTTGAAGAACTCTTCTTCGTGAATTCCTTCTCTGATCACAAACTCTTCGTGCCTTTCAATCTCTACAATCAGGATCTCTCGAACCGAATAGTGACACCTTCGAAAGATCTTCTCGGCGGTTCTCGGTCGGTAGAGGGAGAGTGGTGGAACTCCCTTTGGCTTTGCGTAGAGAGAAAAATTTAGAGAGATTGAGAGAAGAGAGTGCTCCTTTTTGGTGAGATTCCAAAAGATGGCCAATTGAACTTACAAAGCCTTCTCACAAAGGCCTTTTATAATGGTGATATGTGGAGTTGAAATCTCCACTTAATTACCATTTTACCACAACATTAGGTTATGCAAATCATATTTGCATAACACATATAATAAGATATCTCATACCTTATTATAAAAATCACATTTGTATAACTGTGGATTTAAAATTGAATCACATTGAATTTAATTTCTCTCAATCCAATTTCTCTAAATTAGCAGTAATTAATCAATTAGGCTAACCTATAGTTTATTATGAATCTCGTTCACATTAAACTATATATTATATCAATCATATCTCATATGAATGAGACGAATACCCTTTTAATGAATTTGAACACTTCAAATCCACACCAAACTGTAAACCCTCAATTTATCCAGTTTGAGCCAACCGAGGGACCTAATGCACCTACAGATGACGAGCTCCAATGATCCGAGATTAACCTATCAAACTCTTTGACCTGTCTATTCAACATTCATTAGCTACAGTAACACTCCACTAAAGCTCGTAGCTGCACTCCCATCACTATAGGACAAGTTGTGTCCATTTATATAACTAATGCCCGTTAGTCGACCCTTCACAAGTTGTTCGTAAACACTGCTGGGTCATAATTTTACCCCTGTGTCTACCTCTTGCTCCTTAAGTCCCACTGTTTCTCTAATGAACAACAACGTTGTACGGTCCAACCATAAACAGCATCCCTCTCGGGCCAGTGAGAGGGTGGGTGCCCGTTGTCCAAGCCTTGGAGACAACACTTAAGGGAACAACCCCTTTAGTTTCCCTAAGTCGAGAAGAAGTAAATTCCATCTCGCGTAGTCAAGTTCCAAGCTCCCACGTGATCCTGTCCCTGAGAAGATAGCCATATTAGGCGAGTAGGTGTGACCACCCTCACCGTACTAGTCAAAGGACAAACCCCCCGCAGATAGGAGTCCGTAAAAAGCTCAGGATTAAGATCAGGTCACTATTGGTCATCTACGAAGTTATTAGTCCTAACGGTGTTACATCAAAAGGTCTAATAATTCACAGTCTGGTCTTGTACAATCTCAGTGCACATGATGCCCCCATTCGTATGTCAACCATATGAACGAGTTGGATCACCTCATTTGTATCTAATACAAAGCAGGCCGCATCCACAGCGTATCAAGGATTAGGTCTCCAACCGTATCTGTATACATTAGACCGTTCGGGTCAAAAACTCGTACATGATCCTCTCCGTGTGTCCACTACACACCGTTCAAGTTCTAATTCTATCATAATTCAATGACCCTGGAGCATACTTTACTGGATAATGTTTGAAAATAGGCGAGATACAAAGTGATGAAAAAATAACTCTTATTTATTTCAATAAGGAATATTACAAACATGTACGAGATTAGAACATACATCCCAATAAACTCCATCCTAGACTAAGCTAGTGGAGTACAAAATACATTTCTCAAAAGTACAATAAAATATAATGAACTACGACATTGAATTGATGGGGAACCGATCCCTTTGAGCAGTGGAAATGTGTTTGAGATCATAATTGCTTGATTGTTTTCGTTGAAATGCAAAAACCCATTCATTGACAAAAAAGAATAAACATGGAATTTCTAATCTAATTAGGCATGGATAATTGCATACAAACATACTTATGTCTAACAATTAAACTAAGGGGAGAAAAGATAATTACCTTTGTAGTTTCGCAGAACAACAACTCCTTACTCCTAGAGAAACCAACAATGCAGCAACACAGGAACTCTTCTGTATTTTCAAGCAGGGCACCACCAACAGAGAAAACCTTCTATATCTCTGAGTCCTTAGATCTCCCTAGGTGGGTACGGTTCCAACAGTTGGAAGAATTGAGAATGAGAGTGTGAGAAAGAGAGAGAATTCAATCGAATTACCCAATTGATCGATCACTGCCTATCTCACCAGGAGAAGGCCTTCACTGGGTAACTCCCCACTCCCTATCGAGGGGGAGTTGGGGAGTAGTGGGAACGTGTCCTCCTGACACATTTCTAATTAATATTATATTAATTAATCAAAGTATTTATTAACTACATTAAATCAAATCACATTTAATTCAATTATAAAATTAATAAAATTGATTAAATAATATTTAATCATTTTACCCTTTAACCTATAAATGTACATCTCATGCACATTAGGATTTAACCTATAGTTTAGAAATATGAATCATATTCACATTTGAATTTAATATTTGAACTCTTCAAATATTTAATTCTCTCATGTAAATAAATATGAATCATATTCACATTAAATTTATAATATCTAGTTCCAAAACTATATACTATATCGTATCAATATACATTAAGTTTATTCCCTTATAAATTTGAACATTTCAAATTCAAATGATCTAAGAACCCTTTACGAGCTAGAAGGTCGACCTAATGGACCTGCAGATCAGAAGCTCCAACGATACGAGATCACTCGGTTAATCTCATTAACCTCCCAATCAACATTCGTTAACAGCGGGAACACTCCACTAAAGTTCCACAGCTGCACTCTTCTCACTGTATATATATTTTTGTGTCCATTGATATTGACCAATAACAGCAAGTCAATCCTTCACGAATATTCGTAACACCAGCTCGGTCAAATTACCGTTTTACCCCTAGGTTACATCTTGTACCTTAAGTACCAGTGCCCCCGTAATGAACAATTTGTTTGTTGTCCTACCAACAAAAAGAGTCCCTATCGGGCCAATGAGAGGGTCGGGTCCTTTGTTCAAGTCCCGGAGACACCACATAAGGGAACATTCCTCTACTTACCCTAGTAGGCGGGAAGGAGTGAATTCCATCTTGCTAAGTTAAGTTCCCAGCCACTCACTCGGCTTGCCCCCAAGAAGGTAGGCATATTGAGTCGACGAATCTGGCCACTCTCACCCATGCTAGTCAAAGGACAATCCCTTGTGAAAAGGAGTTCGTAACCTGCTCAGGATTGAGATCAAGTTGCCTAGATCATCCTAGTGAAATTGAAACCTAACTAGTCAACGGAATTACAGCTAGAGATTGCTATTTCGTGGTCTAGTCTTATGTAATCTCATTACATAGGATATCCCCACTCACATGTCATCTACACGAACATGTTAGGATCACAGTGTTTGTATCAAATACAAAGTGGGCCACATCCATAGTTTTACTAGGGTAAGGTACCCAAACTTTATCCCCTAACTATAGGCCCTTTAGGCTGTATCTCGAACCGAGATCCTTTATATGTACTCTACATTCAGTTAAAGATTCATTTAACAGCCTTGGATGTTCAGTTTATTGCATTTAGGGTTTAAAACAAAGGCAATGTCATAGATAAGGAAGAATAACACTTTATTGAAGTAATATTGATTTATTAAAAATAATTAGAACAAAAATACAAACTACGAGTTTTAGGGCACAAACTCCAACAAACTCTCACTTGAACTAAAACTCTAGTGGGGTACATCATAATCTAAAACAGTGGTTACAAGAGATAGAAATACAATAAACTAGGGCATCCATATACCCCATTACATATCTCCCACTTGCCTAAGGTTAGCCTAAGTACATGTCTCGTAGGCCTAGACTCTCCAGATGACCCTCGAACACTTTAGCCGTGAGAGTCTTTGTAAATAGATCAGCAATATTGTGCTCCAAAGCGATCTTCGTGACTGTCACATCTCCTCGTTGCACTATTTCTCGTATCAGGCGATACTTCCTCTCGATGTGTTTGCCTCGCTTATGGCTGCGAGGTTCCTTCAAATTGGCTACCGCACCACTATTGTCACTGTATAAGGTGATGGGAAATTCATTATTTGGGACGACTTCCAAATCAGTAAGGAATTTCCTCAGCCAAACAGCCTCCTTAGTTGCTTCACAACCAGCGACATACTCAGCCTCCATCGTGGAGTCAGCGATGCATACTTGCTTGATGCTTCGCCATACTATATCTCTCCCGTTAAGGGTGAAAACTGATGCCGATGTGGATTTCAGAGAATCCTTATCGGTCTGAAAATCAGAATCAGTGTATCCACTAAAGATTAAATCCTTAGTCCCATACACAAGTGTATAGTCCCTCGTTCTCCTAAGATATTAGAGAATATTTTTAACTGTTGTCTAGTGGTCTAACCCTGGATTGGACTGGTACCTACTGACTATTCCCACTACATAATAAATGTCTGGCCTCGTGCACAACATAACATACATTAAGCTAGTTATTGCAGAGGCATAGGGAATGTGTCTCATATCCTCAACTTCTTGAGGTGTCTTAGGACACTGTTCCTTAGACAAATGAACTCCTTGCCTGAAGGGCAACAAGCCCCTCTTGGAATTCTGCATCGAATATCGAGATAACATTTTGTCGATATAAGATGCTTGAGACAGTGTTAGCATTCTGTTCTTGCGATTCTTGAAGATCTGAATCCCAAGAACATATTGCGCCTCTCCCAAATCCTTCATTTGGAATTGGGTCGTCAGCTAATTCTTTATGTCAGTAAGGTATCTACATCATTCCCAATGAGTAGTATATCATCCACATAAAGTACTAATAAAGCTACTTTGTCGTTGATGATCCTCTTGTAAACACAAGGCTCATCAACGTTTTGGTCAAAGCCATAAGACTTGATCGTAGTATCAAATCTTATATTCCAAGTCTGGATGCTTGTTTCAACCCATAAATGGATCGATTGAGCTTGCAAACTTTTTGCACTTGACCTTGGGTTATGAACCCTTCGGGCTGAGACATATAGATGCTCTCGTCAAGATTACCATTCAAAAAGGCAGTCTTGACGTCCACTTTCCAAATTTCATAATCATAAAACGCGACAATGGACAAGAGTATCCTTATAGACTTCAGCATAGCAACAGGGGAAAAAGTTTCTTCATAATCAACTCCTTCCCTTTGGGTAAAACCCTTTGCTACAAGTCTAGCCATAAAGGTCTGTACCTTTCCGGCTGCATCTCTCTTTCTCTTATAGATTCATTTACACGCTATGGGTCTAACCCCTTCAGGTTGGTCTACAAGTTCTCATACTGAATTGAAGTCCATTTACTCCATTTCAAGGTCCATGGCTTTGATCCATTGGTCCTTGTTTACGTCGTTCATTGCCTGTTTATAAGACAATGGATCTTCTACGTCGTCATCAGGTATGACGAATTGAGTTTCAGCTAAACCCAAGTAACGGTAAGGTTGGGAAATAACCCTCCCACAGCGTCGAGACATTCCCCACAATTGAGAAGGGAGAGACTGACTTGAGGTGTTGGCTCCTCCATCAACTCGTGATGAAGGTCCAACTTGATAAACAACTCTTGTTGGTTTATCGGTAGCTTCATCTAGCACCAATTTACTACGCGGTTTATGGTTTCTCATATGATATTCCTCCAAGAAAGTGGTGTTTGTCGATACAATCACCTTGTTTTCTTGTGGGTCGTAGAAAAGACCACCTCTCGTTTCTTTGGGATAATCAACAAATTGGCACAATCTTGAACGAGGTTCTAGTTTCTTTGGGTTTGTCACTAGCACATGTGTCGGACAACCCTAAATCCTGAAGTGTTGTAAACTAGGTTTATGCCCCTTCCACAACTCAAAAGGTGTTTCTGAAACACTCTTTGATGGAACAGAGTTCAAGATTTGAACTGCAGTCTCTACTACGTATCCCTAAAACGAGGCAAGCAACTGAGCATCGCTCATCATAGAACGAACCATATCTAATAAGATTCTATTTCTCCTTTCTGACACACCATTTTGTTGTGGTGTATTAGGTGCTAAGAGTTGAGATTTAATTTCATGTTCTATCAAATAGTCTTGGAATCTCAAATCCATATACTCTCCACCTCGATAGGATCGAAGTGTTTTAATTGTTGTCCCTAATACATTCTCTACTTCAACCTTATACTCTTTGAACTTTTCAAGAGCCTCAGACTTGTGATGCATTAAATATAGATAACCATACCTCGAATAATCATCTATGAAAGAGATGAAATATTCGTACCCTCCTCGAGCTTTAACATTCACCTGACCACAAAGATCTGAATGTATATGTTCTAAGAGCTCTATGGCTCTATAACCTTTTCCAGTAAAAGGTCGTTTAGTCATTTTACCTTCCAAGCAAGATTCGCAAGGAGGTAAAAAATCATCTTCTAACTTACTTAGAAGTTCTTTCTTAGAGAGTCTGTCAATCCGTTTGAGATTAATATGACCAAGTCTAAGATGCCATAGATAGGTATTATTATTTGGAGAATGTTTTTGCCTTTTACTTTGAGTATTAGCATTTTTAAACATCTCATGATTTAAAATTGCTTTAGTTTGATTCGGTTTAAGTACATACAAGTCGTTTTTCAATTTAGCAGAACAAATATTGACACCTTCTTTTAAAATGAACGCTTCATTCAAAGAAAAGGAAATACAATAACCAAGTTCTATTAAACAAGAGATAAAAATTAAGTTCCTCTTAATTCTAGGAACTATATACATATTTTTTTAATAAAATAAATCTATCTCCGAAAAACAGCTTGGCATGTCCCACTGCACGAGCTGAGACGACGTCTCCCATTCTGACCGTGAGCGTCATCTCACCCTCTTCGAGCACCTTGAAGGAACTAGTTTCCTGAAACGAAGAGAAAACATGATTAGTGACTCTTGAATCAAGTATCCAGGTAAAATCATCATTTTCCACTAAACAAGTTTCAAGAATAAGCAAATCTAATTTACCTTTCTTCTCTTTGAGCTCAACAAGGTATTTCGGGCAGTTTTGCTTCCAGTGCCCATCCACGTTGCAGTGGAAACATTTTCGTTTGTCTGCAACTATGGCCTTTCCCTTTCCTTTATCAACAACATGTGTCTTCCCTTTCCCTTCTATCTTCTTCTTTTGGGTCATCTTAAGCCCAGAAGTTGAACCACAAGACTTAGTCCCAGAGGATGAACCCTTCTGGAACCTTCTGGAATGGGCAAACAGATTTTTCTGTCCATCAGCCTGTCCCTTATTCTTCATAAGAGACTGGAAAGTTTGTAGTTCATTGAGGAGAGTAGTCAGGTTATACTCTATCTTGTTCATGACCGCATTGCAGCGAAATTGCAAGAAACTCTTCGGAAGAGATTCCAGGATGAACGAGACCTGACTTTGCTCGTCAATGACCACTTCGTTCATCTCAGCCACGTTGAAGTGGACCATCAGATCAAGAGCGTGTTTTGCAACCGATGACCCCTCCTTCATACAGGAGTTATAAACGTATTTGAGGGATTCGTGTCGAAGCTATCCAGGCGGTTGTCCAACATATCCTGCAACGAACTCATGATCTCGCGAGCTGAGACCATGCCCTCGTGCTTTTTGGCTAGAACTACAGAAACACTGGCTAAAATGTAGACCTTGGCCTTATCATTAGCCTTGATCCAACGGTCATACGCCTCCGTAAAAGATTGAGGAGTGTTTCGAGCAAGGACCTGAGTACATTCCTCAGTCAGTACAAACCGTAGGTCGTCAACAACAAGAATCGTATTCAAGTTTGACTTCCACGTGGTAAAGTTCTCACCAGTTAAACGATCGCTTTTAAGTAAGACTATTATTGAGGACGACATGCTGAAAATCACAAATAGTTCTAATTAGTTATGCCTTTTAACCTATTATAAAACCAATCTTATTTAGCAAAATCATCAAAGAACCCTAGTGTTTAAACTAAACCCAATGTTTAAATTAGACCTTTAATTTTGCAACGATACTTCAAGGGTTTAGAACAAAAGCCTCCGTCGGGCGGTCAATCATTCGTCCCCTTAATTGAGACTTTCTCAGCCAATTCTCACTACCAGAACATCTCATGTCCCAATGGTCCTTAGCTATCGTTTGTTTGGTCAAGGACTTGTTAACTAGCTTAACTCATCCCGTAAATGTGACCCTACAATTTTTAGATCCAATAGGTCGAGCCAACAGACTACTATTAAGAAAGACAATTGTTTGCAAATTACCTAAGAGACCCTATCCATTTATGGAGTTCGCGGTGTTCTGATCCCTATAGTCAGGCCCTCCGTAGGGTTTGGCTGTTCCAAGACAACCTAGCAGGCGAACTATAGAAATCTCACGGTGCGACCTAATGGAGGAGACCGTAGGATACGTTGACACACGTCCTGCTCCCATTTACTATGGATACTTCCCTCATTCACCTTGGTATTGAACCATGCAAACACATACCGTAGGCGGGCGCCCTATTGACGCCACTTAACCAAGCATGGAACTCACGGTGTGAACTCTTGAGGACGTGAGAGCAAACTGGATGCGAACATCTCGTTTTCTCACACTGAAGCTCCTAAGATTAGGGTATAGGTTTAACTTAGTCGGATTATGGCTAAAAGAATCTAAGTCTATGCCTATTATAACTATTATAACTAGGTCTATTAACCTTATGTCTAGGTGAATAAACATTTTAATTACCTAGATATAAAATAGAACTAAGGTTAATTAACCTCAAGATCTGGATCAGTTCCCAGGTAGGAGGTGTTCCGTTAACCGTCAGCTTAAGTACCCTTAGCCTTAGACAGAACTTCACCAGTAGAGTTCCATTATAACCAGTTCCTAATGTTCTACTATATTTTAAACTATTTAAAATACTATGTAAGACTAATTTCTAATCCTATTAGAAATTAAAACTTAGGTCTAAATTAATTTAAAACAATTTAAAACTAATTTAAATATTAACCAAAGTTTCTATGTTTGCATGCATTTCTTTATTATAGGTTATGGTTTCTAAAAACCCTTTAATTTTTATAAATTCAATAATTAACCTATGATAAAGAAACTATATTATAAAACCATTGTTGGAATTATAAATAAAATAAATATTCAAGTAATTGAATAAATAAATTACTTAAAATAAAATAACATTTATTTTAAACTAAGTAATTTCATGCTCCATGAAATTTATTTTCCATATAATCTAATCAGAACAATTATAATTAATTGCTCATGAAAAATAAATTAATCATGCGTATTACCATATTCATATAACATTTATACAAATAAAAGAATGCATGAACATGCTTATCCTGAGGTGGGAAAAATCTAAATGACATTCATAAACACATATAGCTGTAAAATCGAAACAATTTGGCCCCTAAAGTGCAAAATAATAAAATTAAATTAATTTTATTACATAAAACTGGTCCAAAACGCCTTGAACGTGATTTGAACCGCTCGAATCGGACAGAAAATAACTGAACCGCCTGAACCGGTCTGCAGCTGCTGGAAAGTCATCACGGCATTGCAACGCTGATGCAAGCGTTCCAACGCCCGCTTTGTCCGCGCGCGTGCCTTCTATTGGGGTGGCGTTGCAATGATGAGAAGCAGCGTTGCAATGCCGCTGACCCCTGGAGCTCCCGCGTCAATAGGGAGTCCGGCGTTGCAACGTCATTCCTCAGGGTTGCAACGCTGCTGGCTGCAAGCGTTAACGTTAGCGATCTTTGCTTTCTGAGTGGTCTTTCTTCTTCGAACACAACAGCACCAAACAACAAATTCTCCTTCGATTCTCAACCGAATTGCATTAAACTTGTCCCAAACGACTCTTAACTCGAATACAGACTCGATAATGCACTTTATGCCCAAAAACACAGGGGCCTTTACATACAAATTGATCAAATCAAAAGTAAACTAAGGCCAAAATATTCCTAAACAAGTTTTACAGCAAACCAAATGCAAATTTCCACTAAATCAATGCAATCTTTCTTCAAACAAAACAAAACAAGCATTGCTCTGATACCAAATGATGGGGATCCGATCCCCTTGAGCAACGAAAATGTGTTTGGGATTGTAATTACTTGATTGTTTTGGTTGAAATGAAAAAACCCATACATTGACAAAACAAAACAAACATGAAATTTCTAATCTAATTAGGCATGGATAATTGCATACAAACATACTTAAGTCTAACAATGAAACTAAAGGGAGAAAAGGTAATTACATTTGTAGTTTCGCAGAACAACAACAACTTGCTCCTAGAGAAATCAACAATGCAGCAACACAGGAACTCCTCTGTATTATCAAGGACACCACCAATAGAGAATGAGAGTGTGAGAGAGAGAGAGAATTCTTCTTTACAGAGAATTCAATCGAATGATCCAATTGAGTAACTCTCCACTCCCTATCTCAACAGGAGAAGGCCTTCACTGGGTAACTCTCCACTCCCTATCGAGGGGGAGTTGGGAAGTAGTGAGAACATGTCCTGCTGACACGTTCCCAATTAATAAAAGTATTAATTAATTACATTAAATCAAATCACATTTAATTCAATTATGATATTAATTAAATTGATTAAATCATATTTAATCATTTTACCCTTTAACCTATAGTTTAATGTACATCTCATGCACATTAAGATTTAACCTATAGTTTACAAATATGAATCATATTCACATTTGAATTTAATATTTGAACTCTTTCAAATATTTAATTCTCTCATGTAATTTAATATGAATCATATTCACATTAAATTTATAATTTATTGTTCCAAAACTATATATTATATCGTATCAATATACATTAAGTTTATTCCCTTATTAATTTGAACATTTTAAATTCAAATGATCTAAGAACCCTTTACGAGCTAGAAGGTGGACCTAAATGGACATACAGATAAGAAGCTCCAACGATACGAGATCACTCGGTTAATCTCATTAACCTCCCAATCAACATTCGTTAACGACCGGAACACCCCACTAAAGCCCCACAACTGCACTCTTCTCACTGCAGATATATTTCTGTGTCCACGGATATGGACCAATAACAGCAAGTCAATCGTTCACGAATGTTCGTAACACCAGCTGGGTCAAATTACCGTTTTACCCCTGGGTTACATCTTGTACCTTAAGTACAAGTGCTCCTCTAATGAACAATTTGTTTGTGGTCCTACCAACAAACAGAGTCCCTCTCGGGCCAATGAGAGGGTCGGGCCCTTTGTTCATGTCCTAGAGACACCACTTAAGGGAACATTCCTCTACTTACCCTAGTAGGCGAGAAGGAGTGAATTTCATGTTGCTAAGTTAAGTTCCTAGCCGCTCACTCGGTCTTGTCCCCAAGAATGTAGGCATATTGAGTTGATGAATCTGGCCACTCTCACCCATACTAGTCAAAGGACAATCCCTCGCGAACAAGATTGAGATCAAGTTGCCTAGGTCATCCTACTGAAATAGATACCTAACTAGTCAACGGAGTTACAGCTAGAGGTTGCTATTTCGTGGTTCGGTCTTATGTAATCTCACTACATAGGATATCCCCACTCACATGTTATCTACACGAACACGTTAGGATCACAGTGTTTGTATCAAATACAAAGTGGGCCACATCCATAGTTTTACCAGGGTAAGGCACCCAAACCTTATCCCATATCTATAGACCCTTTAGGTTGCATCTCAAACCGAGATCCTTTGTATGCACACTACATTCAGTTAAAGATTCATTTAACAGCCTTGGATGTTCAGTGTTGCGTGATATTTATATGATATTGCAATACCGCAGTGTACGGGTCAAGTTTTAGTATAGTGATTTATGAGTCCAAGTATCGTCCTCGGGAATGGATTTCTAGATTAATTAATTACTAAGGTACTAATTCTCAATTTTAGCTAAAGAAACATAACATGGATAGTTGGTTGAAGTAAATAAAAACAAACAAACAAACATGTGGAGACACGAATTGATAGATTTTAAGGAAGTGATTATACAAGTTAATGATCTAACTAACACATGCATTGAACCAATGAGTTGAATTTATAAACAAGAAGCAAATTACTCAAGAAAGTCTCTCGATCTCTCAAGAGCCTCGCACATACAATAAATCTTATAGTCTCCATATAAAATCTAAGCATGCACGACATTAAGCAACTTCTTTATGTGTTTCCCTAAGAATTTTAGGTCATTCTCATGCCAGATTTCTCAAGGTTTTGACAACTTTGATCTAATTTAAGCTTTATCTCTCGAGTCCACTTAAATCAACAAATTAGGAAGTAACGAACAAATTGCCAAAAATAAAGACAAAACATGCTTCAATACATAGTAATAAAGTCATAGCAAGCAAATCAAATCCTAACTACGATGTTTAGTTACTCTAAATCACATGAAAATCATACTAAACAAGTAGAAAACGTCTTAGAACGCTATTACAAATTGAAAGAAAAGGAAATTAAACTTAGGTGTCGATGCCGGTCCTTCGTCTCCGAGCTCCCGTCGTCGATCTCGAACCTCCACGAATGCTTTGGCTCCCAAAAATGCTATTTTATCTCTTCTTACAAAGTGTATTTCGAAATTAGGGCTAAAAACTACCAAATTCGGCTCCCCCTTTGCAAGAATCATAAGGTTGTATTTATAGGCATCAATGGGGCAGCGTTGCAACGCTGTACCCTAAACGCGTGGTAAATATGGAAACTATCGACAACGTTGCAACGCCACGGACAGCGTTGCAACGCTGCTACCTTAACGCGCGCGTCCCTATCGATCTGGCGTTGTGACGTTGTAAGGCAGCGTTGCAACGCTATCGACAGTGATCTTCAAAGCTGTTTGGCTGCACGTTCGGCGTTGCAACGCTCTATATGGCGTTGCAACGCCATCACCTTGGGTCTTCAGCTTGGTTTGGTCTCTTCTCTTCCATTTGATGTTATATTTAGCTCCAAATAGCCTTGTTTTCATCCCGAGTGATGCAAATTGTCTCCAATAGCTCCGTTTAAACTCTTAACCTGAAATTGAATAAATTAACCACGTAAAAGACCTGAAATCATCATAAAACTAGCAATAATTAAGCCTGAGGATAGCACATTTTGTGTGCTATCATTCAGTTTATTGGATTTAGAGTTTAAAACAAATGCAATATCATAGATAAGGAACAATAACCCTTTATTTAAGTAATAACGATTTATTACAAATAATTAGAACATAAATACAAACTACGAGTTTTAGGGCATAAACCCCAACATGAATACCCTTTACAATACTCCCACTTGCTCTAGTCAGGAAGCACTCGAAGACCTAGACTCTCTAGGTGACCCTCAAACACCTTAGCCGTGAGGGCCTTTGTAAATGGATCAACAACGTTGTACTCTCATGCTATCTGCGTGACTGTCACGTCTTCGGGGTGCACAATCTCCTGTATCAGTTGATACTTCCACTCAATGTGCTTTTCCCTCTTATGACTCTGAGGTTCTCTCGAGTTGCCTACTGCACCACTGTTGTCACAAAATAGGGTAATCAACAAGTTCATATTTGGAACAACTTCCAAATCCATCATGAACTTCATAAGCCAAACAACTTCCTTTGTAGCTTCACAAGCCGCAACATACTCGACTTCCATCGTGGAATCAGCGATGCATCCCTCCTTGATTCTTCACCACACTATAGCTCCTCCATTCAGAATGAAGGTTGCCCCCGAAGTAGATTTCCTAGAATCCTTATCGACCTGAAAGTCAGAGTTTGTGTATCCCGTAAGGATCAAATCCCCACTCGGATACACAAGGTTGTAGTTCCTCGTTCTCCTAAGATACTTGAGGATTCCCTTTATAGTTGTTCAGTGATCTAATCCTGGATTGGATTTATACGGACTGACAATCCCAACTGCATAACAGATGTCGGGCCTAGTACACAACATGGCATTGATCCTACAGTTGAAGCATAGGGGACTCGTCTCATATCCTCAACCTCTTTAGGTGTCTCAAGACATTGATCCTTAGACAGGTGAACCTCATTCCTGAAAGGCAGCAAACCCTTCTTGGAGTTATGCATCTTATATCTAGACAACATCTTGTCAATATAAGACGCCTGGGACATGCCTAACATTCTGTTCTTCCGGTTCAAGACTATCTTGATACCTAGAACATACTGTACCTCTCCCAAATCTTTCATTTGGAATTGAAAAGCCACCCATTTCTTAACGTCTGTAAGAAATCCTACCTCATTCCCAATGGTTGGGATGTATGTCCTCATCTCGTGTAGTTTGTAATATTTAATTGTTGTAAATATATAAGAGTTATTTATTTGATCATTGTGTCTCGCCTTTTTCATAAACTTAATCCAATAAACTAAGCTCCAGGGTCATTCTTGAACGGTGTGTAGTGCACACACGGGAAGGATCACGTTCGAGCTAATGACTCGAACGGTCTACAATATACAAATAGCGTTGGAGACCTATTCCTTGATACGCTGTGGATGCAACCCACTTTGTATTAGATACAAACGAGGTGATCCAGCTCGTTCATGTGGTTGACATGCGAGTGGGGGCATCCTTAGCAATGAGATTGTACAAGACCGGACCGTAAATTATTAGACTTACAGATGTAACACGTTAACACTATATGACTAATAAATTCGTAGATGACCATTAGTGACTCGACCATAATCCTGAGCGTGTACGAACTCTTGTCTCTGGGGGTCTGTCCTTTGACTAGTACGGGTGAGGGTGGCCACTGTTGCTCGCCCAATATGCCTATCTTTTCAGGGACAGGACCAACTGGGGAGTTGAGAACTTGACTACGCAAGATGGAATTCACGCGTTCCCGATTTAGGGAAAGTAGAGGGGTTGCTCCCTTAAGTGTTGTCTCCAGGGTTTGAACAATGGGGCCTCACCCTCTCACTGACCCGAGAGGGTTGTTGTTTATGGTTGGACCATATAACGTTGTTGTTCATTAGAGGAGCAGTGTGGACTTAAAGAGCAAGAGGTAGACACTGGGTAAAATGGTAATTTGACCCAGCAGTGTCTACAAACAACCTGTTAAGGGTCGACTCATGGGTATTGGTTATATCGATGGACACAACTTGTCTTATAGTGATGAGAGCGCAGCTACAGGCTTTAGTGGAGTGTTTTCATAGCTAATGAATGTTGAATAACTGGGTCAAAGAGTTTGACAGGTTAGTCTCGGATCATTGGAGCTCGTCATCTGTAGGTCCATTAGGTCCCTCAGTTGGCTCAAATTGGACAAATTGAGGGCTTACAGTTTGCGGTGAATTTGAAGTGTTCAAATTCATTAGTTGGGAATTTATGTCATTTATATGTGATATAGATGACATAATATATAGTTTGATGTGAATGAAATTCATAATAAACTATAGTTTAGCCTAATTGATTAATTAGTTCTAATTGGAGAAATTGAATTCAGAGAAATTAAATTGAATGTTATTCAATTTAAAATTTCACATTTATGCAAATGAGATTTGTATAATAAGGTATGAGATACCTTATATTATGTGATATGCAAATATGATTTGCATATCATATAGTTGTGGTAAAATTGTGAATTGGTGGAGATTTAAACTCCACCACACACCATTATAAATAGGTGCATTCAAAGGCATGCCATAAGCTCATTTTCAATTTTTTGGATTTTCATCCAAAGAGAACGAAAAGAACTTCTCTCATTCTCTCTCAACTCTCTCAAGAATTCTCTTCACCCAAAACCAAAGGGAGTCCCACTCACTCTCCTGAGAACTACCGAGATGACCGTATGGAGTTTTCTCACTGTTCGGTTCGAGGATCGAGTTCGTAGAGTTCGTTGATTCGAGAGAGACCGTGACCGGAGGAGGAAAGCTTTGAAGAATATTTCTTCAACAAGTAAGTACGAGTTTCTTACGGTTTTTCTTCTCATTTATGCATGTTTAGCCTAGGAATCTATGAAATAGGTTCGTTTTAAGATACGTTTTACACAACGAAACAACGACGTTTCACAACGTCTTCCGCTGCGGGAATTCTAAATCCCTTCAATTGGTATCAGAGTCAGGTCGTTGCTCTTCGTTGTGTATTCTGTGATATCTTAAAATAAGGTGGGTTGCATTAATTTTCATGAGATGAATGTTAGTGGTTTTCGTTTTTGGATATTTTCGATTTTTGGCACTTAGTTAGACTTACATTAAAGCTGAAGAGATCGATGTAAGGGCCCAGTGTTTTGGGCATTTTTTTTATGTAAATCAAGTATGTAAGTCCGTATCGTTCGTCGCATGAGATGCTGTGAAGAAACGGAGCGAAAACGAGCGAATTTGGCAAAAATCAACAAGCCGTGTTGCTAGTTTTTTCAATGGCGTTGAGACGCTATTCTTCGACGTCTCAACGCCATCCGTGCGGGAGCAAGGCGCGCTACAGGATAGCGTTGCGTTGCAACGCTGCCGGCGTTGGAAACGCTGGGAGGACGCTAGACGTTGTAGCGTAGCAACGCTGGCCACGACGTTGCAACGCTGAAGGTTAGTGGAGCAGTTACGCGAGATTTTTTCGCGTGGAGTGGCGAGATGAGGCTTGAGGGAGCGATTTTTCGAGAAATGCTGCTGGTTTTCATTCGTGTTTTTATTATTTTATTTTGTCAAATGGTTTTATTAAATGTATTTTATTAATATTATTATAAATGTTATATTAATGTTAATTAATTAAATTAATGTCCCTAGGGTGCCAAAATCGGTCCAATTATGCTATTTATTAAATTATGCAATTGTTGTATGATTTATTATTTTTCTATGTGCATAATGTATGTCATAAAAATTAAAACCCCACCTTAGAGTAAACATTTCATGCACCATTTATATTATAAGAGTTATAATATGTATAGTATGCATGATAGGATTATATTATAAGAGTTATAATAAAATGTTTGCATGATTTAATTTATTTAATATAAGTGTTATATTTCTTAGATTAAAAACATGTTCATTCATTTAATTCTTGTGATGAATGTATGTTATAGTTTATTATTCATGTGTTGAATGATCAAGCACTACATAGAAATGCATGTAACCTAAGTTAATTATTAGTTTTAAATTGTTTAGAACTTGAATAATTAGACTTAGGTTTTCAAGTTCTAATAAGATTAGAATTAGGAAATCAATATAACTTATGAATGGTGACTGATTAGTAACTCTGTCTAAGGAAGGTTCTGTCTAAGACTTGGGTATTTAAGCTGACGCTTTGTGGAACACCCCTACCTGGGAACCGACCTGGGAGTGAATTTTGTCCGGAGATTCATAGGTTATATTCTCGCGAGTGCCATTAATTAAGAGTTAATTAATTTACTCACATAGACCTAAGTTAATAATGTGATTATAGACTTAGGCTAATCTAATATAAGAGTAATATTGGTAGACTTAGGTAAATTTTAGGCAGTTTATCTAGGTCAATCCCGATTATTTTAAAGTGCTGAGTGGGAGGAAATAAAGTGTATGAGATACATTTAATTGTCCATCCTCAGGTGGCCGGTTCAACAATCTTATTCAACGATCTACAAACCTTCAAGTCATTGGTGCAAATCAGGGGACAGGAAGTCGAGACAAGTGTTTCCTTTAGACCTTTTCACAGGGGTTTGACCTCTAGGACAAAGTTTGTAGATTCATCAGGCCCGAAAAGGAAGAAGAAGAAGTTGAAGAAGGTTAAGATTGACCACGCTACCGCATTAAAGGGCAAAGAGATCAAGTAAGTTGAAAGAAAGTGTTTCTACTACAACGGGGACAATCACTTAAGAAGGAGTTGTCCCAAGTTCCTTGAAGAAAAGAAGAAGACATGCAAATGTGATTTACTTGTCATAGAGACTTTTTTCGTGGAGAGTAACGAGTCTGTCTTGATATTGGATTTAGGCGCCACTAACCATGTTTGCTCTTCTTTTCAAGGATTAAGTTCCTGGTAATGGCTGCAGGAGGGTGAGATAACACTCAGGGTTGGGTTGGATCTGGAAAAGTTGTCTCAGCTGCAGCAATTGGCACGGTGAAACTGTTCTTTGGCGGAAAGTACTAATTATTGGATAATATGTACATAGTTCCAGGGTTTACTAGAAACCTAGTTTCTATTTCCTGCCTATGAGAACAAAATATTTTCGTTTCTTTCAAGAGTAATAAAGCATTTATTTCTAGAAATGGAAATTTGATATGTTCTGCTTCGCTTGAGAGCACTTTATATGTTTTAAACCTAATTCGGTCAAAAGTGTTTTGAATACTTAATTGTTTAAAACAACAAAAACGTGAAATAAAAGAGTAAATGTTTCACTAAAAGAAAGTGCCCATCTTTGGCATCTAAGGTTAGACCACATAAATCTCAATAGGATTGAGAGACTAGTGAAGAGCAGACTTCTAAGCGAGTTGGAAGAAAACACTTTACCGGTTTGTGAGTCATGCTTTGAAGGCAAAATGATCAAACATCCTTTTAATGGAAAATGTTATAGAGCCAAAGAGCCCCTTGAGCATATACATTCTTACCTCTGTGGTCCGATGAATGTAAAAGCACGAGGAGGTTACGAATACTCTGTATCTTTTATAGATGACTATTCGAGGTATGGGTACATTTACCTAATGCATAGGAAGTCTGAAACACTTGAAAATTTCAACGAATTCAAGACTTAGGTTGAGAACCTGTTAGGTAAAAGTATAAAAACACCTCGATTGGATCGAGGTGGAGAGTATATGGACACTGAATTCCAGGACTATATGATAGAACATGGAATTACGTCCAAACTCTAAGCACCTGGTATGCCACAGCAAAATGGTGTATCGGAGAGGAAAAACAAAACCCTGTTGACATGGTTCGGTCGATGAGGAGCTATGCTCGTCTCCCTTATTCTTTTTGGGGTTACGCAGTGGAGACTGCGGTATACATTTTGAACACAGTTCCGTCGAAGAGTGTTTGTGAAACACCTTTCAAACTCTAGCATGGTCGTAAAACCAGTTTACGACATTTCAGAATTTGGGGATGTCCGACGCATGTGTTGGTGTCAAAACCAAAAAAGTTGGAACCCCGTTCAAAGTTGTGCCTCTTTGTAGGTTACCCAAAAGAGACTAGGGGTGGTATGTTTTACGATCCTAAGGATAATAGGGTGCTTGTGTTGACAAACGCCACTTTCCTTGAGGAGGACCACATCAAGGATCACTTACAAAGGAGTAAAATTTTGTTAAACGAAATGGACAGTTCGTCTGCAAGAGTTGCTGATGAGGCTAGTACGTCAACAAGTGTTGTTGATCCTAGCTCGTCTAGTTAAGTCCGTTCTCAAGAGTTAAGAATGCCTCGACGTAGTGGGAGGGTTGTGAGACAGCTTGAACATTACATGGGTTTTTGGGATTTATGCCCTAAACTTGTGTAATTTTGATCAATTAAATAAAGGGTTATTTGTTTTGATAGAATTACAGTCTTGCTTTATAAATCTAATAAACTAAGCTCCAAGGTTATAACATATATCTTGAACATCAGTGTAGTGGACACTATTTGGGTTGAGTTGAAGAATATAACCTAAATGGCCTATGGTATAAGAATAAAGCTGGAAACCTCATTTTGGTAACACTATGGATGCAACCCACATTGTAATTAGTACAAATGAGGTAATCCAACTCATTCATTTAGTTGACATGCGAGTGGGGGCATCCTGTATGAAGAGTTCATTCAAGATCGGACCACACATTATTAGTCTAACCAGTGTAATACCGTTAACATGATAAGACTAGTAATTTATAGATGATCATTTGTGACTCGACCTAAATCCTGAGCAAGTTAAGAACTCCTGCTTGTAGGGGTTTGTCCTTAGACTAGTATGGGTGAGAGTGGCCTGTAGCCGACTCAATAAGCATACCTTCTCGGGGACAGAACCTCGTAGGTAGCTGGGAACTTAACTGTGCAAGATGGAATTCACTCATTCTTACACTAAGGAATTAGATAGGTTTTTCCCTTAAGAACTGACTCCAGGTCTTGAACAACGGGGCCCCGCCCTCTATGAGGGTATGAGTCTATGGTAGGACCGTAGACTTGTTGTTCATTAGAGGATCAGTGGTGCTTAAGGAACAAAGAGGTAATCACAAGGGTAAAACGGTAATTTGACCCAACTGTAATTACGAAGAACCTGTGAAGGGTCGACTCATGGGTAATGATTATATCAGTGGACACAATATAATCTACAGTGAGGAGAGTGCCGCTACAAGTCTATAGTGGAGTGACTTGTAATTAATGAATATTGATTAACTGGATCAAAAAGTTTGATCAGTCAATCTCATATCATTGGAACTCATGAACTGTAGGTCGATTAGGTCCCTCCGTTGGCTCAACATTGTTATATTGAGGGTATAAAGTTAGGGATGAAATTGAAGTGTTCAAATTTCATATATGAGGTGTTATACCAATTGTATATGATATAATTGATATAATATATAGTTTTAATGTGAATTAGATTGACATATAAACCAGATACAAAGTTAGAGATGAAATTGAAGTGTTCAAATTTCATACATGAGGTGTTATACCAATTGGATATGATATAATTGATATAGTATATAGTTTTAATGTGAATTAGATTGACATATAAACCATATACAAATGAGAGAATAAAGGAAGGGTGGGATGGTCATTTCCATCCTATTTCCTTATATATATGGTTGCATGAGATGCAACTAGGTTAAGAGAAATAAAGTGCCATTTGATTGTGTTGTTGGAAAGGTTCCAAAAACTACAATCTCTCTCTCTCACAACATCTCATATTACCTAAGGGGAACCCACATTCCTCCCTTGCCTAGAGAACAACGGAGAAGATCCAGTGGTCGTATCTTAGTTCGTTCGTGGTTCGTGTGGCTGAGATCTTGATCGTGAGAAAGGAGGAGCACTTGAAGAAAGGTTCCTCAAAGGTAATATTTCTTGTTGTCCATATTCTATTTTATGCTTAATCTAGTTGTTTACGTTCTTGAATGAAATCGTTGTAACTAAATCGAGAGCGCGCGATTAACAATCGCTTTTGCTGCGGGATTCGATTCCCTTCAATTGGTATTAGAGACCAATTGCGTTCTTGATTTATGTTCTGGATATTTTAAGAACGAGGTGGGATTTACTGTTTTGCATGAGATGTATGAACGGTTTTGCAAATTAGATGTTTTCGATTTTGGCACTTAGATTTATAATTTTGTTCATTGAATCGTTCAATGTAAGGGCCTGGTATTTTGGGCAAATTTAATTGTAAATCAAGTCTATAAGTCTATGTCGATTGAGGCAAGGTGGTTGCTGAGAAGATTGAAGCGAAAACGAGCTTGGAATAGGAGATTCCATATGTTTTTTGTGTGCAGCGTTGCAACGCTGCGCTTGCGGAAGGAGGTGCGCATCAGAGGCAGCGTTGCCACGCCGAAGACGTTTCGCAACGCGCTCCAACGGGCAGAAACGGACAAGGCGCAACATTGCAACGCTGATGGCAGCGTTGCAACGCCACATGCGTTTCATGCGAAGGAGCAACAGGCAAAAATTCGGTTTTATTACATATATTAATTATAAAATCGTTTTATATTTAATATATTTAATATATTTAAGTTTAATTAATATAATTAGATATTAATTAAAATTGAATTTAGGGTGCTAAAATTGGTCTAATTTTGCTATTTAAATTATGCAATTGTTGTGTAATTAGTGTCATGCATAATGTATGCTTTTATTTTAGAAATCTCACCTTACGTTAAGCATTTTCATGCATCATTTATAATATAAAGAGTTATATTATATAGTTTGCATGATTAATTAATATAAAGTTGTTATATTAATTTATGGACAACATTGACATGCATTATATATCATGAGATGATTATGCTATGAATGTCTTATCATTCATGTGATGACTGATCAAGCACTATAACATAGTATGCATGTCACCTAAGGTTAATTATTAGTTTTAAAATGTTTAAAACTTGGAAATAATAGACCTTAGGTTATCTAATTCTAATTAGATTAGAATTTGGAACCAAGTAATTTATAAGCTATGATTAAAAGAGGAACTCTGTCTAAGGAAGGTTCTGTCTAGGTTGGGGTATTTAAATTGACAGAAACGGAACATTGCTACTTGGGAACTGACTTAGGAGTGAAATTTAATCAGAAAGTTTATAAATTACAGTAGCGTCAGCAGGTTTATTAAGGGGTTAATAAACTAGAAATCCTAGGTTTAATATAAACAGTTATATTAACAAACTTAGGATACAATCAATATAAGAGTTATATTGATTATCGATATAAGAGTTCTATTGTTAGAGTTAGGTAAAACCATTAGCCAGGTTTTAGCCTAAGTTAGATTCCTATAACTTTAAAGTATTCAATGGGAGGAAAAGTGTATGAGATACATATTTTTCCACCTACGTTATCTCCGGGAAATTCACACCGTGAGACTCATAGTTGGCCTCGTGGCGCAAATGGGAGTGTCCCCCTTCGGATGGTGTTTGTATGAGTCAATATCAAGGTGAATGGAGAGGGTATTTATAGTGAGTGGGAGCAGGTTTAGTGAAAACAAAACCTACGGTCTCTTTGGTCGGTTTACACTGTTAGACCACTATGGTCAGCCTGCTAGTTTGGCCTAGACCAGACAATCCCTTCGGAGGGCTTGATCATAGGGGGATCGAACACAGTAGACACCCGAAAGGGATAAAGATTTGGTTAGACTATTTTTCAATCAAGTCCTCCCTTTGGCGGATTTTATTAGATGGAGACTCTGGGATCTAAAGAAAGAGGGTTACACTCACAGTGTACATAAGTTGTATATGTATCCTGACCGAAAAATGGTAACTAAAGTCTATAAAAATAAGAGTTATTCTGGCGTTAGGTTTTGGTCATGAGTGTCTTGATCTAGAGGAGGAGTGTTTTTGATTACCCTTCGGTGTCATACATTCTAAACCTTTGAAGTATCATTGCAAATTATAAATGACCTAGGAATCATTTGATAATTAGCTAAAACATGATTTAGTTAGAGTTATAGCAAGAAACTCATACAAGTTTATTTGTAAATTTCAGCAACAATGTCTAGCTCTATTATTTCCTTATTGGGTGCGAAAAAGTTAATAGGAGAGAACATGACTTTGAGGAATGGACTCAACATAATTTTTTTCCACATGATCTTAAGTTCGTTCTCAATGAGTAGTGTCCTTAATTTCCTGCTCAAAACGCATCTAAAGCTGTTGAGGATGCGTATGACCGCTGGATCAATACCAACGAAAAGGCAAAAGCCTATATCCTGGCTAGCATACCTGATGTTTTAGCCAGGAGGCTGGAGGGCAAGGTCTCAGCTCGTGAGATCATGGATTTTGCGCTAAATTTGTCTAGACAACCGTCCAAACAAATTAGACATGAATCCCTAAAATTCGTTTACAATGCACGCATGAAGGAAGGAACGTCAGTGAGAGAACATGATCTCAATCTGATTACCCACTTCAACATAGCGGAATTAAATGGAGAGGTCATAGATGAGAAATGTCAGGTTTTGTTTATCCTAGAATATCTTCCAAAGAGTGTTCAGCAATTTCGTAGCAATGCAGCGATGAACAACATAGAGTATGATCTGACTTTTCTGCTAAATGAGCTCCAGAATTATCAGTTTCTTATGGATGATAAGAGACAACATAATGGAGAGGCAAATTTGTTTGCTCATTCCAAAAGTTCTCATGAGGATTCATCCTCTGGGACTAAAGAATCAAACCATACTTCCGAACTTAAGAAGATCAGAAGAAGAGGAAAATGAGCAAATAAAGAGCAATCGTCTGGCAAAGAAAAGCTGTTATTTGATAACATGTAGCATAAGGGTTTATTAGAAACCTTATTTCTATTTCTTGCCTTAGCGAACATTGTACTTCATTTTCTTTTCAATGGAATAAAGTGTTGATTTCATTGGAAAAGTATTGTACTATGTGTTGCTCTTCTTGAGAATTATTTGCAATGGTTTAATTCAGTTAAAATAGTTTTAACAGTGAATTATACAAAATTGCAAGTACACGAACTAATTTCTCCTAAAGAAAATGCTCATCTTTGGCATCTAAGATTGGGTCACATTAATCTCAATAGGATTGAGAGATTGGTAAAGAACGGGCTTCTAAGGGCCCGTTTGATAACGTTCCTGTTTCCTGTTTCTTGTTTCTGTTTCTCATTTTTTAAGAAACAGACTTGTTTGATAATCCATCTCATTTCTTGTCCCTAAAATTTGAGAAACGTTTCTAAAATTTGGACTAAATTTTAGAAACTACATAAAGTAGTTTCTTTCTATTTCGTTTCTTTTTATTTTTAAATGTTCCCCATTTGTCGAAATTCACTCTTCAGCTTGTTTGAAAAATATATGCTTGTCCCCTCCTCCTTCCTTTTTAAGTCTTGAGTTCAATTCCTAGTGAGTCAAATTGTTGCTTATTTTCTTATCAATTTCGAATTTTTGCAATATATATATGTATAGTTTCAGTTTTTATAAATAATAATAATATATAAATTTTTATTATTATTATATAAATTATTTTATTTTTATTTCATTTCTTAATTTTACCATCTGTATATTTATATTATTTTAATTTAAAATTTAAAATTTTATATATATGTATTATTTGAATTTTGAATTTTAATCAATTTTTATATTTATATATTATTTTAATTTTGCAATAAATAAATTTTCACTAAAACATGCTTTTAGTCTCATTTTAATATTTTAAAATCATAACATTTAACAATATAATTGAATTTGATCTGAGTAAACATCAGTTAAGACGAATGACTCGAGTAAAAGATAAGATTACAACTCAAATTTGAACAACATTTGAAGGATAAAACAAATTTATTTATTTACTTTTATTATTAGTTAATTTTACATCAAGATTTGTTCGTATTTGATAGTATAAATTTGTTATAATTAATTGTATATTTATATATACAAGAAACAAGAAACAAGAAACAATTATCAAACAAGTTTATGTTTCTGTTTCTTGTTTTGGAAAAAACAAGAAACAGAAATAGTTATCAAACATATTCTTGTTTCTTATCTTAAAAAATGAGAAACAAGAAACAAGGAACAAGGAACAAGAAACAGGAAACAGGAAACAAGAATGTTATCAAACGGAGCCTTAGTTATCGCTCATTTGGTCGAGAATTGGCTAACACTTAGTAATTCTTGTCAGTGTAACCTTCCATCTTCATACCTCAAAGATCAGGATTATTATGCTCCCGAAATTTGAAAGACAAGAATGAAAACGGACCTGAGAGACTGACATGCAGGTGCATTATAGGAATCTCACGGTGCGACCTAATGGAAGAGACCGTAGGATGCGTTGACACACTTCCTTCTCCTACTTACTATGAATGAATTCCCCTATTCACCTTGATATTGACTCATGCAAACACTCTCCAAATGGAGTCCGCTCCCAGGGCGACCCAAAGCCAAACATGAATCTCACGGTGTGAACTCTTAGGGACGCTAGAGTTAAAAGTACATTACTTCTCTCCAGCTAAAGTGTTCTAGATGGTTAGGGTATAAATTACTTAGCAATATATTTCGGCTAACTAAAACATATGCTAAGTCTAGGCGAAACATCCGAGTATAACATTTATACTGGATTTTAACCTACGATGTCTAGGTGATAAACAAATTTTATTACCTCACACCCCTCACGCATGCTCATAAAATCGATTTAATCTAACTAAGACGCTGACACGATCTCCAGGTAGAAGGTGTTCTGTGAACCGTCAACTTAAAAACCTTTCAACCTTAGTCATCTTATCTGACTTTTTGCCAAGATATTGTAGGGTGAGTTTTCTTGTAACTTCGATTTTACAAGATATCGACCTAAGTTCTACGAAAAAGAGATTGTCGATGGTTAACCTAAGTGAGCATGTATCTTCTCTTTGTTATAGATTTAAAAAGTCTAATTGATTTTATAAGACTTATAAAAAGAATTGACAAATCTATCACATACATTCCACATTCATTACATAACAATTATATAATGAAAATTTAATATGGATTTAATTTACTTAATTTAATCAAATAAAATTAAATAAATTAAAAACTTTAATTAATCAATTACCATATTAAGTTACTTAAAGAAATCATGAATTATATATAACTTTCACATTAATCCATGAAATCCAACATGCATACTATATATATTATAACCATTATAACATACTTTTAATGCATGTGCATGTTAACCTATGCTGGGAATTTAAATCTACATGACATACTTTATGCACAATAAAGATTTAAACAATTAAACACATTCATAATGCATAAAGAAAACAAAACATAATATTGGACCCGTTTTGGCATCCTAAACAAGTAATTAACTAAATTATTACAATAATAATTAGAAAATCAGCTCCGAACCAATCTCGAACACTTTGAACCAGACCGAACCAGCTTGAAAATGGCAGAAATTTGACACGGACAGCGGCTGAAAATGGTTAAAAAAAACAACACAATGCAGTTTTTTTTTTCGGCAGTGCGCAACGTCGGTTTAAACTCCAATTACAACCTAATTTCAACTCTATTGAATCCCAAATTTTACAGACTCCTTAGGGACACATTAAGGCTCAAAACTCTTGATCAAATTATAAATTTTAACAAGAAATGAAAGCCTAAAAGATGCCAAAACAGTGAGCCAATTTTAGCTTTCAACAATTTCATCACATGAAAATATAACAACCCACCATATGCAATTGAGTGAAATTAAAACATGCTCTGATACAACATGATGAAACACTAGACATTCCCAACGAAAAAAGGATCTAATGACACTCTAATTGCATCTAACTTAATAGAAATTAACATGCAAACATAAAAAAACAGTAAACTAAAAAAGGGAAGAAAATACAACCTTTGTAGCTCAATTTCTTCACGATCTCCTTGCCAAAGCACAAATCGAACACAACCAAACCACCACTAGAGCTTCCCCGCTATTCTTTAGACTAATAATCGGGTTGTGGGACCCAGTGAATAAAGGCTTGAAAAGGAAGAATGGGAGGTTCAAAGTATTAAGTGAGAAAAAAGGAAAAAAAGTAAGTTTTGGTGAGATTTCTTTTTTAAAAACTAAAACTTCAGCAAAAGAAACCCTTGTTTTTGAAAGCAAACCTATTTATAAAGAAATTACATGCATCAAATGCATGCCAAGGCTCACCAAAATGCAACACCTCACAAAACACTAACTAAAGTGGGTTATGTGTCATTCTATAATATTTACACATAATCCTCTTAAGTTAGTGGGATTGTCCAACAAAAACTTGGATAATTCCACTAACTTTAGTCAAGGGTAAAATAGTCTTTTTCATTTAGGGTAAGTCAAACTTTGACTTTTCTCGAGACAAAAAGTTAACTCTTTGACTCTTTATGATTTTTACCCTCTTGACTAATTTTGACCTCCCGAACATGAATCCGCATTCATATTTTTTGAAATTCAAATCACATTTGAATATATTGTGTCATAAAAACCGATAACTATATCACATATACTTGTCGGTTTAAAACTCCTTACCTAATTTGAACAATTCGAATTAATCCAACATATTGTTCTAAGTGTAATCCATATGAGCTTGCAGGGGGACCTAATGGACCTACAGATCATGGGCTCCAACATTCTGAGATTAATCGATTAAACTCTTTAACCTAATTAATCATCTTTTGTTAACTAACGGGTCATTCCACTAAAGTCCCGTAGTTGCACTCCCCTCACTGTAGATATATTTTTTTCCACCTGATGTAACCGTAACCAGTAAGTCTATCCATCACAGGTTGTTCGTGGTCTCGGCTGGGTCAAAATACCGTCTTACCCCCGAGAACACTTCTTGTTCCTTAAGTCCCACTAACCTCTAGAGAACAATTGATTTGTGGTCCAACAAACAAATCTAGTTCCTCTGAGCCTAGTGAGAGGGTAGAGCCCCTTGTTCTAGTTTCGAAGTCAGCACTTAAGGGAACAACCTATCTACTATCCCTAAAGTAGGGTAGGAGTGAATTCCGTCTTGTACCCTATGTCCCCAGCTATCTACCCGATCTTACCCCTGAAATGGGAGGCTTATTGAGCTAGCGCTGTTGAGATGCTCTCACCCGTGCAGATCTAAGGATAATCCAAAATAAACAGGAGTTCATAGTTAGCTCAGGATTGAGATCGAGTTACCTATGTCATCAAAATTGAATTAGTTAGTTTTATACAGTAAACGGTGTTATAATGAAAAAATGACTAAGTCGTGGTCCAGTCTTATACAAACTTATTGCATTGGATGCCCCCACTTACATATCTCAATATGAACGATTCAGGATCACATCGTTTGTACTAACTACAAAGTAGGTCGCATCCATAGTTTCCCCAGAATAAGGCGCCCAACCTTATCCCTGTACTATCGACAATTTAAGGCTATATACTCGAATTTGATCCATGTTTTATGGCATCACATCACATAAAGTTCAAGTCTACATTAAATAGCCTCGGGACCTTAGTTTATTGGATTCAAGATTATGGTATACTAATTCAATAACAATTTTATCGAAGAAGAAACATGAAAAAATGTTTATCAATTACAAACTACGAGTTTTAGGACATAAAATCCAACAGGATAGCCCCCCAAAGACAGGAGTTCGTAACTCATTCAGGATTAAGGTCATGTCACTATTGCTCATCAACGAATTTATTAGTCCTAAACTGTTAATGGTGTTACATGAGTTGGTCTAATATTTCACGGTCTGGTCTTATACAATCTCATTGCATTGGATGCTCTCACTCGCATGTCAACTACATGAACGAGCAGGATCGCCTCGTTTGTATAAAATGCAAAGTGGGCCACACCCATAGTGTTACCAGGATGAGGTTCCTAACCTTATCCATGTAATATAGATCATTTGGGTCTTTTACCTGAATGTGATCCTACTTGTGTGTCCACTACACACCATTCCCTATCTCATAAATATGTATGACTCTGAAGCCTAGTTTATTAGATTAAGTTTGAAATGCGAGATACGAGGTTTGATGAAAAATAACTTTTATTTATATACATCAAATGTTATAAACTTCACGAGTTTAGGACATACACCTCCACACAAGGTCGATCCACAGAGAGGGGTAAACAGTATTTTAATAATTAACTTGCTAAATTTAGATTCATGCAATGCAAGAGGGGGGTTGGCGATATGATAAAAGTAAAGACGGGAAAATTAAATACATAAAGTAAACAAAGGGGGAAACTCACAGGAAAATAAAGAGAGAAATTTCATACCGATTCATTGGGTCACGTCGGTGTCCTATTTTTGTAATGCTAATCATAGGTACAAATATACGAACTTACTAAACAACTAATGAACTCCTAGTTAGTTCTGAGGTAGTTTAATTAACCAAGGAATTAAACCCAAAACTAATCTAAAGCCATGAATCATACTAATCCTTTTTAGAAACTGTCACATGGCATGCCAGAAACCGGTCGTTTAAGCTTTAAAACTAAGTAAGATTAGCGAATTACTTAATTTAATCTAAGTGGCGAGCCTAGACTAAACCTTATACTTTGGTTTCCTCTTTAGGTTAGATTCATTAAGTCGTTGATGACCGCTCAAAACTCACAAAGTCGTTGAACTAGAGCCTAATGCTACTAAATTACATGCTAAATGGGGAAATTAACATGCATAACCGAGATATACCTATTCAACGTGTTAGAGGGTTTCACACCCCCTCCCAGCTTACTTGCTTAACCTAGGAAGAGATGCAAAGACAGAGATAACCAACTCTCTTACTGGCTCTCTCTGACTAACCAAAGACTTAACCTAAAATTAAACGCAACACAACATGTTTGAACAAGCAAGATTGGACATTGAATACACATATAAGCACGACACATTCACTTCCAGTACTATGTTCTTTAGCTAGTCATAAAGCCTTCAAGTTTATTACAACCCAACTAATATGTTTTCACTACAAACCATATACATAAGAAAGTGTATATACAATGAGCTAAAACGGCGTGGTGGCAAATAGGTCTTATCAAGGCTAAGCACCGGGAACTCGTCTGCTACCTGGGAAGAGTAAACATAATGTATACGTGACCTGGGAAGCCCAGTGAGTGTCTATTTTTAAAACATTATACGCTTAAAGGTGAAGCATAATAATGGGCAGACAATAAGTAGAAAATAACTTAAGATTTGTTTGTAAACATAATCAAGCCATGCTTTCAATTTACAGGTTTAAGTCACCACTTATGTATAGCATAAATCTCATAATGTAGTACTATATTGAGGGTAGATAGATCAATAATGTAGAAGCTCAATACAACAAAACTCATGGCATGATACCACTTTCGAACCTTAGCGGTAGTAGAGTTATATTTTTACTAATAACGTTCATACCTCTCTCACGTGCACGTGGAATGCCATTGGGCACTTTGGTTTTCCCTAATACCTTCTCTATGTCCTTCAGTATTAGGATAAGACCATTTACTACCCGATACCTTCTCATTGTCCTTCAGTATCGGGAAAACACGATTCTTCCCTCCCAAGTACCTTCTCGATGTCCTTCAGTACTGGGGGTTAACAACATACAGGGGCATACTTTGTTTACCATGGAAATCATGTTTTCAAAATACATACAACAATTTCTTAACATTTTCATATTACTTTCCTAAACATGTTTCTAAGTGAACTTAGACAAGGCATTCTCTAGAGGAAACCATGCTTCCATAACTAGTTTCCATACTTGAATATATAGTTACCCACTAATACAAAACATGCTTAAATTTCCTAAAGAACATTCTATCAAAAACTCCATGAAACTATACAAAATTAATTCAGGCATGATTCAGTGATCAACATTTATGCTTTTAAAGAAAAACTAAGGTTAAGAATAGTTCTAAAATAGAGTCACTCACAATTATCAAAAGAGTTCCAAGGATTATAAGCTATTCCTATCTCCGTTTGCCCTGAAAATGAAATTAGTAACATTAATTCCTTTCCTTATGCACCTTAAAAACAGTTCTAATTCAGTCCCATAACTCAATTCAGAATATCCATACACACTTGGTTGTAAAGTATATAGAAATGGAAGAACATCTCCTTCAATCTCTTGCTAGCAGATTTTCCCTTACACCTAAAATTTAAAGTTCAACTTTCAGCTTGTGTTCCTCAAAATTTATCAAAACAACCACCCAATATTTTTTGAATAACCTCAAGTACAACATCTCAGCTTACGTACCTCAAAATTTCAACTTCTAATTCCTCATGAGCTCAAAAGAGACTGATCTCCTCACACTGTTCTGCTACCCGAGAACCTTGAACACCTCTCACTGTTCTGCACTTTTCTCCTTCGTCCTCTTCGTATTTTCATAAAAGCCGACCAGTTTCGTATTCTACACTCAATTTCTGAGATTTTGACTCAACAATCCTCAAATTTGGCTAAGTACATTACAAGATATGATCGTTTGAAGATGACCCATTTTCCAACAGCTTGTTGTTTTCCTACGAATTTGACAGCACCTACTTGCAAAGTTTAACTCTGAGGCTTCACCTCCTTTGGTCAGCTCCAACTTTGATATTTACATCATAATCCCCTTTTTAAAACACCAAAATAAGTAAGTAAATAAACCCTAACCATTTAGTCAACTTCTACTAAGTTTGTGAGGTTTAAGATCTGCCATTCAATACATACTGCATCTTAAATTCCCCCAATTTGCTAAAGCTTTTAACTTACTTCAATTCAACTTTTAATATGCTTATTTCAATGGCTTACCTATTTCCTTATAAAGCTTTAAAATATTGTAGCTCCCAATTAAATAAATTCCCAAATCCGATAACGACAACCTTTAGTGCAACCTATATCATTTTGCATATTTCAAAACATCAAGTACGAGTGCAAAATGATAAAAGAAAATAGAGTTTAGGGCTTACAATTTACTACCCCCTTAAGAGGAATTCTACCCTCAAATTTGAGAATGAGAAAAGTTGTGGGTACTTTTCTTTCATTTGGTCTTCTCTTTCACATGTTGCTTCCTCGACGTCGTGATTTCTCCACAACACCTTTACCAGTGGTATTGACTTGTTCTTAAGCACTTGTTCTTTCCGATTCAGTACTTGTAGAGGTTCTTCCTCATATAATAGATTCTCCTTAAGTTGTATTGGTTCTACCTTGAGCACATGTGATGGATCAGAAATGTATTTCCTCAACATTGATACATGGAAAACATGATGTACCCAAGGCAATTCTATCGGTCAAGCTAATTTGTAAGCTGATGGCCCTACACGCTCCAGAATCTCGTAAGCCCCTATATATCTTGGGCTCAGTTTCCCCTTCCTTCCGAACCGCAAAATACCCTTCCACGAAGATAGTCTCAAGAAAACTTTGTCTCCGATTTCGAATTCTAAATCTCTTCTTCGTTTGTCAGCGTAGCTCTTTTGTCTATCTTGTGCTGTCTTCAGTCTTTCCCTGGTAAATTTAACATTCTCCGAGGTAACTTGGACCATCTCTGGCCCTATCAGCTTCCTTTCTCCTACCTCCCCCCAGCAAATCGATGTTCTACATTTCCTTCCATATAATGCTTCATACGGTGCCATTCTGATGCTGGAATGATACGAATTATTCTATGCAAACTCCATAAACGATAGGTGAGTCTCCCAACTTCCTTTATATTGCAATACGCATGCTCGAAGCATGTCTTCGAGGGTCTGAATGGTTCTTTCTGACTGAACATCGGTTTGTGGATGAAATGTTGTACTAAAGTGCAACTTAGTTCCCAAGGCCTCTTGGAGACTCGGCCAGAACTTGGAAGTAAATCTCAATTCCTAACCGACACAATAGATCTCTGGGCTCAGTGTTGGCTTCAAATCTCACAACATATAATTTAGCAAGTTTATCCAGAGTAAAAGTTACCTTGACGGGTAAGAATCGAGCAGTCTTAGTCAGTCTGTCTACTATCACCCAAATCCCGTCATAACCACTCGGTGTTCGGGGAAGTCTAAATAAGAAATCCATGGTTACATGCTCCAACTTCCATTCAGGTATTGGGAGTGGATTTAGAAGCCCTCCTGATTTCGGTCGTTCAGGTTTCACCTGCTGACAAATTAAACATTTAGAGACATACTCTGCTATCTCTCATTTCATTCCTGGCCACCAATAATGGTTCTTTAAGGTCCGATACGTCTTTGTACCTCCTGGATGCATCGCATAGGCTGAACTATGTGCTTCCTTGAGTATCGCATTTCTCAAAGATTCATCTTTAGATACACAAAATCTACCACACTTTATCAACGCTCCATCGCGCCTTACTTCGTAATCTGCTCTCTGCTTCAAGTTCACCTCTTCTATCAATTTCTTAAGGGTAGGGTGTTTAGCTTGACTTGAGATAACATCATTAATTAAGGTAGGTCTTACCTGAAAATGAGCTAACAATTTCCCTTTATAACAAACATACACTTTTGCATTAGAACTCTTGAGTTATTCAAATAGAGCCCCTCTAACAGCATTAAGTGAACCCCTATGTTGCTTCGACTTCCTACTTAGTGCATCAGCTACAACATTAGCCTTCCATGGGTGGTATTCAATCATGCAGTCATGATCTTTTATCAATTCAAGCCACCGTCGTTGTCTCAAATTCAACTCTTTTTGTTTGAAGATATATTTTAAACTTTTATGATCTGTGTAAATACAACACTTCTCATCAAACAGATAATGCCTCCAAATCTTTAAAGCTAACACAACTGCTGCGAGCTCCAGATCATGAGTAGGATAATTACATTCGTGTTTTTGATGGGAGTGCAGCTACGGACTTTAGTGGAGTGTTACCGTAGCTAATGAATGTTGATTAACCGGGTCAAACAGTTTGACAGGTTAATCTCCGATCATTTGAGCTCTTCACTATAGGTCAATTAGGTCTCTCAGTTGGCTCAAAGTGGATTAATAGAGGGTTTACAGTTTTGGTGTGAATTTGAAGTGTTCAAGTTCCCTAAAGGGTAATTATGTCATTTATATGAGATATGAATGATATATTATATAGTTTAATGTGAATGAGATTCATAATAAACTATTGATTAACCTAATTGTCTGATTAGGGCTAATTTTGAAAAATTGGATTGAGAGAAATTAAATTGAATGTGATTCAATTTTAAAATCCACAATTAATCAAATGTGATCTGTATAATGAGATATGAGATATGTTATTATATGTGGTTATGCAAATATGATTTGCATAACCTATGGTTGTCGTTAAATGGTAAATAGGTGGAGATTTCAACTCCACCTATCACCATTATTTAAGCTCCTTTGCAGGAATGATTTGGTAACTAAAAGGCTGATTTTTGGAAATCTCACCAAAGAGCTCTTGTCATATTCTCTCAATCTCTCCTCCCTTTCACCCAAAAGAAGAGTCCCACAACTCTCCTTCTACCAATAGTAGAACAACCGAGAAACTTTGTGGAGGTGTCTGGGTTACTCACTGATCGAGGAGATCGAGTACGTTGAGATCGTGATCACGAAGGGTTCGTGAACAGAGAAGGAAAACGTGCTGTTTTTCTTCTTAAATTTCATGTTTAGCCTAGTTTTTATGTGATAGAAATTGTTTTAAGAAAACGAATTTCGCAACGATACCTCGGTGATTCGATCACCCTTCCGCTGCGTTGGATTTCATTCCCTTCAGTAAATAAATAAGAGTTATTTATTCAAAATTTGTGTCTCGCATATTTTATAAACTTAATCAAATAAACTAGGCTCTAGGATTATTGTATTATGAGAGAACTAAAACTTGAACGGTCTATAGTAGATACACAGGGAGGATCACGTTCGAGTTAATGACCCGAACGGTGTACAATATACAAATAGAGTTGGAAACTTAATCCTCGTTACACTGTGGATGCGACCCACTTTGTATTGGATACAAACGAGGTGTTCCAGCTCGTTCATGTTGTTGACATGCAAGTGGGGGCATCATGTACAATGAGATTGTACAAGACCGGACCGTGAATTATTAGACTTACTGATGTAACACCGTTAACAGTATAGGACTAATAACTTCGTAGATGACCATTAGTGACTCGTCCTTAATTTGGAGCGTGTTAGAGACTCCAATCTACGGGGGTCTGTTCTTTGACAAGTACGGGTGAGGGTGGCCACAGTTGGTCGCCCAATATGCCTACCCTCTTGGAGACAGTACCACGTGGGGAGCAGGGAACTTAACTACGCAAGATAGAATTCACTCGTTGTTGAATTAAGAAAACTAGAGTGCTTGTTCTCTTAAGTGTTGCCTCCAGGGCTTGGACAACGGGTTCGCACCCTCTCACTGGCCCGATAGGGATATTGTTTATGGTTGGACCATGCAACGTAGTTGTTCATTAGAGGAGCAGTGGGACTTAAGGAGAAAGAGGTAGACATAGCGGTAAAATGGTAATTTGATCCAGTTGTGACTACGAACAACCTGTAAAGGGTCGACTCATGAGCATTGGTTACATCGATGGAAATAACTTGTCCTACTGTGATGGGAGTGCAGCTACGGGCTTTAATGGAGTGCTACCGTAGCTAATGAATGTTGAATAATTGGGTAAAAAAGTTTGACAGGTTAATATTGGATCATTGTAGCTCGTCATCTGTAGGTCCATTAGGTCCCTCGGTTGGCTCAAATTGGAAAAATTGAGGGTTTATAGTTTGGTGTGAATTTGAAGTGTTCAAATTCATTAATCTGGTATATATGTCATTTATATGTGATATAGTTGACATAATATATAGTTTGATATGAATGAGATTCATAATAAACTATAGGATAGCCTAATTGATTTATTAGTGCTAATTGGAGAAATTGAATTGAGAGAAATTAAATTGAATGTGATTCAATTTAAAATTCCACAATTATACAAATGAGATTTGTATAATAAGGTATGAGATACATTTATATTATGTGATATGCAAATATGATTTGCATATCATATAGTTGTGGTAAAATGTTGAATTGGTAGAGATTCTCCACCATACACCATTATATAAAGGCTTGGTGAGAAGCCTTTAGTAAGTCACTTGTTCATTTTCTTAGATTTCACTTCTAGGTGCAAAGAGAAATCTCTCTCAAAAACTCTCTAAAATTCTCTACATCCTCTCCATCCCAAAACCAAGGGGAATCCCACCACTCTCCCTCAACCTACCGAGAACAACTGAGAAGTCCTTTCGGAGGTGTCCCCGTTGTTTGATTTGAGGAAGGAGATCATTGAGATCGTTGGTACGAGAGAGTTCGTGACCGGAGGAGAAAGCATCGAAGAAAAGTTCTTCATCAAGCAAGTCACTATTTACTTTCTGTTTTTCTTCTCTTTACAACATGTTTAGCTTAGTATGTATGTGATGCATTCAATTTCAAGAAACACGAAACACAACGAATCAACGACATTTCACGATGTCTTCTGCTGTTGGATTTCCTTTTATCTATCATTGAGAATGTACTTGTGAAGATCAATGAGTTGTTGTTCCTTGCAGACACTTATGTTATAGACATGGGAGACATACACAAGCATCCATTTTGTTAGGTAGGCATTTCATGATGATCACTAACCTTTCAAGTAGAGGATGAGAGGGTAATGTTTAAATTTTTTTTGTCATATGCATGTGCCTTAAATAGACAACAGGCATAAGACATAATTGGTAAATGATGAGCCTTCTAGCTTTGTTAATAATAGTTTACCTATGTTTCACGAACTGGAATTAGTTATGTTTAATATGGATGATCACCTGGACTTACTGTTGAGGGGTCCTAGTGCTTCTTTTATTTTTATTGATTTTGACTTTATTGATGAGACAATTATTGATTCTGATAAATCTGCTTGTAAGGTTGATAGAAATTAGTCTTCCTTTTGAACACCTTGATGGTATGCTTACATAATGTGTTGTTAATGATAATATGGATACTGTAAATATCGTTTGTGAAAGTGTTCAAATATTTGAAATTAGGAAGTGTAAAGACTTTAAAGGTGTTTCTCTATTCGAGGGGTTGTCTATTGAAGATATGCATAATAGAGTGTCTGTAGTGAACGAGATAATTCTTGTAGAAAACACCATTGATAAGAAGTAGAGTTTAACACATGCTATAGATTTCTTTTAGAGTTATGGCGAGTTAATCTATAAATTACATATTACCATTCCCATGTATAGTGAGATTATGATTGGAAGAAATTAATTCGAGAAAATTCCTATGCATCATGTTATTGAGTCAAGTTAGAATTTTCCCTCATGTTTGAAATTTCATAATTTAAATCCTATAGGAGGAGTTAATTCTATTTTGGGCAAGGAATTGGAAGAATGGTGGATTCTTTATTTTTAATCTACGTTGAAGCATTTTTAGGATCATCTCGAGCTAGTGATGCTAAACAAGCACTTCTTATGAGACAACCCAAGTTGTTTGTTTGTCGTTGTTTAGTTGGTTTTGAGTAGTTACTTTTAGTGATCTTTGCTTTTTTCTTTGACCTGTGTTTTAGGAGTACGAGGTTTCATTTGTTCTCACATCTCCCATGCCTTCAATGGATCTTCAGAATGATATTCTCTCGCATAGCAAGGTAGTGTCGTTTCGCTTTTATATTTTAAATTTTCCTTGTCATGTTTAGGAAAGGTAAATGATGTTATATATTGAGGACAATGTATAGTTTATGTTTGGGGGGAATGCAGGGTTTTCTTGAGTTGATTTTGAGATGTGTTTAAAAATATTTTAAAGTTGATGTGCTTGAATAATTTGACGATTTGAGTTGAATATTTGGTGATTAGGACAACAAACGATGTGATTCATTCAATGAGTTTAGTTTTGCATGATTTTTTCATGAAATTTGAAGCAAGTCTGAATCTGATATAAATTAAAAAAATTTCTTCCAATTCATTTACAGGTTAAGCA
Organism: Trichosanthes cucumerina; assembly: GCA_036507285.1. Taxonomy (NCBI): domain Eukaryota; kingdom Viridiplantae; phylum Streptophyta; class Magnoliopsida; order Cucurbitales; family Cucurbitaceae; genus Trichosanthes; species Trichosanthes cucumerina. The sequence goes on along the minus strand of CM071843.1, from coordinate 28,744,010 downwards.
CGTAGCCTTCTTTTGGTGTTTTGAACGTTTAGAGTAGTTTTATAATGTGTAAAAGTTTATTGAAATTTTAATAGGCTGAGGGCCTAGTTTGCAAGTGATATTGCATTATAGCTTGTACTATTGAGCTTAGGAGTAAGAAAAAGAAAGGTGATATGGCTATGAAAGAATAAAGATTTTACTCTGCAGTGGAAACATTGGATTGCCTTTAATAAATTTTAAAGTTTTGTTGTCTCAAATGCAATATTGCAAGTATAATGATCAAGTTTTAATATAGTGATTAAGTGTTCATAATATTGTCGGATTGATTTTCTAGTTCACTTAAGCCCCAACAAAATTATCAATTTTATTTAGAGAAAGAAATCGCAAGATAGGAAATGAAACTAAAATAAAGCGATAAATATGGAGACAAATCTAGAGAGATATATCTTAGGACATTGATTTAACCACTTAAACTAATGATTCAACTAAAAACCCAAGATTGATGATGCAAATATTTTATAGGTCTAGAAACTTTTAAATTATGAATGATCCTTTCCAATAAAACAGTTCTCATGCAAAATCATAAAATATATATCCATGTTGATTTTTAATAACATTCATGATATTTAGACTCTTCATTAAGCAACCTCTAAAGGTGTAACGATCCTAGTTCTAATGACTCACTTCATAGGGACATTACTACTCATGCATGCATTTCAGAACATAAAATATTGTAGTGAGGACTAAAATTCAATTAAATCAACGAACAAAAATATCCTTATTGGGATCCTAAACACTCAAAATATATCTTATTTTTTTATAAACATAAATAAAATCTGGCCTCAATTTCCAAAACAAAGATGCTACTTAAGCGAAAATAGTCAGAAAAACATACTAAATTCAAAAGTGCGGAAAACATGTCCTTTTATTTCTCATGGCCTTCGTAACATATTCACGTCACTCGCCTTGTATGCCTTTGCTTGTACTTGAAAAATTTTTTAAAACAAAGGGTGAGCATTATAAAATAATAATCAGTAAGTGACCTCACTACCAAGGTTTTGGGATATGCATACACATGCAATCATGACTTTATACTTTCGTATGTGAGACCTAAAGCTTCTTTTAAACATGACAACTACATGACTTTCACATCGAATTAAGTGGTCAATTGGTCATCTTGAGTCCTTTTATATGGAGTCCCTCATAGACCGCTATATTTGTATCTCTCACAGACCCCTGTAAAATTTGACACAAAGGATCTCTAATGCATGTTTGACCATGCATAAAGCCTCAGGAGACCAATTGTCACAAGCTTTTAACATACATTCATAACATATATATGCATGAGGTCCCATCCATCATTCATAAGCAGTAATGCACATATCATAAAAGTATAATAAATCATAAATCATGACGTAATCTTCATAACTTTCAGTTTGAAAATACTTCAGAGTGTAATATTCCCAAAATAGAAAAGTGATAGAATATATTGAAAATATAACATAAATTTTTATCTCATTTAAAAAAAAATCGGCATGAGATCTCTTACTCTAGCCTTCGCTCTAAAGATGTCCAAAATTTGATTCCTATCTCAATGTACCTTTCAAACGTGTCAAACAATCATAATCTTAAATTAAGAATCCAATGGATTTTAAATTCACAAGAACTTGAAGTCTTCATTATTTTCTAATTAATTACTTTGACTTTAGTTCTTCAATGATTCGAGCTCGAATATTTTCTTAATCTTGTGCTCTTAATTTTGTTAAATTTCCTAACTCAACGCCAAACCCCACTGTCTCCAAGAACAATATCAATTTTAAATTATTTTGTCCATATAAGGATCATTTGAATAAATCTTGCAGTATTTAACCCACGGAGGTCGAAAACAAGCTCGAAAGTTGTGACGACTCGACTCTACCAACTCCAACGAGCAGCAGCGAGTGACTGGACAATGGCGACACATGGCCAGCGGCAGCGGTGGAGCGTGGTAACTGGCGACACACGTGCTGTTCGGTTTTTGGATGCCCAATTTTTGATCTACACAGAACCGGACCTCAAGCGGCGAGAACCGAACGATGATGTGGTTGTTGGTATGAATCGCAGCGATGCGTGATATATGGTTCACGAGGTGGCGACGCTCCGAGCACCTGGTCTGCGTTGTATGTTGCCCTCCCTCAACGTCTCCGACAAGTTGTTGTGGCTAGAGGTGGACAATTTAATGGTTGTGGCAGCTGGAGCGGCGACTAGATGTGGCTGAAACGTTGTCCCCCTAGAGCTCGAACCGAAGGTGTCGACAACTGATCCACGACGCGACTGGCAGTTGCTAGCTGTTGATTGAACGGAGAAAGAGAGCACGGAAGAATGGTTGACCGGTGACAGTAGCTAAAACCTCCAGTGGCTGCAAGAATCGTAAAGAAGAAGAAGGTGGGAGAAGAATATGAAATCTCCCCTCGATTAGCATGCATAAAAGAGACAAAAAGGGGTGCCCTTTTCTTTGAAAAAACTCTAATTCAATTTTCTTTTCTTTTCCAAAAATGCCCCTTTCTCTCCTATAAAACCACAATTATACCCTAATCATAATTAAATCTTCCAATTTACTCATTTTCCTTACTATCGAACAAAACTTAAATTAAATCATGCATTCACCGTCAAACTAAATGTTTTCCATTAAATTAACAAAAAAATACGAATTAATTGTACTTGAAGTTCATGGGCGTTACAAAAGGAGCCCTGATCTTGGTCATATCAAAACTATCCTTAGTGATGCAATTAAGGTCTAATATAAACTAAACTCTCTCAAATGTAAATTAAGATAAACAAAGCAAATAATCAATGACCAAAAGATCATAGATATTAAATACATAAAAGCATTAATAGAAGAGAATAAATCAATCATACTCCACCAAGCTCTTCAAACTCTCCAAACAATCTAAAAATAAAAAATAGAGTTGTGTCTCTTCAATTGAGCTCCCAAGTTTGGGCATTGCGAAATATTTAAAGAAATCATTACAGTGTCTCGACATTGTATACTATCACTTAAAATAAAAAATAAAAAAATTGTAGCGTCAAGATAGTACATACAATGGCTTAACGCTATGGGCAGAAACTCTTAGTTGTTAACTCACGTGTTTTTTCTTGATGAATGAGTTAAATTTGTAAAGGTTTTTAGATGCTACCTATGCAGGTCTGAAGCCTTAAATGATGTATTTTAGAGCGTTTTGATGCTATAACAATGTCTAGACACTATGCTCTCAGTTCTTGTGCTTCATTCTCTTCTCCTTTTCACTTGATTCCTTAAATTTATGCCTAATGAGCTCCATTATCTTCATCACTATTCTTCTAGAAACTTCATTTTCACTCCAAATGCTTGATTTCTAAAAAATAAACAAATATGAATATAAAATCACACAATTAATCCACAAAACAGAATGATAGCACATTTGTGCACAATCAAGTTCAAGATATACGTTTAAAGTTTTATTAGGACATATTAGACATAAAATTTATAAAATCTGTTATATTTTTTGGTTTCAACCTATCATAAACTAATTAATTTTAGATTAATATTTTTAAGTTAATCTAAAATGGTTTGGACCTTTGTTTTAGCTCTTAAGTTTAAAGACCCATTGTTAAGGTTGGGCCCAAAGTTGAAGGAGCCCAAATCTACCTTTCTTGATCTCCTATTACCTAAACCCATTTGTTCTCTTTTTTTGTTATTATAAAAGAATGTGTGGGCCTTAAGTGAGAGAAGAAGAAAAAAGTGTGTATTGGGTCTTCTATTAAAATTAGGGTTTTTCTTTTTAGAGAGAAAAGAAGAGAGAGAGAAAGAAAGGTTGGAGGCTCGATAGAAGGCTGAAAAACAGGGGGGTTTCTTCGACAGAGAGAGGGGGAAATCTGGAAAATACTATGGTTTTTCAGCCGTGAGAAAGATATCGAGGGAGCTCCGTCCTTATAGCAGAAATCTGCCGTCCACCATGGGTTGTAGTTCGCAAGAAGAGGTGACTGTTGCCGTGGAGTTGTTGCAGGTTGATCGTTCTGCTATTTGAAGCCGTCGGTTGCTGTACAAACGTGAGACTCAACCTTCTTTCAACCTTTGTTTATGAGATCCTCTCCAAAGGTTGTATCTCTCCTTTCTTTCTACTTTCTTTCTAGTTAGTTTAGATTCAAGTTCTAATCCCAAAGGTTGTTAGACTCTCAATCTGGAATAATGATTAGTTGTAGTCTCTCTTTGGGCATAAATCTTGGAATCTTGTTAAATCCTAAATGTTAAATGTATCTTTAGATATCCTGCTGTAAGTTCTCTGTATACTCCCGTATATCTCTAATAAACTGTCTAGCAAAGGCTTAAAACACCTTTGCAAGTGGAGTAGGTCGTTTTATGACCGAACCACTATAAATATTGGTGTTCTCTAATTGTTCTTTACTGTTTCTGCATTTCTTTAATTACTGTCCAACCCATAAATTGTAATAAAATCGCTTATAAACTTGTTGTAAACACCTCAAACTTGCCTAAAATTGGTTAGACATAGGATTTGGATCTTGGCATATAATAACATTTTGGTATCAGAGCTTTTAATCCTTGTTTTTTAGGCATTCTTTCTTGAATTAAAATTTAGTTTGTTGAATAAAATCTTTGGATTTAAAGAATCTTTAAGTTGTTAGTATTCTTTAATTCTGAAAATTTTTATTTCAAGAAAAGTTTGCTGTCCAATTTTGTTTCTCATTTTTTCAGGATGAGTACCAAGTTCGAGGTGGAGCGGTTTGATGGGAAAAGAGATTTTGGTCTATGGAAGATCAAAATGTTGACCATCCTTCGTCAACAAAAGGTCGATTACGCACTTTTTGGAGGCTAAGGAAGTTCGGACAAAGATAACAATGGACCAACTGAAAGAGATAAATAAGGTAGCTCACAACCTTATAATCCTTTATTTGTCTGATACAGTTATAAGACAAATGCGTAGTGAAGATACCGCTGTTAAACTCTGGACAAAATTAGAATCTACCTACCAAGTAGCATCAATTTCAAGCAAAATATTTTTAAAATCTAATTTCTTTAGTTTTAAAATGGACTCTAGTAAAAGCATGAAAGATAACCTAGATGAATTCCATAGAGTAGTTTCTGAAATGGAAAATATTGGTGAAATCTTTTCTGATGAAAATCATGTTGTAGTTCGATAAATTCTTTTGCTGAATCTTATAATGATGGGAAATCACATGTGAAGTTTTGTAGGGATACTTTGTCCACTTTGAAATTGTTTTAAATGCCATTAGAGTAAAAGAACAAGAACTAAAAGAAACCAAGAAGTCTAATAGTGAGACTTTATACGTTAGAGGGAGATCAGAGAATAGAAAAAAGCATAGAAGCAAGAGTGGGGGTAGATCAAAGTCTAAGGGGACTAGTAATAGGAGGTGTTATCATTGTAAAAAAGAAGGCCACATTAGAAGGTTTTGTCCTGACCTTAGGAATAAAAAGTCGTCGGGTAAAGGGAAAGAAGAGTCTAGTGTAGTAAACCTTAGTGAAGAGTATAACCACTCTCTTATGGTTAGTAACACTAGAGAGGATGACACCTGGATCCTAGATTCATGTTGTTCTTTCCATATGACCCCTAATAGAGAATGGCTAGAAGACTTCCGAACCGGTGTGGGAGGTAAAGTCATGTTAGGGAACCGACACTTTTTTAGTGTAGAAGGTCAAGGAACAGTACGCCTTAGGCTTCATGACGGAAATATTAGGTTTCTAACTGGAGTTAGGTACGTACCTGAAGTTAAAAGAAACCTAATATCCCTTAGCATGTTAGATAAGCAAGGGTACACCATTAAGTTAGAGGGTGGTGTTCTAAAAGTCATGAAGGGCATCTTAGTTGCAATGAAAGGGCTTCTTAAGGATACCTTATACTCTTTAGAGGGTTCGACGGTCGTAGGGTCAAGTGATCTAGTTAAAGAAAGTGACAATTCCAAAATTACCCTTTGGCATAAACGCTTAGGTCACATGAGTGAGCAAGGAATTAGGGAGTTAATAAAATAACAAGTAATTCCTAACATAAAAAATATGGACCTAGATATGTGTGAGCATTGTGTTTATGGTAAAAGTAAAAGAGTAAAATTTGGAAAGGGTGGTCACTCTGCTAATAAAAAACTAGAATATGTGCATGCTGACTTATGGGGCCCATCTAATGTTGTCACAAATGGTAGGGCTAGATATTTCTTATCCATTATTGATGATTGTACTAGAAAAGTTTGAGTTTATCTTCTGAAAAATAAATCTGATACTTTTAATAAATTTGTTGAATGGGTAACCTATGATGAAAACCAAACTGGCCTTATAGTTAAGAAACTTAGGACTGACAATGGGCTAGAGTTTTGTAACCATGAGTTTAGAAACTTTTGTAAGTCTAAAGGCATAGCAAGAGACTTGACTGTTGTAGGGACGCCACAACAAAATGGGGCCGCTGAGAGAATGAATAGAACCCTTATGGAAAGAGTTAGGTGCACGTTGTCTGATTCACAACTTCCTCAAAGTTTTTGGGGGGAAGCTGTTGCAACAACATATTATATAATCAATAGGAGCCCATCTACTGCCATAGATTTAAAAACGCCTCAAGAGCTTTGGCAAGGTAGTCTCCTTGATCTATCACACATGAAAGTCTTTGGGTGTTTAGCTTATGCTCATTCAAAAGAGTGGAAGCTAGACCCAAGGGCTAAGAAATGTGTTTTCCTAGGATATCCTGAGGGTGTTAAGGGATATAAACTATGGTGTCTAGACCCAAATTCACCAAAAATTCTAATAGTAGAGATGTTGTCTTTAATGAAGGGAAATGGAGTATGTAGAAGAAAAGACCGAGTCTATTCCTAAAAGTCCACCTAGTTCCACTGAAACCGTTTTAGCTAGTCCTCCTTCCACTTCCCATAGTGATCAGGTAGATGAGCCAATAGTAGAACATGATGTTTCACCTTCTACCTTAGATCAAGCACCTACACATGAGGTTGCTAATGAGAAAGATGAAGAGGATAGTCAAGACTTAACAAATTATCAGTTAACTAGGGATAGGGTTAGGAGAACCATTGTAGCTCCCACTAGGTTTGGGTATGCTGACCTTATATCCTATGCCCTAGTTATAGCTAATGAGTTTATTAATCAAGAACCACAAACTTTCAATGAGGCCATAAATAATGAAAATAAAGATAAGTGGTGGGCTGCAATGAGAGTATGATTCTTTGATTAAAAATCAAACTTGGGTTCTTGTTAATAAACCATTAAAAGCTAAAACTGTAGGTTGTAAGTGGATTTATAAAGTCAAAGAGAACCCTTTAGAAAATAAAAAGCCTAGATTCAAGGCTAGGTTAGTAGCCAAAGGGTTTACTCAAAGGGAGGGTATAGACTATGATGAGGTTTTTTTCCCCCGTTGTAAGACACACCTCTATTAGAATTTTGCTTGCCTTTGTTGCTCACTTTGATCTTGAGTTAGAGCAGATGGATGTAAAGACCGCTTTCTTGCATGGTGAGCTTGAGGAGACCATTTACATGGATCAACCACCTTGATTTGAAGCTCCCAAACAAGAAAATAAGGTTTGTCTTCTTAAGAGATCGTTGTATGGCTTAAAGCAATCCCAACGTCAATGGTATAAAAGGTTTGATTCCTATATGCTATCTATTGACTTTTGTAGAAGTAAGTATGATAGTTGTGTGTATTTCGAACAAATCTCTGAAGTGAATATTGTTTACTTGCTTTTATATGTTGATGACATGTTGATTGCTTGCAAAACCATGCATGAAATAAATAAGTTAAAGAATCTCTTAAAGAAGGAGTTTGAAATGAAAGACTTAGGCAATGCAAAAAGAATATTAGGAATGGATATTATTAGAGATAGAAAAGAGAAGAAACTATATTTGTCTCAAAGTGCATACATAACAAGACTAGTTAAAAGATTGAACATGCATGATAGTAGGAAGGTTAGTATTCCTTTTGGCAAGCACTTTAAACTATCTGTTAATGATTCACCTAAGACTCCAAGTGATATTGATGAAATGCATGACATTCCATATGCTAATATTGTTGGGAGTCTTATGTATGTCATGGTTTGTACTAGACCTGACCTTGCTCATCCACTTAGTGTTGTTAGTAGATTTTTTGCTAATCCAAGTAAACAACATTGGAATGCTGTTAAGTGGATTTTGAGGTATCTTGCATGTCATACAGATTTATGTCTTGTTTATGAAGGAGCAAATATAGTTGATAGCAAGGATATTGAACTTGTTGGATATGTTGATGCTGATTATGCTGCTGATATAGATAAACGTAGATCTTTGACTGGTTTTGTGTTTAGATTGTTCAATTGCACAATTAGTTGGAAATCTAGTTTACAGTCTATAGTTGATTTATCTACAACTGAATCTGAATATATTGCATTAACTGAAGCTATTAAGGAATCTTTATGGCTTAACGGAATTGTATCTGAATTGTGTTGTAGTGATAATGTTTCTGTGACTGTGCATTGTGACAGTCAAAGTGCTCTACATTTATCTAAAAATCATTCTCACCATGAAAGAACTAAACATATTGATGTTAGGTATCATTTTGTAAGAGATGACATCAATGATGGTTTAGTTTCTGTTAAAAAGGTTGCTACTGATTTGAATGCTGCTGATATGTTTACTAAAGCATTACCTTGTGATAAATTTAACCGTTGTGTGAGAATGTTGCAGCTTGATCATGGATAACCCTGGATCTTATTTGAGAACTAAATTATAGGTCCTCTTCTTAGTTTATGATAGATTGAAATCAAGGTGGAGATTGTTATATTTTTTGGTTTCAACCTATCATAAACTAATTAATTTTAGATTACTGTTTTTTAAGTTAATCTAAAATGGTTTAGACTTTTGTTTTAGCTCTTAAGTTTAAAGACCCATTGTTAAGGTTGGGCCCAAAGTTGAAGGAGCCCAAATCTACCTTTCTTGATCTCCTATTACCTAAACCCATTTGTTCCCTTTTTTTGTTATTATAAAAGAATGTGTGGGCCTTAAGTGAGAGAAGAAGAAAAAAGTGTGTATTGGGTCTTCTACTAAAATTAGGGTTTTTCTTTTTAGAGAGAAAAGAAGAGAGAGAGAAAGAAAGGTTAGAGGATCGATAGAAGGCTGAAAAACAGGGGGGTTTCTTCGACAGAGAGAGAGGGAAATCTGGAAAATACCATGGTTTTTCAGCCGTGAGAAAGATATCGAGGGAGCTCCGTCCTTATAGCAGAAATCTGCCGTCCACCGTGGGTTGCAGTTCGCAAGAAGAGGTGACTGTTGGCGTGGAGTTGCTGCAGGTTGATCGTTCTGCTATTTGAAGCCGTCGGTTGCTGTACAAACGTGAGACTCAACCTTCTTTCAACCTTTGTTTATGAGATCCTCTCCAAAGGTTGTATCTCTCATTTCTTTCTACTTTCTTTCTAGTTAGTTTAGATTCAAGATCTAATCCCAAAGGTTGTTAGACTCTCAATCTGGAATAAAGATTAGTTGTAGTCTCTCTTTGGGCATAAATCTTGGAATCTTGTTAAATCCTAAATGTTAAATGTATCTTTAGATATCCTGCTGTAAGTTCTCTGTATACTCCCGTATATCTCTAATAAACTTTCTAGCAAAGGCTTAAAACACCTTTGCAAGTGGAGTAGGTCGTTTTATGACCGAACCACTATAAATATTGGTGTTCTCTCGATGTTCTTTCTTTGTTTTGCATTTCTTTAATTACTGTCCAGCCCATAAATTGTAATAAAATCGCTTATAAACTTGTTGTAAACACCTCAAACTTGTCTAAAATTGGTTAGACATAGGATTTGGATCTTGGCATATAATAACAAAATCCTATTTGACACTTTTAAATTTTAGATAAGAATTATGCACAAATTTCAAAGTTTAGGGTTCTAGAAAATACATTTTAAATTTTATAAATCTATCAAATAAAACATTAAAAATTTAGGGACTAAATTTGTAAGTTAATTATTTTTAAAAAATATTATAAAAGATAGAAAAATAAAAAAATTAATAACAAAAGTGTTTTGAAAAGCTCGATGTGTTAATTTAATTAAACACAAACATCAAAATACTCTCTTTGGTAAATTATAATTTAATGGGGAGTACTAAGAACCCATATAAAGAGATACTTTGAAACATAATAAGTGAAAAGTTTATTCAACGACCCCCTATTTCATCCTTTTATCACTCTTTTTTATTAATGTTGGATATAAATCAATGCTAAAGTTACATATATACTTAACATTCATTTCATATTTCATCTTTTTATAACTTTTCATTCGTTAATAGTGAGTTGTCAATGCTAATTTATATTTACTCAACCCTCTTTTACTCAAAAAGTGATTACGTTTTCTCTTTATAAAATCAAGAAAAGAAATTGCATATCAATTTTAAATAATTTCACCATTGAACTCTCCTATATATGTGTGTTCTGATGTTTCAAGCCTATCCATTTTATCGAATAACCAAAAGGAAGGTAGAAGTTCTATAACATTACTAGTTATTCTGTGTCATATTGCATGCAAAATGGATTCATCATCAACACTAGCACTTTCCGTCTTGCTAATGTTATTTACAAGTCTAAATGGTTTTGAAGAATCAATCTCACTTCTGCCAAAAACTACAGTGACAACTATTAATAAACTCGTCGACCCAGTGTTGAGCGTTCACTGTAGATCAAAGGATATTGACTTGGGAGTCCATGTTTTAGATCTAGAAACAAGCTACTCTTTTACCTTTAGACCCAATGTTTGGGGGACAACGTTGTTTTCCTGTAGCTTTGTATGGGTGGAAGGTGGGGCCCAGAACTTCTCTATCTATGACTTTCACAGAGATGCAAATCGTTGCACTGATTGTAGATGGGAAATTTATCGAGATGGCCCTTGTTTGTTCCACCCGAGAGACACTGGAACTTATAATGTTTGCTTTCCTTGGAACTAGAAAACAAGATTATAAGATTTAATAATATCGCAAGGTAGGGCTAAAACATGCAATTGCTTAATTTCACATATCATCTATATAAAATAAATAAAGAATCTAAAGTATTAAGAAAAGTTGCATATTTCTGCTTTCTTTATCACTCGTACTCGTTGTCATGATATAGAATATATTAAAATGTTATATCTCTTATATAATCTTTTAGCTTTGTCGATGATCATCAAATTATATATAGATTGGAAATTATACGTGAAGAACATTCTTTTTATTTAGTACCTACTCTAAGTTGACCATTAGTTGCTTAATAAAAAAAAGTTATGACAGATAATGTGTTGAGTAAGGTTGAGAGGAAATGAGAGAATACATTTTGGGATCCTAGGTCAGAACATGGTTTCTATTTCGTCTTTAAATTGAGTTGAGAATTAGTTACTTAATAAAATGAAGACGTGACAATTAACATGTTCAAAGGAATGTTAAGAGAAAATAAGAAATTCTTTGTTAGTAACAAGACTATATATTGACCTCGTTTTGCACATCCTCAATTAGGTTGAGAGGCAGATCCAACAAAGTGACATGTGATCAATAATTCACCGCTACTACAATTTTGATATTCTATGACACCATAACGAAACTAAATGAGGAGGAGGAAGAAAAAATACGGTCATATATGGTTGTGACTATTTTTTTTTTGTGGAAAAAGTAGAGATTTACGTATTTTAAAACCTTTATGAAAGTTTTTTTTCAATGTCATACATTTATGACTTTGATTAACTATCATTGATTCAAAATAATTTATTTTTATCTTTATGTAATTTTTTAATTTAAAGAAAAAGGAGAAAAAGAAACAAAATTAGCTCTAATCTTTCTCCATCCACTCTCACGCATTTTAACAGCGAGTTAAATAAAATTTATAACTAAGCACTTAGGTTTGTGGACTATGATCAAGTCGATCCACAGGGAGGCAAAACTAGTTGATTCAAATATTGATTCAGTTTAAAACATGAATATGATTTAAATATTGGTTCAGACTAAACCTTGTAACAATTTGAGAGAAAAGAATTTGAATGGTTCAAATTTGGTATTGGGAGAAAGCGTTAATTATATGTGATATACTTAATGTTTCATAGATTAATTATAAGTTAAATTATGATAAAAAAGAGGTGGACATATTTAAAGACGATTTAGATATTGGTTCTCTTTAAAAAATGAAATTGGGATTGATCCAATTATTTAATTTGATATTTGAAATTAAATTAAACAATTATTTAAAATTAAGAAATTGATTTTAATTTAAAAATTAATTTGAAATTAATTTTTAATTAAAATCAATATCTTAATTTAATTAATTAATTTTGAATTAAAATTAAATGAAAATTCAAATTCATTTTGAATATCGAATTGGACTAAGCTCCTTCAAATTCAAATTGACCATAATTTGTCATCTCCTTCTTGAATTGTCCTCATCACTCATGAGTTGTATTCTTATTCTAGTTGAAAAAAGTTTGATATGGAAATTAATTTAAGAAGATAGAGTATGATAAAGAGAATTTTGCAGAAAGTTTGTTTCCCTCGTTTTTCAGACCTTTCTCCCTTCTTTCTTAAATTTCTCTCAATCAAAGTTTGTTCGAAGACCTTAGGGTAGTAGGGAAGACACTAGAGATGGTCTACAACATCTTTTTGTTCAAAGAAAGACCTCGGATTGCTTCAACTTTGAGCTTTAAAGGTAGTGTTCTTCCTTTTTTGTTTTTCCAATTTTAAGCATGTTTTTTGTTTGATAAAATTGATCAAATTAGAGTGTTCAAGATCCAAAATTGCTTCGATTTTCTTAATATGTACTCTTGCAATTGCTATTAGAGCAATTTAAGCACTCAATTTGATTCAATTTGGGTTGTGATCGATGTATTTTGAAATTCAATTTTTCTTGGTGTCTAATGTGATTTCAAGTTTTGACATTTAAATTGTGCATCAATTCGTGCTTTATTTTCTCATTGCTCAAGTGTGTTTCACCATTAATGTATGAAGAAGAGTCTGTAAAAGTTTTGATTCGACCGGAGTCTAGGAAGGTCTTCAATTTCACGGGAGAAACTCGGGAAGTCACTTAAAACCAAATACAGAGAAGCTTTATTTATTTTGCGTTTAAATTCTTCGGTGCCCAAACCACGCGCGCGTTCAACTTTAAAATTTAGGAAGAAGGTGACGTCATCATGACGTAAGAAGACAGGTTCATTGACTTTTTTACCAGTTCACTCTTTTTTGGACTGGTTCAACCCATTTTTAGTTGGGTTCGAGAAATTTCAGACCGGTCCAGATAAGTTTCAGCCTAGTTTTGCTTATTTGGAGGTTCAGTTCAGCTTTTGGAGGTCTGGTTCAGCCCTTTTCAACCCAGTTCAGCCTTTTGGAGGTCTCGTTCACACATTTGCAAGTCAGTTAATTCGAAGTATTCAAAGTGGTTCGACCAATTTTCTAATCATAGTTTATAAATTAAGGTCTAATTAATTCCAATTCTAAAACCATTTTAAAACAAGTTAATTAACGTTAGGTACATGCATTTCTAGGTTATAAAGTGCTTGATCATTCATCACATGAATAAACATACATTTATAACATATTCATTACAAGAATAAATGCATGGGAATTATATGTTTAATTTTGAATTAATATAGCTCTTATGTAACGCCCCTACTTTTCTATGACCAAATCCCTAGGGACATTACTACGCATGCATGCATTTATAGGCCGAGAAATAAAAAGAACTAAAAAGCCATTTCTCATTTAAAATAAATAGTTCCAGGGATCCCAAATCAAAAACAAAACATTCAAATCATATAAAACATCACGTCATTTTGGCCTATTAAAAACTGTAAGTAAGTTTAACTTCAAATAAAAACCTAAGGACAACAATAGTTCAAATAAGGGTATGCGGAAAATTATGCTGGTTCCCATGGTCCTAATCACGCTCTCCAGTCACACGCCCTGCACGTCCTTCCCTTTACCCGAAAAACATTTTTAAAAGAAAGGGTGAGTATTGCATAAACAATACCCAGTAAGTAACCTCGCTACCGAGGTTTGGGATATGCATACACATACAATCATGATCTTTAAATTCATTCATAACATACATAGATGGGAATTAAAACTTTCTAAAGTTGCCAGGTCTTTAATCCATGGCTGCATATTTAAATGTCAGGCCTTTAATCCATGACTGTTCATATAATTGCCAGGTCTTTAATCCATGGCTGTTCATATAATTGCCAGGTCTTTAATCCATGACTACACATTCAATTGCCAGGTCTTTAATCCGTGGCTGTACATATAATTGCCAGGTCTTTAATCCATGGCTGTTCATATAATTGTGAGGCCGACTGGTCATCCTGAGTCATTTCAGCGATCTCAGGATAACCAATGTCCACACTATTCAATAATTCATTTCGTGACATACAAATCATGCATAAGGTCCCATCAGTCACATAATCATGGTGTACCTATCACAATTATCATCATCAACACATCATTCATACTTTCTCACGGACAGGGTGATAAATCATACTTTTGTAAATAACATGAAACATTCTCATACACACTGCTGTCCTATTTTCACATGGAATAATGGGATCTTTATACATAACATACGAGAATACTTCCACATAAAATAATGGTTCATTTTCACATAATACATCGAAACATTTGCACATAAAATATCACGTATTCTCAAAATACTATCTGTGGATTTTCATGTGAAAAATATGAACTATTTCGCATAAAATCATGAAAATCATTTTCATTTATTCCCACTAAAAGTTCGGCACAAGGTCCCTTACCTCGAGCTTCGACTTTAATTCCAAAACCTAATCGAACTCCCGGTCTAATCTCCTTTTAATGAAACCTAATTCACATCAATATTTCCGAATTCAAACTCCAAGTATTCACACTTAAACCCTAATCATGCGAAACTCGAAATACTGTATTACGATGTCGTGACCCGCTTACCTCGGTTTTCACGCGAGATCTCGATATTCCTTAGTTCGCTTGGCAATCGACCTCCAATTCCGTTCCAAGTTCGGTTCCTACAAGAGATATTCGAACACGTAACCTAGGTTCTCAATCAAAACGCTTAAATAATCGACGGTATACAAATTATTCTCAACCGAACTCGATACCTAGCACGATCGCTTACCGACGACGAATCCTTGCTGCTGTGAAGGTCCCGACGGTGAAGGAAGCGAAATTTCGTCGCGTTTGCCTCGTGGCTCGGCCGTGCGCGCGCGGAGCGCGGCGGCGGAAGACTTCGGCGGCGAACGAGCGGCGGCGGCGGCCGGACCGACGCGGGACTCCGCCGCTCGTGAGCGGTGGGACGAAAAACAAGACTTCCGGTGGCTGCGTGCAGTCTCGTTCGATGGTTGCGGTTCGGCTGGAGACTCGCGGACGGTCAGCCGG
Organism: Trichosanthes cucumerina; assembly: GCA_036507285.1. Lineage (NCBI taxonomy): Eukaryota > Viridiplantae > Streptophyta > Magnoliopsida > Cucurbitales > Cucurbitaceae > Trichosanthes > Trichosanthes cucumerina. Next base: position 28,728,649 of record CM071843.1, on the reverse strand, counting down.
CGGCTTGCTCGGTGGATCTGGGTCTGCGCGCGTGGGATTCTTCTTGCCGGCGGCTAGGGTTGAGTGAAACGCGAAGGAGAAGAAGGAGGTTGAAGTTTCCGACCGTAGGAACGACACGAGGGGGGATCGCTGCCGGTGGGACTTCGTGCGGTTGGTGGTCGGGCGTCGGCTTCTTCCGTGCGAGCCGCGGCTAGGGCAACGTGGAGGCGCCGGCTAGGGTCGAGAGAAAGAGAAGGAGAGGACAATCCGGCGAGCTTGCGGCGGAGAGGCACGACCGGAGGCTGCAGTCCTCTTCTTGCCGACGGCTAGGGTTTAGTGAAAGGAGAAAAGTTTGAGTCCTTTAGGGTTAGGGTTTGCAATTCAACAAGAAGGAGAAAATGTGTGTTCTTTTAGGGCTAGGGTTTGGGTTTGATACAATGAAGAGTAGGTGTGGAGGCTAGGGTTTTCTCATGATATATATATACCAACCATCTAGGTCAAGTTGTGTGCTAGATCACCCTAATTTAGAACTAATTCACCAAAACGCCCTTACACTTACCTTTCCCTTTAATTTTTATAGTTAATCTCATCTTAAAAGAAAACAATTCACGTAAGACAAACAAAATTACGGCCTCCACCTCGCCGAGCTTGATTAAAGATCACTAATCCAACTAAACACGGCGTTTACAAGAGCGTTAAATAAAAATAATAATAATACCTGTGATGATGGTCGTCACAATCTTCCCTCCTTAAGAACTTTCGTCCTCGAAAGTTCCTATTCTTGGAATAGCTCAGGATATTTAGCGCGTACTTCCTCTTCTCGCTCCCAAGTAGCTTCCTCCGTGCGGTGGTTCTGCCACAATACCTTAACTAAGCTGATCTCACGGTTACGGAGGGTCTTTCGATCTCTCGCAATAATTTGTACTCTGGCTGCTCGCCATAGCTCGAGATCTTACGTTAACGCAATGGTTCAAGTCTATGACATGAGTCGGGTCTGGAACGTACTTTCTCAACATGGAGACATGGAATACGTTGTGCACTGCTGACAGGGACGGCGGCATCGCTAATCTGTAGGCCACTGCACCGATCCTCTCTAAAATCTCAAATGGTCCGATGAATCGCGGACTCAACTTCCCCTTACGGCCAAACCTTAGAATCCCCTTCATTGGAGCCACCTTAAGGAACACGTGGTCCCCAACCTCGAATTCTAGGTCCCTTCGTCTCGTGTCAGCATAATTCTTTTGTCTGACTTGGGCGGTCTGCATTCGTGCCCTGATCTTTTGCATTGCCTCATTAGTGACTGTACTAGTCACTCGACCCAACAATTGGCGTTCACCAACCTCCTCCCAGAAAACGGGAGTTCTGCAACGTCTTCCGTAAAGAGCTTCAAATGGAGCCATTCCGATGGTCGACTGGTAAATGTTATTGTAAGCAAACTCCATTAGATGCAAATGAGTGTCCCAACTACCTGGGAAGTCTAAAGTGCAGGCTCGCAACATATCCTCTAATATTTGGTTTAAACGCTCCGTCTGTCCCATCCGTGCATGGATGAAAAGTCATACTAAAAGTTCAACTGCGAACCCAACGCTCTCTGTAAACTTCTCCAGAAGTTGGAGGTGAAACGTGGATCCTCGCTCAAAATAATCTTGACTGGGATTCCATGCAACCGGACTATCTCATCCAGGTAAAGCCGCGCCCACTTATCTCGTAGAATAGGTGGGTTTCCACAGTATGAAATGTCTTGACTTTGTTAACTTTGTCCACTATGACCCAAATCACCGTGTGTAACCTCGTAAAGTTCTAGGCAATCCAACTATGAAATCCATAGAGATCTCCTCCCATTTCCACCGAGGCACATGTAATGGTTGCGGCAATCTCTGCGCCTCTGTCTAGGTGCCTTCACCGTGACGAAAGTCAAACACTTGCGACAAACTCGCCACGTCGCGCTTCATGTTGCACCACCAAAACGATCATTTTGATCTCGGTACATCTTGGTACCGCCAGATGCATAGAAAATGGTGAGTTATGGGCTTCGTTCAAGATCTCGCCTCTCGACTTGTCATCGCCTCGCACACGTAATCGTCCCCAAATAGCAATCCTCCATCTGTGGATAGGGAAAACTCCGTCAACTCACCGTAGTTACTGCAGTAAGTTTTCCACTAATCGGGGTCCACTGCGCCGGCCTCTATAATACGTTGCCTCAAGGTCGGTTGCAGCACGTTAATCGGGCTAATCGAGTCGTGGTCTTTCCTACTAGCATCGCAATTTCACTCGAGCAAACTCTGCGCAGTAACTCATGCGCCATCATCACTCGCGCAGCAGATGCACCAAGCTTCTGCTGAGGGCATCGGCCACTACATTAGCCTTACCGGGATGGTACTTGTATGTCAATATCATAATCTTTTACCAATTCCAACCATCTGCGTTGCCTCATGTTCAATTCCTTACGGGTGAACAGTACTTGAGACTTTTATGATCTGTAAAAATCAATTTTCTCGCCATACTGTAGTGTCTCCGGATCTTTAATGCAAATACCATCGCTTTGCTAATTCGGATCATGAGTTGATAGTTCCTTCCTCGTCTTTCAATTGTCGGGATGCATAAGCTATTACTTTACCGTCGTTTGCATCGATACACAACCCAACCCTTTCTTGGAAGCATCATCAGAAACCACAAAGCTCCTGTTCCCTCGGGAATCTGTAAGAATCGGGGCGACACTAATCGTGCTTGAGTTCTGGAAGCTCGCTTCACAAGCATCATCCCAAACAAAAGAGTTTCCCTTACGCGCGTCGGTTGAGTCATAGGCATGGCTATCTTGGCAAAATCACATGCAAACGCCTATAGTATCTGCAAAGACCCAGAAAACTCGTAAAACTACGCACTCAGAATCGTGGTCGACGAGGCCACTTGTGGTGGCCTCCACTTTCACTGGATCAACAGAGACTCGACTTGAGACACCACATGCCCTAGAAAAGATACATGCTCGAGCCAAAATTCACACTTGGAGAATTTTGCATACAACTTATTCTCTCTCGGTGTGAGTAAGACTTTCCTCGGTGCATTTCATGTTCTTCATCGCACTTTGGAGTATATCGATATATCATCGATGAACACAATCACGAACGTATCAAGAAACTCCTTGAACAAACGGTTCATCAAGTCCATGAAGGCGGCGGGAGCATTGGTCGGCCAAGCGGCATCACCGTGTGAACTCGTAATGCCCATAACGTGATCTCGAATCTTTGTCTTAGGGATATCCCCTCGCGATCCTCAATCGATGGTAGCCTCGATCTCGGATCGATCTTAGAGAACACCGCCGCTCCTTGCAAATCGGTCGAACAAGTCATCTATCCCGGGAGAGGATATTTATTCTTGATTGTAACTTTATTCAACTCCTGTAATCTATACACAGCGCATGGATCCGTCTTTCTTTTCACGAACAATACCGTGTGCTCCCGGGGTGAAACGCAGGGGCGTATAAACCCTTTGTCTAGCAAGTCTTGTAAATCTGTATTTTTAGTTCTTTCAACTCTGCTGGTGCCATTCTCATGACGGGGCCTTGGATATCGGGTCGTCCCCAACTCCAATCCAATGTTAAAATCTACCTCCATTTGGAGGTATTCCGGGAGATCCTCGGGAAGACGTCTGTAAACTCATTCACTATCGCACTGCGATGTCACCGAGATCTCTGTGCACCTTGCGTCTAGTATGCGAGCTAAGACGCCCAAGCAAGCTCCCAGATGCAATAACTTTCGGCCTTAAGGCGCGTGAATTACCTTAGGCCTACTTCCTCGCTCTCAGCCTCTCCTGAACTCAGTAGCCGGGTTGGTTAGGAGGAGTGAACACTACCTCCTTCCCGAAACAATCAATACAAGCATGGTTCTGCGCTAACCAGACCCATGCCTAAAATTACATCAAAATCAAACATATCTAAGACCACTAGGTTCACTTTGCTAACACATGGTCTCTGCGATGGTCACACTACCATCCTTGACTTTCATATTGGCCAACAAATTTATCCCATGAGTGGAGACAGATAGGGCATATCAGAATCGTTTTCTAGTTCTAACTCACTTGACTTACAAAGGATGCGAGAAATAAAAGAGTCGTGAGAACCGTAATCAAATAGTACAAAGGCGAGGTGCCCAAGTAATGGAAGTGTACTCAGAATTCACCGAGTCCGAGCCATAGATGTCTCGGATGGTGCTTGCATAGGCTCTCCCTGTTGTATGGCGGCTTCACAAAGCAGCCCACTACTCATAATCTGTGGTCGGCTAGTCTTTGGCTTGATTCGGCGAGATATTAGCTCTGTGCCCTTCCTTTCCACACTTGAAACACGCTCGGACCGGGCCATACATTTACCCCAAAGTCAGCCTTACCACATTCCTTGCACTGTGGCCTATCTCCGCCGCTATTCCTCGATCCGTTGGTGGTGGTTTCTGGCCGAACTTGTACGGAAATGCCCTGTCTATGCGGTGTACTGGGGCGCGCCGTGAGCTGGAATGGGGTGGTCCCACTTCCTCTTATGATTCGCTATGGGTCATCCCGAGTTAACTACCACTGCTGTGCATGTGATCCGAGCTGCACCCAAATCGCCTTCGCCACTCTCACCGCTGCGGCGTAATCGAGGTGCTAATGCTTGAATAAAGCCTCGAACATTCTCATCTAGCCCATGATGAAGCGCTCGGTCTTCTTTGCTTCAGATCCACCACTCGGGGCAAAAGCGGGACAAGCGGGTAAATTCCTCTCATATATCTCTCTCGCCCTCCTGCTGCGCACACACCAGAAGAATTCTCGCTCTTCTGTAACGAGTGCCGCAGGGATAGAATTTCCGCCAGAATGCTTCCTTGAATAGGTTCCAAGTAATCATTTCTCCGCTGGCAACAATGGTTCCTTGGGCGGACTCCCACCACAAGTACGCGTCATCCCTCAGCATGAAGGTCGCACAGGACACCCTCTTGGTCCTCAGGGCAGTTCATCGATCGAAGATGGTCTCAATGGAAGAGCGACCACAACTCCGCCACAGTGGGGTCACTGGAAGACCCATTGAAAGATCTCGGATCATACTTCCTGAAGTCTTTCAGGTAACGAGACTCCAGAGTTGCGTCGTTTCGCCCCTGATTTGCTTGGGCCAGCTGGGTGGCTACTGTGGCTCTCACTAGGCTCTGCATGGCCTCCACCATCATAGTCATAACGTTGGCGTTCCCCAGTGCGCCCACGGGGGCAATCTGCAGTATATTCTCCTGACGTTCAGGCGGGTCCTGGGGGAGGTCTCGAACGGGTGGAGTAATCTCTTCCTGATCCAGGGGTAATTCCGGTTGGGCGTCAATGTTCTCCCTTGCCCTCCGGCCCCTACCACGTCCTCTACCTCTCCCTCGGCCTCTAGGTGGCATTATGTCAAAACTACATTAAAGAGAGTTTCTAACTCAGTTTCCTTTTCTTGCAAATCATAAGATAGAATCACCCTTGGGGGCTTTTAAGGTTATGTATGCATAAACTATCATCATATCATAATCATTTACTTTCTTAATAAAATATCAGGACGTACCTGGCGGTGACTGGAAGCGTTGTTAAACGATGGGAACTACTCTGTGCTTACTCTGTAAGCAAGTCTACAGAACCCTTAAACCTAGGGCTCTGATACCAACTGTAACGCCCCTACTTTTCTATGACCAAATCCCTAGGGACATTACTACGCATGCATGCATTTATAGGCCGAGAAATAAAAAGAACTAAAAAGCCATTTCTCATTTAAAATAAATAGTTCGTGGATCCCAAATCAAAAACAAAACATTCAAATCATATAAAACATCACGTCATTTTGGCCTATTAAAAACTGTAAGTAAGTTTAACTTCAAATAAAAACCTAAGGACAACAATAGTTCAAATAAGGGTATGCGGAAAATTATGCTGGTTCCCATGGTCCTAATCACGCTCTCGATCCACGCCCGCACGCCCTTCCTTTTACCCAAAAACATTTTTAAAAGAAAGGGTGAGTATTGCATAAACAATACCAGTAAGTAACCTCGCTACTGAGGTTTGGGATATGCATACACATACAATCATGATCTTTAAATTCATTCATAACATACATAGATGGGAATTAAAACTTTCTAAAGTTGCCAGGTCTTTAATCCATGGCTGCATATTTAAATGTCAGGCCTTTAATCCATGACTGTTCATATAATTGCCGTGTCTTTAATCCATGTGGTCTTTAATCCATGGCTATTCAATTGCCGTCTTTAATCCGTTAATCCATGGTCTTTAATCCATATAATATAATTGTGAGGTTGATCGGTCATCCCGAGTCATTTCAAATGATCTCGGGATAACCAATGTCCACACTATTCAATAATTCATTTCGTGACATACAAATCATGCATAAGGTCCCATCAGTCACATAATCATGGTGTACCTATCACAATTATCATCATCAACACATCATTCATACTTTCTCACGGACAGGGTGATAAATCATACTTTTGTAAATAACATGAAACATTCTCATACACACTGCTGTCCTATTTTCACATGGAATAATGGGATCTTTATACATAACATACGAGAATACTTCCACATAAAATAATGGTTCATTTTCACATAATACATCGAAACATTTGCACATAAAATATCACGTATTCTCAAAATACTATCTGTGGATTTTCATGTGAAAAATATGAACTATTTCGCATAAAAAAATCATGAAAATCATTTTCATTTATTCCCACTAAAAGTTCGGACAAGGTCCCTTACCTCGAGCTTCGACTTTAATTCCAAAACCTAATCGAACTCCCGGTCTAATCTCCTTTTAATGAAACCTGATTCACATCAATATTTCCGAATTCAAACTCCAAGTATTCACACTTAAACCCTAATCATGCGAAACTCGAAATACTGTATTACGATGTCGTGACCCGCTTACCTCGGTTTTCACGCGAGATCTCGATATTCCTTAGTTCGCTTGGCAATCGACCTCCAATTCCGTTCCAAGTTCGGTTCCTACAAGAGATATTCGAACACGTAACCTAGGTTCTCAATCAAAACGCTTAAATAATCGACGGTATACAAATTATTCTCAACCGAACTCGATACCTAGCACGATCGCTTACCGACGACGAATCCTTGCTGCTGTGAAGGTCCCGACGGCGGTGAAGGAGCGGAAATTTCGTGCGGCTGCCTCCGTGGCTCTCGGCCGTGCAGGCGTGAACGGCGGCTGGAAGACTTCGACGGCGAACGAGCAGCAGCAGCAGCCGGACCTCGGCGCGGGACTCCTTCGCTCGTGAACGGTGGGACGAGAAACAAGACTTCCGGTGGGCTGCGTGCGATCTCGTTCGATGGTTGCGGTTCGGTGGAGACTCATGCGACGGCCACCGCGCTTGCTCGATGGATCTGGGTCTGCGCGCGTGGGATTCTTCTTGCCGGCGGCTAGGGTTGAGTGAAACGCGAAGGAGAAGAAGGAGGTTGAAGTTTCCGACCGTAGGAACGGCACGAGGGGGGAATCGCCTGGCCGGTGGACTTCGTGGCGGTACCGGTCAGCGTCTGGGCTTCTTCGTGCGAGCCGCGGCTAGGGCAACGTGGAGGCGCCGCTAGGGTCGAGAGAAAGAGAAGGAGAGGACAATCCGGCGAGCTTGCGGCGGAGAGGCACGACCGAGGCTCGCAGCCTCTTCTTGCCGACGGCTGGGGTTTAGTGAAAGGAGAAAAGTTTGAGTCCTTTAGGGTTAGGGTTTGCAATTCAACAAGAAGGAGAAAATGTGTGTTCTTTTAGGGCTAGGGTTTGGGTTTGATACAATGAAGAGTAGGTGTGGAGGCTAGGGTTTTCTCATGATATATATATACCAACCATCTAGGTCAAGTTGTGTGCTAGATCACCCTAATTTAGAACTAATTAACCAAAACGCCCTTACACTTACCTTTCCCTTTAATTTTTATAGTTAATCTCATCTTAAAAGAAAACAATTCACGTAAGACAAACAAAATTACGGCCTCCACCTCGCCGAGCTTGATTAAAGATCACTAATCCAACTAAACACGGCGTTTACAAGAGCGTTAAATAAAAATAATAATAATACCTGTGATGATGGTCGTCACATCTTCTATTAATTATAATTAAAACATATAACTTTTGAAAATTCATATAACTCTTATATTAATTCTTATGAAACCCTAACACATGCATACTATATGCTATAACACTTACAACATACTGTCAATGCATGGAGCATGCTACCTATGTTGGGATTTTAAAATTTATATGACATACAATCAGGGATTTTAATTAAAACATACATTCACAATGCATAATTAATTAAACACACTAAAGTGGAATGGTTTTGGCATCAAAGGCAATAAAACAACTAAATTATTACAATAATAATCTACAAATATGGTCGAACCACATCGAACGCTTTGAATTTGGGTCGAACCAAGTTGCAAATGTGTGAACCAGACCTTCAAAAGGCTGAATCAGGCTGCAAAATGATAAACTGGGCCTCCAATTGATGAGTCGAACCTCCAAATGATTTGAAGCAGGCTTGAACTTACTTGAACTGGTCTGAAAATGCCTGAACTGGACCAAAAAATGGGTCAAATCGATCCAAAAACGGGTGAACCAGTCAAAAAGTAAAAGAACCAGAACCAATGACATCACCAATTGAACTAATGACGTGATCATTATTATAGCTTTGAAAATCACGCGCGAAGAACTTGGTCTGGATAGAAAACTGAAAAAATTAAAAAAAAAAAAAAAACAACTCCTTGTTTCGGTTTTGAGCGATCTTTGGAGCTTCCCTCTTCAAAATTGAAGGCCTTCCCAGACTTCGATCGACTCGAAACTTTTACAGAATCTTCTTCGCACATTAGTGCTCTACCACTCGAGAGCAATTAGAAAATAAAGCATGAATTGATGGTCAGTTTAGATGCAAAAACAAAAACATGAAAAACAGTTTCAAAATTACACCCTTCATGTTCAAATTGATTCAAATTGAGTGCTCAAAATTGCTCCGATACCTATTGAAAGAGTACGTATTAGGAAAACGGAAGCAATTTTGGAACTTAAATACTCTAATTTGATTAATTTCAACAAAGAAAAAGAATGCTCAAAACAGGAAAATCAGAGTATAAGAACTCAACATTTGAAGCTCAAAATTGAAGCAATCCTACTGCTTTCATTGAACAAAAAACTAATTGTGGACCACCTCTAGTGTCCTCCCTACTATCCTTGGACCTTGGAACAGATTGTGTGATCTTTAATTGAGAGAATTTGTAAGACGAATGCTGAAAGGTAAAAAACAAGAACCCAAAAAGCTTCTGTAAAATTCTCATAATTCTCCTCAATTCGTCTTCAATTAAAGCTTCATTATCTTTGTGAAGATGCCAACACATGAGTGATGAGGATGATTTGAGAAGGAGGTTGTCAATTTTTGCTAATTTTGAGAATGAGTAGGATGAGTCAACTTGCCAATTTGTTCAACTTGAATTTTTAAATAATTTTAATTCAAAATTAATTTTAAATTAAAATCAATTTATTATTTAATTAATTAAATAATGTAATTAATTAATTAATTTTAATTTAACATCAAATATTAAATTAAACCATTTGACCCATCTCGATCTCAAATCGATTTTTCGAACATGAATGTCTATTCATGTTTTAAAACGAACCAAAATTTAAATCAAATTTAAAATGTTCATCTCTCTTTTATCATAGTTTAATTCATAATTAAACTATGTCACATTAAATATATTGCGTATAATTAACGCTTTCTCCCAAAATCGAATATGAACAATTCAAATTATTTTCTCTAAAATTTTTACAAGGCTTAATCCAAACTAGTAAGAGGGACCTAATGGACCTACAAATCACGAGCTCCAACGATATGAGAGTAACTAACCAAACTCTGTAGCCTAGCTAATGCACATTTGTTAACCATTGGGACACTCCACTCAAGCCCAATGGTTGCACTCTCCTCATTGTAGATATATTTCTTTCCACTCGATATAACCATGATTAGTAAATCGATCCTTCACAAGTCGTTCGTAATTACAGTTGGGTCAAAAGAACCGTTTTACCCTTGTAATTACTTCTTGTTCCTTAAGTCCCATTGATCCTCTAATGAACAATTAGTTTGTGGTCCAACCAACAAACTGAATCCCTCTCGGACCAATGAGTGGGTGGGCCCATTGTTCAAGACTCGGAGTCAGCACATAAGGGAACAACCTCTCTACTAATCTCTAAAGCGGGTAGGAGTGAATTCCATCTTGCAGGACTATGTTCCCAGCTATCTACCCGGTCATATCTCCAAAATATGAGGCTTATTGAGTCGATGATCTCAGGCCACTCTCACCCATGAAAATATATGGATAATTTAGAATATGTTGGGGTCTATGCCCTAAGCTCGTGTAGTTTGTAACAATTGTTGAATTAATAAATAAAAGTTATTTGTTATTCAAACTTTGTATCTCAAATTTATAAACTTAATCCAATAAACTAAGCTCCAGGGTCATACTTATGAGAACTTGAATGGTGTGTAGTGGACACAAAGGTAGAATCATGTTCGAGTTAGTGACCCAAACGGTCTACAGTATATTGATAGTGTTAAGAACCTCATCCTGGTAACACTTTGGATGCGACCCACTTTATATTGGAAACAAACGAGGCGATTCAACTCGTTCATGTAGTTGACATGCCAGTGGGGGCATCCTATGCAATGAGATTGTACAAAACCTGACATTGAATTATTAGGCCAACTGATGTAACATCTGGGGGGGTCTGTCCTTTCACTAGTCTGGGTGATGGTGGCCTATGTTACTCGCCCAATAAGCCTACCTTCTCAGGAGTAGAACCACGTGGAGAGCTGGGAACTTGACTGCGCAAGATGAAATTCACTCGTTCCCGAGATAGGAAAATTAGAAGGGTTGTTCCCTTAAGTGCTGACTCAAGGACATGAATAACGGGGCTCCACCCTGTCACTGGCATAAGAGGGACGTTTTTTATGGTAGGACTATAAAAATAGTTATTCATTAGAGGATCAGTGGCACTTAAGGAGCAAGAGGTAGAGATAGGGGTAAAATGATAATTTGACCCAACTGTGACTACGAACAACCTATGAATGATGGACCCACGAGTATTGGTTATGTCGATGGACACAACTTGTCCTACAGTGAGGAGTGTGCAACTACAGGGCTATAGTGGAATGTCCTCGTAGTTAATGAAGTTGATTAATGGGATCAAAGAGTTTGGTCAGTTAATCTTTTATCATTGGAGCTTATGGTCCCTCAGTTGGCTCAATTTAGGATTAAATGAGGGTATACAGTTTGGAGGGAATTTGAAGTGTTCAAATTCATATAAAGGGTATTTATATCATTTATATGAGATATAAATGACATAATATATAGTTTAATGTGAATGAGATTAATAATAAACTATAGTATAGCCTAATTATGGAATTAAGGCTTAGATTGAAGAAATTGATTTGAGAGAAATAAAATTGAATGTGATTCAATTTTATTTTTCACAATTATGCAAATGGCATTTGTATAATAAGGTATGTGATACGTTATACTATATAATTATGCAAATATGATTTGCATATGATATAGTTGTGGTAAAGTGGTGAATAGGTGGAGATTTTACCTCCACCACATACCACTATATATTGGTGTTTTTATAAGCATTTGGTAAGTAATCATTCTCATTTTTGGAATTCCACAAAAGAGAACCACCTCATTCTCTCTCAAATCCTCTCTGCCTTCTCAAAACCCATATTCCAAAGGGATTCCCACAACTCTCCCTCATCCGCTGGAGAACAACTGAGAAAATCAAGTGGATGTGTCCAAAGATCGTGTTTAGTTTGTGGATCATTGAGGAGATCTAGAGAGATCGTTGAGTTCGTGAATGGGAGAAGGATTTCGTGAAGAAGAGTTCTTCAAGGGGTTAGTAATTTGTTGCCATTTCCTTCTCATTTTCATGCCTAGCCTAGGATTTACCTATGATGTAGGTTCAATTTTATGAAAAAAAAGTAAGACAGAGAAAGAAACGTGATTCACATCGATTTCTCTCCGAGATTCAATCCCATAAGAATAAACAGGAGTTCATAACATGCCCAGGATTAAGATTGAGTTACCTAGGTAATCGTATGAATATAGTCCGTTAAGACAGTAAACAGAGTTAGAAATTCTAAGTGACTATTTCTCGGTTCGATCGTATGCAAACTCATTGCATAGGACTCTCTACTCGCATGTTTCCACATGAACGATTTAGGATCACATCTTTTGTACTCTACAAAGTGAGTCACATCCATAGTGTCCCGAGGATAAGGTACCCAACCTTATCACTATATTATAGACCATTCTTGCTATTACCCAACCTTATCACTATATTATATTCTGGCTATAACTTGAATTTGATCCACTTTTATGTCATACATGAAGTTCAAGCATACATCTGTTGGGATGTATGTTCCAATCTCGTATATGTTTGTAACATTCCTTATTGAAATAAATAAGAGTTATTTTTTCATCACTTTGTGTCTCGTATATTTACAAACTTAATCAAATAAACTAAGCTCGAGGGTCATTGAATTATGAGAGAACTAGAACTTGAACGTTGTCTAGTTGACACGAAGGGAGCATCACATTCGAGTTGATGACCCGAACGGTCTACAGTATACGGATAGAGTTGGAGACCTAATCCTGGATACGTTGTGGATGCAACCTGCTTTGTATCAGATACAAACGAGGTGATCCAACTCGTTCATGATGGGGATCCGATCCCCTTGAGCAGCGGAAACGAATTTGGGATCATAATTGCGTGATTGTTTTAGTTAGAAACAAAAACCAGTAGATTGACAAAACAGAACAAACATGCTTGTCTAATCCTAATTAGACATGGAGAATATGCATACAAACATACTAAGTTTAACAATTAAACTAAAAAGAATAGTAATGATTACCTTTGTAGACTCACAGCAACTCCTTGCTCCAAGCAAATTCCAGTAACTCAGCAACACATCAACTCTTCTGTTTTTCAAGCATGAACACTACCACTTGGAAAACCCTCTATGTCTCTGAGTGCTTAGTCCTTCCTTGGTGGGAAGTATCCAACAATTGGAAGAATTGAGAATAAGAGTGTGAGAGAGAGAGTTTTTGCAGAGAGAACTTTTCCCAAAAAAAACACAGATCGATCAACCCCTTCTCACACAGAGAAGAAGTTATCTATGGAGGGATAACTTCCCCCAATCCCTATCGATGGGGAGTTGGAGGGAAGTGGGGAACGTGTCCTCCTGGCATGTTTCCATTTATTTAATAATAATATTAAATAATAATAATTAATCTAATTAACTATTATATATACATTAATTCGATCATATTTAATTAATCAAATTAAATATCTTATATTTAATTAAGATTATATCATATTCAATCATATCTTTCCCTCTAACCTATAGTTTTAATGCACATCTAATGCACATTAAATTTAACCTATAGTTTACAAATATGAATCACATTCACATTTGAATTTAATATTTGAACACTTTCAAATATTTAATTCCCTCACGTAATTTAATATGAATCATATTCACATTAAATTTATAATATATAGTTCTAAAACTATATATTATATCATATCTATATACATTAAATATATTCCCTAATGAATTTGAACATTTCAAATTCAAATGATCTAACGAGATAGAAGGTGGACCTAATGGACCTACTGATCAGAAGCTCCAACGATACGAGATTGCTCGGTTAATCTCATTAACCTCCCAATCAACATTCGTTAACTGCGGGAACACTCCACTAAAGTCCCGCAGCTGCACTCTTCTCACTACAGATATATTTCTGTGTCCACGGATGATGACCAATAACAGCTAGTCAATCCTTCACGAATGTTCGTAACACCAGCTGGGTCAAATTACCGTTTTACCCCTGATTTACATCTTGTGCCTTAAGTACCACTGCTCCTCTAATGAACAATTTCTTTGTGGTCCTACCAATAAATAGAGTCGCTCTCGGGCCAATGAGAGGGTCGGGCCCTTTGTTCAAGTCCCGGAGACACCACTTAAGGGAACATTCCTCTTCTTACCCTAGTAGGCGGGAAGGAGTGATTCCATCTTCCTAAGTTAAGTTCCCAGTGGCTCACTCGGTCTTGTCCCCAAGAAGGTAGACATATTGAGTCGACGAATCTGGCCACTCTCACCCATACTAGTCAAAGAACAATCCCTCGCGAACAGGAGTTCGTAGCTTGCTCAGGATTGAGACCAAGTTGCCTTGGTCATCCTAGTGAAATAGAAACTTAACTAGTCAACGGAGTTACAGCTAGAGGCTACTATTTCATGGTCCGGGCTTATATAATCTTATTACATAGGATATCCCCACTCACATGTGATTTACACAAACACGTTAGGATCATAGTGTTTGTATCAAATACAAAGTGGGCCACATCCATAGTTTTACCAGGGTAAGGTACCCAAACCTTATCCCCTAACTATAGACCCTTTAGGTTGTATCTCGAACCGAGATCCTTTATATGTACACTACATTCAGTTAAAGATCCTTTATATGAACACTTCGATTCACACCAAAACACTAACCCTTCTTTTAGCCATGATTGAGCCAACGGAGGGACCTAATGGACCTACAGTGACGAACTCCAATGATCCGAGATTAACCTATCAAACTCTTTGACCCGGTTAATCAACCTTTATTAGCTACGGTAACACTCCACTAAAGCCCGTAGCTGCACTCCCGTCAGTGCAGAATATTACGTGTCCACTGATATAACCAATGCCAATGAGTCGACCCTTCAAAGGTTGTTCGTAGACACTGCTGGGTCAAATTATCGTTATATCCCTGTGTCTACTTCTTGTTCCTTAAGTCCCCACTACCCCTCTAATGAACAACTGTTGGGATTTGTGCCCTAAAACTCGTAGTTTGTAATTATGTTCTAATTATTGTAATAAAGTGTTATTATTTCAATAAATTGTTATTGTTCGTTATCTACGAGTTTGCCTTTATTTAAACCCTAAATCCAATAAAGTAAACATCCAAGGCTGTTAAATGAATCTTTAACTGAATGTAATGTAGATAAAAAGGATCTCGGTTCGAGATACAGCCTAAAGGGTCTATAGTTAGGGGATAAGGTTTGGGTACCTTACCCTGGTAAAACTATGGATGTGGCCCACTTTGTATTTGATACAAACACTGTGATCTTAACGTGTTCGTGTAGATGACATGTGAGTGGGGATATCCTATGTAATGAGATTACATAAGACCAGACCACGAAATGGTAACGTCTAGCTGTAACTCCATTGACTAGTTAGGTTTCTATTTCACTAGGATGACCTAGGCAACTTGATCTCAATCCTAAGCGGTTAGGAACCATTGCTCGTGAGAGGGATTGTCCTTTGACTAGTATGGGTGAGAGGCCGATTCGCCGACTCAATATGCCTACCTTCTTGGGGACAAGACCGAGTGAGCGACTGGGAACTTAACTTAGTAAGATGGAATTCACTCCTTCCCCCCTACTAGGGTAAGTAGAGGAATGTTCCCTTAAGTGGTGTCTCCGGGACTTGAATAAAGGGCCCGACCCTCTCATTGGCCCGAGAGGGACTCTGTTTGTTGGTAGGACCACAAACAAATTGTTCATTAGAGGAACACTAGTACTTAAGGCACAAGATGTAACCTAGGGGTAAAACGGTAATTTGACCCAGCTGGTGTTACGAACATTCGTGAAGGATTGACTTGTTGTTATTGGTCAATATCTATAGACACAGAAATATATCTGCAGTGAGAAGAGTGCAGCTGTGGGACTTTAGTGGAGTGTTCCCGCAGTTAACGAATGTTGATTGGGAGGTTAATGAGATTAACCGAGCAATCTCGTATCGTTGGAGCTTCTGATTTGTAGGTCCCTTAGGTCCACCTTCTAGCTCGTAAAGGGTTCTTAGATCATTTGAATCTGAAATGTTCAAATTCAGTAGGGAATATATTTAGTGTATTTAGTACGATATAATATATAGTTTTGGAACTATATATTATAAATTTAATGTGAATATCATTCAAATATTATATTAAATGTGAATGTAATTCACATTGCAAACTATTGGATAAAATTTAATGTGCACTGGATGTACATTAAAACTATAGGTTAATGATTAAATGTGATATAATAATATACATATAATCTATTTGATATATAAGATATTCAAATTAATTCATTGAGAATTAATTAATTATTTAATATGTTATATATGTTTTAATTAATTAAAAGAGGGGAATGTGTAGATGACACGTTCCCCACTCACCAGTTTCTTCTCCACTCCCTATCGTTAAGTGTAGGGAGTTGGAAGAAGCAGGTGATCGATTGATCATTCAAGCAATTTTGTGAATTGTTGTTGCTCTAGAATGCTCTCACTCTCAAAATTCCCAATTATTCCAAAAGTTGGAATCCTTCCCACCAAAGGAGGATCTAAGCACTCAGAGATATAGAAGGTGATCTCTGGTGGTTGTGTTCTTGCTGGAAGAAAACAGAGAAGTCCCTACACAATTTATTTGCTGTACAACCTTTGGAGCAACAAGTTGCTGGAGAAAATCTACAAAGGTATCCCTCTCTTTTATTAGTTTAATCGTTAAACTTCTATCATGTTTGCATGTACTAGTCCATGCTTTAATTAGATTAAACGATGTATGCTTGTTCTGTATTTTGTCAATGTACTGGTTTTTGCTTCAACCTAAACAATCAAGCAATTATGATTCCAAACCACGCTTCCACTGCTCAAGGAGATCAGATCTCCCTCAACACTTTGGATGCGACCCGCTTTGTATTAGATGCAAACGAGGTTGTCTGACTCGTTCATGTGGTTGACATGGGAGTGGAGGCATCCTGTGCAATGAGATTGTACAAGCCCGGATCGTGAATTATTAGACCTACTGATGTAACACCATTGACAGTAAGGACTAATAACTTCGTAGATGACTATTAGTGACTCGACCTGAATCCTGAGCGTGTTACGGACTCTTGTCTGCGGGAGTCTGTCCTTTAATTAGTACGGGTGAGGGTGGTCACAGTTACTCGCCCAATATGCCTATCTTCTCAGGGACATGACCAAGTAGGGAGCTGGGAACTTAACTAGAGGGGTTGTTCCCTTAAGTGCTGTCTCCAAGGCTTGGACAATGGGCGCCCACCTTCTCACTGGCCCGAGAAGGGTGTTGTGTATGGTTGGACCATCAAGCTGTGTTGTTCATTAGAGGAGCAGTGGGGACTTAAGGAACAAAAGGTAGACACACGGTTAAAACGGTAATTTGACCCACTCGTGTCTACGAACAATCTGTGAAGGGTCGACTTATGGGCATTGGTTATATCAGTGGACACGTAATATTCTACACTGACGGGAGTGCAGCTACGGGCTATAGTGGAGTGTTACCATAGCTAATGAATGTTGATTAACCGGGTTAAAATGTTTGACAGGTTAATCTCGGATCATTGGAGCCCGTCATTGTAGGTCCATTAGGTCCCTCGGTTGGCTCCATATGGGTTAAAAGAAGGGTTAATATTTTGGTACGAAATTGAAGTGTTCAATTTCACTTAAAGGGCATTTATGTCATTTATATGAGATATGAATGATATAATATATAGTTTAATGTGAATGAGATTCATAATAAACTATAGGTTAGCCTAATTGTTGAATTAAGGATAATTGGATAAATTAATTGAGAGAAATTAAATTGGATGTGATTCAATTTAAGTAATCCACAATTATTGCAAATGTGATTTGCAATATGAGATATGATATATCTTATACTATAAGGTTATGCAAATATGATTTGCATAACCTATGGTTGTTCTAAAATGGTAATAATGTAGAAATTTTAACTCCACTATTTAATCCCTTCTTGCAAGAAGGAAATATCTCTCACACTCTCATTTTTTTGGATTTCACCAAAGAGAAGAGTATCAATTCTCTCAACTCTCCTCCCTCTCCAAAACACTAGAATCCCACCATTCTCCTTCTTTCAAAAAGAAGAACAACCAAGGTTCCAATTGGTGGTGTCGTGTTCTTGTTTGTCGGACTTCTTCGGGATCGTAGAGATCGTGATAGTTTGCGAAGTGTTCGTGACCATTGGAAGAAATATTGAAGAGAGTTTTCAACAAATAAGTAAATTTGTTCTTCTAGCTATTTTCTTCCATAGTTTTGTATGTTTAACTTAGATCTAAGTGTTAGATCGTTTTAGCAAATTCCAAGTAGCGTAACGATACCTTTGACGATTCGATCGTCTTCCGCTGCGCGGGGATTTTCATTCCCCTAATATTAATATAAATGTTATATTAATGTTATTTAATTCAATAATTGCCCCTAGGTGCCAAAAACCTGTCAATTTTTGCTATTTAATTATTTTATGCATGAGATGTATATTTTAATTAATTTCTATGTGCATAATGTATGTCATATAGATTTTAAATCCAACCTTAGGTTAAACATAATCATGCATCATTTATATTATAAGAGTCATTATATATAGTTTGCATGATAGGTTATATTATAATTAAATGCATGTTTAATTTAATTAATATAAGTGTTATATTTTTTAGATTAAAGTATGCTCATGCATTTATATTCATGTGATGAATAATATTATGGTATAGTATATAGTTATTCATGTGATGAATGATCAAGCACTATAACATAGAAATGCATGCAACCTAAGTTAATTATTAGTTTTACAGAGTTTAGAACTTGAATAATTAGACTTAGGTTTTCTATTTTCTAATAAGATTAGAAATTAGGAAATCAAAGTTTGCTCTATGAACGGAGACTGATTAGTAACTCTGTCTAAGGAAGGTTTTGTCTATGGCTGGGATATTTAAGTTCACGCTTGCGCAACACTCCTACCTGGAAACTGACCTGGGAGTGAATTCGGTCCGGAGATTCTTAGATTATACATATCGTAAGTGCCGCTAATTAAAAGTGTTTTAATTTACTCACATATACATAAGTAATAATGTTATTATAAACTTAGGTTAATACCATATAAGAGTTATATTGGTAGACTTAGGTAAATTTTAGCCGGTTAATCTTGGTCAATCCCTATTAAAATTAAAGTGCTAAGTGGGAGGAAATAAAGTGTATGAGATACATTTGATTTTCCAACCACAAATCTCCGTTAAATTCCGCACCGTGAGATCAATACTCGGCCTCGTGGCGCAAATGGGAGCGTCCCCCTTCGGGTGGCATTTGTATAGGTCAATATCATCGTGGATGGAGAGAGTACTTATAGTGAGTGGGAGCCGGACTTGTGAAAACAGGACCCACGGTCTCTTCTTTCGATTCACACCGTGAGACGCCTATGATTCGCCTGCTAGTTTTGCCTGGACCAGACAATCCCTTCGGAGGGCCTGATCATGGGAGTGGGATCACCGTGAATTCCCGAAAGGGATACAATTTCCTTGTTGGTTTTCCTTCTTGGTTCACCCTTCGGAGGCTAGTGTTAATGAATTCGACCGAACAATTGTAATTCGACGCCTAATGGAATGAGAATTATTTTGGGATTAGGGTCTGATCGGGAAAGTCTCGTCCTAGAGGAGAAGTGTTCTGTTCACCATTTGGTGGCGGTCATTCTAAACCTTTAGGATTTCATTGCAAAATTTTGAATGACCAAGGGATAATTAAACATTTTTTGCTAAAACTTGGTTGGATTTCAAAAGTGTATTGCGAGACTAACACAAAGTTTTCCTAATTTTTTTAGCTTAAAACATGTCTAGCTAGTTATAGCTCTACTCGCGTCTGATAAACTAGTGGGAGATAATTAGCAAACTTGGAAAAACAACATAAACATAATTTTGGTAACTGACGACATTCAGTTCGTGCTCTCTAAGGAGTGTCCTCAGATGTCGGGCACGACTGCATCACAGAGTGTTCGTGATGCATACAATCGATGGATCAGGGCCAATGAAAAGGCCAAGGTCTATATCATTGCCAGCTTGCTGATGTTTTGGCAAAGAAGCATGAGCTGATCGTCACCGCTAAGGAGATCATGGATGTTGGGATTTTTGTCCTAATCTCGTGTTTGTAATATATTGTTTGAAATTAATAAGAGTTATTCATTTCATCACTTTATGTCTCGCAATATTTATAAACATTTCCAATAAACTAAGCTCCAGGGTCATTGAATTTATGAGAGAACTAGAACTTGAACGGTGAGTAGTGGATACACAGGGAGGATCACGTTCGAGTTAATGACACGAACGGTCTATAGTATATGGATAGGGTTGGATACCTAATCCTGGATACACTGTGGATGCGGCCCGCTTTGTATTAGATACAAATGAGGTGATCTGACTGGTTCATGTGGTTAACATGCGAGTGGGGGACATCCTGTGCAATGAGATTGTACAAGACTGGATCGTGAATTATTAGACCTACTGATGTAACACCGTTGACAGTAAGGACTATAACTTCGTAGATGACCATTAGTGACTCGACCGAATCTCGAGCGCAGTTACGACTCCCGTCCGCAGGGTCCGCCCTTTGACTAGTACGGGTGAGGGTGGTCACGCTTACTCGCCCAATATGCCTATCTTCTCGTGTGACGTAACCAAGTAGGGAGCTGAGAACTTAACTACGCGAGATGGAATTCACTTGTTCCCGCCTTTAGGGAAACTAGAGGGGTTGTTCCCTTAAGTGCTGTCTCTAGGGCATGGACAACGGGTGCCCACCTTCCAAATGGCCCGAGAAGGGTGTTGTGCATGGTTGGACCATCACAATATGTTTTTCATTAGAGGAGCAGTGGGGACTTAAGGAACAAGAGGTAGACACAGGGGTAAAACGGTAATTTGACCCAACCGTGTCTACGAACAACTTGTGAAGGGTCGATTCATGGGCATTGGTTATATCAGTGGATACAAAATATTCTGCACTGACGGGAGTGCAGCTACGGGCTATAGTGGATTGTTACTGTAGCTAATGAATGTTGATTAACCGGGTCAAAGAGTTTGACAGGTTAATCTCGGATCATTGGAGCCCGTCACTGTAGGTCCATTAGGTCCCTAAGTTTGCTCAATCTGGGTTAAAAGAAGGGTTAATGTTTTGGTATGAAATTGAAGTGTTCAATTTCACTTTAACGACATTTATGTCATTTATATGAGATATGAATGATATAATATATAGTTTAATGTGAATGAGATTCATAATAAACTATAAGTTAGCCTAATTGTTGAATTAGGGCTAATTAGAGAAATTAATTGAGAGAAATTAAATTGGATGTGATTCAATTTAATTAATCCACAATTATTGCAAATGAGATTTGCAATATGAGATATGAGATATCTTATATTATGTGGTTATGCAAATGAGATTTGCAATAAAACCTATGGTTGTGGTAAAGTGGTAATTATGTGGAGATTTTAACTTCATCAATACCACTATATAAATCCTTCTTGCAAGAAGGAATGCATCTCATTTCTCTCATTTTTTAGAATTTCAACAAAGAGAAGAAGAAAGTTCTCTCTACTCTCTCAATTCTCCTCCCTCTCCAAAACTCCAAGAAGTTCCCACAAACTTCCCTTCTCCAAAAGAGAACAATCGAGACTCCAAGTTGTGGTGTTCGGGTGCCGTTCGTGGGAAACGTTCGTTGAGATCGAGAAGCACGGAGAGTTCGTGATTTGAGGAAGAAACTTTGAAGAAATTCTTCAACAAATAAGTACCTCTATTCTTACTATATTTCTTCCTTATTCAGCATGTTTAGCCTAGATCTATTGTTAGATCGTTTTAACAAGAACAAGTAGCATAATGATACCTCGACGATTCGATCGTCATCCGCTGCACAGGGATTTTCATTCCCTTCAATTGGTATCAGAGCCATTTCGATGGTTCTTCATTTATGCACTGTTTTGTTAAAAATAGGTGGGTAAATTGCCTAATTTTCATGAGATGAATGTTTGGTTTGCATGATGGATGTTTTCGGTTTTTTGCACTAGTTTAGATTTACAATTTATGTTGATGAGATCAATGTAAGGGCCCGTTATTTTTGGCCATTTTGTTGTAAATCGAGTATGTAAGTCCGGGTCGTTCGTGGCAAGAGTTGCTGTGAAGAATTCATAGCAAAAACAGGCAGAAATCAGTGGAAGAACAACAAAGAGTTTGTTGTTCTTTCAATGGCGTTGAGACGCTGCCTTATGGCGTCTCAACGCTATCCTTGCGGACGAGGCCTCAGCAGCATCATCAGCGTTACGCTGGCGTGAAGTAGCGTTACGCCGTCGGGCGTTGAGAACGCAAATGACATCGAGGCGCATAAAGTTACAGCAACGCCGCACGTGTTGAGGAGCGCTTCTTTGGAGGCGCTTTACGAATGTGGGACGTGATTTCTCTATGTGGGCGGTTTATTTTCGATTTTTATTTAATTTATGTTTTATAAAATGTAATTTATTTATTTATTTAATTATTTTATTAAATAATATTAATATAAATGTTATATTAATGTAATTTAATTAAATAATTTCTCCTAGGTGCCAAAAATCGATCCATTTTTGCTGTTTAATTATTTTATGCATGAGATGTATATTTTAATTAAATTCTATGTGCATATTGTATGTCATATAGATTTTAAATCCCACCTTAGGTTAAACATTTCATGCATCATATTTATATTCTAAGAGTTATAATATATAGTATGCATGATAGGATTATATTATAAGAGTTATAATATAATGTATGCATGTTTTAATTTATTTAAATATAAGTGTTATATTTTTAAATTAAAAGCATGCTCATGCATTTAATTCATGTGATGAATGTATGTTATAGTATAGTATTATTCATGTGATGGATGATGAAGCACTATAACATAGAAATGCATGCAACCTAAGTTAATTATTAATTTTAAAGAGTTTAGAACTTGAATAATTAGACTTAGTTTTCTAATTTTCTAATAAGATTAGAAATTAGGAAATCAAATATAACCTTTGAATGGAGACTGATTAGAAACTCTGTCTAAGGAAGGTTTTGTCTAAGGCTAGGGTATTTAAGTTGACGCTTGCGGAACACCCCTACCTGGAAACCGACCTAGGAGTGAATTCGGTCTGGAGATTCTTAAGTTATATTATCGTGAGTGCCTTTAATTAAGAGTTAATTAATTTACTCACATAATTCTAAGTTAACAATGTGATTATAAACTTAGGTTAATACCATATAAGAGTTATATTGTTATACTCAGGTAAATTTTAGCCGGTTTATCTAGGTCAATCCCTATTAAAATTAAAGTGCTGAGTGGGAGGAAATATAGTGTATGAGATACATTTAAACTTTCAACCACAAATCTCCTTAAAGTCTGCACCGTGAGATCTATACTCGACCTCGTGGCGCAAATTGGAGCGTCCCCCTTCGGGTGGCATTTGTATAGGTCAATATCATCGTGGATGGAAAGAGTACTTATAGTGAGTGGGAGCGAGACTTTTGAAAACGAGACCCACGGTCTCTTCTTTCGATTCACACTGTGAGACGCCTATGATCTGCCTGCTAGTTTGGCTCGGACTGCATAATCCCTTCGGAGGGCTTGATCATGGGAGTCTAACACCGTGAATTTCCGAAAGGGATACAGTTTCCTGGTTGGTTTTCCTTCTTGGTTCACCCTTCGGTGGCTATTGTTTGGACGGATACTTGGAAACTTAAAGATTGAGGGTGACACTCACAGAATTCGTTAAGTTTTAATTAATTCGACCGAACAATGGTAATTGGACGCCTAATGGAATAAGAGTTATTATGGGATTAGGGTCTAATCGAGAAAGTCTCGTCCTAGAGGAGGAATGTTCTGTTCACCCTTCGGTGGCAGTCATTCTAAACCTTTACGGTATCATTATAAAATTTTGAATGACCTAGGGATCATGAAACAATTTTGCTAAAACATGATTGGATTTCAAAAATTTTTTTGCGAGACTAATACAAAGTTTTTCTTATTTTTCAGCTAAAAATATCTAGCGGTATAATAGCTTTACTCGCATCTGATAAGTTAGTGGGAGATAATTACCAGAGTTGGAAAAACAACATTATCAAAATTTAGACCAAGTGGGAGTTTGTTGGGATTTTTGTCCTAATCTCGTGTTTGTAATATATTGTTTGAA
The DNA here is from genome assembly GCA_036507285.1 of Trichosanthes cucumerina. Taxonomy (NCBI): domain Eukaryota; kingdom Viridiplantae; phylum Streptophyta; class Magnoliopsida; order Cucurbitales; family Cucurbitaceae; genus Trichosanthes; species Trichosanthes cucumerina. The sequence goes on along the minus strand of CM071843.1, from coordinate 28,704,558 downwards.
ATTAATAAGAGTTATTCATTTCATCACTTTGTGTCTTGCAATATTTATAAACTTTTCCAATAAACTAAGCTCCAGGGTCATTGAATTTATGAGAGAACTAGAACTTGAACGGTGTGTAGTGGACACACAGGGAGGATCACGTTCGAGTTAATGACCCGAACGATCTACAATATATGGATAGGGTTGGAGACCTAATCCTGGATACACTGTGGATGCGACCCGCTTTATTTTAGATACAAACGAGGTGATCTGACTCATTCATGTGGTTGACATGCGAGTGGGGGGCATCCTGTGCAATGAGATTGTACAAGACCAGACCATGAATTATTAGACCTACTGATGTAACACCGTTGACAGTAAGGACTAATAACTTCGTAGATGACCATTAGTGCCTCGACCAATCCCGAGCGCAGCACGGACTCCTCATGCATGGTCCGTCCTTTGACTAGTACGGGTGAGGGTGGTCACGCCACTCGCCTAATATTCCTATCTTCTCGTGGATGTAACCAAGTCGGGAGTCGGGAACTTAACTACGCGAGATGGAATTCACTTGTTCCCGCCTTTAGGGAAACTAGAGGGTTGTTCCCTTAAGTGTTGTCTCTAGGGCTTGGACAACGGGCGCCCACCTTCTCACTGGCCCGAGAAGGGTGTTGTGCATGATTGGACCATCACAATATGTTGTTCATTAGAGGTGTAGTGGGGACTTAAGGAACAAGAGGTAGACATAGGGGTAAAACGGTAATTTGACCCAGCCGTGTCTACGAACAACCTGTGAAGGGTCGACTCATGGGCATTGGTTATATCAGTGGACACGTAATATTCTGCACTGACGGGAGTGCAACTACGGGCTATAGTGGAGTGTTACCGTAGCTAATGAATGTTGATTAACCGGGTCAAAAAGTTTGACAGGTTAATCTCGGATCATTGGAGCCCGTCACTGTAGGTCCATTAGGCCCCTCGATTGGCTCAATCTGGGTTAAAAGAAGGGTTAATGTTTTGGTATGAAATTGAAGTCTTCAATTTCACTTTAAGGGCATTAATGTCATTTATATGAGACATTAATGATATAATATATAGTTTAATGTGAATGAGATTCATAATAAACTATAGGTTAGCCTAATTGTTGAATTAGGGCTAATTTGAGAAATTAATTGAGAGAAATTAAATTGGATATGATTCAATTTAATTAATCCACAATTATTGCAAATGAGATTGGCAATATGAGATATGAGATATCTTATATTATGTGGTTGTACAAATGAGATTTGCATAACTTTTCAAGTGTTTCAGACTTATGATGCATTAGGTAGAGATAGTCATACCTAGAATAATCATCAATAAAACTGATGAAATATTCATACCCTCCTCGTGCCTTGACATTCTTAGGACCACAAAGATCCGAATGCACGAGTACCAAAGATTCTTTGGCCCTATAACCTTTTTCAGAAAAAGGTCGTTTAGTCATTGTTTCCTAAAGACAGGACTCGCATGGTGGTAAAGAGTTGTCTTCTAACTGACTTAGGAGACCACTCTTAACCAATCACCCAATTCTATTGAGATTAATGCGACCTAGCCTAAAGTGCCTAAGATAGGTACTTGGAGAAAGCTTTTGCCTTTTATGTTGAGTATCAGTTGTTTTAAACATCTCGGTGTTCAAAATAGCTTTTATCTTTGTTGGTCTTAACACATATAAGTTGTTTTCAAGTTTAGCAAAGCATATTCGTGAAGGGAATGAGAATCCCCGCGTAGCGAAGACGATCGAATCGTCGTGACATTGTTGTGCAATTCGATTTCGTTAAAACTAAACTATCTCATAGTAATAGATTAAACATGCTTTCTAAGAAGGAAAACAACAAGTTAGAAAGGTACTTACTTGTTGAAGACTGTCTTCAAAATCCTTCTTCCGATCGCGAACTCTTCATGTTCTCCTCAACGATCTCGAACTCCACACACGAACTGTTGGGATTTTTGTCCTAATCTCGTGTTTGTAATATATTGTTTGAAATTAATAAGAGTTATTCATTTCACCACTTTGTGTCTCGCAATATTTATAACTTTTCCAATAAACTAAGCTCCAGGGTCATTGAATTTACGAGAGCACTAGAACTTGAACGGTGTGTAGTGGACACACAGGGAGGATCACGCTCGAGTTAATGACCCGAACGGTCTACAATATATGGATAGGGTTGGAGACCTAATCTCGATGCACCGTGGATGCGGCCCGCTTTGTATTAGATACAGACGAGGTGATCTGACTGGTTCATGTGGTTGACATGCGAGTGGGGGCATCCTGTGCAATGAGATTGTACAAGACCAGACCGCGAATTATTAGACCTACTGATGTAACACCGTTGACAGTAAGGACTAATAACTTCGTAGATGACAATTAGTGACTCGACCTGAATCCTGAGCGTATTACGGACTCTTGTCTGCGGGGGTCTGTCCTTTGACTAGTACGGGTGAGGGTGGTCGCAGTTATTCGCCCAATATGCCTATCTTCTAAGGGACATAACCAAGTAGGGAGCTGGGAACTTAACTACGCGAGATGGAATTCACTCGTTCCCGCCTTTAGGGAAACTAGAGGGTTGTTTCCTTAAGTGTTGTCTCCCGGGCATGGACAACGGGCGCCAACCTTCTCACTGGCCCGAGAAGGGTGTTGTGTATGGTTGGATCATCACAATATGTTGCTCATTAGAGGAGCAGTGGGGACTTAAGGATCAAGAGATAGACACAGGGGTAAAACGGTAATTTGACCCAGCCGTGTCTACGAACAACCTGTGAAGTATCGACTCATGGGCATTGGTTATATCAGTGGACACGTAATATTCTGCACTGACGGGAGCGCAACTACGGGCTATAGTGGAGTGTTACCGTAGCTAATGAATGTTGATTAACCGGGTCAAAGAGTTTGACAGGTTAATCTCAGATCATTGGAGCCCGTCACTGTAGGTCCATTAGGTCCCTCGGTTGGCTCCACCTGGGTTAAAAGAAGGGTTATTATTTTGGTATGGAATTGAAGTGTTCAATTTCACTTTAAGGGCATTTATGTCATTAATATGAGATATGAATGATATAATATATATTTTAATGTGAATGAGATTCATAATAAACTATAGGTTAGTTTAATTGTTGAATTAGGACTAATTGGAGAATTTGATTGTGAGAAATTAAATTGAATGTGATTCAATTTAATTAATCAACAATTATTGCAAATGAGATTTGGAATATGAGATATGAGATATCTTATATTATGTAGTTATGCAAATGAGATTTGCATAACCTATGGTTGTGATATAGTGGTAATAATGAGCAGAAATTAACTCCCTCATTCCACTATTTAAACCCTTTGCAAGAAGGGTATGGGGATCATTCTCTCCTTTTCTTGTTTTTCATCAAAGAAGAGAAGAAGAACTCTCTCAATTCTCTCTCAATTCTCCTCCCTCCCCAAAACTCTCACAAGATCCCACCATCTTTCCTTCTCCAATAGAGAACAACCGAGAAGATCACTTGGTGGTGTTCAAGATCTTTTTGGTGGAAGTTTTTGTTGAGATCGAGTAACCCGAAGAGTTCGTGGCACGAGGAAGAATTTGCAGTGTTTGTCTACAACAAGTAAGTAAAATATATTCTTGCTGTAAATTTCTTCTTCTTTAAGCATGTTTAGCCTAGATCTAAGTGTTAGATCAATTTTAATAAACACATATTGTATAATGATACCACGACGATTCAATCGTCTTCCGCTGCACGGGGATTTCATTCCCTTCAATTAGTATTAGAGCCATTTCGATGGTTCTTCTTTTATGCACTGTTTTGTTAAAATTAGGTGGGTATTTTGCCATAATTTCATGAGATGATTGCTTGGGTTGCATTATGGATGTTTTCGGGTTTTGGCACTAGATTAGATTTACAATTATGTTGATGAGATCAATGTAAGGGCCCGTTGTTTTTGGGCATTTTTGTTGTAAATCGAGTCTGTATGTCCAGGTCGTTCGTGGCAAGAGTTGTTGTGAAGAAATCGGAGCGAAAACAGGCGGAAATCGATGGAAGAACAACAAAGTGTTTGTTGTTCTGTCGATAGAGTTGAGACGCCGCCCAACGGCGCCTCAACGCCGTTTTCGCGACGGAGGCCTCGCAATGCATCGGCGTTAACGCCGATGGTGTGCGAACGCGCTCAACGTCAGAGGCGATAAAGGCTGCAACGCCGCCACGACGCGTTAACGCCGCACGCGCTGAGGGGCTCGGGCGCGATTTTTTCGCGAAGTGGCGCGCTTTTTCACATCATGGGCGCTTGGCGCTTCTTTGCGCTTTTTCGCGAAGTGGGAGGTTTTTCACTTCATGGGCGGTTAGCGATTCTTTGGCGGTTTTTTCGCGAGAAGTGGGAGGTTTCTCACTTCATGGGCGGTTATTTTCGTAATTTTATTTTTTTTATTTATAAAATGTAATTATTTATTTTATTTTATTATTTTATTAAATAATATTAATATAAATGTTATATTAATGTTATTTAATTAAATAATTTCCCATAGGTGCCAAAAACCGGTCCATTTTCGCTATTTAATTTTTTATGCATGAGATGTATATTTTAATTAAATTCTATGTGCATAATGTATGTCATATAGATTTAAAATCCCACCTTAGGTTAAACATTTCAAGCATCATATTTATATTATACGAGTTATAATATATAATATCCATGATAGGATTATATTATAAGAGTTATAATATAATGTATGCATGTTTTAATTTATTTAAATATAAGTGTTATATTTTTAAATTAAAAGCATGCTCATGCATTTAATTCATGTGATGAATTATATTATGTTATAGTATATAGTATTATTCATGTGATGGATGATCAAGCACTATAACATAAAAATGCATGCAACCTAAGTTAATTATTAGTTTTAAAGTGTTTAGAACTTGAATAATTAGACTTAGGTTTTCTAATTTTCTAATGAGATTAGAAATTTAGGGAATCAAATATAACCTTTGAATGGAGACTGATATGTAACTCTGTCTAAAGAAGGTTTTGTCTAAGGTCAGGTATTTAAGTTGACGCTATGAACACCCCTACCGAAAACCGACCGGGAGTGAATTCGCCCGAGATTCATAGGTTATATTCTCGTGAGTGCCGTTAATTAAGTGTTAATTAATTTACTCACATAGACCTAAGTTAATAATGTGATTATAAACTTAGGTTAATACCATATAAGAGTTATATTGGTAGACTTAGGTAAATTTTAGCCGGTTTATCTACGTCAATCCCTAATAAAATTAAAGTGCTGAGTGGGAGGAAATATAGTGTATGAGATACATTTGAATTTCCAACCACAAATCTCCTTTAAGTTCGCATCGTGAGATCTATACTCGGCCTCGTGGCATAAATAGGAGCATCCCCCTTCGGATGGCATTTGTGTAGGTCAATATCATTGTGGATGGAGAGAGTACTTATAGTGAGTGGGAGCGGGACTTGTGAAAACGAGAACCACAGTCTCTTCTTTCGATTCACAGCGTGAGACGCCTATGATCTGCTTGCTAGTTTGGCCTGGACCAGACTATCCCTTCGGAGGGATTGATAATGGGAGTCGGAACACCGTGAATTCTCGAAAGGGATATAGTTTCCTGGTTGGTTTTCCTTCTTGGTTCACCCTTCGGTGGCTATTGTTTGGACAGATACTTGGAAACTTAAAGATTGAGGGTGACACTCACAAAATTCGTTAAGTGTTAATGAATTCGACCGAACAATGGTAATTGGACGCCTAATGGAATAAGAGTTATTCTGGGATTAGGGTCTGACCGAGAAAGTCTCGTCCTAGAGGAGGAGTGTTCTGTTCACCCTTCGGTGGCGGTCATTCTGAACCTTTAGGGTATCATTGCAAAATTTTGAATGACCTAGGGATCATGAAACATTTTTGTTAAAACTTGATTGGATTTCAAAAAGTTTTTTGCGAGACTAATACAAAGTTTTTTCTTATATTTCAGCTAAAAATGTCTAGCGCTATAATATCTTTAGTCGCTTCAGAGAAATTAGTGGGAGATAATTACCAAAGTTGCAAAAACAACATCAATACAATTTTGGTATAGGACGACATAAAGTTCGTGCTTTCTGAGGAGTGTCCTCAGATGCCGGGCTCGACCGTGTCGCGAAGTGTTCGCGATGCGTATAATCGGTGGACGAGGGCCAATGAAAAGGCCAAGGTCTACATAATTGCCAGCATGTCTGATGTCTTGGCAACGAAGCATGAGCTGATGGTTTCCGCTAAGGAGATCATAGAGTCCTTGCAGGAAATGTTTGGACAACAGTCCTTTCAGGTCTGACATGACTCGCTCAAATACGTTTTCAACGCACGGATTAAAGAAGGGTCGTCTATTCGTGAACACGTTCTAGACATGATGACCCACTTCCATCTGGCCGAGATGAACGGGGCTTCGAAGAGTTTCCTTCAGTTTCGTAGCAATGCTGTTATGAACAAAATAAGCTACACTCTGACTACCCTCCTCAATGAGCTACAGAATTTCCAATCCTCGAACAGAGTCAAGGAATCTGAGGCATATGTTGCCTCATGTGTCTTATCACGTGGGTTCGACCTGCAGGACGAAACTCGTTGCTCCTTCACGCCCGAAAGGGAAGAAGAGGTTGAAGAGGGGTAAAATCGACTAAGCCGCCCCATAAGGGCCGGAGAAGGTCAAGGAGGTTGCGAGAGAAAGGAAAGTGTTTCAACTGCAATGGGGGTGGAATTGGAAGAGAAACTGTCCCAAATTCCTGGCCGAGAGGAAGAATCAAGGTAAATGTGATTTACTTGTGACAGAAACATGTTTAGTGGAGAGTAGTGTTATTGCACGGATATTGGATTGGCGCGCCACTAACCACGCTTGTTCTTCTTTCGTGAATTGATTCCCACGGCCACCATGCGAGAGGGTGAGGAGACTCTACGGGTTGGATCTGGGAGCTTGTCTCTCACACACGATCGACACTTGTGAAGTCGCATTTTGGCGGGAAGTACTTATTGTTTGACAATCTGCACATAGTTCCTGTGGTTTACTAGAAACCTTGTTTCAATTTCTCCTAATAGAACATTGTATTTCAGCTTTCTTTTGAATTTAATAAAGCGTTTATTTCTTTCAAAGGGAATGTTATATGTTCACCTTCAATCGAAAATAATCAGTATGTTTTGAAACCCAATTCACAAAAGTGTTTTGAATAATCGAGTTGTTTAAAAATGCAGAAACACACGAACTAAGAAAGCAAAAGTTTCTCCAAAAGAAAATGCCCATCTTTGGCATCTTCGGTTAGGCCACATTAATGTCAATAGGATTGAGAAACTAGTGAAGAGTGGACTTCTAAATCAGTTGGAAGAAAACTCTTTTCCAGTGTGTGAGTCATGCCTTGAGGCGTGGATGACCAAACGCCCTTTTAGTGGAAAAGGATACAGAGCCAAAGAGCCTCTTGAGTTAGTACATTCTCGACCTCTCGTGGTCCGATGAATGTTAAAGCTCAAGCGGTTATGAGTACTTCGTGTCTTTCATGTACGATTACTTGTATATGGGTATATTTACCTAATGCACAAGAAGTCCAAACTCTTGAAAAGTTCAAGGACTTCAAGATCGAGGTTGAGAACCTCTTAGGTAAATCGCTTAAACACTTCGATCGGATCGAGGTGGAGAGTACATGGACACCGAATTCCGTGACTATATGATAGAACACGCAATTACGCCCCAACTCTCAAAGCACTTGGTATGCCACAGCAGAATGGTGTATCGGAGAGGAGAAACAGAACCTTGTTGGACATGGTTCGGTCGATGATGAGCTATGCTCGTCTCCCTGATTCTTTTTGGGGGTATGCAGTAGAGACTGCAGTTGATATTTTGAACAACGTTCCATCAAAGAGTGTTTGTGAAACACCTTTCGAGCTCTGTTGTGGACGTAAAGGCAGTTTACATCATTTCAGGATTTGGGGATGCCCGACCCACGTGTTGGTGTCAAACCTGAAAAAATTGGAACCCCGTTCAAAAATGTGCCTATTTGTAGGTTACCCTAAAGAGACTACGGGTGGTTTGTTTTACGATCCTAAGGAAAATAGGGTGCTTGTGTCGACGAACGCCACCTTCCTAGAGGAAGACTACGTCAGGGATCATTTACCAAGGAGTAAAATTTTATTGAATGAAATGGACAGTTCATCAGCAAGAGTTGCTGATGGGGCTAGTATGTCAACAAGTGTTGTTGATCCTAGCACGTCTAGTCAAATCCATTCCCAAGAGTTGGGAATGCCTCGACGTAGTGGGAGGGTTGTGAGACAGCCTGATCGCTACATGGGTTTAGCTGAAACCTCTGTTATCGCTCCTGATGATGACAGTGCGGATCCATTGACCTATGATTAGGCAATGGTTGATGTTGACAAAGACAAGTGGATTAAAGCTATGGACTAGGAAATGGAGTCCATGTACTTCAATTCTGTATGGGAGCTTGTGGATCAACCGGATGGGGTAAAACCTATTGGTTGCAAATGGATCTACAAGCGTAAACGTGGCGTAGATGGGAAGGTGCGGACCTTCAAAGCCCGACTAGTGGCAAAGGGTTTTACCAGTTGAAGGGGGTTGACTATGAGGAGACCTTTTCACCGTTGCAATGGTAAAGTCGATCGAGATACTTCCGCCATTGTCGCGTATTATGACTACGAGGTATGGCAGATGGATGTCAAGACAGCCTTTCTGAATTGCAAACTTGATGAGACCATCTACATGGACCAACCCAAATGGTTCATTGCCCAAGGCCAAGAGCAAAAAGTTTGCCGGCTTCATAGGTCTATTTATGGACCAAAATAACCGGTCTTGGAATATAAGATTTGATGAGGCGATCAAATCTTATGGCTTTGATCAAAATGTCGACGAGCCTTGTGTCTACAAGAAAATCGTTGACAAAACCGCCGCATTTTTGGTATTGTACGTGGATCGATATTCTTCTCATTGGGAATGAGGTAGAATTTCTTCGACGTTAAAAAGTGGCTAGCTTCATTTCCAAATGAAAGATTTAGGAGAAGCTCAAGATGTTATAGGTATCCGTGATAGTCCAAAACCTAAGAACAGTAACGCTAGCCTTGTCTCAAAGTCTTATATTGACAAGATGTTGTCTAGATATAAGATGCGTAACTCCAAGAAGGGCTTGTCGCCTTTTAGGCATGGGGTTCACTTGTCTAAGGATCGGTGTCCTAAGACTCTCAAGATGTTGAGGATATGAGAGACGGATTCCATATGCTTCACCGTAGGGAGCCTCATGTATGCCATGTTGTGTACTAGGCCTGACGTCTGTTATGAAGTAGTAATTGTCGGTGATATCGGTCCAATCAAGGATTAGATCACTGGACAGCGGTAAAGGCAATCCTCAAGCATCTTAAGAGAACGAGGAACTACAACTTAGTGTATGGTAGTGGGGATTTGATCCTTACGGGATACACGGATTCTGATTTTCACACCGATAAGGATTCTAAGAAATCTACTTCGAGGTCAGCCTTCATTCTGAATGGAAGAGTTGTAGTATGGCGAAGCATCAAGGAGGGATGCATCGCTGATTCCACTATGGAAGCGAGTATATGTTGCGCTTGTGAAGTCGCAGCGAAGTCGTTTGGCTCAGGAAGTTCATGACAGATTTGGAAGTTGTTCCAAACATGAACTTGCCGATCACATTGTTTTGTGATAACAGTGGTGCAGTAGCCAACTCACGTGAGCCTCGGATCCATAAGAGAGGCAAACACATTGAGTGCAAGTATCATCTGATACGGGAGATTGTGCACCGCAGAGACGTGGCGGTCATGCAGATAGCGTCAGAGCACAACGTAGCTGATCCATTTACAAAGCCCCTCACGGCTAAGGTGTTTGAGGGTCACCTAGAGAGTCTAGGTCTTCGAGAGCTTCCTTACTAGGGCAAGTGGGAGATGTGTAAACGGGTATTCAATGTCCTAGTTTATTGTATTACTTCATTGTAATTTATGTACATTTCTGAAATGTATTTTCTCCACTAGCTTAGTCAAAGTGGGAGTTTGTTGGGATTTTTGTCCTAATCTCGTGTTTGTAATATATTGTTTGAAATTAATAAGAGTTATTCATTTCATCACTTTGTGTCTCACAATATTTATAAACTTTTCCAATAAACTAAGCTCCATGGTCATTGAATTTATGAGAGAACTAGAACTTGAACGGTGTGTAGTGGACACACAGGGAGGATCACGCTCGAGTTAATGACCGAACGGTCTCATGATATATGGATAGGGTTGGAGACCTAATCCTCGATACACCGTGGATGCGCCCACTTTGTATTAGATACGACGAGGTGATCTCGACTCGTTCATGTGGTTGACATGCGAGTGGAGGCATCCTGCGCAATGAGATTATACAAGACCGACCGTGAATTATTAGACCTCATCGATGTAACACCGCTGACAATAAGGACTAATAACTTCGTAGATGACCATTAGTGACTCGACTTCGAATCCCGAGCGTATTACGGACTCCTGTGCTGCATGGTCCGTCCTTTGACTAGTACGGTGAGGGTGGTCCCAGCCACTCGCCCAATATGCCTATCTTCTCGTGGGACAGAACCAAGTAGGAGTCGTGAACTAAACTACGCAAGATGGAATTCACTGCTCCGCGCTTTAGGGAAACTAGAGGGGTTGTTCCCTTAAGTGTTGTCTCCCGTGGCTTGGACAACGGTGCCTACCTTCTCACCGCCCGAGAAGGGTGTTGTGTATGGTTGGACCATCACAATATGTTGTTCATTAGAGGAGCAGTGGGGACTTAAGGATCAAGAGGTAGACACAGGGGTAAAACGGTAATTTGACCAAGCCGTGTCTACGAACAACCTGTGAATGATCGACTCATGGGCATTGGTTATATCAGTGGACACGTAATATTCGCCGACGAGCGGGAGTGCAAATACGGGCTATAGTGGAGTGTTACCGTAGCTAATGAATGTTGATTAACCGGGTCAAAGAGTTTGACAGGTTAATCTCGGATCATTGGAGCCCGTCACTGTAGGTCCATTAGGTCCCTCGGTTGGCTCCACCTGGGTTAAAAGAAGGGTTATTATTTTGGTATGGAATTGAAGTGTTCAATTTCACTTTAAGGACATTTATGTCATTTATATGAGATATGAATGATATAATATATAGTTTAATATGAATGAGATTCATAATAAACTATAGGTTAGTCTAATTGTTGAATTAGGACTAATTGGAGAATTTGATTGAGAGAAATTAAATTGGATGTTATTCAATTTAATTAATCCACAATTATTACAAATGAGATTTGCAATATGAGATATGAGATATCTTATATTATGTGGTTATGCAAATGAGATTTGCATAACCTATGGTTGTGGTATAGTGGTAATAATGAGGAGAAATTAACTCCCTCATTCCACTATTTAAACCCTTTGCAAGATCTTTCTCTCATTTTCTTGTTTTTCATCAAAGAAGAGAAGAAGAACTCTCTCAATTCTCTCTCAATTCTCCTCCCTCCCCAAAACTCTTACAAAATCCCACCATCTTCCCTTCTCCAAAAGAGAACAACCGAGAAGATCACTTGGTGGTGTTCAAGATCTTTTTGGTGGAAGTTTTTGTTGAGATCAAGTAGCCCGAAGAGTTCATGGCACGAGGAAGAATTTGCAGTGTTTGTCTACAACAAGTAAGTAAAACATATTCTTGCTGTACATTTCTTCTTCTTTAAGCATGTTTAGCCTAGATCTAAGTGTTAGATCAATTTTAATAAACACATGTTGCATAATGATACCACGACGATTCAATCGTCTTTCGCTGCACGGAGATTTCATTCCCTTCAAATGGTCTAGACACCACCACTCGGTTTCTCGGTTATTCTTCTTTAGGTAGAACGAAGATTGTGGGATCCTTCTTTTGTTTTTGGGAGAAGAATTTGCGAGAGAATTTTGAGAGAGAATAGAGATGCTTCTTTTGGTGAGAATTCCAAAAATGAGCAAAAGATTAATGAACCCTTCTTGCAAAAGGGTTTATATAATGGTGATAGGTGGAGTTGAAATCTTCATCTATTTACTATTTTACCACAACCATAGGTTATGCAAATGATATTTGCATAAGCACATATAATGAGATATCTCATATCTCATTTTACAAATCACATTTGTATAATTGTGAATTTTTAAATTGAATCACATTGAATTTAATTTCTCTCAATCTAATTTCACCAAATTAGCCGTAATTAGACAATTAGACTAACCTATAGTTTATTATGAATCTCATTAACATTAAACTATATAATATGTCATTCATATTTCATATTAATGACATAATTACCCTTTTGTGAAGTTGAACACTTCAAATTCACACAAAAATAGTAAACCTTCTATCAATCCAGTTTGAGTCATCCGAGTGACCTAATGGACCTACAGTGACAAGCTCTAATTATTCGAGATTAACCTATCAAAGTCTTTGACCCGATTAATCACCATTCATTAGCTACGGTAACACTCCACTAAAGCCCATAGCTGCACTCACGTCAGTGTAAGACAAGTTGTGTCCACTTATATTACCAATGCTCATTAGACGACCCTTCACAGGTTGTTCGTAGACAATGTTGGGTTAAATTACCATTTTACCCCTGTGTCTACTTCTTGCTCCTTAAGTCCCCACTGTTCCTCTAATGAACAACAACGTTGTAATGGTCCAATCATACACAACAACCTTCTCGGGCCAGTGACAAGGTGGGCGCCCGTTGTCCAAGCCCTGGAGACAGCACTTAATGGAACAACCCCTCTAGTTTCCATAAAGGCGGGAACGAGTGAATTCCATCTCACGTAGTTAAGTTTCCAGCTCCCTACTTGGTCCTGTCCCTGAGAAGATAGGCATATTGGGCGAGTAACAGTGACCATCCTCACCCGTACTAGTCAAAGGACAGACCCCCGCAGACAGGAGCCCGTAACACGCTTAGGATTCAGGTCGAGTCACTAATGGTCATCTACAAAATTATTAGTTCATAGTGTTAACGGTGTTACATCAGTAGGTCTAATAATTGATGGTCCGGTCTTGTACAATCTCATTGTACAGGATGCCCCCACTCGCATGTCAACCACATGAACGAGTCAGATCACCTCGTTTGTATCTAATACAAAGCGGTTTGCATCCACAACGTATCTAGGAGTAGGTCTCCAACACCATCCATATACTGTAGACTGTTCGGGTCATTAACTCGAACGTGATCCTCCCTGTCTGTCCACTACACACCGTTCAATTTCTAGTTCTCTCGTATATTCAATGACCCTGGAGCTTAGTTTATTGGACAAAGTTTGTTAAATATGTAACACACAAAATGATGAAATAAATATCTCTTATTAATTAGAAATGGTAATTTACAAACTAAACGAGATTAGGACATACATCCCAACAAACTCCCACTTTGACTAAGCTAGTGGAAGAAATACATTTATGAAATGTACATAAATTACAATGATGTAATACAATACACTAGGGCATTAACTACCGATTTACATATCTCCCACTTGCCTTAGTCAGGAAGCACTCAAAGACCTAGGCTCTCTAGGTGACCCTAAAACACTTTAGCCGCGAGGAGCTTTGTAAACGGATCAACAATGTTGTGCTCCGACGCTATCTGCGTGACTGTCACGTCGCCGCAGTGCACAATCTCCCGTATGAGATGATACTTGCGCTCAATGTGTTTGCCTCTCTTATGGCTACGAGGCTCCTTGGAATTGGCTACTGCACAACTGTTGTCACAGAACAGTGTGATCGACAAGTTCATCTTTGGAACAACTTCTAAATCCGTCATGAACTTCCTAAGCCAAACAGCTTCCTTTGCAGCTTCACAAGCCGCAACGTACTCTGCTTCCATAGTGGAATCAGCGATGCATCCATGCTTGGTGCTTCGTCATACTATAGCTTCTCCATTAAGAATGAAGGCTTACCTCAAAGTGCATTTCCTAGAATCATTATCGGTCTGAAAGCCAGAATCTGTATATCTTGTGAGGATCAAATCCCCACCGCCATACACTAAGTTGTAATTCCTCGTTCTTCTAAGATACTTGAGGATTGTCTTTACGGTTGTCCAGTGATCTAATCCTGGATGGGATTGATACCTACTGACAATCCCTACTACATAAAAGATGTCGAGCCTAGTACACAACATGGCATACATCAGGCTCCCTACAGCTGAAGCATAGGGGATGCGTCTCATATCATCAACCTCTTGGTGAGTCTTAGGACACTGATCCTTAGACAGGTGAACTCCATGCCTGAAAGGCAGCAAGCCCTTCTTGAAGTTATGTATCTTATATCTAGACAACATCTTGTCAATATAAGATGCTTGAGACATGGCTAGCGTTTTGTTCATCCGGTTCTGGTCTATCTGGATACCTAGAACGTTATGAGTTTCTCCCAAATCATTCATTTGGAATTGCGAAGCTAGCCATTTCTTTACGTCAGTAAGAAATTCTACCTCATTCCCAATGAGAAGAATATCATCCACGTATAATATAAGAAATGCAACAGTTTTGTCAACGATTTTCTTGTAAACACAAGGCTCGTCAACATTCTGATAAAAGCCATAAGATTGATTGCCTCATCAAACCTTATAATCCAAACCCTCAAGGCTTGTTTCAGTCCATAAATGGACCTATGAAGCCAACAAACCTTTTGCTCTTGGCCTTGGGTTATGAACCCCTTTGGCTGGTCCATGTAGATGTTTTCGTCAAGGTTGCCATTCAAAATGGCGGTCTTGGTATCCATCTGCCATACCTCGTAGTCATAATACGTGGCAATGGCCAGAAGGATCCTGATCGACTTTACCATGACAAAAGGTGAAAAGGTTTCCTCATAGTTAACCCCTTCGACCTAGGTAAAACCCTTTGCCACTAGTCGTGCTTTGAAGGTTTGCACCTTCCCATCTACAACACGTTTACACTCGTAGATCCATTTACAACCTATAGGTTTTACCCCATCAGGTTGATCCACAAGCTCCCAGACAGAATTGAAGTACATCGACTTCATTTTCTGGTCCATAGCTTTAATCCATTTGTCCTTGTCAACATCAGCCATTGCCTGATCATAGGTCAATGGATCCTCGTAGTCATCATCAGGATTGACGACTTGGGTTTCAGCTAAACCCATGTAATGTTCAGGCTATCTAACAACCCTCCCACTACGTCGAGGCATTCCGAACTCTTGGGAACGGACTTGACTCGACGTGCTAGGATCAACAACACTTGTTGACGTACTAGCCCCATCAGCAACTCTTGCTGATATACTGTCCATTTCATTCAACATGATTTTGCTTCTAGGAAAATGATCCCTGATGTGGACTTTCTCAAGGAAAGTGGCGTTTTTCGACACAAACACCCTATTTTCCTTAGGATCGTAAAGAAGACCACCTCTGTGAAGGGAATCGAAGTCCCCGCAGCCAAAGCGATTGCGAATCGCGCGCTCTTGATTTAGTTACAACGGAAAATTCAAGAACGTAAACATGGATTAAACATATAATAAGAGTATGGACAGCAAGTATATACCTTTGAAGAAACTTTCTTCAAGTGCTCCTCTCTCCACGGTCACGATCTCAAAGAATGAACTCGTGATTTAACACCGACACCAACACACTGGATCTTCTCCGTTGTTCTCCAGGTGAGAGAGGAAGGTGGGTTCCCTTTAGGAGTGGTGAGGTATTTTGTGAGAGAGATTTGTGTTTTGGAACTCTTCCAACAACACAATAAGGAGGCTAGGAATACACCTTTTTTTTTTAGAAGTCTTAACCTAGTTGCATCTCATGCAACTATATATATAGAGGAATGGGATGGAAATGACCATTCTACCCCTCTTTAATCTCTCTTTAGTGTATAGTTTATATATCAATCTAATTCACATTAAAACTATATATTATATCAATTACATCATATATAATTGATATAACTCCTCATGTATGAAATTGAACACTTCAATTTCACTCCTAACTTTATACCCTCAATATTACCATGTTGAGCCAACGGAGGGATCTAATGGACCTACAGATCATGAGCTCCAATGATGTGAGATTAACTGATCAAACTCTTTGATCTAGTTAATCAATATTCATTAACTACAAGTCACTCCACTATAGACTTGTAGCTGCACTCTCCTCACTGTAGATATTATTGTGTTCACTGATATAGTCATTACCCATGAGTCGGTCCTTCACATATTGTTCGTAATCACAGTTGGGTCAAATTACCGTTTTACCCCTGTGATTACCTCTTTGCTCCTTAAGCACCACTGATCCTCTAATGAACAACAAGTCTAAGGTCCTACCTTAGACTCATACCCTCATAGAGGGTGGGGCCCCGTTGTTCAAGACCTGTAGTAAGTTCTTAAGGGAACAATCTATCTAATTCCTCAGTAGAGGAATGAGTGAATTTCATCTTCCACACTTAAGTTCCCAGCTACGTACGAGGTTCTGTTCCTGAGAAGGTACACTTAACTTGCTTAGGATTCAGGTCAAATCATTAATGACCATCTATAAATTACTAGTCTTATCCTGTTAACGGTGTTATACTGGTTAGACTAATAATTTGCGATCCAGTCTTGTATGAACTCTTCATATAGGATGCCCCCAATCGCATGTCAACTACATGAATGAGTTGGATTACCTCATTTGTACTAATTACGAAGTGGGTCGCATCAATGGTTTTACCAGAATGATGTTTCCAACCTTATTCTTATACCATAGACTATTTAGGTTATAATCTTGAATTCAACCAAAATAGTGTCCACTACACTGATTTCAAGATAAACGTTTTAACCTTGGAGCTTAGTTTATTGGATTTATAAAAGCAAGACTGTTATCTTATCAAAACAAATAACACTTTATTTAATTGATCAAGATTACACAAGTTTAGGGCATATATCCCAACACTCTGGTCTCTTTTGGGTAACCTACGAATAGGCACAACTTGGAACGGGGTTCCAATTTTTTCGGGTTTGACACCAAAACGTGGGTCGCGCATCCCCAAATTCTTAAATGGCGTAAACTGCCTTTACAGCCATTCCAGAGTTCGAAAGGTGTTTCACAAACACTCTTCGACGAAATGTTGTTCAAAATATACACCGCAGTCTCCGTTGCGTAACCCCAAAAATGAATCAGGGAGACGAGCATAACTCATCATCGACCGAACCATGTCCAACAGGGTTCTATTTCTCCTCTTCGATATACCATTCTACTGTGGCATACAAGGTGCTGAGAGTTGGGACGTAATTCCGTGTTCTATCATATAGTCCTGGAATTCAGTGTCCATATACTCTCCACCTCGATCCGATCGAAGTGTTTTGATGGTTTAACCTAACAGGTTCTCAACCTCAGTCATGTACTCCTTGAACTTTTCAAGAGTTTCAGACTACTTATGCATTAGGTAAATATACCCATACCTCAAATAATCATCAACGAAAGATACAAAGTATTCGTAACCACCTCGTGCTTTAACACTCATCAGACCACAAAGGTCAGAATGTATAAGCTCAAGGGGCTCCTTGGCTCTATACCCTTTTTCGCAAAAAGGACGTTTGGTCATTTTTCCTTCAAGGCATGGCTCACACAACGGTAAAGAGCTTTCTTCCAACTGACTTAGAAGTCCACTCTTCACTAGTCTCTCAATCCGATTGAGATTGATGTAGCCTAAACTTAGATGCCAAAGATGGGCATTTTCTTTTGGAGAAATCTTAACTCTCATAGTTCGTGTTTCTGCAGTTTTAAATAACTTATTGTTCAAAACGCTTTTGACTGAATTTGGCTTTACAACATACAAATTAGACTTAAGTGAAGCAAAACAAATAAGATTACCATTTCTGGAAATAAACGCTTTATTACCATGAAAAGAAACGGAAATACAATGTTCAAGAAGACAGGAAATAGAAACAAGGTTTCTAGTAAACCCTGGAACTATGTACATATTGTCTAACAAAATGTAATTCCTGCCAAAGAAAAGTTTCACTTTGTCGATAGCTGCAGCAGAACTCTCTCCCCAGATCCAACCCGTAGTGTCACCTCACCCTCTCGCAGCTGCTGCCAGAAATCAATTCCCTGAAAATAAGAACAAAAGTTGTTAGTGGCGCCCGAATCTAAAATCCAGGCTAAGTCACTGCTCTCCACTTAACATGTTTCAGTTACAAGTAAATCACATTTACCTTGATTCTTTCTCTCGAAAAGGAACTTGGGACAATTTCTCTTCCACTGTCCGTCTCCATTACGGTGGAAACACTTTCCTTTCTCTGTAACTTTCTTGACCTTTTTGTCCTTTTGGGCGATAGCTCGGTCAGCTTTACCCTTCTTCATCTTCTTCTTCTTCTCTTTCGGGTAAGAAGGAGCAACAGGTTTAGTCTCAGAGGTCGAACCCCTCTGATAGGACCTGTAGGCAATATTTTCCTCAGCTTCCGGTGTCTTGATCCTCATCAAGGACTGGAAGTTATGTAGCTCGTTCAGAAGGGTTGTCAGAGTGTAGCTTATCTTGTTCCTAAC
The DNA here is from genome assembly GCA_036507285.1 of Trichosanthes cucumerina. Lineage (NCBI taxonomy): Eukaryota > Viridiplantae > Streptophyta > Magnoliopsida > Cucurbitales > Cucurbitaceae > Trichosanthes > Trichosanthes cucumerina. The sequence goes on along the minus strand of CM071843.1, from coordinate 28,686,048 downwards.
AGCGTTGCTAAGAAACTGAAGGAAACTCTTCAAAAGAGTCTCAGAATAAAGTTGACCTGGCTCGACTCGTCGATTGAAGTCCGTTCATCTCCGTGAAATTAAAGTGGGTCATCATGTCCAGAACGTATTCACGGACAGACGTCCCTTCTTTCATTCGGGCGTTGAAGACGTGTTTAAGTGAATCGTGCCTAACCTGAAAATACTGTTGTCCAAACATGTCTTGCAACGACTCCATGATCTCCTTAGCGGTGATCATCAACTCTTCTTCTATGCCAATACTTCAGACAAGCTGGCAATGATATAGACCTTGGTCTTTTCATTGGACCTAATCCATTGATCGTATGCATCACGAACATTTCGTGATGCAATCGAGATCGGCAACTGAGGACACTCCTCAGTAAGCACGAACTTCAGGTCGCCAGTTACTAGAATCGTGTTTATGTTATTCTTCCATGTTTGGAAGTTGTCTCCCACTAATTTGTCGGAAGTGAGTAAAGCGATTATTGAGCTAGACATATTTTTAACTGAAAAAATCAAATAATTTTGTGTCAGTCTCCCATAAACTTTTGAAAATCAATCAAGTTTTAGCAAAATTTAATCCTATGATTCCTAAGTCATTTAAAAAATGCAATGATATCCTAAAGGTTTAGACTGACCACCACCGAAGGGTGAACAGAAACACTCCTCCTCTAGGACGATACTTTCTGACAAGAACCTAATCCCAGAATAACTCTTATTCCATCAAGCGTCCAGTTACCATTATTTGGTCGAATTCATTAACACTTAACGAATTCTGTGAGTGTCACCCTCAATCTTTAAGTTTCCAAGTATCCGTCCAAACAATAGCCATCGAAGGGTGAACCACGAAGGAAAACCAACAAGGAAACTGTATACCATTTGGGAATTCACGGTGTTCCAACTCCCATGATCAAGGCCCTCCAAAGGGATTTTCTGGTACAGGCAAACTAGTAGGCAGATCATAGGGGTCTCACGGTGTGAATCGAAATAACAGACTGTGGGTCCCGTTTTCACAGGTCTCGCTCCCACTCGCTATAAGTACTCTCTCCATCAACTTTGATATTAACCCATACAAATACCATCTTGAGGGGGACACTCCCATTTGCGCCACGAGGCCGAGTATGGATCTCACGGTGCGGACTTAACGGAGGTTTGTGGTCGGAAAATTAAATGTATCTTATACACTTTATTTCCTCCCACTCAACACTTTATTATTTTCGGGATTGTCCTAGATAAACCGGCTAAAATTTACCTATGTCTACCAATATTACTCTTATATGGTATTTAGCCTATGTTTATAATGAAATTATTACTTAGGTCTATGTGAGAAAATTAATCAACTTTTAATTAACGGCACTCACGGAAAATAAAATCTGAGAATCTCCAGACTGAATTCACTCCCAGGTCGGTTTCCAGGTAGGGGTGTTCTGCAAGTGCCAACTTAAATACCCCAGCCTTAGACAAAACCATCATTAGATAGAGTTACTAATTAGTGACCATTCAAAGATTACATTTTTATTTTCTAATTCTAATCTCATTAGAACTAGAAAACCTAAGTTTAATTATTCAAGTTCTAAACACTTTAAAACTAATAATTAACTTAGGTTACATGCATTTCTATGTTATAGTGCTTGATCATTCATCACATGAATAACTATTCTAAAACATAATAATTCATCACATGAAATTAAAATGCATGAGCACACTTTAATCTAAAAAATATAACACTTATATTAATTAAATTAAAACATGCATTTTAATTATATTATAACTCATATACTATAACCTACCATGCAAACTATATATTATAACACTTATAATATAAATGATGCATGAAATGTTTAACGTAAGGTGAGATTTTAAATCTATATGGCATACATTATGCACATAGAAATTAATTAAATACTACATCACATGCATAAAATAATTAAATTAAAAAAATGGACCGGTTTTGACACTTAGGGACATTTATTTAATTAAATAACATTAATATAACATTTATATTAATATTATTTAATAAATAAATTAAATAAAATAAAAAATACAATTTTATAAATTAAAAATAATAAAAGAACGTTTAAAACTGCCCCATGAAGAGAAACCGACCCACTCCTCGCGCGCGCGCCTCACCCTACTCCCACTACGCTATAGCGTTGCAACGCCGTGGGTAGCGCGGTAACGCCGCAGCAGCATGCACCACCTCGCGTCACCCCGTGCTCCACGCCTCGGCGCCTAGCGTTGGGTAACGTTGTGCCGTTAGCGTTGCTGCAGAGACGCTGATGAACAACGTCTCAACGCTGTAGACCGAACAACAAGCTCCTTTTGTTGTTCTTCGTTGATTCTCACTCGTACAGACTCGATTTATATTAAAATGCTAAAAAACACGGGCACTTACATTGATCACATCAACATAAAAATGTAAATCTAAACAAATGCCGAGACCGAAAACATCCATTCTTGCAAATCAACAGTCATCTCATGAATTAAAGACAATACCCACCTAACTTTAACGAAAAACAGTGAACAACAAGAACCAACGAGTCTCTCTGATACCAATTGCAGTGAATGAAACTCCCCGCGCAGTGAAAGACGATCGAATCGTCGTGATGAAGTTGTGCAAATAAATTTCGTAAAAACAATCTAACACTTAGATTAAGGCTAAACATGCATAGTTAGGAAAGAAAACAGTAAGATAAGTCTACTTACTTGTTGAAGACGGTCTTCAACTTCCTTACTCCAATCACGAACTATTCGTGCGTCCTCGATCTCAACGTTCACGAACTCTTCTCACGAACGTAAACCGAACACAACTACTTGATTACTCGGTTGTTCTACTTTTGGGAGAAGGAAGATGGTGGGATCTTCAATTTTATTTTTGGGAGGAGAAGATGAGAGATTTTTTGAGAGAAGAGAGTATCCTTCTTTTGGTGAGAATTCCAAAAATGAGGAATTTCTTAATAAACCCTTCTTGCAAAGGTATTTATATAATGGTGATAGGTGGAGTTGAAATCTCCACCTATTTACCATTTTACCACAACTATAGGTTATGCAAATCATATTTGCATAACCATATATTATAAGATATCTCATATCTCATTTTACAAATCAGATTTGCAATGTTGTGGATTTATTAAATTGAATCACATCAAATTTAATATCTCTCAACCTAATTTCTCCAAATTAGCCCTAATTCACTAATTAGTCTAACCTATAGTTTATTATGAATCTCATTCACATTAAACTATATATTATATCATTCATATCTCATATAAATGACATAAATGCCCTTTAGTGAATTTGAACACTTCAATTCATACCAAAACAGTAAACCTTCTTTTGATCCAATTTGAGCCAACCGAGGGACCCAATGGACCTATAGTGACGAGATCCAATGATCCGAGATTAACATATCAAACTCTTTGACCTGATTAATCACCATTCATTAGCTACGGTAACACTCCACTAAAGCCCGTAGCTGCACTCCCGTCAGTGGAAGATATTACGTGTCCAATGATATAACCAATGCCCATGAGTCGACCCTTCACATGTTGCTCGTAGACACTGCTGGATCAAATTTTCGTTTTACCCCTCTATCTACTTCTTGCTCGTTAAGTTCCCACTGCTCCTGTAATGAACAACAACAGTGTAATGGTCCAACCATACACAAAAATCCTCTCGTGCCAGAGAGAGGGTGGGTGCCCGTTTTCCAAGCCCTAGAGACAGCACTTAATGGAAAAACCCCTCTAGTTTCCCTAATGGCGGGAATGAGTGAATTCTATCTCGCGTAGTGAAGTTCCCAACACCCTACTTGGTTCTGTCCCTGAGAAGATAGGCATATTGGGCGCGTAACTGTGACCACCCTCACCCGTACTAGTCAAAGGATAGACCCCGCATGTGAGTCCGTAAACACTCGGGATTCAGTCGCGCGTCACTAATGGTCATCTACGAAGTGATTAGTCCTTAGTGTCAATGGTGTTACATCAGTAGGTCTAATAATTCACGGTCCGGTCTTATACAATCTCATTGTACAGGATGCCCCCATTCGCATGTCAACAACATGAACGAGGCAGATCATCTCGTTTGTAGCTTAATATAAAGTGGGCCGTATCCACAGTGTATCAAGGATTAGGTCTCCAACCCCATCCATATACTGTAGATCGTTCGGGTCATTTACTCGAACGTGATCTTCCTTGTGTGTCCACTACACACCGTTCAAGTTCTAATTCTCTCATATATTCAATGACCCTGTAGCTTAGATTATTGGTCAAAATTTGTATAAAATGCGACACACAAAAGATGAAATAAATAACTCTTTATTAATTTCAAATAAATATTTACAAACTGAACGAGATTGGGACAAACATCCCAACCGTTTAAATACCAAAAAATCGATTCAAACATTTAGTTTCTTGTTAAAAAAATGTAATAGTGAGAAGTGCAAGATTGGAAATCAGTTGCAAAAGCCATGAATTTCTTCAGTGATGGACGAAATTCCTGGTGTAAAATTCTATAGCTAGGCTAACATTTGATTATTAGAAGGCACAATAAATGTTAGTTCTGAAGGTAGTCCTTTTTTTAATATTGTATTCTTCTTTTGGAAAAGTGTGTATTGCCACATTCATTTGATAATGGTTCTTATATCCTACGCTTTGAATTTTTTATTGTAGACGAATAGAAATGCAATCAGAAGTCTTTAACCTTTCAATGCATATGTGTCTTTGTGATGCAGGGAGTTATGCCAACTTAATCGAAGTTGATTTATTTTCTGGAAAGTAGGGGAAAAAAGGAATCTTATCATTAATTTCGACGAAAAACATAGATTTTATCTTCTCTAGGTAGTAGACAGGTTTGTATAGTTATTGAAGTTGAATATAATTTATTTTACTTATTTTGTATATTATTTTTTAATTTTAATTTTGTTTAGGGAATTCTGGTTAAAAGGGATCAAACTTTTAAGAAAGTCAATTGGCTTTGAAATCTATTGTTTGTCGAGCACGACGTCTCACATACTCGAAATCTTCTCCTAGACCTGGTTTATATAATTTTTTGGACTTGAGTATACTTTATTTTGCTTGTTACATATGATTTGTTTTGAATACACTGTGGAAGTATGTGTTGTTACTTAGAATAGATGAAGGCTAAAAAAATGTCTATTATTTTTCTCTTGCTAGTTAGTTTGGTGTTCCTGAAAGAAGCTAGTTACTTTTAGGCGTCAATTTTTTACATTTTATGATGTTGATTGGTTATTCAGTTTTAAATGACACAATTTTTTTATTTACAGAATGAATATCGTTAATCTCAAATTTCATTTCAATGGTCAACTTGTTGTAGGCGATAATTATGAATATATTGGGGGAACTGAGATTTCTTTGACTATTGATAGGGACATGTTGTCTGTAATTGAATTAAATACATTGATGTCAGAAACAAATGTATTTAAAGTTCAATGTTATTGGTATTTAAAACCTAGTTCAAAACTATCGCGTGGTTTGTGTTTAATTAGTGATGATGAAGATATCCTAAGTATGGTAAGTCTCATTCGTGGGGATAACACTTTGCACATATATGTTCAACATACTCCAAATGAAGAAGTAATGCCTTTAGAATTGAATTCTACCGACACATCTAGTCATAAGTCTATTGAGTTTGTAAAGAATGATCTAGTTTCTAATGGGTCAAATGACTCCTCGATTGATATGAATCTATTATTGGATTTAGATCGAGGGGAATGTGAGTTTGTTTGTGCCTTTTCTTCCAATTTAAAATCTCCATGTTCATCCGATGAGGATAAAGAGGTGTGTAGTTATCCGGTATTTAGATATGAGATTGATATGAAGGCTGTTGCATTCCATGTAGGAATGGAATTTAGTACTAAGGAGGTACTAAAGGAAGCTATTAACGAATATGCTGTGAAGGGCTCATATAATGTGAAGATGGTGAAAAATGACAAAAGACGAGTTAGAGCTATTTGTACTAATGGTTGTAAATGGAAATTGCATGGCTCGACGATATCTGGTGAGTCATTGTCATTTCAAATAAAAATATACTTTGGTGATCATACTGAAGGGAATCGAATCCCACAGCGAAAGCGATTGTGAATTGCGCGTTCTTAATTTCGTCACAAAGATTACATTCAAGAACATTTCTATCTAGATTATGCATATAATGACAATATGGACAGCGAGATATTACCTTTGAATAACCTTTTTTCGAGTGCTCCTTCTCCCACGACCAGGATCTCAACAACACGAACCCGAACGTTCACCGACACTACCACCGGATCTTCTCCATTGTTCTCTAGGTGATGGAGGAACGTGGGTTCCCTTTAGGTGTGATGAGATGTTTTGCGAAAAATTAGTTGGAACTCTTTCCAACACTATGTGGGAGAATTCTCTAGGTTTTCTAAAAAAGATGGAATCACTTAACTTAAACCTAGTTACATCTCATGTCACTATATATATAGGGAAATAGGATGAGAATTACCATCCTATCCCTCTTATATTCTCCCACTATTATATGGTTTATATGTGAATCTAATTCACATTAAAACCATATATTATATCGATTATATCATATATAATTGATATAACACCTCATGTATGAAGTTGAACACTTCAATTTCATTCCTAACTTTATACCCTCAATATTACCATGTTGAGCCAACGGAGAGACCTAATGGACCTACAGTTCATGAGCTCAAATGATGTGAGATTAACTAATCAAACTCTTTGATCCAGTTAATCAATATTCATTAACTACAAGTCACTCCACTATAGACTTGTAGTTGCACTCTCCTCACTGTAGATTATATTGTGTCCACTGATATAATAATTACCCATGAGTCGACCTTTCACAGGTTGTTCGTAATTACACTGCAGAGTAAAATTATCGCTTTTACCCTCAAGTATTACCTCTTTGTTCCTTAAGCACCACCGATCCTCTAATGAACAACAAGTCTAAGGTCCTACCATAGACTCATACCCTCATAGAGGGCGTGGGGCCCCGTTGTTCAAGACCGAGTCGGGCTTCTTAAGGGAACAACCTATCTAATTCCTTAGTGTAGGAATGAGTGAGTTCCATCTTGCACAGTTAAGTCCCCAGCTACCTACGAGATTCTGTCCCTGAGAAGGTAGGCTTATTGAGTCGGCTATAGACCACTCTCACCCATACTAGTCTAAGGACAAACTCCTATAAGCAGGAGTTCTTAACTAGCTCAAGATTAAGGTCGAGTCACTAATGACCATCTATAAATTATCAGTCTTATCCTGTTAACGGTGTTACAATGGTTAGACTAATAATTTGTAGTCTGGTCATGTATTAACTCTTCATACAGGATGCCCCCACTCGCATGTCAACAACATGAATGAGTTGGATTACCTCATTTGTACTAATTGCAAAGTAGGTCACATCCATGCTGTTACCAGAATGAGGTTTCCAACCCTATTCTTATACATAGACCATTTAGTTCATATTCTTGAACACAATCCAAATAGTGTCCACTACACTGATGTTCAAGATATATTATAACCTTGGAGCTTAGTTTATGGGATTTATAAAGCAAGAATATAATTTTATCAAAACAAATAATTCTTTATTTATTTGATCAAAATTACACAAGTTTAGGGCATAATCCCAACACATACTTGTTATCGCGAGTTCCATAATTGAAATGTGAACTCTTCATGGGTAGCGAAGAAGTACTTAGGACGTTTTAGGTTGGACCCTAACATGAAGTTAAGTGATGTTCGAGAACTAGTTAAGGCGGACTATGGAGTAAATATTTCAAATAGTCAAGCATATAGAGCCAAGAGGAAAGCCAATAAAAAATTGAATGGCTCACTAGTCGAACAATATAAAAGGTTAAGAGACTATTGCAAAGAACTTATCCGATCAAATGAGGGGAGTACAGTTAAGATTGAATGTCATAGAGTTGACGAGGGTAGTGAACCTATATTCAAACGACTATATATTTTCTTCAAGGCGTGCAAAGATGGGTTTTTCCATTGTAGACTGTTTATATGTTTGGATGCATGCCACTTAAAGGGATCATGTCAAGGCAAACCTATGTCAGCTATAGGTGTGAGGTGTGGATGGGAATGACTCCATTTATCCTATTGCATGGGCAGTTGTAGAAGCTGAGACAAAAGACAGTTGGAATTGGTTCCTTCAGTTGCTAAAGAATGACATTGGACCGTTTGAGTCCAATGAAATCACTTTCATGTCCGACCAACAAAAGTTACTATATTATTTGCAAAATATTTAGACTTCAAAACTTGGTATGTGTTACTTTAATTTATGTCATTGTTTAATTTTATGTTGTTCTTACATTTGAAACATCGTTTAATTCAAACTTTTCTTGACTTTTTTCCAAAGGTCAATCATAGATTTTGTGCTAGACACTTGTACGCTAATTTTCAAAAATTCTTTGAGGGATTACATCTTAAGGATTGTTTTTCGAAGGCTTCAAAAAGTACCACAAGATCTGAGTTTGAGAGGTGGATGGAAGAGATAGAGAAGGTGGATGTTAATGCCTATCAATACTTGAATAACATTCCTACCAAATATTGGTCAAAACATTTATTTCAAACAAAACTCAAATGTGATCTAACATTGAACAACATGTCTGAATGTTTTAATTCTTACATTTTGTATGCTCTCGATAGACCTATCATTCAAATGATATTGATTAAAAGCTGGAAGATAAACATCGTAAGAGTCGGGTGAAGAAGTCTCCCTCGCCCAAGTAAACTACCTACAAAAAGCTATCCCAATAAAAAATAATCAAAGAAAGCGGGTGGTTATAAAAGAAATTTTCACTCGACTCTTTAAACAGTGGTTCAAATCTAATGATACAACTGATATTGAACAATTTAGTTAAATGAGTGGAATTTGACTTGAGCAGGTAATTTTGTTTTTTTCTTTTTCCTTCAAGTGCATTTGTTTAAACAACTTTGAATATTAAAAATTTAATATGATTTGCTTAATTCATCATACTCGCTACATTAATTCATTTTAAGTTGCGGATCAAATAGCCAAAAACTCTTGAGTCGTGGTCCAAATAACCATTAAACTTGATAATTAAAGAATACACCTAAATAAATATTTTTTTTTCCATTTTGGTTGGAGAGGAAAAAAGGATTGACTAATAGTTGTTTCATAAAACTCATGAGCTAAATGTTACATAAATAAAAATGTAATTTAACAAACAAAAAAAAAATTGGCCCTAAAGTTTACAAGACTAGCTTGAATGCTCCAATTAAGGAATTTGTCCACCATGATTCTCAATCATAGTATTTTAGTTCATTATTGCGTTAGAAACAACGATGGTTGTGGACAGAGAATCAACATTGACCTGCAAATAGAGATGGGCAAAGTAAGAAGGCTATCTACTAGTAAGATTAGTAGAAGTCATTACATCTTAAAATTTAGAGGTTACAAGGGCAATTTCCAGTAAGATTAGTAGAAGACATTACATCTTCAAATTTAGAGGTTACAAGGGCAATGTCAAAATTGGAAAGTGTTGTGTAAAGATCAACTTGAGCATAGTCCAAGGGGTTAACACATATGCCCTTAATAAAGAGACCAAAAGTTCAAATTCCCTCACCAGAACAACTTGAGCATAGCTCAACTGGTTAATACATACCTCAATCAAGAGGTTTGAACTCAAAAAATAATATGACTGTCATATAAGGAAAGTTTCTTTTGGAAGAAAATAGAAGGTTAATATGTGATAGAGGAAATCATGGGAAGATAATTATACATGGTATTAAGTCTATCAACAAAAATCTAAGGATTGAAGAAATATACCCAAACACGGGCATCTACAAAACAGGGAATCAATATGACGTGTTTAAGAAGAATGAGAAAGTCAAATGTGTTAACTTCAACTAAATACACCTATGATAACTCCCTAAGTTGGGATTAATGGATTGCAAAGAAAAATAAGCAAAATTCAATAAGGTAAGAGAATAAAACTTTTACTGACATATGCAAAAGATATTTCTTAACCACCATTGCATCCGAGCACCCACAAAAATGGAAGAGGAAAAACACACGCATAAAATCTTGAGATAGTATATGAACAATAGCCTACACATATCTTTTGAAACAATTGACATATGAAACAATACAAAACAAAGGGCTCAATAAAAACAATGATGTATGGGGTTGTGAGAGAACTAGAAGTAGATGAAAAATATTACTGAGAATTTCAAAACGATCATGCACAAAGTATAACCTAGCCTTATTCTGAGTGAGGGGCATTGCAGAACAAGATTGGAAGTCGGCATAAACTGGATGATTGTAAGAGCGAACGAAAGAATCTTCTGACCAATTTTGAGAGGGAGAAAAGGTAAAATCTATGTGTTTCGTTTGAATTAAGAAGTTGATGAGTGTCTGTTGGACGTCGAAGGACCTTTGGTGCGAGAAGCTTAATCGATAGGGAAGAGGAAAAGTCGGATGAATGGCGAACATAATAATCGATTAAATCTTTTTAAAATTAATTTGATACTCTAATTTTTTAAAATTAAAGTTTCAAGTAATTAAATGAAATAAAATGGGTAATCCATCCACATCAACATATATATCCTTGTCATCAGATCCACGTCATCACATAACGGTCTAGTCAACATTATGTTAGATTAAAGTTAAGTAAGGGACTCTTTAGAATGGTTTTACAATCCTGAGGGACTAAAATGTATCTTTTCAAACCTTAGGGAGCAAGTAGACGCTAACCCCAAACCTGGGGACCAAAAGTGTATTTTGCCCTAGATTAAACATGCTTTCAAAAAAGGAAAACCACAAGTTAGGAGGGTACTTATTTGTTGAAGACTATCTTTAAAATCCTTCTTTCGATCACAGACTCTTCGTGTTCTCCTCAACGATCTCGAACTTCTCACACGAACAATGATCTATTCACCACCACTCGGTTTATCGGTTGTTCTTCTTTAAGTATAAAGACGATTGTGGGATCCTTATTTGGTTTTTGGGAGGAGAATTTGAGAGAGAATTTTCAGTGAGAATAGAGATGCTTCTTTTGGTGAGAATTCAAAAAATGAGCAAAAGATTAATGTACCCTTCTTGCAAAGGGGTTTATAAAATGGTGATAGGTGGAGTTGAAATCTCCACCTATTTACCATTTTACCACAACCATAGGTTATGCAAATCATATTTGCATAAACACATATAATAAGATATCTCATATCTCACTTTATAAATCACATTTGTATAATTGTGGATTTTTAAATTGAATCACATTCAATATAATTTCTCTCAATCTAATTTCTCAAAATTAGCCCTAATTCAACAATTAGGGTAACCTAGAGTTTATTATGAATCTCATTCACATTAAACTATATATTATGCCATTCATATCCCATATAAATGACATAATTACTCTTTAGTGAACTTGAACACTTCAAATTCACACCAAAATAGTAAACCTTCTATTAATTCAGTTTGAGTCAACCGAGGGACCTAATTGACCTAAAGTGACGAGCTCCAATGATCCGAGATTAACCTGTCAAACTCTTTCACCTGGTTAATCAACATTCATTAGCTATGGTAACACTCCACTAAAGCCCGTAGCTGCACACCCGTCAGTGTAAGACAAGTTGTGTCCAGTGATATAACCAATGCCCATGAGTCGACCCTTCACAGGTTGTTTGTAGACACTGCTGAGTTAAATTACCGTTGTACCCTTGTGTCTACTTCTTGCCCCTTAAGTCCCCAATGCTCCTCTAATGAACAACAACGTTGTAATGGTCCAACCATACACAACAACCTTCTCGGCCCAGTGAGAAGGTGGGTGCCCGTTGCCTAAGCCCTGGAGACAACACTTAAGAGAACAACCCCTCTAGTTTCCCTAAAGGCGGGAATGAGAGAATTCCATCTCGCGTACTTAAGTTCCCAGCTCCCTACTTGGTTTTGTCCCTTAGAAGATAGGCATATTGGGCGAGTAACTGTGACCACCCTCACCCGTACTAGTCAAAGGACAGACCCCCACAGACAGGAGTCCGTAACACGCTCAGGATTCATGTCGAGTCACTCATGGTCATCTATAAAGTTATTAGTCCATATTGTCAACGGTGTTACATCAGTAGGTCTAATAATTCACGGTTCTGTCTTGTATAACTCATTGTACAGGATGCCCCCACTCGCATGTCAACCACATGAACGAGTCAGATTACCTCGTTGGTATCTAATACAAAGCGGGTTGCATCCATAGCCTATCAAGGATTAGGTCTCCAACCCCATCCATATACTGTAGACCGTTCGGGTCATTAACTCGAACGTGATCCTCCTTGTGTGTCCACTACACACCGTTCATGTTCTAGTTCTCTCATATATTTAATGACCCTGGGGCTTTATTTATTGGACAAAGTTTGTAAAATATGTGAGACACAAAATGATAAAATAAATAACTCTTATTAATTTCAAATGGTAATTTACAAACTAAACGAGATTAGACATACATCCCAACAATTCGTACACCTCTTATGCAAATGAACGCTTCATTATAATCAAAAGATACTTTATACATATGTTCAAGTAAACAAGAGATAGATACAAGATTTCTTTTGATTCCAGGAACAAAAAGTACATTTTCTAATAAAACGAAACTATCTCTAAGTAACAACTTTACTGCTCCCACTACTCTAGCTGAGACAACCTCTCCTGTTCCAACCTAGAGAGTTATCTCACTATCCAGAAACTAGTTTTGTCACACCCCCTCCCAAACCACTTGCTATCTTAGCCCGGGAGACGGCATGAAGCCAACAAACATTGTTACCTCTTAACAATACCTGCTGACACTACTTTACCTGAAAACAAACTATGTTCGCATATGGAACACTTAAACTTAACACAATGAAATCGGACATCTATAAGACGTATATGAGGAGAAACACTTCTTAAGTCTCTCTTGAAAACTAAACGAGCAAGAACATCAGAACCACAAACAGTCCAAACCACTAATTAAACAACCTCAACCTCTAAATCACATACGACTATAACTACATAGTTCTCTTAAAATAATTTACAAACACATGGATTTGCTAAAACACACCAAATGCATGTCTGAAGATATCAAACATGAGAAGCTTCCAGCAGACTATGGCAGTTATCGTGCACCGGAGCTCGATCTCTACCACTGAAAAGTGGGAAAACACTCAAAGAATGAGATATAAAGCTCGATGAGTGACTTGAGTTTAAAAGAAAGCTATTAACTCGTAAATCATATCACCGCCAACTATGGGCATATGCATCAGTAATCAAATGTTAAACGAATCGTAATCATAATAGCTTTTCATGAAAACCAAAGCAGTATACCGTTAAAATCTTGTAAGGCATGTAAATGATATAAACTCTTTTTAAAACATGTCACAATCTACGTTGTGTAGGGCACGCCAAGACATAAACGTTTATTCTACGATGTAGTGGGGCCCGCCAAAGACTCCCATCGCCTTTGTCGTAGTGGGGCTCGCCAAGACTTACGATAACACCAGCTGTCACTGAGTACACTCAACGCCGACAACAGAATAAGACCTGTGTGCACACGGTACTATATAGCCTCGTGCTCAAAATCTCGTAATATCACATGAAAACATTTGAACATGCCACTTTATCTTTTCTTTCATAAAACTCAAGCTTACTTAGCTTGTTCATAAAACTAGAAATCTTTAAAACATACTTGCTAGTACATGCTTGCTTGAAATTATAACATTTCCATAAGTTTTGGCAATCATTAGACATATGCTCATGTATAAATTCCTTCAAGACATTTAGGCTCACAACGAGCACTTGAAATTATTTCTTAGAAAATATGAATACTCATAAACATGTGTTTCAAGGAAAACATTAAGCATTCAAACCATTTCGTTTTAGTAAAACCTTGCATTTTCATAAACATAATACAAGCCTATAAACCATTTTCCAGGTTCGTTTTGTCACTCACAATGTTAGAACTAGAGTCTTGACCCGTACACTCGGCCTTTTGTTCTTGGCCTGTCAAACAAACCAAAACCATGTTTTAGAACCTCGAGCTCATGGTTTTTAACCTTAAAACTACAAGAAAATACTCCAACAAAAATTCCAGCATTTAACAGATTTTATGCCCTGTATTCAGACAGCCATAACTACTTCATTACTTAGCCAAACAGGGTGAAATTTATACCAAACTCTTCCTTTTTGAATCCTCTAAACATCATGTGAAGACATGAAATTGAAATTCCCAATAGATGGGTTCAGAAATACCTCGAAAGCTTCTTTCCCAGGAACTAACTTTTGCTATTCCAGATTCGAATTTCTGCTGCAACCCGAAACTTGACTTGCTATTTACAACATCTTCCAATCATTTTCTATTCACGATTTCTTCATGAAAGTTGTAGGAAATTCAATATGCTTTCCAACCATACCTAATAGAGTTTCTGACTCCAACTCTACAGACCAGTACAACCAAAACACCTGAGACTTCTCGGATTTGACAGCAAATTCTGTCTTCTGTCTTCCTCTTCACAAATCAGTAGCTTAAGATCCGAATTTGCTCGAGCCTCCTTCACGACTTTTGTTCCAATATGAGTTAGCTTTCATGAAACAAAATTTCAACTCTTACCTCTTTCTGTGGAGCTCGTGATGAACAAAATAGCAGAACTGGTCTGAGTTGTTCACCTTGCTGCTACACAAGTAATCTTTGAGTTCTCCTCCTCTCTTCTTGCAATTCCAGCACCAAAACCCCTTCTTCCTCTTCCTTTCTGCTTCTCTCATGAAAACCCTTGCTTTCCTTTTGATAAATGAAGAAGAAGATCGAAGGATACATGGTTTTAAAAAGAAAATTTGGTGGGGTCCCACCATCCACTTCCCTTTTCCCTTTTTTCATTTTTCCTTTTCATTCTTTTCCTTTTCCTTTCTTTTCTTTTCTTTTCTTTTCTTTTCAAAACAAAACTTAACATGATTTACATTTGTTTCATTTTCTTTCCTTCATTATTCCTAGAGCAACCAAGCCAAAATGGTTTATGTTTTTCCTTCCTTGTTTTCCTTTTGCCTTTCACTTCATTACTTTTCTTTTTAAAACAAGGAAAACCAAGTTTTAAGCATTCATTTCTTCCTTTCTTTTGTTGTTTGATAAAAAGGAGGTTCCGAAGAAAGATCTCGGGTTTACAACTTACCTCCCCTTACGAAATTTCGTCCTCGAAATTTAGTAGTCCTTAGGTGAAAATCATCGGATACTTCCTCCTCATTTAGTCTTCTAACTCTCAGGTTGCCTCCTCCACTCCGTGATGTCTCCAACGAACCTTCACGAGTGGGATCGTCTTGTTTCTTAAAACTTGTTCTTTTCTGTCGAGGATTTGAACTGCATCCTCTGCGTAACTCATGTCTTTTTCAGCTCAACGGGTTGTGCTTGTAGCACATGTGTCAGATCTGGAATATACTTTCTTAACATGGACACATGAAAAACATCATGTACTCAAAATAGTTCTCACGGGCAATTCTAGTCTCAGGGTCGCCCCAACTTGTCCGTTACTTGATAAGGACCAATATATCTAGGGCTTAGTTTACCTTTCTTACCAAAACGAAGGACACCTCTCCACGGAGATAACTTCAAGAAAACTTGATCTCCAATCTGGAATTCCAAGTCCTTTCGTCGCTTATCTGCATAACTCTTCTGACGGTCTTGTGCTACCTTCAGATTCTCTTTGATTACCTTAATATTGTTTGTCATAACTTGCACCAACTCAGGACCGATTAGCTTCCGCTCTTCTAGTTCATTTCAATATACTAGCGTTCTACACGGTCTTTTATCTAGAGCTTCAAATGGTGCCATGTCAAAACTAGACTGATAATTGTTATTGTAAGCAAATTCCATAAGTGATAGGTGTGTATCTCAACTTCCCTTAACTTGAGGGACACACGCTTGCAACATGTCTTCTAGGGTCTGGATGGTCCTCTCTGACAGACAATCTGTCTGAACATGAAACGTTGTACTAAAACTCAGCTTTGTCCCCATAGCCTTCTTTAAGCTAGGCCAAAACTTAGAAGTAAATCTCGGATCTCTATCTGAAAGTATGGACACTGGCACTCCGTATTGATTCACAATTTTGTCGACGTATAGCTTAATAAGTTGATCAAGTGTAGACGTCGATTTTAATCGGTATAAACCTTGTGTCTTAGTGAGTCTATCCACCATTACCCAAGTACCATCATGTCCATTTGAAGTACGTGGTAATCTAAACAGAAAAACCATAGCAATACGCTCCCATTTCCATTCCGACACTAGCAATGGGTTAAGGAGTCCTTTTTGCTTCTGTCTAACTGGTTTAACTTGCTGACAGATTAAACATCTATCAACATAATCAACTATATCCCGCTTCATCCCAGGCCACCAATATGTCCCATTCAAGGTTTTACACATCTTGGTGCTTCATGGATGCATAACGTAGCTGAACTGTGAGCTTCTTCGAGAATAGCATTCTTAAGCTCACTAACACTCGGAACACATAGTCTTCCCTGTTTCTCATTTTAAATTTTGCTTCTGGGCCCTGTTTGGACTTTCCAAACATTTTCTGCAAGTTACTATTCTCTGATTGTCTTCTCACAATCTCTATTATGAGTGAAGGCCTGATCTGAAATTAAACTAAAAGACCCTCTGAATTCTCTGCAGTTACAACTGCGTTAGAAACCCTTAGAGTACTTAAAAATGTTGCTCGAAAACCACACAAGGTGTCCTTAGGAAGTCTTCACTTCCTGCTCAATGCAACTGCTACCACATTCACCTTACCAGGATGGTATTCTATGGTACAATCATAATCTTTAATCAGTTCTAACCATCTTCTCTGTCTCATATTCAACTCCCTTTGATCAAAGATATACTTCAGACTCTTATGATCTGTGTAAATGTGACACCTTTCACCAAACAAGTAATGTTTCCAGATCTTGAGTGCTAAAATAACTGCTGCTAACGCAAGATCATGGGTAGGGTAATTACATTCGTGCTTTTTCAATTGCCTTAACGCATAAGTTATTACTTTTTCTTCTTGCATCAGTACACACCTTAAATCTTTCCTTGAGGCATCACAGTAAACCACATACTCTTTTCCCGTTATAGGAAGTGTCGAATAGGTGTCAGAACTAATCTCTTTTCACTCCCGAAAACTCGTTCACACTTATCCACCATTCAATCTTAGCATTCTTTCTTATTAAAACTGTTAAGGTAATACTAATCGTGAGAAGTTCTCAACCAATCATCTGCAGATCCCGCCAAGTTAGGAAACTACGCACTGCTCTGCATCGCATTAAATGGGTCTCACTAAGTTGACCATAACTTTTACTTTATGTGGACCCATACCAACTCCATTTGTTGAAAGAACTTACCTCAATCACTACCTGATTCAATCAAAACTCACCTTTGGTGAATTTAGCGTACAACTGTTTATCTCGTAGTGTTTGTAGAATAATACTCATGTGTTCCTCGTAGGCTTTCTTGTCAACTGAGTAAACTAGTATATCATCAATAATCACTATTACAAAGTTATCCAAATACTGGTGGAAAACCTGTCCATGGGGTCCATGAAAACTGCTAGTGCATTGTTAAACCGAATGGCATTATTAAACACTCATAATGCTCGTACCTCATTATGAATAATGTCTTAGGAATGCCTGATTCTCTGACCTTTAACTGATGATATCCT
Source organism: Trichosanthes cucumerina (assembly GCA_036507285.1). NCBI lineage: Eukaryota > Viridiplantae > Streptophyta > Magnoliopsida > Cucurbitales > Cucurbitaceae > Trichosanthes > Trichosanthes cucumerina. The sequence goes on along the minus strand of CM071843.1, from coordinate 28,668,346 downwards.
GATCTTAAATTAATCTTACAAAACATCGATGCACCTCTTAACTGGTCATACAAGTCATCTATTCAGGGTAAAGGATACTTATTACGTATCGTGACTTTGTTTAATTGTCTATAATCAATGCATAATCTCACGGTACCATCTTTCTTTTTTCACGATAACACTGGAGCTCTCCAAGGCGATACACTAGGTCTGATGTATCCCTTATCAACTAGTCCTTGTAACTGCATCTTTAGCTCCCTGATCTCACTTGGAGCCATTCTATACGGCGCTTGCGAAATAGATGTTATTCATGGTAACAGTTCAATGGTGAACTCAACTTCCATATCAGGTGGCAATCCTGATAGATCTGCTAGAAAACAACAAGAAAATTCATTCACAACAAGAACATTTTCTTGTTTTAGCTTTTCTTCCTGCACCTCAACTACATGTGCAAGAAACGTCGTGCAACATTTCATTAATAACTTCTGAGCTTTGAATGCTAAAAACAAACTCGTAGGGATAGTCTTTCTTTCATCCCATAAAACTACTTCAGCTAATCCTGGTTTCTTGAAAATAACTTCCTTTATATGGCAATCTCTGGAAGCATAATGAGTGAATAAGAAATCCATTTCTAGGATTGCATCTAACACCTGCAACTCTAGTGGAAGAAGATCCACTAACATATTGAGACCTTCTACTAAGACCTCACAATTCTGCATCACTGAATTGACTAATAAAGCATCACCAACTGAAGTGTATATAACTAACCTTTTACATAAAGGTTCTAGCTTCCCATTCAACTTAGTCAAGTACATACTAAAAACAAAGAAATGTGTAGCACCTTGTTCTATTAAAACAAAGTGCGGTACATTTCAAATAGTAATTGTACCAATAATCATACTGTGCATCCTCGACTTCTTCTTTGAGTCATAACCTAGACCTTTCCATGTTGCTTAGGCCTCCCTACAACTCTCTTTAGTCTAACACCACTGGTGCCCTCTCTTGCGACTCATCAAACTCTCGGTGCTCAACTAATCGGGACTCAACTCCTAGACCCTGCAATGCACACCGTCCATAGGCAGTGGACAATCCCTCTTGACATGTCCTCGGTCGTCAGCACTGGTAGCATGTACCAACACTCACAAGACAATGACCTTGATGATTCTTGCAACAGATCACACATGGAGTTTTCCTTGCTATACTTGCATTAGACTCTTGCCCTCCATGCAACTTGTTGCCAATCAAACAAACTAACTAGGTTCACTTTAACTCTGCCTCTGATAGGCACTACCCACAATCATCTGCCTCGATGCCTGGCTACTTGGCTACTAGCTTGCTCCTTTAAGTCATATTGACTTGGAAACGTTTACCCCCAAGTGTGAACCTCTGCTGCTCACAACCTTGGAAACTGCTTGTTATCGAAGCCTCCACAACTACGCTTCACTACTGACTGCGCCTCTGCTAAACTCTGCTCAACACGTAGAGCAGTCTCTACCAGCTGAGAGAAGTCAGTCCACTTAGCAATGGTTGTAACTGGGGTACGTATCTCAGGTCGTAACCCTCTTTCAATTCGTCGACACCTGTCGCTCTTAGATGCCACAATCACATCAACATACCACGACAACTCGGTATATCTTCTCTCATACTCAGCCACTGGAAGTGTCTCTTGTTTTAGTTCTAAAAATTCATCCCTCTTTGCCTCTCGGTACGTGCTAGGGTAATATTTATTTTCAAACATACTTTTAAAAGTTTGCCAGTGTGAAGTACGTGCATCACTACAACTGGCTAACATCGATTTCCATCATCCTTCTGCTTCCTTTAGCAGCAAGAATGTGGCCAACTTAACATTTCGCTCCTCAGAGCAACTCATGACATCAAAACATTTATCAAGCTTTATTCAACAAACCTCGACTTCACCGGATCTTTGGAACCTCAAACACTGTGGCTCCTAATTCTTTTAGGTGATCTATTCTATATGTCTTATTTGGATTACTTAGCCCTGCTCTCTCTATGGCTTACCTACCCCCTGTGAGGCATTAACATGCTGCTTAATTCTGGCCCGTATCTGAACTTTCGGGCACTAGATCTCCACTGGGATTGATCTTGGGTAGGATCCTGCGTCCCGTCCTGATCTTGCCTGCATCGTCTGCTAGTACGTTGTGGCATGACTTCTATAACATATTAACATACTAGACATGTAATGAGTACTCAACTCAAATGCACAACTCTAGACTTGTGTTCACATTCTAGTCCTGACTGGACTTACTCTTGTCCTTACTTGGACCATGCTCGACTAGTTCTATTGAACTAACTCAATAACTTGTTATTTACTTTTCAGTTTCTTCTAGAGCTAACTTGCTCTGTCTCATTCCCATGGAACTAACTGCTCTGATACCAAGTTGTCACACCCCCTCCCAAACCACTTGCTAACTTAGCCCGGGAGACGGCATGAAGCCAACAGACATTGTTACCTCTTAACAATACCTACTGACACTACTTTACCTAAAAACAAACTATGTTCGCATATGGAGCACTTAAACTTAACACAGCGGAAACTGGACATCTATAAGACGTACATGAGGAGAAACTCTTCTTAAGTCTCTCTTGAAACTAAAACGAGCAAGAACATCGTAACCACAAACACCCAAACCACTAATTAAACAACCTCAACCTCTAAAGCACATACGACTATAACTACATAGTTCTCTTAAAATAATTTACAAACACATGGATTTGCTAAACCACACCAACCACGTACAACATATCAAACATGAGAAGCTTCCAGCAGATTATGGCGGTTTATCGTGCACCGGAGCTCGATCTCTACCAAAAAGTGGAAAACATCAAAGAATGAGCTATAAAGCTCGATGAGTGACTTGAGTTTAAAAGAAAGCTATTAACTCGTAAATCATATCACCCGCCAACTATGGGCATATGCATCCAGTAATCAAATGTTAAATGTAATCTGTGTAATCATAATAGCTTTTCATGAAAACCAAAGACGTATACCGTTAAAATCTCGTAAGGCATGTAAATGATATAAACTCTTTTTAAAACATGTCACAATCTACGTTGTGTAGGGCACGCCAAAGACACCAACGTTTATTCTACGATGTAGTGGGGCCCGCCAAAGACTCCCATCGCCCTTGTCGATAGTGGGGCCCGCCCAACACTCACGACAAATACCACGTTGTTATCACGGAGTACACTCAACGCCGACAACGAGAATAAGACCTGTGTGCACACGGTACTATATAGCCTCGGGCTTAATATCTCAGAATATCACATGAAAACATTTGAACATGCCAGCTTATCTTTTTTTTTCATAAAACTCAAGCTTACTTAGCTTGTTCATAAAACTAGAAATCTTTAAAACATATTTGCTAGTACATGCTTGTTGAAATTATAACATTTCCATAAGTTTTGGCAATCATTAGACATATGCTCATGTATAAATTCCTTCAAGACATTTAGGCTCACAACGAGCACTTGAAATCATTTCTTAGAAAATATGAATACTCATAAACATGTGTTTCAAGGAAAACATTAAGCATTCAAACCATTTCGTTTTAGTAAAACCTTGCATTTTCATAAACATAATACAAGCCTATAAACCATTTTCCAGGTTCGTTTTGTCACTCACAGTGTTAGAACTAGAGTCTTGACCCGTACACTCGACCTTTTGTTCTTGGCCTGTCAAACAAACCAAAACCATGTTTTAGAACCTCGAGCTCATGGTTTTTAACCTTAAAACTACAAGAAAATACTCCAACAAAAATTCCAGCATTTAACAGATTTTATGCCCTGTATTCAGACAGCCATAACTTCTTCATTACTTAGCCAAACAGGGTGAAATTTATACCAAACTCTTCCTTTTTGAATCCTAGAAATATCATGTGAAGACATGAAATTGAAATTCCCAATAGATTGGTTCAGAAATACCTCGAAAGCTTCTTTCCCAGGAACTAACTTCTGCTATTCCAGATTCAAATTTCTGCTGCAACCCGAAACTTGACCTGCTATTTACAACATCTTCCAATCATTTTCTATTCATGATTTCTTCATGAAAGTTGTAGGAAATGCAATACGCTTTCCAACCATACCTAATAGAGCTTCTGATTTCAACTCTACAGACCAGTACAACCAAAACACCAGAGACTTCTCGGATCTGACAGCAAATTCTGTCTTCTGTCTTCCTCTTCACAAATCAGTAGCTTAAGATCCGAATTTGCTCGAGCCTCCTTCACGAATTTTGTTCCAATATGAGTTAGCTTTCATGAAACAAAATTTCAACTCTTACCTCTTTCTGTGGAGCTCGTGATGAACAAAATAGCAGAACTTGTCTGAGTTGTTCACCTTGCTGCTACACAAGTAATCTTTGAGTTCTCCTCCTCTCTTCTCGCAATTCCAGCACCAAAACCCCTTCTTCCTCTTCCTTTCTTTCTTCTTCTCTCATGAAAACCCTTGCTTTCCTTTTGATAAATGAAGAAGAAGATCGAAGGATACATGGTTTTAAAAAAAATTTGGTGGGGTCCCACCATCCACTTCCCTTTTCCCTTTTTTCATTTTTCCTTTTCATTCTTTTCCTTTTCCTTTCTTTTCTTTTCTTTTCAAAACAAAACTTAACATGATTTACATTTGTTTCATTTTCTTTCCTTCATTATTCCTAGAGCAACCAAGCCAAAATGGTTTATGTTTTTCCTTCCTTGTTTTCCTTTTGCCTTTCACTTCATTACTTTTCTTTTTAAAACAAGGAAAACCAAGTTTTAAGCATTCATTTCTTCCTTTCTTTTGTTGTTTGATAAAAAGGAGGTTCCAAAGAAAGATCTCGGGTTTACAACTTACCTCCCCTTAAGAAATTTCGTCCTCGAAATTTAGTAGTCCTTAGGTGAAAATCATCGGATACTTCCTCCTCATTTAGTCTTCTAACTCTTAGGTTGCCTCCTCCACTCCGTGATGTCTCCAACGAACCTTCACGAGTGGGATCGTCTTGTTTTTTAAAACTTGTTCTTTTCTGTCGAGGATTTGAACTGCATCCTCTGCGTAACTCATGTCCTTTTCAGCTCAACGGGTTGTGCTTGTAGCACATGTGTCAGATCTGGAATATACTTTCTTAACATGGACACATGAAAAACATCATGTACTCAAAATAGTTCTGCTGGCAATTCTAGTCTGTAGGCTGCTGGCCCAACTTGTCCCATTACTTGATAAGGACCAATATATCTAGGGCTTAGTTTACCTTTCTTACCAAAACGAAGGACACCTCTCCACGGAGATAACTTCAAGAAAACTTGATCTCCAATCTGGAATTCCAAGTCCTTTCGTCGCTTATCTGCATAACTCTTCTGACGGTCTTGTGCTACCTTTAGATTCTCTCTGATTACCTTAATATTGTTTGTCATAACTTGCACCAACTCAGGACCGATTAGCTTCCGCTCTTCTAGTTCATTTCAATATACTAGCGTTCTACACGGTCTTTTATCTAGAGCTTCAAATGGTGCCATGTCAAAACTAGACTGATAATTGTTATTGTAAGCAAATTCCATAAGTGATAAGTGTGTATCTCAACTTCCCTTAACTTGAGGGACACACGCTTGCAACATGTCTTCTAGGTCCGGATGGTCCTCTCTTGATAGACAATCTGTCTGAACCATGAAACGTTGTACTAAAACTCACTTTGTCCCCATAGCCTTCTTTAAGCTAGGCCAAAACTTAGAAGTAAATCTCGGATCTCTATCTGAAAGTATGGACACTGGCACTCCGTATTGATTCACAATTTTGTCGACGTATAGCTTAACAAGTTGATCAAATGTAGACGTCGATTTTAATCGGTATAAACCTTGTTGTGTTAGTGAGTCAATCCACCATTCCCCAAGTACCATCATGTCCATTTGAAGTACGTGGTAATCTAAACAGAAAAACCATAGCAATACGCTCCCATTTCCATTCCGACACTAGCAATGGGTTAAGGAGTCCTTTTTGCTTCTGTCTAACTGGTTTAACTTGGCGTGATTAAACATCTATCAACATAATCAACTATCTCCCGCTTCATCCCAGGCCACCAATATGTCCCATTCAAGGTTTTACACATCTTGGTGCTTCCTGGATGCATAGCGTAGCTGAACTGTGAGCTTCTTCGAGAATAGCATTCTTAAGCTCACTAACACTCTCAACACATAGTCTTCCTGCTTCTCATTTTAAATTTTGCTTTCGGGCCTGTTTGGACTTTCCAAACATTTTCTCAAGTTACTATTCTCTCGATTGTCTTCTCACAATCTCTATTATGAGTGAAGGCTGATCTGAAATTAAACTAAAAGACCCTCTCAATTCTCTCTGATTACAAGCTGCGTTAGAAACCCTTAGAGTACTTAAAAATGTTGCTCAAAACCACACAAGGTGTCCTTAGGAAGTCTTCACTTCTGCTCAATGCAATCTACTACCACATTCACCTTCCCGTGATGGTATTCTATGGTACAATCATAATCTTTAATCGATTCTAACCATCTTCTCTGTCTCATATTCAACTCCTTTTGATCAAAGATATACTTGAGACTCTTATGATCTGTGTAAATATGACACCTTTCACCAAACAAGTAATGTTTCCAGGATCTTGAGTGCTAAAATAACTGCTGCTTTGCTAACTCAAGATCATGGGTAGGGTAATTACATTCGTGCTTTTTCAATTGCCTTAACGCATAAGTTATTACTTTTCTTCTTGCATCAAGACACACCCTAAATCTTTCCTTGAGGCATCACAAGAAACCACATACTCTTTTCTTGTTATAGGAAGTGTCGAATAGGTCTTCAATCTAATCTCTTTTCACTCCTGAAAACTCGCTTCACACTTATCGACCATTCAATCGTAGCATTCTTTCTTATTAAAATCTGTTAATGGTAATACTAATCGTGAGAAGTTCTCAACCAATCATCTGCAGATCCCGCCAAGTTAGGAAACTACGTACCTGCATCGCATTAGTTTGGTCTCACTAAGTTGACCATAACTTTTACTTTATGTGGACCCATACCAACTCCATTTGTTGAAAGAACTTACCTCAATCACTACCTGATTCAATCAAAACTCACCTTTGGTGAATTTAGCGTACAACTGTTTATCTCGTAGTGTTTGTAGAATAATACTCATGTGTTCCTCGTAGGCTTTCCCCGTCAACCGAGTAAACTAGTATATCATCAATAATCACTTATTACGTTATCCAAATACTTGGTGGAAAACTCGCCCATGGGGTCCATGAAAACTGCTAGTGCATTGTTAAACCGAATGACATTATTAAACACTCATAATACTCGTACCTCATTATGAATAATGTCTTAGGAATGTCTGATTCTCTGACCTTTAACTGATGATATCCTGATCTTAAATTAATCTTACAAAACATCGATGCACCTCTTAATTGGTCATACAAGTCATCTATTCAGGGTAAAGGATACTTATTACGTATCGTGACTTTGTTTAATTGTCTATAATCAATGCATAATCTACGGGTACCATCTTTCTTTTTCACAGATAACACTAGAGCTCTCCAAGGCGATACCATAGGTCTGATGTATCCCTTATCAACTAGTCCTTGTAACTGCATCTTTAGCTCCCTGATCTCACTTGGAGCCATTCTATACGGCGCTTGCGAAATAGATGTTATTCATGGTAACAGTTCAATGGTGAACTCAACTTCCATATCAGGTGGCAATCCTATAGATCTGCTAGAAAACAACAAGAAAATTCATTCACAACAAGAACATTTTCTTGTTTTAGATTTTCTTCCTGCACCTCAACTACATGTGCAAGAAACGTCGTGCAACATTTCATTAATAACTTCTGAGCTTTGAATGCTAAAAACAAACTCGTAGGGATAGTCTTTCTTTCATCCCATAAAACCACTTCAGCTAATCCTGGTTTCTTGAAAACAACTTCCTTTATATGGCAATCTCTGGAAGCATAATGAGTGAATAAGAAATTCATTCCTAGGATTGCATCTAACACCTACAACTCTAGTGGAAGAAGATCCACTAACATATTGAGACCTTCTACTAAGACCTCACAATTCTGCATCACTGAATTGACTAATAAAGCATCACCAACTGAAGTGTATATAACTAACCTTTTACATAAAGGTTCTAGCTTCCCATTCAACTTAGTCAAGTACATACTAAAAACAAAGAAATGTGTAGCACCTTGTTCTATTAAAACAGGTGCAGGTACATTTCAAATAGTAATTGTACCAATAATCATACCTGGTGCATCCTCAGCTTCTTGCTGAGTCATAACCTAGACCTTTCCATGTTGCTTAGGCCTCCCTACAACTCTCTTTAGTCTAACACCACTGGTGCCCTCTCTTGCAGCTACTGAAACTCTCGGCTGCTCAACTAACTGGGACTCAACTCCCTAGACCCTCTGTGCGGCTGTCCATAGCTGTGGACAATCCCTCTTGACATGTCCTGGTCGTCAGCACTGGTAGCATGTACCAACACTCACAAGACAATGACCTTGATGATTCTTGCAACAGATCACACATGGAGTTTTCCTTGCTATACTGGCATTAGACTCTTGCCCTCCATGCAACTTGTTGCCAATCAAACAAACTAACTAGGTTCACTTTAACTCTGCCTCTGATAGGCACTACCCACAATCATCTGCCTCGATGCCTGGCTACTTGGCTACTAGCTTGCTCCTTTAAGTCATATTGACTTGGAAACGTTTACCCCCAAGTGTGAACCTCTGCTGCTCACAACCTTGGAAACTGCTTGTTATCGAAGCCTCCACAACTAGGCTTCACTCACCGATCGCCTCTGCTATACTCTCTGCTCAACACGTAGAAGTCTCTACCACCGAGAGAGAAGTCGACCACTTTAGCAATGGTTGTAATCGGGTACGTATCTCGTGTCGTAACCCTCTTTCAATTAAATGACACTGCCGCTCTTAGATGCCACAATCACATCAACATACCACGACAACTCGGTATATCTTCTCTCATACTCAGCCACTGGAAGTGTCTCTTGTTTTAGTTCTAAAAATTCATCCCTCTTTGCCTCTCGGTACGTGCTAGGGTAATATTTATTTTCAAATATACTTTTAAAAGTTTGCGATTAAGGAAGTCGTGCATCACTACAATCAAGCTAACATCGATTTCCATCATCCTTCGCTTCTTTTAGCTTTAGCAAGAATGTGCCCAACTTAACATTTCGCTCCTCAGAGACACTCATGACATCAAAACATTTATCAAGCTTATTCAGCCAAACCTCAGCTTCAGCTGGATCTTTGGAACCCTCAAACACTGTGGCTCCTAATTCTTTTAGGTCATCTATTCTATATGTCTTATTTGGTTTACTTAGCCCTGCTCTCTCTATGGCTTACCTACCCCACGTGAGGCATTAACATGTTTTGCTTAATTCGCCCGTGTCGAACTTTCGGGCACTAGATCTCCACCGGGATTGATCTTGAGTAGGATCCTGCGTCGATCCCCGATCTTGCCTGCATCGTCTGCTAGTACGTGGTGGCATGACTTCTATAACATATTAACATACTAGACATGTAATGAGTACTCAACTCAAATGCACAACTCTAGACTTGTGTTCACATTCTAGTCCTGACTGGACTTACTTTTGTCCTTACTTGGACCATGCTCGACTAGTTCTATTGAACTAACTGAATAACTTGCTATTTATTTTTCAGTTTCTTCTAGAGCTAACTTGCTCTGTCTCATTCCCATGGAACTAACTGCTCTGATACCAAGTTGTCACACCCCCTCCCAAACCACTTGCTAACTTAGCCCGGGAGACGGCATGAAGCCAACAGACATTGTTACCTCTTAACAATACCTACTGACACTACTTTACCTAAAAACAAACTATGTTCGCATATGGAACACTTAAACTTAACACAGCGGAAACTGGACATCTATAAGACGTACATGTGGAGAAACTCTTCTTAAGTCTCTCTTGGAAACTAAAACGAGCAAGAACATCAGAACCACAAACAGTCCAAACCACTAATTAAACAACCTCAACCTCTAAAGCACATACGACTATAACTACATGGTTCTCTTAAAATAATTTACAAACACATGGATTTGCTAAACCACACCAACCACGTCTGATATATCAAACATGAGAAGCTTCCAGTGATTATGGCGCAGTTATCGAGCACCGGAGCTCGATCTCTACGAAAAGTGGGAAAACATCGAAAGAATGAGCTATAAAGCTCGATGAGTGACTTGAGTTTAAAAGAAAGCTATTAACTCGTAAATCATATAACTTTGCCAACTATGGGCATATGCATCTGTAATCAAATGTTAAACGTAATCGTGTAATCATAATAGCTTTTCATGAAAACCAAAGCAGTATACCGTTAAAATCTCGTAAGGCATGTAAATGATATAAACTTTTTTAAAACATGTCACAATCTCGTTGTGTAGGGCACGCCCAAAGATAAAGAACGTTTAGTCTACGATGTAGTGGGGCCCGCCCGGACTCCCATCGTCTTTGTCGTCGAGTGGGGGCCCGCCCAAAGACTCACGCAACGCGCTTTTGTCACGGAGTACACTCAACGTCGACAATGAGAATAAGACTGTGTGTGCACACGGTACTATATAGCCTCGGGCTCAATATCTCGAGATATCATCACATGAAAACATTTGAACATGCCACTTATCTTTTCTTTCATAAAACTCAAGCTTACTTAGCTTGTTCATAAAACTAGAAATCTTTAAAACATACTTGCTAGTACATGCTTGCTTGAAATTATAACATTTCCATAAGTTTTGGCAATCATTAGACATATGCTCATGTATAAATTCCTTCAAGACATTTAGGCTCACAACGAGCACTTGAAATCATTTCTTAGAAAATATGAATACTCATAAACATGTGTTTCAAGGAAAATATTAAGCATTCAAATTATTTCGTTTTAGTAAAACCTTGCATTTTCATAAACATAATACAAGCCTATAAACCATTTTCCGTGTTCGTTTGTCACTCACAATTGTTAGAACTAGAGTCTTGACCCGTACACTCGACCTTTTGTTCTTGGCACATCAAACAAACCAAAACCATATTTTAGAACCTCGAGCTCATGGTTTTAACCTTAAAACTACAAGAAAATACTCCAACAAAAATTCCAAATTTAACAGATTTTATGCCTGTATTCAGATGACCATAACATCTTCATTACTTAGCGAAACAGGGTGAAATTTATACCAAACTCTTCCTCTTGAATCCTCTAAAAATCATGTGAAGACATGAAATTGAAATTCCCAATAGATTGGTTCAGAAATACCTCGAAATCTTCTTTCCCAGGAACTAACTTCTGCTATTCCAGATTCGAATTTATGCTGCAACCCGAAACTTGACCTGCTATTTACAACATCTTCCAATCATTTTCTATTCACGATTTCTTCATGAAAGTTGTAGGAAATTCAATATGCTTTCCAACCATACCTAATAGAGCTTCTGACTCCAACTCTACAGACCAGTACAACCAAAACACCAGAGACTTCTCGGATTTGACAGCAAATTCTGTCTTCTGTCTTCCTCTTTACAAATCAGTAGCTTAAGATCCGAATTTGCTCGAGCCTCCTTCACGAATTTTGTTCCAATATGAGTTAGCTTTCATGAAACAAAATTTCAACTCTTACCTCTTTCTGTGGAGCTCGTGATGAACAAAATAGCAGAACTGGTCTGAGTTGTTCACCTTGCTGCTACACAAGTAATCTTTGAGTTCTCCTCCCTCTCTTCTGCAATTCCAGCACCAAAACCCCTTCTTCCTCTTCCTTTCTGCTTCTCTCATGAAAACCCTTGCTTTCCTTTTGATAAATGAAGAAGAAGATCGAAGGATACATGGTTTTAAAAAGAAAATTTGGTGGGGTCCCACCATCCACTTCCCTTTTCCCTTTTTTCATTTTTCCTTTTCATTCTTTTCCTTTTCCTTTCTTTTCTTTTCTTTTCTTTTCTTTTCAAAACAAAACTTAACATGATTTACATTTGTTTCATTTTCTTTCCTTCATTATTCCTAGAGCAACCAAGCCAAAATGGTTTATGTTTTTCCTTCCTTGTTTTCCTTTTGCCTTTCACTTCATTACTTTTCTTTTTAAAACAAGGAAAACCAAGTTTTAATCATTCATTTCTTCCTTTCTTTTGTTGTTTGATAAAAAGGAGGTTCCAAAGAAAGATCTCGGGTTTACAAGTTTCCTAAAAGGAAGAACATACATGGTTAGTAGATTCTGAATCTAGTATCTAGGCGGAATCATCATGTTCCACTAACATGTTTCAACAAGGAGTAAATCAAATTTACCTTGTTCTTCTTTCTCAACTTTCTTTTCAACAAGGTACTTCGGGCAGTTCCTCTTCTAGTGCCCGTCTTCATAACAATAGAAACATTTTTCTGTGGCTTTAACCTTGCGTATGGGAGCTTTTTCCTTCCCTTTATCCTTCTTCTTCTTTTGAATACCCATATTCATAGAAAAAGAAGGACCATACTTAGTCCGAGAGGACGATCCTCTCAGGAACTTCTTTGAAGTGACAACATTTTCCTCCCTCTCTTTTTCTTTTGATTTCATCAGACACTCGAATGTCTGGAGCTCGTAAAGTAGAGTAGCCAGGTTATACTCTATCTTTTTCATCACCGAATTGGTGCGGAACTGCAGGAAACTCTTTAGAAGAGATTCTATTATAAAGTTGACCTGACTGTTCTCATCAATGACAATCCCGTTTACCTCTGCCACGTTGAAGTGGACCATCATATTAAGGACATGCTCCCAAACTGAAGTTCACTCCTTCATTCGGGAGTTGTAAACGTACTTGAGAGCATCATAACAGACCGACGAGGACGGTTGTCCAAACATGGCCTGTAATGATCCTTTGATCTGCTTTGCGGTGATCATTCCCTCATGATTCTTAGACAACACATTAGATATGCTGGCTAAGATGTGGACTCGGGCCTTATCATTAGCCCTAGTCCATTTGTCAAATGCATCGCGAATTGTTTGGGTTGCAGACGAGCTGGGAGGGGGCGGACATTCTTCCGTTAAGACGAACCTTAGATCATCAATCAAAAGAATCGTATTCAACTTTGATTTCCAAGTTCCAAAGTTATCGCCGTTAAGTTTGTCGGAGGCGAGTAATTGAATAAAAGAGCTCGACATGCGGAAAATATAACATGTTCTATTAGTGAGTTGCTTTTAACCCATAACATGCGTCCAATTAAGAATTTAGTAAGAGTAATAATGTACCCATAATCTCATTATTATTTTTGCAACGATACTTCAGTGAGTTAGACCAACCGCTACCGAGGGGCAGTCAATTACTCCTTCACCAAACCAAGACATTCTTGACTAAATGCTAATACCGGAATAACTCCTATTCCTATTGAAGGGAATGAGAATCTCCGCGCAGCGGAAGACGATCGAATTGTCATGGTATCATTACGCTACTTGGTTTTTGTTCAAACGGTCTAACTCTTAGATCTAAGTTAAACATGCTAGAAAGGAAGAAATTTATAGCGACAAGAAGTTTACTTACTTGTTGTAGACAAACTTCAAGCATTTCTTCCTCGGTCCCGAACACTTCGTGGTTCTCGATCTCAATAAATACTCTCCACGAACGAAACTCGAACACTACCACTTGGAGTCTCGGTTGTTCTTCCTTTGGAAAGAAGGAAGTTTGTGGGAACTTGTGATTTTGGAGAGGGAGGAGAATTGAGAGAGAGTAGATAGAATTTTTTGTTTTTCTCTTTTGTCAAAACCAAAAAATGAGAAAAGTTTCACCAATCCCTTCTTGCAAAGGGTTTAAATAGTGGAATGATGGAGTTAAAATCTCAACATTATTACCACTTTACAACAACCATAGGTTATGCAAATCTCATTTGCATAACCACATAATTTAAGATATCTCATATCTCATATTGCAAATCTCATTTGCATAACCACATAATATAAGATATCTCATATCTCATATTGCAAATCTCATTTGCAATAATTATGGATTAATTAAATTGAATCACATCCAATTTAATTTCTCTCAATTAATTTCTCCAATTAGCCCTAATTCAACAATTAGGCTAACCTATAGTTTATTATGAATCTCATTCACATTAAACTATATATTATATCATTCATATCTCATATAAATGACATAAATGCCCTTAAAGTGAAATTGAACACTTCAATTTCATACCAAAACATTAACCTTCTTTTAACCCAGATTGAGCCAACCGAGGGACCTAATGGACCTACAATGACGGGCTCCAATGATCCGAGATTACCTGTCAAACTCTTTGACCCGGTTAACCAACATTCATTAGCTACGATAACACTCCACTATAGCCCGTAGCTGCACTCCCGTCAGTGCAGAATATTACGTGACCACTGATATAACCAATACCTATGAGTCGACCCTTCACAGGTTGTTCGTAGACACGGCTGGGTCAAATTATCGTTTTACCTCTGTGTCTGCCTCTTGTTCCTTAAGTCACCACTACTCCTCTAACGAACAACATATTGTGATGGTCCAACCATACACAACACCCTTCTCGGGCCGGTGAGAAGGTGGGTGCCCGTTGTCCAAGCCTGTGAGACAAAGACTTAGGGAACAACCCCTCTAGTTTCCCTAAAGGCGGGAACGAGTGAATTCCATCTTGCGTAGTTAAGCTCCCAGCTCCCTACTTGGTCCTGTCCTTGAAAAGATAGGCATATTGGGCGAGTAACTGTGACCACCCACACCCGTACTAGTCAAATCTGGACCAGCGAGACAGAGTCCGTAACACGATCGAGGATTCGTGTCGAGTCACTAATGGTAATCTCGAAATTCTTAGTCCCATCACATCAGCGGTGTTACATCAGTAGGTCTAATAATTCACGGTCAGGTCTTGTACAATCTCATTGCACATAATACCCCCACTCGCATGTCAACTAAATGAAAGAGTCAGATCACCTCGTTTGTATCTAATACAAAGTGGGCCGCATCCACAGTGTATCGAGGATTAGGTCTCCAACCATATCCATATACTGTAGACCGTTCGGGTCATTAACTCAAACGTGATCCTCCCTGTGTGTCCAATACACACCGTTCAAGTTCTAGTTCTCTCATAAATTCAATGACCTTGGAGCTTAGTTTATTGGAAAAGTATATAAATATTGCGAGACACAAAGTAATGAAATAAATAAATCTTTTTAATTTCAAACAATAATTTACAGACACGAGATTAGGACAAACATCCCAACAAACTCCCACTTGGACTAACATCCCAATAATTTAAAGACACGAGATTAGGACAAACATCCCAACATTTCTGAAATGTACATAAATTACAACGAAGTAATATAATAAACTAGGGCATTGAATACCCGTTTAAACACCTCCCACTTGCCCTAGTCAGGAAGCTCTCGAAGACCTAGACTCTCTAGGTGACTGTCAAACACCTTAGCCGTGAGGGGCTTTGTAAATGGATCAGCTACGTTGTCCTCCGATGCTATCTGCGTGACCGTCACGTATCAGATGATACTTGCGTTCAATGTCTTTGCCTCTCTTATGGCTCCAAGGCTCACGTGAGTTGGCTACTGCACCACTATTATCACAGAACAGTGTGATCGAAAAGTTCATATTTGGAACAACTTCCAAATCCGTCATGAACTTCCTAAGCCAAACAGCTTCCTTTGCAACTTCACAAGCCGCATCATACTCTTCTTCCATGGTGGAATCAGCGATGCATCCCTGTTTGATTCTTCGCCATACTAAAACTCCTCCATTCAAAATGAAGGTTGACCCCAAAGTGGATTTCCTAGAATCCTTATCGGTCTGAAAATCAGAATCCGTGTATCCCGTAAGGATCGAATCCCCACTGCAATACACTAAGTTGTAGTTCCTCGTTCTCCTAAGATACTTGGGGATTGCCTTTACGGCTTTCCAGTGATCTAATCCTTGATTGGACTGATATCTACTGACAATTCCTACTGCATAGTAGATGTCGGGCCTAGTACACAATATGGCATACATCAGGCTCCCTACAGCCGAAGCATATGGAATCCGTCTCATATCCTCAACATCTTGAGGAGTCTTAGGACACTGATCCTTAGAAAAGTGAACCCCATGCCTGAAAGGCAGCAAGCCCTTTTTGGAGTTCTGCATCTTATATCTAGACAACATCTTGTCAATATAAGACGCTTGAGACAAGGCTAGCATTCTGTTCTTCCGGTTCCGGACAATCTGGATACCTAGAACATACTGAGCTTCTCCCAAATCTTTCATGGAATCTCGAAGCTAGCCACTTCTTAACGTCAGTAAGAAATTCTATCTCATTCCCAATGAGAAGAATATCGTCCACATACAACACCAAAAATGCGACAGTTTTGTCAACGATTTTCTTGTAAACACAAGGCTCGTCGACATTTTGATCAAAGCCATAAGATTTGATCGCCTTATCAAACCATATATTCCAAGACCTCGAAGCCTGTTTCAGTCCATAAATGGACCTATGAAGCCGACAAACCTTTTTCTCTTGCCCTTTGTCAATGAACCCTTTGGGTTGGTCCATGTAGATGGTCTCATCAAGTTTGCCATTCAGAATGGCTGTCTTGACGTCCATATGCCATACCTCGTAGTCATACGCGCGCAATGGCACGAAAGGATCTGATCGACTTTACCATGGCAACAGCGAAAAGTCTCTCTCATAGTCAGCCCCTTCAACCTGGGTAAAACCCTTTGCCACTAGTCGGGCATTGAAGGTCTGCACCTTCCGATCTACGCCACGTTTACGCTTGTAGATACATTTACAACCAATAGGTTTGACCCCATCCGGTTGATCCACAAGCTCCCAGACAGAATTGAAGTACATAGACTCCATTTCCTGGTCCATAGCTTTAATCCAGTCGTCTTTGTCAACATCAACCATTGCCTGATCATAAGTAAATGGATCCTCACAGTCATCATCAGGAGCGACAACTGAGGTTTCAGCTAAACCCATGTAGCGATCGGGCTGTCTCACAGTCCTCCCACTATGTCGAGGCATTCCCAACTCTTGGGAACGGATTTGACTAGACGTACTAGGCCCATCAGTAACTCTTGCTAATGTACTATCCATTTCATTTAACACAATTTTACTCCTTGGTAAATGATCCCTGACGTGGTCTTCCTCTAGGAAAGTGGCGTTTGTCGACACAAGCACCCTATTTTCCTTAGGATCGTAAAACAAACCACCCCTAGTCTCTTTAGGGTAACCTACGAATAGGCACAATTTCGAACGGAGTTCCAACTTTTTCGGGTTTGACACCAACACGTGGGTCGGGCATCCCCGAATTCTGAAGTGATGTAAACTGCCTTTACGTCCATTCCAGAGCTCGAAAGGTGTTTCACAAACACTCTTTGACTGAACGTTGTTCAAAATATAGACCGCAGTCTCCACTTCGTAACCCCAAAAAGAATCAGGGAGACGAGCATAGCTCATCATCGACCGAACCATGTCCAACAAGGCTCTGTTTCTCCTCTCCGATACACCATTCTGCTGTGGCATACCAGGCGCTGAGAGTTGGGACATAATTTCGTGTTCTATCATATAGTCCTGGAATTCAGTGTCCATGTACTCTCCACCTCGATCTGATCGAAGTGTTTTAAGCGACTTACCTAAGAGGTTCTCAACCTCAGTCTTGTACTCCTTGAACTTTTCAAGAGTTTCAGACTTCTTGTGCATTAGGTAAATATACCCATATCTGGAGTAATCGTCTATGAAAGACACGAAATACTCATAACCGCCCCAAGCTTTAACATTCATCGGACCACGGAGGTCAGAATGTACTAACTCAAGAGACTTTTTGGCTCTATATCCTTTTCCACTAAAAAGACGTTTGGTCATCTTGCCCTCAAGGCATGACTCACACACCGGCTAAGAGTTTTCTTCCAGCTCGTTTAGAAGTCCACTCTTCACTAGTTTCTCAATCCTATTGAGATTAATGTGGCCTAACCGTAGATGCCAAAGATGGGCATTTTCCTTTGGTGAAACTTTTGCTTTCTTACTTCGTGTTTCTGCATTTCTAAACAATTCAGTATTCAAAACACTTTTGACCGAATTAGGTTTCAAAACATACAGATTATGCTCAAGTGAAGCTGAACAAATAACATTGCCTTTGAAAGTAATAAAAGCTTTATTTAATTCAAAAGAAACACAAATAGATTGTTCAATTAGGCAGGAAATAGAAACTAGGTTTCTAGTGAACCCTGGAACTATGTACAAATTGTCCAACAATAAGTACTTCCCGCCAAAGTGTAGCTTCACCGTGTCGATCGATCATTGCTGCGCGAGAGACAAGCTCCCGGATCCAACCCGTAGAGTCACCTCACCCTCTCGCGATGGTTTGCCAGAATCAATCCCCTGAAAAGAAGAACAAACGTGGTTAGTGGCGCCTGAATCCAATATCCAGGCAGAGTCATTACTCTCCACTAAACAGGTTTCGGTCACAAGTAAATCACATTTACCTTGATTCTTCCTATCGACCAGGTATTTGGAACAGTTTCTCTTCTAGTGTCTGCCCCCATTGCAGTAGAAACACTCTACAACGTCCTTGACCTTCTATCCCTTGTGGGTGGCAGCTCGGTCAGTTTTACCCCTCTTCGTCCTCTTCTTCCCTTTCGGGAGTGAAGGAGTAAAAGATTTCGTCCCAAAGGTCGAACCCCTTTGATAAGACCTGTAGGCAACATTTGCCTCAAATTCCTTGACCCTGTTCAAGGATTGGAAATTATGTAGCTCATTGAGGAGGGTAGTCAGAGTCTCCAGAATAAAACTGACTACGAAACTGAAGGAAACTCATCGGAAGAGTCTCCAGAATAAAACTGACTTGGCTCAACTCGTCGATCGAAGCCCCGTTCATCTAAGCCAGATTAAAGTGGGTCATCATGTCTAGAACATGTTCACGGATAGACGACCCCTCCTTCATCCGTGCGTTGAAGACATATTTGAGCGAGTCATGTCGGACCTGAAAGGACTGTTGTCCAAACATTTCCTACAAGGACTCCATGATCTCCTTGGAGGAGACCATCAGCTCATGCTTCTTTGCCAAGACATCAGACATGCTGGCAATTATGTAGACCTTGGCCTTTTCATTGGCCCTGATTCACCGATCGTATGCATCGCGAACACTTCGCGACATTTGCCGAGCCCCGAGATCTCGAGGACACTCCTCGGGCAAAGACGAACTTTATGTCGCCGCTTTACCAAAATCGTGTCAATGTTGTTTTTCTAACTGTGGTAATTATCTCCCACTAACTTATCGGACGCGAGTAGAGCTATTATTGCGCTAGATATTTTTAGCTGAAAAAATAAGAAATACTTTGTATTAGTCTCGCAAAAAAACTTTTTGAAAACCAATCAATGTTTAGCAAAATTGTTTCATGATCCCTAGGTCATTCAAAATTTTGCAATGATACCCTAAAGGTTTAGAATGACTGCCACCGAAGGGTGAACAAAACACTCTTCCTCTAGGACGAGACTTTCTCGATCAGACCCTAATCCAAAAATAACTCTTATTCCATTAGGCATCCAATTACCATTGTTTGGTCGAATTCATTAACACTTAACAAATTTTGTGAGTGTTATCCTCAATCTTTAAGTTTCCAAGCATCCGTCCAAACAATAGCCACCGAAGGGTGGACCAAGAAGGAAAACCAACCAGGAAACTGTATCCCTTTCGAGAATTCACGGTGTTCCAACTCCCATGATTATGCCCTCCGAAGGGATTGTCTGGTCTAGGCCAAACTAGCAGGCGGATCATAGGCGTCTGACGGTGTAAATCAAAAGAAAAGACTGTGGGTCTCGTTTTCACAAGTCCCGCTCCCACTCACTATAAGTACTCTCTCCATCGACGATGATATTGACCTATACAAATGCCACCCGAAGGGGGACGCTCCCATTTGCGCCACGAGGCCGAGTATAGATCTCACGGTGCGGACTTAACGGAGATTTGTGGTTGAAAATTTAAATGTATCTCATACACTTTATTTCCTCCCACTCAACACTTTAATTTTAATAGGGATTGACCTAGATAAACCAGTTAAAATTTACCTAAGTCTACCAATATAACTCTTATATGGTATTAACCTAAGTCTATAATCACATTATAACTTAGGTCTATGTGAGTTAATTAAAACACTTTTAATTAGCGGCACTCACGATAAGTATAATCTAAGAATCTCCGGACCGAATTCACTGCCAGGTAGGTTTCCAGGTAGGGGTGTTCCGCAAGCGTCAACTTAAACACCCCAGCCTTAGGCAAAACCTTCCTTAGACAGAGTTACTAATCAGTCTCCATTCATAGACTAAACTTTGATTTCCTAATTTCTAATCTCATTAGAAAATAGAAAACCTAAGTCTAATTATTCAAGTTCTAAACTCTTTAAAACTAATAATTAACTTAGGTTGCATGCATTTCTATGTTACAGTGCTTGATCATTCATCACATGAATAACTATATACTATAACATAATATTATTCATCACATGAATATTAATGCATGAGAATACTTTAATCTAAAAAATTTAACACTTCTATTAATTAAATTAAACATGCATTTTCATTATATTATAACTCTTATAATATAACCTATCATGCACACTATATATTATAACTCTTATAATATAAATGATGAATGAAATGTTTAACCTAAGGTGGGATTTTAAATCTATATGACATACATTATGCACATAGAAATTAATTAAAATATAAATCTCATGCATAAAATAATTAAATAGCAAAAATGGACCGGTTTTTGGCACCTAGGGTCAATTATTTAATTAAATAACATTAATATAACACTTATATAAAAAATATTTAATAAAATAATGAAATAAATAAATTAAATACATTTTACAAATAAAGAAAATAAAATACAATTTAAATTCGAATGAAAAACGCCCCACTAATAAGCATAACTGCCCATGATTAGAAACTGCTCGTGAACTTCTCCTCAACGCGTGCAGCGTTGCAACGCTGTCGCTTCAAGCGTCGACCCGCGTTCTCAAGGCCAGCGGCGTTGAAACTCTACGCCCAGCGTTGCAACGCTGTCCTGCAGCGCGCCTTGCTCCCGCTGGCACAACGTTGAGACGCCAAGGAGCAGCCTCTCAACGTCGTCGTCTGTACAACAAACTTCTTTGTTGTTTATGCTTCGAAAAACGCTCGTTTCCGCTCTGATTTCTTCACAGCAACACTTGCTACGAACGACACAGACTTACAGAATCGATTTATTTTCTAAATTGCCCAAAAACACGGGCCCTTTACATTTGATCTCATCAAACAGAAAATAAATCTAAAAGTGCCAAAAACCGAAACATCCAAAATTGCAAACCAACATTCATCTCATAAAATTTAATGTAATTTACCCACCTATTTTAACAAATACAGTGCATAATGAAGAACCATCGAAATGGCTCTGATACCAATTGAAGGGAATGAGAATCCCCGCGCAGCGGAAGACGATCGAATCGTCATGGTATCATTACACTACTTGGTTTTTGTTAAAACGGTCTAACTCTTAGATCTAAGTTAAACATGCTAGAAAGGAAGAAATTTATAGCGAGAAGAAGTTTACTTACTTGTTGTAGACAAACTTCAAGGATTTCTTCCTCGGTCACGAACACTTCGTTCTTCTCGATCTCAACAAATGCTCTCCACGAACGGAACCCGAACACTACCACTTGGAGTCTCGGTTGTTCTTCCTTTTGAAAGAAAGAAGTTTGTGGGAACTTGTGGTCTTGGAGAGGGAGGAGAATTGAGAGAGAGTAGAGAGAATTTTTTGTTTCTCTCTTTTGTCAAAACCAAAAAATAAGAAAAGCTTCACCAATCCCTTCTTGCAAAGGGTTTAAATAGTGGAATGACGGAGTTAAAATCTCCACATTATTACTGCTTTACCACAATTTTTAGATCTCAGAGGTCGGCCCTACAATGCTACTGAATTGAAAAGTCAAAACTGGAAATGGACCTAACATACCTTATCCATTTCTTGAGTTTGAGTTGTTCTGAATCCCATGTTACATCCCTCCGAATGGATGGTGCTATTATTGGCAACCTGCAGGAACTAGTGGAGGAGACAATAGGATGTGTTGACACACTTCCTTCTCCCACTTACTATAAATACTTTCTTCATTCACATTGCTCTGGATTATGCAAATACCATCAGAATGGGGATGCCCTATTGACATCACGAGGTCGAGCATAAATCTCACGGTGTGAACTTCGCGAAAAGCGTAAGAGAAAATTGATATATCATATATACCTTTACACTCCCACTAAGTATTTTAAACAGTTTGGGAAAATTTTACTTAAGAATATTTCAGCTAAAAACAATACGACCTAAGTCAACCAATATAACAAGTATACTGGAATTACCTAAGTCTATTAACCTTTTAATAAACCTAGGTCTATGAGGTTAATTTATTAACTTTTAATAAACGCCACTCACGACAAATAATTTATAAACCTCTGGATTAAATTCACTCCCAGGTCAGTTCCCAAGTAGGGGTGTTCCATTTCCGTCAGCTTAAGTACTCCAGCCTAGCCAGAACCTTGCTTAGGCAGAGTCGCTCTTTAATCACAGTTTATTAATTATTGGTTGCCTAATTCTAATCTTATTAGAACTAGATAACCGAAGTTCTAATTAATTCCAGTTCTAAAACCATTTTAAAACTAATTAATTAACTTTAGGTTACATGCATTTCTATGTTATAAATTGCTTGATCATTCATAACATGAACATACATACATTCATAACAAATCCATCACATGAATAAATGCATAACAATTATATGTTTAATTTTATTTAATATAACCCTTATATTAATTATAATTAAAACATATAATATTTGTTTCATAAATGAATATAACACTTATATTAATTTCTATGAAATCCCAATTCAAGCATACTATGTATTATAACACTTATAACACACTTTCAATGCATGGAGCATGCTTCCTATGGTGGGATTTTAAAATCTATATGACATAGTTTATGCATAATCAATCAAGGAATTTAATTAAAACATACATTCACACTGCATAATTAATTAAACACACTAAAGTGAACTTGTTTTGGCACATAATGCAAGCAAACAACTAAATTATTACAATAATAATCTAGAATTCAAATTGAACAACTTTGAACCAGCTTGCATATGTGTGAACCAGACAATCAAAAGGTTGAATCGGGCTGTAAAAGGTTGAACCGGACCTACAATGGGAAAACCGACCTCAAAATAGTCAAAATCGGTCTAAAATCACCTGAACCGGACAAAAATCAAGTCAAACCAGTCCAAAAACAATTGAACCGATCAAAGTCAACAAACTGGTCAAAGGTCAACTTTTTTTCTTCCTTTTGAAATTTAAAAACGCGGGCGGAAGTAATTTGGGTTACTGTAGCTGAAAGCATAAATTACAACAACTCTGTTTTGATGTTTTAATGACCTCCGAGATTTGTTTCATCAACTTGAGGATCTTTTCGAACTCCAATCGACTTGAAATTTTACAACTTATTCTACACACACTAATGCTCAAACACACTTGAGAAATTTGAAAATAAAGCACAAATTTATGCTCAATTTAAATGCCAAATTCATAAGAACACTTTCGACACCTAGAAAAATTGTATTTCAAAAAAACACCCACCACAAAACACAATTGATCAAATTGAGTGCTCAAAATTGCTTTGATACGAATTGAAAGAGTGTAGATTAAGAAAGCGGAAGCAATTTTAAATCTTGAACACTCTAAGCTGATAAATTTTACAAAACAAAAAGCATGCTCAAATCTGGAAAAAACGGAGAATAAGAACTCATACCTTTGTAGCTCAAAATTCTCCTAATCTGTGGGCAATTTCTTGTGACAAACACTTTGCGGACAACCTCTAATGTCTTCCTTACTATCCTCAGGCCTTGGAACAGATTGTGGGATCATAAGTTGAAAGAATTTTGAAGAAGAGTGAGAATCGTTCAAAACCGAGAATCTTATGAATTTCTTATCAAATTCTCATTATTCTCTTCAATTTATCTTCAATTAAAGCTTCAACAAGCTTTATAAAGATGCCAACACATGAATGATGAGGATTAATTAAGAAAGAGGTGGTGAATTTGTGTGAATTTGAAAAAGTAAAGAGATGATTCAAACTTTGAGATGTTAGATCAATTGAAACTTCAAATTCAATTTTTAATTTTCATTTATTCTTTAATTCAAAATTAATATAAAATTAATTTTAAATTAAAATAAATTTATTAATTTAACTAATTAATTTTAAAAATTTTATTTAATTTAATATCAAATATCAAATTAAAAATGGGACCAGTCCCGATTTCTTAAATCGAACATTCGAACATGAATCCCTATTCATGTTATAAACCGAACCATTATTTAAATCATATTTAAATATTTCCACCTCTTCTTTATTATAGTTTAATTCATAATTAAACTATGACACAATAAGTATATCACATATAATTAACTTTTTCTCCCAAAACCGAATTTGAATAATTCAAATTCTTTTCTCTCAAATGTTACAAGGCTTAATCCGAGCTAGTAAGGCGACCTAATGGACCTACAAATCATGAGCTCCAACGATACGAGATTAACGACCAAACTCTTTAGCTTAGCTAATCAACATTCGTTAACCATCGGGACACTCCACTAAAGCCCAGTGGCTGCACTATCCTCACTGTTGATATATTTCTCTCCACTCGATATAACCATAATTAGTAAGTCGATCCTTCACAAGTCGTCCATAATTATAGCTGGGTAAAAATTACCGTTTACCCCTGTAATTACTTTTTGTTCCTTAAGTCCCACTGATCCTCTAATGAACAATTGGTTTGTGGTCCAACCAACAAACCAAATGCCTCTTGGACCAATTAGAGGGGTGGGCCATTTGTTCAAGACGCGGAGTCAGCACTTAAGGGAACAACCTTTCTGCTAATCCCTAAAGCAGGTAAGAGTGAATTCTATCTTGTCGAACTATATTCCCAGCTATCTACCCGGTCTTATCTCTGAAATGAGAGGTTGATTGAGTCGAAAATTTTAGGCCACTCTCACCCATGCAAATCTAAGGATAATCCGAATAAACAGGAGTTCATTACACGCTCAAGATTAAGATCGAGTTACCTAGGTCATCGTATAAATATAGTCAGTTAAGACAGTAAACGGAGTTATAAAGTCTAAGTGACTATTTCTCAATCCAATCTTATGCAAACTCATTGCATAGGACGCCCCCACTCACATATCTCCACATGAACGATTCAGGATCACATCGTTTGTACTTTACAAAGTGGGTCGCGTCCATAGTGTCCTAAGATAATGTACCAAGCCCTATCCTTATACTATAGACCGTTTTGGCTATGACTTCAACCTGGTCCACTTTTATGTCACACATAAAGTTCAAGTATACATCCTATAGCCATGGGTTCTTTATTGGATTAGGGTTTCAAAACATACAATTCACTTTATTCAATAACACCTTTATTTGAATAAATCTCAACAACATCTTTTTTGCAAAATAGAATATACATTCAGTTTACAAACCCACGAGGACATAAAACCCAACAAAGGTCGAGTCACTAAAGGTCATCTACGAATTTATTAGTCCTATATTGTCAACAGTGTTACATCAGTAAGTCAAATAATTCACGGTTCGGTCTTGTACAATCTCATTACACAGGATGCCCTCACTCGCATGTCAACCACATGAACGAGTTAGATCACCTCGTTTGTATCTAATACAAAGTGGGTTGCATCTACAACATATCAAGGATTAGGTCTCCAACCCTATCCGTATACTTTAGACCGTTCGGGTCATTAACTCGAACGTAATCCTCCCTGTGTGTCCACTACACACCGTTCAACTTCTAGTTTTCTCATAATACAATGACCCTGGAGCTTAGATTATTGGATTATGTTTATGAAAAATGTGAGACACAAGTTAAAATCAATAACACTTATTTATTTACAACAATGAAATACTACAAACTACACGAGGTGAGGACATACATCCCAACAAACTCTCACTTGGACTAAGCTAGTGGAGTACATAATACATTTCTCAATTGTATAGTATAGTAGTGCAATAAAGTAATGCAATAAACTAGGGCATTGAATACCCTTTTACAACACTCCCACTTGCCCTAGTCAGGAAGCACTCGAAGACCTAAACTCTTTAGGTGACCCTCAAACACCTTAGCCGTGAGGGCCTTTGTAAATGGATCAGCAACGTTGTGCTCCGAAGCTATCTGTGTGACTGTCACGTCTCCGCGGTGCACAATCTCCCGTATCAGGTGATACTTACACTCAATATGCTTGCACCTCCTATGACTCTGAGGTTTTCTCGAGTTGGCTACTGCACCATTATTGTCACAAAACAGGGTCACTGGTAAGTTCATATTTGTAACAATTTCCAAATCTAGCATGAACTTCCTAAGCCAAACAGCTTCCGTTGCGGCTTCACAAGCCTCAACATACTCAGACTCCATCGTGGAATCAACAATGCATCCCTGCTTGAGGTTTTGCCACACTATAACTCCTCCATTCAGAATGAAGGTTGACCCCAAAGTGGATTTCCTAAAATCCTTATCGGTCTGAAAGTCAGAGTTTGTGTATCCCGTAAGAATCAAATCCCCACTCTCATACACAAGATTGTAGTTCCTTGTTCTCCAAAGTTACTTGAGGATTGCATTTACGGTTGTCTAGTGATCTAATCCTTGATTGGATTGATACCTACTGACAATCCCAACTGCATAACAGAAGTCGGGCCTAGTACACCGCATGGCATACATGAGGCTCCTTGAAGCTGAAACATAGGGGATTCGTCTCATATCCTCAACCTCTTGAGGTGTCCTAGGACATTGATCCTTAGATAAGTGAACCCCATGCCTGAAAGGCATCAAACCCTTCTTGGAGTTTTTCATCTTATACCTAGACAACATCTTGACAATATAAGATGCCTGAGACATGGTTAGCGTTATGTTCTTCCGATTCCGAACTATCTCGATACCTAGAACATACTATGCCTTTCCCAAATCTTTCATTAGGATTTGCGAAGCTAACCATTCCTTAACGTCAGTAAGAAATCCTACCTCATTCCCAATGAGAAGGATATCATCCACATACAATATTAGAAATGTGACAGTATTGTTAACGATTTTCTTGTAGACACAAGGCTCGTCTATATTTTGATTAAAGCCATAAGATTCGATCGTCTCATCAAACCTTATATTCCACGACCTCGAGGCTTGTTTTAGTCCATAAATAGACCTTTGAAGCCGACAAACCTTTTGCTCTTGGCCTTGGGCAATTAACCCTTAGGGTGGTTCATGTAGATGGTCTCATCAAGGTTGCCATTCAGAAAGGCAGTCTTGACATCCATTATCCATACCTCATAGTCATAATATGCGACAATGGCCAAAAGGATTCTGATAGACTTTACCATGGCAACAGGTTAAAGGGTTTCCTCATAGTCAACACCTTCAACCTGGGTAAAACCCTTTGCCACTAGTCTAGCTTTGAAGGTCTGCATCTTCCCATCTACACCACGTTTATGCTTGTAGATCCACTTGCAACCAATAGGTTTAACCCCATCCGGTTGGTCCACAAGCTCCTAGACGGAGTTGAAGTACATCGACTCCATTTCCTGGTCCATGGCTTTAATCCATTCGTCTTTGTCAACGTCGTCCATTGCCTGATCATAGGTCAATGGATCCTCGAAGTCATCATCTGGGGTGACGATTTGGGTTTCAGCTAAACCTTGAAGGGAATCGAATCCCGCAGCGGAAACGATTGTTAATCGCGTGCTCTCGATTTAATTACAACGATTTCATTCAAGAACGTAAACAAGTAGATTAAGAATAAAATATAATATCGACAACAAGAAATATTACCTTTGAAGAACCTTTTTTCAAGTGCTCCTCCTTTCTCACGATCAAGATCTCAGCCGCACGAACAACGAACGGACTAAGACACGATCATTGGATCTTCTCCGTTGTTCTCTAGGTGAGGGAGGAATGTGGGTTCCCCTTAGGTAATATGAGATGTTGTGAGAGAGAGAGATTGTAGTTTTTGGAACCTTTCCAACAACACAATCAAATGGCACTCTATTTCTCTTAACCTAGTTGCATCTCATGCAACCATATATATAAGGAAGTAGGATGGAAATGACCATCCTACCCTTCCTTTATTCTCTCATTAGTATATAGTTTATATGTGAATCTAATTCACATTAAAACTATATATTATATAAATTATATCATATACAATTGATATAACACCTCATGTATGAAATTTGAATACTTCAATTTCATTCCTAACTTTTTGTCCTCAATATAACCATGTTGAGCCAACGGATGGACCTAATGGACCTACCGTTCATGAGCTCTAATGATATGAGATTGACTGATCAAACTCTTTGATCAAGTTAATCAATATTCATTAACTACAAGTCAGTCCACTATAGACTTGTAGTTGCACTCTCCACACTGTAGATTATATTGTGTCCACTTATATAATCATTACCCATGAGTCGACCCTTCACAGGTTGTTGGTAATTACAGTCTTGTCAAATTACCATTTTAACCCTGTGATTACCTCTTTGTTTCTTAAGCACCACTGATCCTCTAATGAACAACAAGTCTACGGTCCTACCATAGACTCATACCCTCATAGAGGGCGGGGCCCCGTTGTTCAAGACTTGGAGTCAGTTCTTAAGCGAAAAACCTATTTAATTTCTCAGTGTAGGAATGAGTGAATTCCATCTTGCACAGTTAAGTTCCCAGCTACCTAAGAGGTTCTGTCCCTTAAAAGGTAGGTTTATTGAGTCGGCTACAGGCCACTCTCACCCATACTAGTCTAAGGACAAGCCCCTATGAGCAGGAGTTCTTAACTTGGTCAGGATTTGGGTCGAGTCACTAATGATCATCTATAAATTACTAGTCTTATCCTATTAACGGTGTTACATTGATTAGTCTAATAATTTGCAGTCCGTTCTTGTATGAACTCTTCATACAGGATGCCCCCACTCGCATGCTAACTATATGAATGAGTTGGATTACCTCATTTGTACTAATTACAAAGTGGGCCGCATCCATGGTGTTACCAGAATGAGGTTTCCAACCTTATTCTTATACCATAGACCATTTAGGTTATATTCTTGAACTCAACCCAAATAGTGTCCACTACACTGATGTTCAAGATATATGTTATAACCTTGGAGCTTAGTTTATTGGATTTACAAAGCAAGACTGTAACTCTATCAAAACAAATAACTCTTTATTTAATTGATCAAAATTACACAAGTTTAGGGCATAAATCCCAACAATCTCCCACTTGACCTAAAGCTTGTGGAGTACTAAAACATTACAGTAATGTAAATATAATAAACTAGGGCATTTAAACCCCTTTGTACAAAATACTCTCGCTTGCCCTAGTTGAGGAAGACTTGTAAACCTAGACCATCGAGGTGACTCTCAAATACTTTAGCCGTGAGAGCCTCTGTAAAAGGATTATCAATGTTTTGCTCTGAGGCTATCTTCGTGACAATCACGTCTCATCTATGCACGATCTCCCAGATTTGATGATATTTCCGCTCAATGTGCTTTCCCCTCTTGTGACTTCGGGGTTCCCTCGAATTTGCCACTGCACCACTGTTATCACAATACAGCGTGATAGGCAAAGTCATATTTGGAACAACTTCTAAATTTAGCATGAATTTCTTTAACCTAATGGCCTCTTTAGTTATTCACAAGCTGCTACATATTCGACCTCCATGGTGGAATTAGCGATGCATCCTTGCATGACGGTTCGCCATACTACAACTCCTCCGTTAAGAGTAAATACTAACCCTGATGTTGATTTTCTAGAATCATTATCAGTCTGAAAGTTAGAATCCGTGTATCCTGTAAGGATCAGATCCTTAGCCCCATACACATGCATGTACTTCCTTGTTCTCCGAAGATACTTAAGGAGTGTCTTAACCGATGTCCAGTGTTCAAGTCCTGGATTGGATTGATACCTACTGCCCATCCTAACTGCAAAACAGATGTCAGGCCTAGTACACAACATGGCGTACATCAGGCTCCCAACAACCGATGTATAAGGAATCCATCTCATATCTTCAACTCTTTGAGGTGTCTTAGGACACTGTTCCTTAGACAAATGGATTCCATGTCTAAAAGGCAACAAGCCCTTTTTGGAATCTTGCATCTTAAACCTTGACAACACTTTGTCTATGTAAGATTTTTGAGACAAGGCTAGTGTTTTATTCTTGCGGTTCCGGACAATCTGGATCCCAAGAACAAACTGCGCATTACTCAAATCTTTCATTTGGAACTGCGTTGCTAGCCATTGCTTGATGTCAGTAAGATAACCTACATCATTCCCAATGAGTAGGATATCATCCATAAAGAGAATTAGGAATGCGACAGAACTATTGATGATTTTCTTGTAGACACAAGGTTCAACACGTTCTGGTCAAAACCATAAGATTTGATTGCCTCATCAAATCTTATATTCAAGGACCTAGAGGCTTGTTTCAGTCCATAAATTGACATTTTAAGCCTGCAAACCTTTTGCTCTTGTCCTGGTTCAATGAACCCTTTGGGTTGGTCTGTGTAGATGTTTTCCTCAAGATTGCGATTCAAAAAGGTTGTCTTTACATCCATTTGCCATACCTCGTAGTCATTATATGCGGTAATGGCAAGCAGGATACAAATAGACTTTACCATAACAACAAGTGAAAAAGTCTCCTCATAGTCAACCACTTCAACCTGGGTATAACTCTTTGCTACTAGTCTAGCTTTAAAGGTTTGCACCTTTTCCATCTACACCATGCTTTCTCTTGTAGATCCATTTACAACCTATAGGTTTTACCCCATCAGGCTTATCTACAAGATCCCCAATAGAATTGAAGTACATAGACTCCATTTCTTGGTCAATGGCTATGATCCATTTGTTTTTGTCTTTGTCAACCATTGCTTGATTATAAGTCAATGGATCCTTGCTGTCACACCCCCTCCCGAGCTACCTTCTAACTTAGCCTGCCACAGACATTGTTTACCTCTTAGCAATACCTGCTGACCCTGTTTTACCTGATAAACATACTATGTTCACATATGGAACACTTTAACATAACACAGCGGAAACTTGACAACTACTAAACATACATAAGGAGAAACTCTTCATAAGTCTCCCTTCTAAACTAAAATGACAAGTGCATCAGAAACCAAACAAGACAAACCATTGTTTATGCAACCCTTAATGTACAAACAACTATAACTACATAGTCCTCTAAAAATAAACTATAACACATAAGGACTTGCTATACAACACCAGCCACGTACAAAGTATCAAGACTTAAGGAGTTTCTAGCAGGTTATGGCAGGATATTAGGTACCAGGAGCTCGATCTCTTCCTGAAAAGTTTGAAAACATTGAAATAATGAGCTATGAAGCTCAGTGAGTGACTGTGTTCAAAATCTATAACTTGTAAAACATGTCACCTGAAAACTATGAGCATATGCATTTGTATTGAAGCGTTCAAAGTAAACGTGGAATCATAATCGATTTTCAGAAAACCAACAAGTATGTCATTAAAATCTCGTAAGGCATATAAGTGATATAAACACTTTTTAAAACATGTCACAATCCACGTTGTGTAGGGCACACCCAGTACAACCAACGTTTACTTTACGATGTAGTGGGGCCCGCCCAGCACTCCCATCGTCTTTGTCGTAGTGGGGCCCACCCAACACTCACGACAGCATTGTTGTCACGGAGTACACTCAACGTCGACAACAGAATAAGACTTGTGTGCACACGGTACCATAAAGCCTCGGGCTCAATATCTCAGAAAACAACATAAAAACATTTGAACATGCCTGCTTATCTTTTCTTTCATAAAACTCAAGCTTACTCAGCTTGTTCATAAAACTGTAAAATCTTTAAAACATACTTGCTAGTACTTACTTGCTCGAAATCATAACATTTCCATAAATTTCGGCAATCATTAGACATATGCTCATATTTAAATTCCTTCAAAACATTTAGGGTCACAATGAATACTTGAAACCATTTCTAGGAAAATAATTATACTCATAAACATGTGTTCAAAAATAAAACATAAAGCATTGAAATCTTTCATTCTAGCAAAACTTGCATTTCTTAAAGCATACTTCAAGTATATGATTCATTTTCGAAGTTCATTTTGTCACTCACAGTGTTAGAACTAGGACCTTGGCCCGTACACTTGACCTATTTCTTCTTGGCCTGCCAAACAAACCAAAACCATATTTTAGAGCCTCGAGCTCATGGTTTTTAACCTTAAAACTACAAGAAAACACTCCAACCAATTTTCCAGCATTCTACAGATTTTATACCCTCTCTTCAAACAGTCATAACCTCTTCATTACTAATTCAAAAAGGATGTACTTTATACAAAATTCTTCCTTTTTGAACCCTCTAAAAATCCTATGAAGACATGAAATTGAGATTCTCAACAGATAGGTTCGAAATTACCTCAACAGCTTCTTCCCTAAAATCCACCTGCTGCTGTTTCCTGAATCAAATTCCCGCTGCACAATAAATTTGTCCTGCAATTTAAGACATATTTCAATCGTTTTCTACTCACGGTTTCTTCACAAAAGTTGTAGGAAATTCAATACGCTTTCCAAGCATACCCAATAGAGCTTCGGATTCCAACGTTATATATCAGGACAACCAAAAAACCAGAGACTTCACGGATTTGACAGCAAATTCTATCTTCTGCCTTCCTCTTCACAAAACAGTAACTTAACTTAAGAATTTGCTCGAGCTTCCTTCACGAACGTTGTTGAAAAATGAGTTAGCTTTCAGGAAAAGTAAAGTTCAACACTTACCTCTTCTTGTGGAGCTCGTAAAGTTCAACATATTAGAACATGGCAGAATGATTTCCTTGCTGCTATATTAACATCCTTTGAGTTCTATCCCTCTCTTGTGCAACATCAACCCAAAAATCAGCTTCTTCTTCTTCCTTGAACTTCACCTCACGAAGCTCTCTCTTCTCTTTGATGAAAATGAAAGCAAAATGGGATGTAAATGGATTAAAATTGCTTAAAAAAAACCTCCAAACGGTGGTGGAGTTCCCACCACCACTTTCTTCTTTTTTTTTTTGTTCTTCTTTGTCTTTTTCCCTTTCTCTTTTCTTTCCTTTTTCTTTTATTTTTAAAACAAAACCAAAACCAAACATTTCCTTCATTTTCTTTATTTCTTTTGTTTTGTTTTTTTTTTTTAGGAAATTCCAAAGAAAGATCTCGGGTTTACAACTTACCTCCCCCTTAAGAAATTTCGTCCTCGAAATTTAGTAGTGTTTAGGTGAAGATCATCGGATACTTCCTCCTCATTTGGTCCTCTAATTCTCAGGTTGCCTCCTCCACTCCGTGATGTCTCCAACGAACCTTCACGAGTGGGATCGTCTTGTTTCTCAAGACTTGTTCATTCCTGTCGAGGATTTGAACTGCATTCTTTACGTCACTCATGTCTTCTTTTAGCTCAACTTGTTGTGCTTGCAGCACATGCATCGGATCTGGAATCTACTTCCTCAACATGGACACATAAAAAACATCATGTACTCGACATAGTTCTGCTGGCAACTCCAGTCTGTAGGCTGCTTGCCCAACTCGTCCCGTTATTTGATAAGGACCGATATATCTAGGACTTACCTTACCCTTCTTGCCGAAACGAAGGACACCTCTCCACGGAGATAACTTCAAGAAAACTTGATCTCCGACCTGGAATTCTAAGTCCTTTCGTCGTTTATCTGCATAACTCTTCTCACGGTCTTGTGCTACCTTTAAATTCTCCCTGATCACCTTAATGTTATCTGTCGTAACTTGCACCAACTCAGGACCGATAAGCTTTCGCTCTCCTACTTCGTTCCAACATATGGGCGTTCTACATGGCACTAGTAGAAAAAAGGGTTTTGATGACGGGCGCGCGCCCGTCATCTATGCGAGTGTCATTGTATGTTACAATGACGGGCGACTTTTAATGACGGGCATTACCCGTCATTAAAAATCGCTCGTCATTGTAACATACAATGACGGGCGCCTTTTAATGACGGGCAATGCCCGTCATTAAAAGTTGGTCCGTCATTGTAGCATGGGTTGGAAACCAGCTTTTAATGACGGGCATTGCCCGTCATAAAAAGTGATTTTCAATGACGGGCATTGCCCCTCATTAAAACTCTTGGAATTTTTTTTTTTAAAAAAACCTATTGTCCATCATTATATCTGTCTAGTTCATAATTTTTTATTATGACAGGCAATGCCCGTCATCGTTTTTAGCATAATTTTAATAAAAAAAAAGGTCGTTATAGCCCGATGGCACCAACAATATTTAATAACTAATTACCTGAAATATTGCAAATATATTAACTTCTATATTGAAACCACACATGAAATCACTATAGAAATTTACAAACATGAAACAAAAACACTTTTATATCAAAAACATACATAAAATCACCCATAACAACATCCAACAAAATTCTTTTTCAACCAAAACAATGCACATAGAAAACTTAACCATAACTCTAAAACATAAACCTTAATTAACCATAAACTCCTATATCACAAACCTACTATATTACAAACCATAAACTCCTATATCACAAACCTTAACCATAACTCATATATCAAAATTAAACCTTAACCATAACTCTAAAACCATAAACTCATATATCACAAACCTTAACCATAACTCTAAAACCATCACAAACCTTAATTAACCATAAACTAGTATATCATAAACCTTAACCATAACTCTAAAATCTAAAACTAACACGACATATCAAGTCAATAAGTAAAAATTTCGGCATGACCTCTACAGAACATCAACTAACCATAACCGGAAACATTGCAGAACACTTCTATATCCAACAAAACATGAAATTCATCCATAAACATCCAACAATCATTCATTTTACAAGAAGAACATAACTTCATTATAAATAATACACATGAGACGATCTCTACATGTCCTTAACACCTATATCACAAAAACAGTAAACTTTAAAACTAACACGAAATATCAAGCTAATAAGTAAAAATTTTGGCATGACCTCTACAGAGCATCAGCTAACCATAACCTGAAACATTGCAGAACACTTCTATATATCCAGATTCAGAAGAATGAGGCCACCCGCCTCTCCATATCCAACAAACAAGTATATACATCTAAAAACACATTCATTCATACAAAACATCCAACAAACTCCAATCCCAAATTCAGAAGAATGAGGCCACCCGCCTCTCCACATCCAACAAACAAGTATATACATCTAAAAACACATTCATTCATACAAAACATCCAACAAACTCAAATCCCAGTTCGTAAGAATGAGGCCACCCGCCTCTCCACAACCAACAAACAAGTATATACATCTAAAAACACAAACTACTAATACACTTGTACTATATACATTATAAACAAGTATATTGTACACCCTAACGAAATGTAGTAAAAATTTCACAAAATTCAGGTATTCACAAATGGCTTACACAAATCTGCCAACAAAATCCGCCCATTCTACTCGAACCTCGTCGATTTCTTCTTGTTTGTATGCAGTTTTTGTGTTGAACTATAAAGAAAAATAATATAATAACATTAGACTAAATTATGTTTTGAATCACAAACCGTATAAAATAAGAGTACTTACGAGGTTCATTATAGGAATACTAGAATTATATACGATTTCTCGTATATATATACATACATAAAGTACCCGCACTCCACGTAACTCGGTTGGTGGGGCACTATATGCAAAATAATTTAAAAAATAGCATATTTGAGTTAAATATTGTTCCAACGTTGAACAAAACATTCGAATAATTATGTTTACCTTTACAAGTTTCCAAGTGATTGAAGAACGATATTGTGGAAGTGAGTGCTTGGCTTGCCACATTTTCAAGGATCTAAAGAGTTTGAAACATTAGAAAAATTAATAGAAAGTAATTCATTCTAAAGGTTTGAAACACTTACGTATTTATTGTTCCTTGAAAACTTTCTTCGATCTTACTCCTCAACGAGTTTAAGACATAAACGGTGTTTGCCCGCGGATGGATAACGATCAACATCCAATGATATCTATTAAAGTTAGGAGTATTCTAATATCATTGTTTTATGAACAAAAACATATAAATAAATTGAAGTAATTTAAACTTACCCATATTTATATGGGATGAAAACTTGTTGATCCAAGTCCAAATTAACCATTTCTAACCCATTAGCTGATTTATACAACGTGTTTCTTGACTTTTAACAAAATTAGAAATGGTTATTTGATCAACTAACAAGAACTTGGCGATTATTTCATAGTCACATACAAATCCAAAGATACCTAAATAAAAGTAAAGTTATTTTAATAAAACATTCAAAAGCGTAGTCAATATAGTTGTAAATGAAAGATGTTGTATACTTACGCAATGTATGCGACTATGCAGGAGTACCCTATCTCCACCATCCCACAGTAATGCAGGATATCATCGCGATGTAAATAAATTAACTTTTCCTCCCCGAACATGTGCTCACTCAACGTGACTTGAATCGTATCATCTTCTTGCATCGATAACATTGCATAACGATTCAGAAGTTTAATAGTCATGCGAGCATCTGTGTACTTTGTAGAATGTGAAGTAGGCACATGTACAGAAACATCCGACTTATGTTTTGCTGGAGAAGCCACCTATCACAAGAAAACAACATTTAAATTTGTAAACAAAGAATTTAGTAATTTTAAACATTGAGTTGAATAATTTCATACCTTTTTCCCCTTATTAAAAATGACAAGGTCACGAGGCCATGCCACAAAATTTCCCATAGATTGACTCAGGGACTCTACTTCTCCCCGTATAGGAATTGGTAGTGGAGCATCTTCACCTACGATCATGTCCACTACCACTCTAACATTTTCATCTCCTAAGGGAACTCCATGGACTGTGGGAAATT
Source organism: Trichosanthes cucumerina (assembly GCA_036507285.1). Taxonomy (NCBI): domain Eukaryota; kingdom Viridiplantae; phylum Streptophyta; class Magnoliopsida; order Cucurbitales; family Cucurbitaceae; genus Trichosanthes; species Trichosanthes cucumerina. The sequence continues at coordinate 28,631,383 of CM071843.1, read as the reverse complement.
GAGCGTCAGACGTGTACATAGTGCCTACAGCAACCACATTATCCTTTGATCCTATTGCTAGATGGCATGGAGTTCCCTTCAAAAATTAAAAAGGAATCTGAGAAAAATGTATCATATATGATCAAAAAATTTCAACAAAATCCTAATTACCTCTAAAATTTCTTCCTCCTCAATGAATGACCTCCTTGTCTTTTGGATGATTACTGCCTATGCTTGCAGACTTTTTGAAGGTGAGCACGACATTTTTTGCCGCTGACTCTTTGCTTGATTTTGACTTCGCTCGAGGATTGTTAAAGTATGTTGATGGTTTGACAGACATACCTAATCCTCTAACACGCCCTCTGTGTTCGGCGTGCCTAATGCTTCTCATTAATATGTCTTTACCTTTATTCTTCATAGCTAGTTCGTCCTGTCACAACCATTTAGATTGACATTGAAACTAACCATAAGATATTTAAACTACGAATCATTTTTGCATCATGTTAAAATAAAACATATTAACTTACGATTCGACTAGCGCATTGTTTGGTTTCATCATCGTAGTATTCATTATTTTTTCCTTTTCGTGCTTGTATCCATAAGGTGGCACGAGTGGAAGGATCGTCCGCCAATTCCTATATAAACACACAAGTTATTAAATCTCATTTATGGAAAATTATAAGAAATAATGTTACTCACTAGTTCTTCAGCTAAGTAGGCATATCCTTTACGAGAGATGTAATGATTATATTTACATTTCTCTCCTTTCCTTTTGTACACGACTTTGTGCTCAGTATCACATAATAGAATCAATTTAAAAGAAACAAGTATAATGTACTTTTTTACTAACTTTTAAAAGCAACAAGTATAATGTAGTTACCTCCCATTCTTCCGATAATCTAGCATTCACAAATGCTTCCCATTGGTTTTGATCAATATGTGAATACTTTTGTGGAGGATGCTTCAACAAGGACGGCTCATCCTTAAATGGAAGTATGTGTTTTTATACAACGTGTATCGAAATGTTCAAATTTATTTGTCACTGATTGAAGAATAGCATTTTTGGACCTAGGGTCGATCACAAATGACATCTACATAGGAAACACATAATAAATGGCTAAATAACTCTATATATTAAGAAGTTTGTACGGAAAAATACTATTATTCTTACCTCTACGTAATAAAAAATTTTATCTTTCAATTCTTGGGAACCTCTTTCCAAGTCTTGTAACTTAATGGAATTTGTTGCCTAACGCAAAACTCCTATGTAACTTTGCATTTGGTTTGCATTATCACCAATACTTTGGCCTTGATTGTTGTATTGGATGACCAAGCGTTCCCTCTCAGAGTCCTTACGCGCGCGGACCACGCATAGTAGTGAGACCACGTCGATTAGTATGCCTCGCCTCCATTTGGATCGATACATTCACTTCCTCGTCACTTGATCCACTCATTGTAACAATCACCAAAAAAATACCATGAACAATATAAGTTATAATAACATATATATATTGAACTCATAAAAATTGCAATAACTAAACAAATGCATACCATATTTAATACATTATTTATCGATCCATATACCCTCACAATCATTTCTAAGATATGTGGATGACATTTCATCGATTTCATGGGTCACGCCAATATTAGGCATTCTTTCTAGGACACCATATCCACAATCTTGAACGGTATCAACATCAACCTCTCGAATATTCTTCTTCAACTATTCTTTGAGGAGGGTTAAAACCACCACCATCGAGGATCAAGAGGGTCTTTTACATAAAATATTTGTTTGGCTTGAGATGCTAAAATAAATGAGTCCGATCTATGCCTAATGCGATTAAGGTTGATGATTTGTAAATCCAAGGTCATCTACTTTAACTCCATTATTATTCTCAACCCAGTCACATTTTAACAAAATAAATGTTAATTTTCTGTAATCAATCTCCCAAATCTCCCAGATACACCATAAAAGGTCATGTCGGACATAACAGGATTTTTATCCTTAGCACTGGAAACTTGCATTGTGTTTGCTGTTATAAGAATTCCACTATTTTGGGTATTCCTAATATCATCACGTTTCTTCGTATGATAATGAGTACCATTAACCACATAACCACTAATGTGGCTACATCCGACAAGGCTCATGAGCTATCCATCTTAAAGAAGGTGATATGGAGTTGTTTGGCACCTCGAGAGCAAGTTGAACTCAAAAAATATACATTGTAAATTAAGTAGGAATAAACATTAACCCCACTCATTACAAAAGTTTCAGCTCAAGATTACCCGATCACGCAACCATCTGCTAAATGTGCGATTATGTTCATCTTGAAGCCACTTTTTATTTTTGGATCTACTAGGATTGAGTCTAGATAGAGTTTCCATGTGTTGCCTAAATTCATAGAACACATGAAAATTAGTACATCATTCCATAGTTCGAAAGTTATGTGTTGAGATTTACGTACCCTATGTATGGAAGCACGTCATTCACATTTTGAAGAACGTAAAGATGAGCTTGATCCAATTGTTCCTTATTGGGTTTGATATAGTGAGCAAATGCAGACAATGGTCTATCAAAATCGATTTCTCTTTCCTTGTCGTTGAACGTAGTCCAATAGACTCAACCCCAGATAGAAATTCAGAACAAAATTCTACAGCCTCCTCCACGATATAATTTTCTCCAATGCATCCTTCTGGTCGGTTTCTATTTCGCACATAACCTTTTAGAACTTTCATATATCGTTCAAAAGGATACATCCACCTTAAATACACCGGGTCCACAATATTCTATCTCTCTTACAAGATGGACCACAAGATGTACCATTATCGTGAAGAATGCTTTGGTGGAAAATATTTCTCTAACAAACACAAAGTAATCACTACATCCTCTTGCAAGCCTTTTAACTTTGATGAATCGATCGTCTTTACTACATATGGCTTGAAAAAGAAACACAGCATTTAATAATTGCATATCTAACATACTTTGGTAAAATACCACGTATAGCCACAGTAATAATTGTTGCATAAGAACATGGTGGTCATGCGATTTAAGCCCATAAAGTTTCAAATCATGAGCGACACTAAACTTTGTATATTGGAAGAATAACCTTCTGTACTTTTTAATTTCTCGATAGTGTCTTACACAAATTCAATTTCTCCATCCGCGATAGTGTATAACATGCCGGAGGTAAGAATATTCTTTTCTCTCTAATTGAGGGGCAACTCGATCTAATGTTCAATTCAACCAAATCAAGACGAGTTTTTAATCCATCTTTTGTCTTGCCGAATATCAAGTAACGTGCCAATAATATTTGCACACACATTCTTCTCAATATGCATCACATCTAAACAATGTCGCACGTCAAAATGTTTCCAGATTCTAACTCAAAGAAAATAGACTTCTTCTTCCAATAAGTGCTTGAAGGATCTCCTTTATTTTTTTCCTTTCTTGGCTTCTTTCCAAACGAGTATTGAAGTCTACTAACTTTCGCAAGAATTTCCTCTCCACTTAATCTGTTCAGAGCGAATTCCAATTCTTGTTCACCATTAAAAGCTTTCTTACATCTTCTATATGGATGATTACGGGGTAAATGTTTTCGATGTCCAAGATATGCAATTTTTTTCCTTTTTGGCAAATAAGTGGATGAAGTTTTTTCCCACATATTGGGCACGCATGATATCCTTTTCTTGTATAACCACACAAATTGCCATATGCAGGAAAATCATTAATAGTCCACAATAATATAGCTTTAAGTATGAAAGATTGTTCGTGATGTACATCGTAACACTCAACTCCATCATTCCAAAGTTTTTTCAGATCATCAACTAATGGAGCTAAATAAACATCTATGTCATTCCTCGGTTGTTTAGGCTCAGATATTAATGCATTTAACATAAAAATTTTCGTTTCATGCATAACCATGGAGGTAAATTGTATGTCACCAACATAATCGCCAACAACTATATCTACTACTAAGATCACCGTGTGGATTGACTCCATCAAGAGAAAGAGCAAGACGGAGATTTCTAGGTTCTAAACCAAACTCGCCACAAATTGTCTACTTGCTTCCACGATAGTGTATCCGCAGGGATGTCGATGTACCCATCAATTACTCGTTCATTAGCATGCCAAGTCAACAAACTCGATATTTCTTTCTTCGCGAAACATTCTTTCAAATCTTGGGATAGGAGAGAAATACCACATGACTTTCACTTAAATGTTCTTCATCACATCCTTCGAATTTTTACAAAGCTTCCATCTTGATGTTTCGCATGTAGGGCATACTTCTACATCTGCAAGCTCTTTTCTAAACAAACAACAATCATTACTACATGCATGAATCTTTTCATACTTCATTTCAAGAGTACACAAGATTTTTTGGCTTGATATGTAGAGCTAGGAAGTTCATTTGGACTTGGTAAGATGTCACGAACCAATGCTAACAACTCGATGAAACTCTTATCGCTCCATCCAAACTTTGCTTTCAAATTATATAACTTTATCAATGCAGATATTTTGGTAAAATTGTTACAATTTAAGTACAATGGTTTCTTGGCATCATCTAACAGCTTCTTCAAATATTGGAGACTTGTCATTGAAATAGTTATGTGCAAACTTTCAAACATTCCTATTGTGTCGTCAACATCTTCGTCCCCAACTTCACTTTCCTCTTTTCTCTCATTCGATAGTGACTCACCATGCCAAATCCATGTTCTATAGCTTTCATCAATGCCATTAATATATAAATGGTCTCTTACGACATTCGCATTTTGAGACTTTGCATTCACACATTTCAAGCATGGACAACAAATGACATCCGACCTATTTGAATGTCGTATACCATTTTGGATAAACGTCTCAACTCCTAAACGATATTCCGACGACATTCTATTCTTTGACATCCACGACTTATCCATAACGATATTCGAAAGTTTAATCTACAAGAAGAATAATAGTTACTTAAACTTATGTACTTACTATGTCTTTAGGAAATCAAATGAAGAACAAAAAAACTATCAAGGAGTTCATCACTTACTCAATTTCACGATGTTGATTCAAAAACAAACATCATGATATTTTAGACTAATACCATTTCCTCTAATCCACAACCCCACTACTATTATTAAGAAAATTAAACATATGATTATTCTAACCAAACACGCTAAACAAAAGATCTCAATCATTCCTCAATCACTATTAATATTAATAAAATTAAACATATGAAATATAAACTCATAAAGCTTAACACAAACAAAGAATTATAATTAAGAAAAATTTAGTAAATTCTCACTTTTTCCTCAACAATGTAATACAAGGTTATTAACCTCCTTCCATCCATCCCCAATATAAAAGTAAATTTATCTATTTTTCATAAAAAATTATAGCATAATCAAAGCAAATAAATTAAAATGAGACATCCGATTATGAAAATCAAAAATCAATGCCATAACTTTTAACTAATTAAAATGAGTTAAGTTTGAGATTCAAATTTTAAATTGGGTAGAAAAATGAAAATTTGAACTTGATAGTAGTAATCAAGAATGAACTTTTAAAGTCATGAGAGAAGTTCCTTCATATGTTTCTTGGGTAGCTTCCATAATACTGAGGCTTTTGAGACTTTTTCAACTACCTAAAGATGGGGTTAGCTCCAATTTTCTAATGACAATTAATATCAGCAACACTTGCATCACATTTTTAATAATGTTTCTAATGCCAATTACCTTCGATCCATAAAAAATGTTTCTAAAGCCATTAATTAAACTAGGCTTAAATTAGGTAGAAATTGAACACATTTTCACTTGAAAGAAAAAATAATGCATAACAAGTAGTTTTGAACGCATTTTCTTACAACCTCAACCTATATTATATATATTTTTAAGTTTTTAAGGAAAAAGTGAAAGTAATCTAAAAAGTGGAATGAACTATGTTTAGAGTATAATCCATCAAATGTGAAGGAGGCTAATTATATGGTTCAAAAATCTTTTCTAAAATTGATATAAAAACAAGCTAAAAATTGCATAATCCATCAACCTCAACCTAAAAATTGCATAATCCAACCTCAACCTTAGAATTGATATATGGTTCTATCCAACCTCAACCTCAACCTCAACCTCAACCTAAAAATTGCATAATCCATCAAATGTGACTTCCATTTCAACTTTGTGCCCTTCAACATTTCAAGAGCTTCATCATTTCAAGAGCATTTCAAGATAACTAACAAAAAAACAAGCTAAACTGACATAAAAACAAGCTAAAGGGACAGATTTGGACCTCAATGAAGCAGATCTACAAAGGGTGTAGATCTGAACCTCTAGCTTCAGATCTGGCCGACCGGAGAAGAAAGACGGTGAGGACTCCCAAATGGACGGCGCGGCGGCTGGCCGGCGGCGGTTTGGTGCTTCGTGGCCGGCGGTGACTCCCAAACGATCGACGGTCGACGGTGGGCGGCGGTTTGTGAAGAAGAGAGTGAGATCGTGGAGAGAGATGAAGGTCGCTGTGTGGTCGGCGGCGGCATTTAGACGATTAGGCGAAGACCAAACAGACGGCGGGCGGCGACGAGATGGACGGCGGTTTCGACTCCACTAACGAACGGCCGGCTCGAGATGGGTCGGGTGTGAGGTGAGATCGAGGGAAAGTGAGCTGGGAGCTGGGAGGAGAGACGGAGATGGAGACGGCCACTGAGACAGCGAGCTGTGAAAGGATGGAATCCGAACAGAGAAGGAGAGATGAGATCGAGGGTGAGCTGGGAGGGAGATGAGATCGAGGGGAACGTGAAGAGAGAGAGAGTTGTCGGGTGTGAGCTGTCCGAAATATTTTTTTTTAATTAAAATAACATATAATGACGGGCAAAGCCCGTCATTAAAAAGAATTTACAATGACGGGCAATGCCCGTCATTGTATGTGCGACGAAAAAAATCCAGCGCGCCTTCTTCCCGTCCGTCATTGTATCTCGCCCCTTGATTTTTTCGTCCGTCATTGTAGCCTTATTTTCTTCTAGTGTGGCCTTCCATACAGAGCCTCAAATGGTGCCATACCAATACTCGACTGATAGCTGTTATTGTAAGCGAATTCTATAAGTGATAGGTGTGTATCCCAACTTCCCTTAAATTGAAGGACACATGCTCTCAACATGTCCTCTAAGGTCTGGATGGTCCTTTCTGAATGCCCATCTGTTTGAGGATGGAATGTTGTACTAAAATTCAGCTTTGTTCCCATAGCTTTCTGTAAGCTAGGCTAAAACTTAGAAGTAAATCTCGGATCTCTATCTGAAACTATGGACACTGGCACTCCGTATTGACTCACAATTTTATCGACGTATAGGTTAGCAAGCTGATCACGTGTAGACGTCGCATTAATCGGTATAAACTGTGCTGTTTTAGTGAGTCGATCCATTATTACCCAAATACCATCATGTCCACTTCAAGTACGTGGTAATCCAAACAGAAAATCCATAGTGATATGCTCCTATTTCCACTCCAGCACTGGTAATGGATTAAGGAGTCCTCCTGGTCTCTGTCTAAAAGGTTTAACCTGTTGGCAGATCAAACATCTATCAATATATTCAGCTATCTCCCGCTTCATCCCAGGCCACTAATACGTCCCTTTTAGTGTTTTATACATCTTGGTGCTTCCCGGATGCATGGCGTAAGATGAACTGTGAGCTTCCTCTAGAATAGCATCTTTAAGCTCACTAAAACTTGGAACACATAGTCTTCCTTGCCTCTCTATGGCTCCGTCTGATATCAACTTAAACTCTGCTTCTGGGCCCTGTTTGGAGTTTCCAAACATTTCCTGCAAGTTATTATCCTCTTGTTGTCTTCTCACAATCTCCGCTATAAGTGAAGACCTGACTTGGAATTGAGCTGAGAGGCCCCCTGAACTCTCTGCAGTCACAGTTGCCTTAGAATCCTTTAGAGTACCTAAAAATGTCGCTCGAATACCATACAAGGCGTCCCTAGGAAGTCTTGACTTCCTACTTAGTGCATCTGCTACAACATTCGCCTTACCTAGGTGGTATTCTATGGTACAATCATAATCTTTAATCAGTTCTAACCATTTTCTCTGTCTCATATTCAACTCCTTCTGATCAAAGATATACTTCAAACTCTTATGATCTGTAAAGATGTGAAACCTCTCACCAAACAAATAATGCCTCCAGATCTTCAATGCTAAAACAACTGCTGCTAATTCAAGATCATGGGTAGGGTAATTACATTCGTTCTTTTTCAATTGTCTTGATGCATAAGCTATTACTTCTCCCTCTTGCATGAGCACACACCCTAAACCTTGCCTTGAGGCATCACAGTAAATTACATACTCTTTTCCCAAGTTCACAGAAGTGTCGAAATAGGTCTTTGTAACTATTCAATCTCTTTTTCAGCTCCACAAAAACTCTGCTCACACTTATCTCGACCATTCAAACTTAGCATTCTTCCTTGTCAAAGTTGTTAAGGGTAATGCTAATCGTGAGAAATCCTCAACAAACCGCCTGTAGTAGTATCCCCGCCAAGCCTAGGAAACTACGCACTGCCTCTGTCGCACTAGCCGGTATTTCCCGGTTGACTCACCTTTTCACTTTATTCGGATCCACACTAACTCTATTTGCTGAGACAACATGCCCCAAAAACACTACCTGATTCAACCAAAACTCACATTTGGTGAATTTAGCATACAACTGTTTATCACGTAGTGTTTGTAGAATAATTCTCAGATGTTCCTCATGAGCTTTCCTATCAACTGAGTAAACTAGTATATCATCAATAAATACTATCACAAACTGGTCCAAATATTGATGGAATATTTTGTTCCTGAGGTCCATGAAAACTGTTGGTGCATTAGTAAAACCAAATGGCATTACTAAAAACTCATAATGTCCGTACCTCGTTCTGAATGCTGTCTTAGGAATATCAGATTCCCCTTACCTTTAACTGATGGTATCCTGATCTCAAATCAATCTTGGAAAACACTGATGCTCCTTGTAACTAGTCAAACAAGTCATCTATTCGGGGTAGAGGGTACTTGTTACGTATCTTGACTTTGTTTAACTATCTATAATCAATGCATAATCTAAGGGTACCATCTTTCTTCTTTACAAATAACACTGGAGCTCCCCAAGGGGATACACTAGGTCTGATGTATCCCTTATCAACTTGTTCTTGTAACTGCATCTTTAGCTCCCTGAGTTCACTTGGAGCCATTCTATACAGTGCTTGCGAAATAGGTGTTGTTCCTGGTAGCAATTCAATAGTGAACTCAGCTTCCCTATCCAGTGGCAACCCTGACAGATCTGCTGGAAAAACATCAAGAAATTCGTTCACAATAAGAACATTTTCTGGTTTTAGCTCTTCCTCTTGCACCTCAACTACATGTGCAAGAAATGTCGTGCAACCTTTCCTCAACAACCTTTCAGCTTTTAATGCTGAAATCAAACTTGTAGGGATAATCTTTCTTTCACCCCTGAAAACCACTTCAGCGAATCTTGGTTTCTTGAAAACAACTTCCTTTCTATGGCAGTCCATGGAAGCATAATGAGTGAATAAGAAATTCATCCCTAAGATTGCATCTAACACTTTCAACTCTAGTGGAAAAAGATCCACTAACATATTGAGACCTTCTACTAAGACCTCACAATTCCGCAACACTGTCTCAACTAGTAAAGCATCACCAACTGGCGTGTAAATACCTAACCTCTCAAATAAAGGCTCTAGCTTCCTATTCAGCTTAGTTAGAAACAAAGGAATGCGTAGCACCTGGATCTATCAAAACACGTGCAGGTACATTACAAATAGAAATTGTACCAGTAATCACATCTGGTGCATCCTCTGCTTCTTGTTGAGTCATAGCGTAGACCTTTCCCTGTTGCCTAGCCTCCCTACAACTCCCTTCTGTTTTGCACCACTGGTGCCCTCTCTTGCAGCTACTTGAACTCTCGGTTGCTCAACTGGTTGGGACCCAAGTCCCTGGTCCCTCTATGCTGTTGCTCTAAGCTGTGGGCAATCCCTCTTGAAATGCCCTGGCTGTCCACACTGGTAACACACACTGACACCAATAAGACATTGGCCTCGATGATTCTTTCCACAATTTGTACATGGAGTTCTCCTTGCTGCACTTGCAACAGACTCCGGCATTATCTGTGGTCTTGCTGTGGATCTGGCAGATTGACTAGGTGCTCTTTGGCTCTACCTCTAATAGGCACCACTAATATTCATCTACCTCAATGTCTGGCCGCCAGCTCGATTCTTAAAGTCCTGATGACTCGAAACATTCACTCCAGGTGTGAATCGTCGCTGCTCACAACCTCAAAAACTGCTCGTTGATGAAGGACGTCCAGTAGGCTCCATTACTGATTGCGCCTCTGCTATACTCTGCTAAACACGTAGAGCAGTCTCTACCAGCTGAGAAAAATCAGTCCACTTAGCAATTGAGGTGACTGGGGTACGTATCTCAGGACGTAACCCTTTTTCAAATCTTCGACACCTGTCACTCTCAGATGCCAAAATCACATCAGCATACCGTGACGGCTCGGTATACCTTCTCTCGTACTCAGCCACTGAAAGTGACCCTTGCTTCAGTTCTAAAAATTCATCCCTCTTTGCCTCACGGTACGTGCTAGGGTAATATTTATCTTCAAATATGCCTCTGAAAGTTTGCCAATCTAGAGTGCGTGCATCACTGCGCCTGGCTAGTATTGACTTCCACCAACCCTCTGCTTCCTTCTCTAACAGGAATGTGGCCAATTTGACTTTTCGCTCTTCAGGGCAACTCATCACATCAAATAATTTCTCCAGCTTATTCAACCCAACCTCGGCGTCAGCTGGATCTGTGGAACCCTCAAACACTGTGGCTCCTAGTTTCTTCAGTCGTTCTATTCCATATGCCTTCTCTAGATCACTTGGCCCTGCTTTCTCTGGTCTGCCTACCTCCTGTGAGGAAATGGCATGCTGCTCATCTCTTGCCTCAGTTTGGACTCTCGGGGCACTAGATCCCCTCTCAGATTTCCGTTGGGTAGGATCCTGCGTCCTGCCCTGATCCTGTCTGCGTCGTCTGCTAGTACGTGGTTGCATGACTCCTATAACATATCAACATATTAGACATGCTATTGATACTTAACTCAAATACACAATACTAAACTTCTATTCACATTTTAGCCCTAACTGGACTTGCTCTTATCCTTACTTGAACCATACTCTACTAGTTCAATCTGATCTAACTCAATAACTTGCTATGACTTTTTAATTTATTCTCAGAGCTAACTTGCCCTGTTTCATTCCCATGGAGCTAACTGCTCGGATACCAAGTTGTCACACCCCCTCCCGAGCAACCTGCTAACTTAGCCCGAAACACGGCGTGAAGCCAACAGACATTGTTTACCTCTTAACAATACATGCTGACCCTGTTTTACCTGATAAACATACTATATTCGCATATGGAACACTTTAACATAACACAGCGGAAAATTGACAACTACTAAACATACATAAGGAGAAACTCTTCATAAGTCTCCCTTCTAAACTAAAACGACAAGTGCATCAGAAACCAAACAAGACAAACCATTGTTTATGCAACTCTTAATGTACAAACAACAATAACTACATAGTCCTCTCAAAATAAACTATAACACATAAGGACTTGCTATACAACACCAACTACGTACGAAGTATCAAGACTTACGGAGTTTCCAGCAGGCTATGGCAAGATATCAGGTACCAGGAGCTCGATATCTACCTGAAAAGTATGAAAACATTGAAAGAATGAGCTATGAAGCTCAGTGAGTGACTGTGCTCAAAATCTATAACTTATAAAACATGTCACCTGAAAACAATGAGCATATGCATTTGTATTCAAGCATTCAAAGTAAACGTGGAATCATAATAGATTTTCAGAAAACCAAGAAGTATGTCATTAAAATCTCGTAAGGCATATAAGTGATATAAACACTTTTTAAAACATGTCACAATCCACGTTGTGCAGGGCACACCCAGTACAACCAACGTTTACTCTACGATGTAGTGGAGCCCGCCCAGCTCTCCCATCGTCTTTGTCGTAGTGGAGCCCGCCCAGCACTCACGACAGCATTGTTGTCACGGAGTACACTCAACGTCGACAACGGAATAAGACCTGTGTGCACACGGTACCATAAAGCCTCGGGGTCAATATCTCAGAAAACAACATAAAAACATTTGAACATGCCTGCTTATCTTTTCTTTCATAAAACTCAAGCTTACTCAGCTTGTTCATAAAACTGTAAAATCTTTAAAACATACTTGCTAGTACATACTTGCTCGAAATCATAACATTTCCATAAATTACGGCAATCATTAGACATATGCTCATGTTTAAATTCCTTCAAGACATTTAGGGTCACAATGAATACTTCAAACCATTTCTAGGAAAATAATTATACTCATAAACATGTGTTAAAAAATAAAACATAAAGCATTGAAATCTTTCATTCTAGCAAAACTTGCATTTGTTAAACAATATTTCAAGCATATGATTCATTTTCGAAGTTCATTTTGTCACTCACAGTGTTAGAACTAGGACCTTGGCCCGTACACTTGACCTATTTCTTCTTGGCCTGCCAAACAAACCAAAACCATGTTTTAGAACCTCGAGCTCATGGTTTTTAACCTTAAAACTACAAGAAAACACTCCAACCAATTTTCCAGCATTCTACAAATTTTATACCCTGTTTTCAAACAGTCATAACTTCTTCATTACTAATTCAAAAAGGATGTATTTTATACCAAATTCTTCCTTTTTTAACCCTCTAAAAATCCTATGAAGACATGAAATTGAGATTCTCAACAGATTGCTTCAAAAATACCTCAACAGCTTCTTCCCTAAAATCCACCTGTTGCTGTTTCCAGAATTAAATTCCTGCTGCACAACAAATTTGTCCTGCGATTTAAGATATATTTCAATCGTTTTCTATTCAAGGTTTCTTCACAAAAGTAGTAGGAAATTCAATAAGCTTTCCAACCATACCTAATAGAGCTTTTGATTTCAACGCTACAGATCAGAACAACCAAAAAACCAGAGACTTCTCGGATTTGACAGCAAATTCTGTCTTCTACCTTCCTCTTCACATAACAGTAACTTAACTTAAGAATTTGCTCGAGTTCCCACCACCACTTTCTTCTTTTTTTTTATTCTTCTTTGTCTTTTTTCCTTTTTCTTTTCTTTCCTTTCGCTTTTATTTTTAAAACAAAACCAAAACAAAACATTTCCTTCATTTTCTTTATTTCTTTTGTTTTGTTTTGTTTTTTATATTTTTACGAAATTTCAAAGAAAGATCTAAGGTTCACACTCGCAGTTGTCATCTGGTATAACAACTTGGGTTTCAGTTAAACCCATGTAACGGTCAGGTTGTATTATAACCCTCCCACTACGTCGAGGCATATTCAACTCTTGAGATGGACTCTCTTGACTAGACAAACCAGTATCAACAACTCTTGTTGACGTACTAGTTTTATTTGCAACCTTTGCTGTTGTTCCATCTAACTCACTCAACACAACTTTACTTTTTTATTTGTGGTCCCTTATGTTGTCCTCCTCTAAGAAAATAGCATTTGTCGACACAAAAACCTTATCTTCCTTAGGATCATAGAATAAACCACCTCTTGTTTCTTTTGGGTATACTACGAATAGGCACAACTTTGAACATGAATCAACCTTTTTTGGATTTGTCACAAGCCCATGTGTTGGATAGCCCCATATCCTGAAGTGAGATAAACTACCTTTACGTCCTTTCCAGAGTTCAAAAGTTGTTTCAGAAACACTTTTTGAGGTCACATTATTCAAAATGTATACTGCAGTCTCCACTGCATAACCCCAAAATGAACTAGGTAGATGAGCATAACTCATCATTGATCGAACAATGTCTAACAAGGTTCTATTTCTCCTTTCTGATACACCGTTTTGTTGTGGTGTACCGAGATCTGAGAGTTGGGATGTAATTCCATGTTCTATCATATAGTACTTAAATTTTAAATCCATGTACTCTCCACCTCGATCCGATCGAAGTGTTTTAATAGTTATACCTAATTGATTTCAACCTCAGTCTTGAATTCCTTGAACTTTTCAAGTGCTTCAGACTTGTGGTGCATTAGGTAAATATGGCCAAATCTAGAATAATCATCTATAAAAGAGATGAAATATTCATGTCCTCCCCTGGATTTAACATTCATCGAACCACAAGGGTCTGAAAGTATAATCTCTATAGGGTCTTTGGCTCTATAACCTTTTCCACTAAAAGGTCTTTTAGTCATTTTTCCTTCTAGGCAGGATTCACATACTGGCAAAGAGTTTTCTTCTAACTCGTTTAGGCTCCGTTTGATAACGTTCTTGTTTACTGTTTCTTGTTTCTTGTTCCTTGTTTCTTGTTTCTTGTTTCTCATTTTTTAAGATAAGAAACAAGAATATGTTTGATAACTATTTTTGTTTCTTGTTTTTTTCAAAACAAGAAACAGAAACATAAACAAGTTTGATAATCGTTTCTTGTTTCTTGTTTCTTGTATATATAAATATACAATTAATTATAACAAATTTATACTATCAAATACGAACAAATCTCGATTTAAAATTAACTAATAATAAAAGTAAATAAATAAATTTGTTTTATCCTTCAAATGTTGTTCAAATTTGAGTTGTAATCTTCTCTTTTACTCGAGTCATTCGTCTTAAATGATGTTTACTCAGATCAAACTCAATAATATTGTTAAATGTTATGATTGTAAAATATTAAAATGAGGCTAAAAGCATGTTTCAGTGAAAATTTATTTATTGCAAAATTAAAATAATATATAAATATAAAAATTGATTAAAATTCAAAATTCAAATAATACATATATATAAAATTTTAAATTTTAAATTCAAATAATATAAATATACAGATGGTAAAATTAAGAAATGAAATAAAAATAAAATAATTTATATAATAATAAAAATTTATATATTATATTATTTATAAAAACTGAAACTATACATATATATATTGAAAAAATTTGAAATTGATAAGAAAATAAGCAACAATTTGAACTTACTAGGAATTGAACTCAAGACCTAAAAACGAAGGAGGAGGGGGCAAGCATATATTTTTCAAACAAGCTGAAGAGTGAATTTCGACAAATGGGGAACATTTAAAAATAAAAAGAAACGAAACAGAAAGAAACTACTTTATGTAGTTTCTAACATTTAGTCCAAATTTTAGAAACGTTTCTCAAATTTTAGGGACAAGAAATGAGATGAATTATCAAACAAGTCTGTTTCTTAAAAAATAAGAAACAGAAACAAGAAAACAAGAAACAGGAAACAGGAACGTTATCAAACGGGCCCTAAGTTACTATAGGAAAAAGAGTTATTCTGGTGATAGTATTTAGTCAAGATAGTCTTGGTTCAACGGAGGAATGGTCGGTCACTCCTCGATGAAGGTTATTCTAAACGGTTGAAATATCGTTGCTAAACTTGATTGGATTGTAAAGGTTAATATTTTCTTACTAAAAATGATATGTTTTTTTTTCAGCATGACTAGCTCTTTAGTTTAACTATTAGCTTCCGAAAAACTTAACGGCAACAACTACACAACATGAAAATCAAATCTGAATACAATACTAGTAATAGATGACTTGAGATTTTTCTTAACTGAGGAATGTCCTCAGGCCCCTGCCTCAAATGCTAACCGAACTAGTAGGGAAGCTTATGATCGACGAGTTAAGGCTAATGATAAAACCCGTGTCAATATTCTTTCCAGCATAACTGATGTATTGGCGAAGAAATACGAATCTTTGGGCACAACTAAGGCTATCATGGATTCGTTAAAAGAGATGTTCGGGCAACTGTCATCGGTTCTAAGACACGAGGCTATTAAGTACATTTACAACAAGCGTATGAAGGAAGGGACCTCTGTTAGAGAACATGTCTTGGACAAGATGGTCCACTTCAATATTGCTGAAGTAAATGGTGGCGCCATCAACGAGGAAAATCAGGTTAGCTTTATTATGGAGTCTCTTCCGAAGAGTTTCATGCCATTTCAGACGAATGCTTCTCTGAATAAAATAGAGTTTAATCTGACAACCCTTCTTAACGAGCTCCAACGTTTTCAAACTCTTACAAATGCTAAGGGGAAAGAGGTTGAGGTAAATGTTGTCACCACAAGGAAAGTTTTAAGTGGATCGTCCTCTAAAACTAAAGTTGGACCTTCAAAGAACAAGAATGTTCAAATGAAAAAGAAGGGCAAGGGGAAGGCTCCCATGACAAACAAGGGAAAGAAAGTTGCACAAAAAGGAAAATGTTTTCACTGCAACCAAAACGAGCACTGGTAGAGAAAGTGCCCGAAGTACCTTCCTGAGAAAAAAACAGATAAAGAAGCGCAAGGTAAATATGATTTACTAGTTGTTGAAACATGTTTAGTGGTGTATGATACCTCAACCTGGATATTGGATTCAGGGGCCACTAATCATATTTGCTTCTCTTTTGAGGAAACTAGTTCTTGGAAAAAACTAGAAGCAGGCGAGATCACCCTTATGGTTGGAACAGGAGAGGTTGTCTCGGCTGATGCAGTGGGAGACTTGAAGTTGTATTTCGACGATAGATATATCATACTAAAATATGTTTTGTATGCTCCTAAAATGAAATGTCTATCACATGTATATTAGAACAAATGTATAAAATATCCTTTGAAATCAATGAAGCGTTCTTTTTCGGAAAAAAGGTATTCAAATTTGTTCTGCTATACTAGAAACCAACTTATATAAGATAAGACCAACTAAAGAAAAATTTGTCTTGAATACTGATATGTTTAGAACAACCGAAACTCAGAATAAAAGACAAAATGTTTCTTCCAATGCCTATCTATGGAACTTAAGACTTGGTCACATAAATCTCGATAGGATTGGGAGATTGGGTAAGAATGGACTCCTAAATCAGTTAGAAGACAATTCTTTACCTCCATGTGAGTCTTGTCTTGAGGGAAAAATGACTAAGGGATCTTTTACTGGAAAAGATCTCATAGCAACAATACCCTTACAGCTCGTACATTCGGACCTCTATGGACCGATGAATGTCAAAGTTCGAGGTGGGTATGAATATTTCATCAGTTTCACTGATGATTATTAAAGGTATGGTCATATTTATCTAATGCATTACAAGTCTGATTCTTTTGAAAAGTTCAAAAAATATAAGACTGAGGTTTAGAACCAGTTAGTTAAAACGATTAAGACACTTCGATCAGATCGAAGTGGGGAGTACATGGACTTAAGATTCAAAGACTATATGATATAACATGGAATCAAGTCACAACTCTCTGCACCTAATATGCCTCAGCATAACGGTGTATCTGAATGAAGAAACAGAACATTGTTGGACATGGTTCGCTCAATGATGAACTTTGCTAAGTGACCTGATTCCTTTTGGGGACATGCATTAGAAACTGCTGTCTATATTTTTAATAACGTTCGTTCTAAAAGTGTTTTAAAAACACCTTATGAGCTATGGAAAGGGCGTAAAGGTAGTTTATGTCACATTAGGATCTGGGGATGCCCAACGCACTTGTTGGTGCAAAATTCTAAAAAATTAGAACGTCATTCAAAGTTATGCCTATTTGTAGGTTATCCAGAAGACACAAAAGGCTGTCTTTTTTATGATCCTCAAGAGAATAAGGTTTTTGTGTCGACAAATGCAACATTCTTAGAGGAAGACCACATTAGAAGTCATCAACCTCGCAGTAGACTAGTACTAAATGAACTTTCAAAAGACGCTACAGATAAAGCTAGTTCGTTTACTAAAGTAGTAGATGAAACTAGTACATTTAGTCAGTCACATCCTTCTCAATAGTTGAGAATACCTCGATGTAGTGGGAGGGTTGTTCATCAGTGTGACCGTTACTTGGGTTTAACTGAAACTCAAGTCGTCATACCAGACAGCGGCATAGAGGATCCATCGACCTATAAAAAGGCGATGAAAGATGTGGACCGTGACCAGTGGGTCAAAGCCATGGACCTCGAAATGGAGTCTATGTACTTCAATTTCATCTGGGTACTTGTAGATCAACCAAATGACGTAAAACCAATTGGTTGTAAGTAGATCTACAAGAGAAAACGAGACAAAGTCGATAAAGTACAGACTTTTAAGGCTCGACTTGTGGCAAAGGGTTATTCCCAGAGAGAATGAGTGGACTATGAAGAAATTTTTTCTCCCGTTGCCATGCTTAAGTTGATTAGAATACTCTTATCCATTGCCACTTTTTATGACTATGAAATTTGGAAGATGGATGTCAAGAAAACCTTTCTAAACGGCGATCTTGAGGAGAATATCTATATGGCTCAACCAGAGGGGTTTATTGCACAAGGTCAAGAACAAAAAGTTTGTCAACTTCAGAAATCCATTTATGGGTTGAAACAAGCTTCTAGATCTTGGAATATAAGATTTGATACTGCGATCAAAACTTATGGTTTTGAACAAAATGTTGACGAGCCTTGTGTATACAGGAAGATCGTCAATTCTACCTTAGCGTTCTTAGTTTTATATGTTGACGACATTGTACTAATTGAAAATGATGTAGGTTACTTGACTGACATCAAGAAATGGCTAGCAACATAATTTCAAATGAGAGATTTGGGAGATGCACAATATGTTTTAGGGATTCAAATTGTTCGGAAGAGCAAGAACAGAACACTAGCCATGTCTCAAGCAACTTATATAGACAAAATTTTGTCTAGGTATAAGATGCAGGATTCTAAAAGCGGTATGTTACCTTACAGATATGGAATTCATTTTTCAAAAGAACAATGCCCTAAGACACCTCAAGAGGTTGAGGACATGCGACGCATTCCCTATGCATCCGCATTTAGGAGCCTGACGTATGCAATGTTATGTAATAGACCTGACATATGCTACATAGTAGGGATAGTCAGTAGGTATCAGTCCAATCCTGGATATGATCATTGGACTGTCGTTAAGAATATCCTCAAGTATCTTAGGAGAACGAGGAACTATATGCTCGTGTATGGTGCTAACGATTTGATCCTTACTGGATACACTTACTCTGATTTCCAGACCAATAAAGATGTAAGAAAATCCACATCGAGATCAGTGTTCATTCTTAATGGATGAGCAGTAGTATGGAGAAGTGCGAAGCAAAACTGTATTGCAGACTCCATAATGGAAGCTGAGTACGTAGCTGCATGTGAAGTAGCAAAGGAAGCAGTATGGTTGAGGAAATTATTGAAAGATTTGGAAGTTGTTCCAAATATGCATCTGCCTATCACCCTATATTGTGATAACAGTGGTGCAGTTGCAAACTCAAGAGAACCGAGAAGCCATAAGCGCAGCAAGCATATTGAGCACAAATACCATCTCATTTGGGAGATTGGACATCGTGGAGACGTTGTAGTGACCCACATATCTTCTGAGCAAAACATTGATGATCCTTTTACAAAGACCCTCACAGCTAAAGTGTTTGAAGGTCACCTACAGTCTCTAGGTTTACGAACTTAGTAAACTAGGACAAGTGGGAGAACATTTGGGCATATGCCCTAGTTTATTGTATTCATATGTTTATTGTACTCATATGTTTCTCACTTAAATTGAACATTGGGATATTCCGCTAGGAGTTTTAGGCCAAGTGGGAGTTTGTTGGATTTTATGCCCTAAAACTCGTAGTTTGTAATTGATAAACATTTTTTCGTGTTTCTTCTTCGATAAAATTGTAATTGAATTAGTATATAATAATCTTGAATCGAATAAACTAAAGTCCCGAGGCTATTTAATGTAGACTTGAACTTTATGTGATGTGATAACATAAAACATGGATGAAGTTCGAGTATATAGCCTGAAATGCTCTAGGGATAAGGTTGGGTGCCTTATTATGGGGACACTATGGATGCGACCTACTTTCTAGTTAGTACAAACGATATAATCCTGAATCGTTCATATACATATATGTAAGTGGGGGCATCCTATGCAATAAGTTTGTATAGGACTAGACCACGACTTAGTCACTTTTACTTTATAACACCGTTTACTGTATAAAACTTACTAATGCAATTTTCATGGCATTGGTAACTCGATCTCAATCCTGAGCTAACTATGAACTCCTGTTTATTCGAGATTATCCTTAGATCTGCATGGGTGAGAGCAGCTCAATAGCGCTGGCTCAATAAGCCTCCCATTTCAGGGGTAAGACTTGGTAGATAGCAGGGGACATAGGGTGCAAGATGGAATTCACTCCTACCCTACTCTAGCGATAGTAGATATGTTGTTCCCTTAAGTGCTGACTTCGGAACTAGAACAAGGGGCCCCACTCTCTCACTAGGCTGAGAGAGACTATATTTTTTTGTTGGACCACAAATCAATTGTTCTCTAGAGGTTTAGTGGGACTTTAGGAACAAAAAGTGTTCTCGGGGGTAAAACGGTATTTTGACCCAGCCAAGACCACGAACAACCTGTGAAGGAATGACTTACTGGTTACGGTTATATCAGGTGGAGAGAAATATATCTACAGTGAGGGGAGTGCAACTATGGGACTTTAGTGGAATGACCCGTTAGTTAACAAAAGTTGATTAATTAGGTTAAAGAGTTTCACCGGTTAATCTCGGATTCTTGGAGCCCATGATCTTTAGGTCCATTATGTGTAAACATTATAAAATGACACATAACTAACTTTAGTTAGTGTTTTGTGAGGTGTTGCATTTTGCTGAGCCTTGGCATGCATTTGATGCATGTAATTTCTTTATAAATAGGTTTTTTGTCAAAACAAAAGGTTCCTTTTGCTGAAGTTTTAGTTTTTAAAAAAGGAATCTCACCAAAACTCACTTCTTTTCCTTGTCCTCACTTAATACTTTGAACCTCCCATTCTTCCTTTTCAATCCATCATTCACGGGTCCCACATCCCGATTCTGAGTCTAGAGAATAGCGGGAAAGCTCTAGTGGTGGTCCGGTTGTTTTCGGTTTGTGTTTTGGCAAGGACATCGTGAAGAAATTGAACTACAAAGGTTGTATTTTCTTCCCTTTTTTAGTTCACTGTTTTTTGGACGTTTGCATGTTAATTTCTATTAAGTTAGATGCAATTAGAGTGACATTAGATCCTTTTTTCGTTGCGTATGTCTCGTGTTCCATCATATCTTTAGACTAGTATGGGTGAGAGTGGTCAGAGACGCCGACTCAATAAGCCTACTTTCTCAAGGGCAGAATAACGTGGGTAGCGGGGAACTTAACTATGCAAGAACAAATTCTCTCGTTCTCGAGCTAGAGAATCTAGAGAGGTTGTTCCCTTAAGGGTTGACTCTAGATCTTGAACAACGGGGCCCCACTTTCTATGTGGCCCGAGAGGAACGTTGTTTATGGTAGGACCATAAACAAGATGTTCATTAGAGGATCTGTGGTACTTAAGGTGCAAGAGGTTGGCACAGGGGTAACACGGTACTTTGACCCAGCTGTGACTACAAATAACTTGTGAAGGGTTGACTCATGGGTATTGGTTGTATCAATGGACACAACTTACCTTATAGTAAGGAGAGTGCAGCTAAGAGCCTATAGTGGAGTGACTCGTAGTTAATGAATGTTGATTAACGGGATCAAAGAGTTTGATCAGTTTGATCAGTTAATCTCGGATCATTAGAGCTCATGATCTGTAGGTCCATTAGATCCCTCGGTTGAGCCAATTATGGAATTAATGAGGGTATAATGTTTGGAATTAATTTGAAGTGTTCAAATTCATATAAAGGGTCTTTATGAATATTATATGTGATATAATTGATATAATATATAGTTTGATGTGAATGAGATTCACATTAAACTATACTATTGCCTAATAATGGAATTATGGCTTAGTTGGAGAAATTAATTTGAGAGATGTGAAAAATTGAATATGATTCAATTTAATTTCACATTATGGAAATATGATTTGCATATTATATGATATGTGAATAAGTGGGTAAAATAGGTGGAGAAATTCTCTTCACCTCATCTCACTATAAAAGGATGCTTGGAGAAACATTATAACATGAAATTTTTCTAACATGACAAATCCTCTCTGCTTCACTTTACCCAAAAGGAACCCACTTTCCTCCTTCATCCAAAGGTGAACAACTGAGAAATTTGTTGGAGGTGTCCCGATTCGAGGCTTTGATCGGGATCGAGAGATCGTTGAGAACTAGAAAGATCGTGGGAGAAGGATTACGAGAAGAAGGTGTTCTTCAAAGGCATTATTCTGTATTTTCCTTCCCTTTTATTCCTAACCTAGATTGTACATGTGATGTATGTTAACTTTGAGCAAAATTCACGTAACACAGCGGGACAATGTAACTTGCATCGCTTCCACTGCGGGATATAATCCCTTCACCTGACCACTAGACTACAAATTTAGTTGGTTAGTTTATAAATTTATTTTGATAGATCTGACAAGTTTGGATTAAAATTGGCGTCGATTTCAAGATTTCATTTATTTGATATCTCTAGTTTTTGCTAAAAGAAGTGTAAAATGAATTTTATCAAAACAACACCTTAATTTGTGCAAGTGCACACAACCTAATTGAAGCAAGTGATAAGTAATTTAATTGATTCTCAGGGATTAGTACCAAGAAGAATTGTTGAAATAGACTTAGTTTCAGTGAATCAAGGGTAACCAAATATCGATCAGGGGCTAAACACTTAAAAATAAACTTGCAGGAATAAACACTAATTGAACTCTAAAACTTTGAATAACAAAAATAAGAGGTAAACTCTATTGATTAAGATAGGGGTTGAATTAGAGGGTTGGTTATGCTTCTTACAAACCAAATGTTGTAGCATTAAGACTGCTCCATCACTTAATGCAAGTTTTCACAAACTCTTCTAGAGATCTTTAATTTCAACAACTAATTCCCATTAAATTGCTTCTTATTAGTTCACTCCTTGCATTCATTAGGTGAGTTACTATCCCTAGTATCCTCAATTACCCTATAGCTAGCTCCTAATTAGATCTAATCCTAGTCAAAGAAATCAGTCTACTCTTCCTTTTTCGAAATTTCGACCAAACGCAACGAAAACCTGTTGGCCAGATGGATTTTAGTTTGGATTAAGCCCACAATGACTAAAAGTGAGGATGTGTGCAACTCATGCTGTTGCACTCAACTTAATTGAACATAACCTTCCCTAATTCATCCCCTTAACTTTTTAGCTCGTGATAAAGGAATGAAAACAACTAATAAAACTTGAATTGAATTGACAAGGCATTGCAAGATCTAAATACATACAAGAATTTAAAATAAAGAAACAAAGGCAGAACACAACAAATTAAACTAGACAGTTAGAAATAGAAAGTAAAAGTTGTTGGGTTTTATGCGCTAAAACTCGTAGTTTGTAAATAATGTTCTAATTAAATCAATAAAAAGTTATTGTTCATTATTTACCATTTTTCCCTTTTATTAACGATAAATCCAATAAACTAACATCCAGGGTTGCAACATGTCTCTTAAATTGAATGTAGTGTACATATAAGAATCTCAGTTCGAGATACAACCTAAAGGGTCTATAGTAAGGGGGTAAGGCATGGGTACCTTACCCTGGTAATACTATGGATATGGACCATTTTGTATATGATACAAACACAGTGATCCTAACGTGTTCGTGTAGACGACATGTGAGTGAGGATATTCTATGTAATGAGATTGCATAAGACCGGACCGTGAAATAGTAACCACTAGATGTAACTGCTTTGCCATTTAATTCTATGTCTGATAAATTTTTTGATCTTGGAATGTTTACATTATTGTACATTGTTGGAAGGAAAGAGATAAAACATGCGAAGTTAGACTTAGGTGCATCGATCTTTGTCTGTTTATCATGAACTAAGCTTGAATGGTATACATGATTGTCATATTTCTATTCAATTAGCAGACCGTACACTTATTAAACTTGTTGGTGTAATAAAAAAATCTTATTGTTGGAGTGTATGATTTGTTTTTCCCTGCGGGTATCTATGTTATTGATATGGGAAATATGCCTAGGAATGCATCATCATCTACTGTGTTGGGTAGGCGATTCATGAAAACCACTAGGACGAACATAAATGTTGATAAAGGGATTGTTTCTGTAGCTTTTGATGGAAAATTCGTGATTTTAGGGCACGCACTTCTAATGATTTGTTAGAAGGAAAGAAAATTTTTATTTGCAGGAAATGATGAGTGGTGGAGAATTTTTTGATGGGAAAAGATCGTGTTTAATGGATCCTAGTTGATGGAATGAGCCCCAAGGCCCGTCGAGCAATATAAATTAAAAATTTGCCCTTTCTTAGAGGCCTCAGGCATCAAAAATCTTTATTTGCTTTCTTGTTCGTTGTTTTGTGTAGTTTGCTTTATTAGTTGTTTGAGTTGCCTTTCTCTATTTTTTGAAGGATCTCTCTCTTGATGCCTAAATTAAGAAGTTGTAAATTTGAAATGGAATCACCATACTACCATACCACCTTCGAGCTAGAAAAGTCAGTGAAGTTTCAGTTCCCTATCATTACATGTTTTTATATGATTCATGTGTTGGGTTGGGGTTGCATAGAAAATTTTCTTGTTTGTTTATTAGGATAGATTACATGTTTGTTTATGTAACAATGGACGTTTTGCTCGAGTCTACAGGCTTCGCCTATGCATAAACGTCGATTTGGAGGTGAGCTTCGGATTTTGTAATGCCACGAGGTTCGTTTATGGATGAAAACATTGATTTCTTGTTAATTTTATCCATTCTTCTCTTTAGATTTAATCCTTAAGCATGCTCGTAGGTATATTGATTCTTTATGTGTGTTGAACTTGCTTAACTATGGTATGTATGTTGGTTTCGTTAGTTAGCATGCAATTAGTAGAGTTTAACTTAGGACGGGTGAGTTTGTGAGCGATTTTGTTGTCATGAACGACTTAATGGGCCTAAGACTAAGAAGAAGATTAAATGGTGAAAAGATTAATCTAGGCTAGCCACTTAGGTTAATTAGAGTAATTCGCTAATCCTAGTTGAGTTTAGGACTTAAATGATCGATTCTGAGTATGGCATGTGTCAGTCTCTAGTTAGGACTAGTCCCGACCCCAACTTTAGACTAGTTTTGGGTCTAATTACATTTAATTAAACTAGTTTAGACAAAACTAGCACTTCGAGGTTCATTCCTTTTGATAGGTGAGCATAAATTAGCAAAATAATTAGAGTTGAATCTTTGAGTACCTATGATTGGCATTACAATAGATATCCCGATGCGACCCGAAGAATTGGTATCTAGTTAGTGCTCTTTCTATTCAGTTTAATTTGTCTCGACATTTATTTTATGCATATAAATGCTCGCCTTTTTATAATTTTCGTATGACAACCACCCCCCCCCCCCAATTGTGTCGCTAAACCTAAACCTAAACCAAGCAAATTAAATATGTAAGAATACTAGTTTTACTTCCCTGTGGATGACCTGACCACTAGACTACAAATCTAGTTGGTTAGTTATAAATTTTATTTTGTAAGAGTCTTGAAAAGCTCCCTCATAAAAATTGGCATCTTTGTTGGGGAAGCAACTTCGTATTCTTTGTATTTTTCTTGTTTTATTTATGGTTCTTTTAGTGTGTTGACCTCTTCCTTTATTGTGCATGAACACTCGTTCTTCGAGGGAAGTTGGATTACAATTCTTTGCATAAATTACTAGAGAAGAGTGGAGGATTAAAAGAGAAGCAAGATAGAGTTCGAGAGAAGTTTGCGAATTCTTCATCGATTTACGAGTGCTATGAAAAATCAAAGATTGAAGAAGAAATGGCGGAGCAAACACTAAAGTAATTAGCTGCTCCAAACCTGAATGGGAAATAGTTGCACATCACGTATACCGAGACACAAGATGAGTTTCAGTTTAAACCTGGTCCTATTCACTTATGGCATTTGTTTTGCGGATCTGTAGGTGAGACCCGCACAAGCACCTGAAGGAATTCCATATCATCTATTCCAGTATGAAGCCACATGGAGGTACGGAGAAGCATGTGAATCTTAGAGTTTTTCCTTTCTCAATGAGGATCAAGCCAATGAATTTCTCTACTTCCTATCGCCTAGATCAGTGACCACTTGGAACACGATGAAGAGGATTTTCTTGGAAAAGATTTTTCCTGCCTCCCGAGTAACCAATTTGAGGAAGGAAATCTATGGAATAACACGGATGAGTGGCAATACACTACATAAGTATTGGGAGCAGTTCAAGAGACTATGCGCGAGATTTCCTAACGACCAGATCTCGGACCAGCTGTTGATAACCTATTTTTATAAAGGACTCCTGTTAAATGATTATTCAATGATCGATGTTGTGAGTGGAAGGGCCATAGTGAACAAAACTCCTACAAAGGTAAGACAGTTGATCAGTAGCATTGCGGAGAACTCCCAACAATTCAAATCCAGAGGACCATCTTCTTCTACGCTAGGTCAGGTAAAGGAGATAGGTGATCTTATAATGTAAATTTTCGACCTAACTTCTCTTATTCACCAGCTTGTTGTAGGTTAGGCACAAAATGCCAAGACCTGTGGTGTGTGCTCAGTAATGGGACACACTGTAGACGTTTGTCCCAAATTTCAGAGCGAGAAGAAATCTGATAGGAACACCATTCGAGGCTATGCCAACAACAATTAGAATTCAAGAAACTACAATCCCTATTCCAATTATTACAACCCTGGATGGAGAGACCATCCCAATTTAAGTTATAGGAGTAGAGAGGACACTAGTGAACGGATCGTATCCCAGTGCGAAAGCGTTTTGAACGTTTTTTCTTGTAAATACATTATGGAAATCTCACAAAAACAAAAAACTAGTTGAACATATATGGAGAAGAAGAACATTACCTTTTAAGAACCTTTCTTCATGATCTTTTTCTCCAATCCTCTATATCTCGTGTCGATCTCAAACACCTTAACGATGGATACTTTGTACTTCTCTAGGAGAGGGAGAGCAGTGGAAGTTCCCTTTTAGAATTGAGAGAAAATTCTCTTATGAGAGTATAATGATAAGGGCGAATGAGAGAGTTTTTGTGTTAGTGAATTGCCAAATCAAAAAAAAATCAACGACCAATCAACAAAGTGCATCCAAATGCACTTATTTATAGAGAGTGATGGTGGAGGTAACTGTTGTGAAATATCGAGTGTCTTAAACTAATGCAAACAATAATGAGACTTCGACACTTCTACGACATGCAAGTGTACACGGTCGTGTGCAACAAGTGATAAGTTAAGTATCGGTCCCACGAGAACTAGCTAGACCTAAGTGAGTGAGTGTCCTATAAAATTTCCTTCATTTTTGCACAATGCATGGGCATGCAATTTTTGTTGAAAATAAATAAACTCACAAATAGGAATTAGATTTTATTTTTTTTTGATGAGATACATGTAATCACAATTGATGCGATAAGTAAGAGAAAAATAAGAACAAGATGCAAGAAAATAATTGAAATTAAATGAGGGGACAGGAGAATGAAAGCAAGAGGCAAGATGCGAGAGGTGGGATTTTTTAATGAAAAAGATACTTGGCTTAGATTTGATTTTCAAGGTTCAAATGAAATGAAAATTTGATTGATGACATGAATTTATCTATACATGTATTCAAATTAATTTTCAAAAGTCATTGAGTTTTAAAACCTACAATTTCCCAATTGTTGATCTAAATTACGCACACTGTTTAAGGTTCTATGTGAGTTAATTATTCCTAATTAACTCATGAATCCTAGAATAAAATCTTATTTTCCTAATTCATTAGCTCTCCCAAATTCATGAATTCAAGAGAAATTAAAGTGGCCAAAATTCTCATACACCCTAAAAATCAATAAAATTTCATAAATCTAACAAACGACATCAATCATAAATTTATTCCAAAATTACATTGAAAACAACATAACCCTTACCTAGAAAGAATTAATACATAACGAAAATCAACTCACAATTCTCTAATTGAAGCATGCTTTCACTAATAAAGAAATTCAAATATAAGTGTTGTAATGGTATCACAAAGACAACCCACTCAATGTTCACAAACTCGTCCTAAAACAGTCACAAATTCAACCTAAAAATAGTCATGAATTCAAACTAAAACAGTGAGTAAAACAACCCAACCAGTGTTAAAATACAGTGACAACAAGCAATAAAAATTAGAGAATAGGAGCGGATTACGCAAGGCGGGTGTCCTCGTTTTACTTCAGCAAAACACCAATCAAAGTGCAGCTGAAGGCAGTAGCAGACGACAGCAGATTGCTTCAGCAAGGTTAGCTCCTAATTGCACAACCGCAGCAACCCCTTTGCTTCAGCAAAACTGCAACAACTCCTTGCTAAACGAACACCTCCCTCAGTTTGCTTCAGCAAAGACAATACCTCTTTTCGCACCAACCTTTTGCTCTCGATTATTCTTCAACAAAACCAGCAGCCGAAGACACACACCTCTCGCCAAAACGCCTAAGGCAACCCTTTGCTTCAACAACTTCTTCCGATTATGCTTCAACAACGCCTCCCGATTTCTCTCTTGCCTTTTACTGTAGCAACCGAATGCGCCCTTCCTCTCTTGATTTGCTTCAGCAAAACCCATCCTTCCTTCTGAAAGCAGCAGTCTTACTTCAACAAAACACCAAGCAGAATGCCAACCTCGCATCTTTCGGCTCTACTCGATTTTCTCTCCTCCTCTATGAAGGGAATGAAACTCCCGCAGCGGAAACGACTTGGAATGTCGTGGTGTTTGTTGTGAAAAAAGTTTCTTAAAATTGAACTAAACATTTTAATTCTACGCTAAACATGTTTGAGAAGAAGGAAAAACAGTGAGTTAATGGTACTTACTTGTTGAAGAACGCTTCTTTGCCAATTCCTTCCCCGATCTCGATCTCTTTCGTTCCAGAAGTCAGCTTCCAATTGATCTTCTCGGTTATTCTCTGTCGGTTGAGGGAGAGTGGTGGAACTCCCTTTGGTTTGGGTGGAGAGAAATTTAAGAGAGAATTTGAGAGAGTTTCTTTCTCTTTGGATAGTACATTCCGAAAAATGAGAAGAAACAATGAGGAATGTCTCACATTCCATCCTTATATAGTGTCATATGGTGGAGTTAAAATCTCCACCTATTTACCCTTTTTACCACAACCTTATGTTATGCAAATCATAATTGCATAACAAATATAATATGGTATCTCATACCTCATTATACAAATCACATTTCTATAATTGTGGAATTTTAAATTGAGTCGCATTCAATTTAATTTCTCTCAATTCAATTTCTCTAAATTAACACTAATTCATCAATTAGGCCAACCTATAGTTTATTATGAATCTCATACACATTAAACTATATAATATGTCAATCATATCTCATATAAATGACATAAATACCCTTTTAATGAATTTGAACACTTCAAATCCACACAAAAATTTAAACGCTCAATTTATCTAGTTTGAGCCAACCGAGGGACCTAATGGACCTACAGATGACGAGCACCAATGATCCGAGATTAACCTGTCAAACTTTTTCACTCGGTTATTCAACATTCATTAGCTACGGTAACACTCCACCTAAACACGTAGCTGCACTCCCATTACTGTAGGATAAGTTGTGTCCATTGATATAACCAATGCCCGTGAGTCGACCCTTCACAGGTTGTTCATAGACACTGTTGGATCAAATTACCGTTTTACCCCTATGCCTACCTCTTGCTTCTTAAGTCCACTACTCTTCTAATGAACAACATTGTTATATGGTCCAACCATAAAAAACATCCCTCTCGGGTCAGTAAGAGAGTGGGTGCCCGTTGTCCTAGCCCTGGAGACAGCACTTAAGGAATCAACCCCTCTAGTTTTTCTGATTCGGGAACGAGTGAATTCCATCTCGCGTAGTCAAGTTCCCATCTCCCCACTTGGTCTTGTCCTTGAGAAGGTAGACATATTGGATGAGTAATTGTGACCACCCTCACCTGTACTAATCAAAGGACAAACCCCCGCAGACAGGAGTCCGTAACACGTTAAGGATTTAGGTCGAGACACTATTGGTCATCTACGAAGTTATTAGCCCTATACTGTTAACGGTGTTACATCAGTAAGTCGAATAAATTCGGTCTGGTCTTGTACAATCTCATTGCATAGGATGCCCCCACTCGCATGTGAACCACATGAACGAGTTGGATCACCTCGTTTGTATCTAATACAAAGCGGGTCGCATCCACAGCGTATCCAGGATTAAGTCTCCAACACTATCCGTATACTGTAGACCGTTCGGGTCATTAACTCGATCGTGATCCTCCCTGTGTGTCCACTACATACCGTTCAAGTTTTAGTTCTCTCATAATTCAATGAACCTGGAGCTTAGTTTATTGGATTAAGTTTGTAAATATGCGAGACACAAAGTGATAAAAAAATAACTCTTATTTATTTGAATAAGGAATATTGCAAACATATACGTGATTAGGACATACATCCCTACATTCTGTTTTTCCTTGTAAAACCTAGCCTCCATATAAGATGATGTTGCCCTAACATCAAAAATTACAAAAATGCTCTTAGAGATAAAATGACAATCGTAGTGTTTGGGTAAAATGTCTAAAACACCCTTTGAAATTCCCGTAATTTTTTATATATCTCCTGCACACAGAAAAATTCCAAATAAATTCATTAATTCAATTATCAATCAAACTAAATATGAAAGGATTCTTTCTTTTGTTTTTTTCTTTCCTTTTTTTATTTTATTGTTATTTTTTTATTGTATTTTTTTACTCGCTCGTAGTTCTTAGAATGGCCCACGTGGTTTGCGCAACACACCTAAGCAATGGGTACATGCTTCTTGCTTGATACCTTCGCTCCAAGAGGCCAGCATGGTTAGTGCCTAGACCCCTTGACATCGAGCACCAAGCTGCCTGAACTTACTCTAAAAAAATAAGTAGCATATTTTTGCTCTAGCCCAATGGAGTTCTAAGGAAATGAAAGGTTTGCACACTATTTTTTCTTTCTCTTTTCTTTTTCTTCTTTTTCTTTCTAAAAAAACATAGAGAATTTATCTTTACCCCCTTAGCATACTCAATGTCTTCATTGAGTTAGAGAGGTCAGGTAAATCCACCAAACTTGAAATGATCATAAATTTGGAGTTTACAAATTTTGGAGCGCTCTAAAAGATGTATGGATTACCTAGCTTGTCATGGCTTCTAGCTTTCAAACTTTTTGGCCTAGGAGTTAAATCATAACTAGTTTGATTGACACAATAACCATAAGCGTACTAAACAACCCTAATGACAAACTTAACCTCGAGAAATACCAAAGAAGATCATAGCACACTCTTGCCTCAAACACAAGCAACAACTCTTATTTTCATTAACCCTAAGATTTGGCCTTAACTTTTAATTTTCAAGGAGATGTATACCAAGTTTCTACAAAAACAACACACTTTTTAACATTAAAAATATGCAGAAACTTCATTTTTGTACACGGGACAACAACCAACTTTCCTATTTCTACTTGCTTGAACATAATAAATCAACTACCTACATCATACATACCAAAAACAATGAAAACCAACAACTAAACATGGAATCCAGTAGTCAAATTAGATCATTTTGAAGTCTTAAAGGAAGTAAATATCACAACAACCTTAGCAAAATCTTTTTATTACTTTCCTAGATGTGTTCCATGAGAGTATGCAAAAACAATCCACATCATGAACACTAATCATCAAACTTCATAATCACAAGGGCATGCAACACCATATAAAAGCTAACAACACAATTTCATCAATAGAAATGTTTTCAATTCAGCCCAAAATCAGATTCAGAACAACACATCTCCCCCTCATGCTTAAAGCATACATTTCCCTCAAAGAAATAATCCTTGGATTGCCTTCCAAGAAGCCCTTGTTTATCGTCATTAGCTCGACGTAGAACACTTGGGCTTGTCAACGTACATCAAAATTCTCCCATTTCTTCGGGCCTCTCTTTCTTCAATCTACAAAACAAATCAAAGCTAGCGAGAATACTAGCTTCTCGTGAGAGCCTAAAACAAAAACCTTTTTTGGTTTTTTATTTGATAAAAGAAAAGAAGGAAAAACAGGGAAATAAACAAACTCACACAAAGACACTAACTCGAGAGAACAGAAAGAAAAATACTCACTAATAAGAGAAAAATCAGAAGATAGAACTGACATAGACTCAAAAGCCTCAAACTCTACCTCCTGGCCTAACTCAACAACACAAGGCCCGACTTCTTCTTGAAGGGAATCGAATCCCGCAGCGGAATCGATTGTGAATCGCGCGCTCTTGATTTCGTTACAACGATTACATTCAAGAACAAAATAATCTAGATTAACCATAAAATAGAATTTGGACATTCAGAAATATACCTCTGAAGAACCTTTCTTCGAGTGCTCCTTCTCCCACGACCACGATCTCAGCAACACGAACCCAAGAACGGATGAACACTACCACCAGATCTTCTCCGTTGTTCTCTAGGTGAGAGAGGAAGGTGGGTTCCCTTTAGGTGAGATGGGATGTTGTGAGAGAGAGGTTTGTGTTTTGGAAGTCTTCTAACAACACAACAAAGGCATAAAATTGCTTAACCTAGTTGCATCTCATGCAACCATATATATAGGAAAATAGGATGGAAATGACCATCCTACCCGTCCTTTATTCTCTGTCTAGTATATGGTTTGTATGTGAATCTAATTCACATTAAAACTATATATTATATCAATTATATCATATATAATTGATATAACACCTCATGTATGAAATTGAACACTTCAATTTCATTCCTAACTTTATACTCTCAATATTACCATGTTGAGCCAATGGAGGGACCTAATGGACCTACAGTTCATGAGCTCCAGTGATGTGAGATTAACTGATCAAACTCTTTGATCCTGTTAATCAATATTCATTAACTATAAGTCACTCCACTATAGACTTGTAGCTGCACTCTCCTCACTGTAGATTATATTGTGTCTACTGATATAATCATTGCCCATGAGTCGACCCTTCACAGGTTGTTCGTAATCACAGTTGGGTCAAATTACCGTTTTACCCCTGTGATTACCTCTTTGTTCCTTAAGCACTACAGATCCTCTAATTAACAACAAGTCTAAGGTCCTACCATAAGCTCATACCCTCATAGAAGGTGGGGCCCCTTTGTTCAAGACCTGGAGTCAGTTCTTAAGGGAACAACCTATCTAATTCCTTAGAGTAGGAATGAGTGAATTCCATCTTGCATAGTTAAGTCCCCAGCTACCTACGAGATTCTGTGCCTGAAAAGGTAGCCTTATTGAGACGGCTACAGACCACTCTTACACATACTAGTCTAAGGACAAACCCCTATAAGCAGGAGTTCTTAACTTGCTCAGGATTCAGGTCGAGTCACTAATGACCATCTATAAATTATCGGTCTTACCTTGTTAACGGTGTTATAATGGTTAGACTAATAATTTGCAGTCCGGTCTTGTATGAACTCTTCATACAGGATGCCCCCACTCGCATGTCAACTACATGAATGAGTTGGATTATCTTATTTGTACTAATCATAAAGTGGGTCGCATCCATGGTGTTACCAGAATGAGGTTTCCAACCTTATTCTTATACCATAAACCATTTAGGTTATATTCTTAAACACAATCCAAATAGTGTCCACTACACTGTAGTTCAAGATATATTAAAACCATGGATCTTAATTTATTGGATTTATAAATCAAGCATTGTAATTTCATCAAAATAAATAACCCTTTATTTATTTGATCAAAATTACACAAGTTTAGGGCATAAATCCCAACAATCTCCCACTTGACCTAAAGCTTGTGGAGTACTAAAACATTACAGGAATGTAAATACAATAAACTAGGGCATTTAAACCATTTGTACAAAATACTCCCACTTGCCCTAGTTGGGGAAAACTTGTAAACCTAGACCTTCTAGGTGACTCTAAAATACTTTAGCCGTGACAGCCTTTGTAAAAGGATAAGCAACGTTGTGCTCCAAGGCTATCTTCGTGACAATCACGTCTCATCTATGCACGATCTCTCGGATGAGATGATATTTTCGCTCAATGTGTTTTCCCCTCTTGTGATTTCGGGGTTCACTCGAATTTGCCACTGCACCACTGTTATTGCAATACAGCGTGATGAGCAAAGTCATATTTGGAACAACTTCAAAATTTAGCATGAATTTCCTTAACCAAACGATGCATCCTTGCTTGACGCTTCGCCATACTACAGCTCCTCCGTTAAGAGTGAATACTGACCCAGATGTAGATTTTCGAGAACCTTTATCAGTCTGAAACTCAGAATCCGTGTATCCTGTAAGGATCAGATCCTTAGCCCCATACACAAGCATATAGTTCCTTGTTCTCCGAAGATACTTACGGTTTGTTTTAACCACTGTCCAGTGTTCAAGTCCTTGATTGGATTGATACCTACTGACCATCCCAACTGCAACACAGATGTCAGGCCTAGTACACAACATGGCGTACAACAGGCTCCCAACAGCTGATGCATAAGGAATCCGTCTCATATCCTCAACTCCTTGAGGTGTCTTAGGACATTGTTCCTTAGACAAATGGACTCCATGTCTAAAAGGCAACAAGCTCTTTTTTGAATTTTGCATCTTAAACCTTGACAACACTTTGTCTATGTAAGATGTTTGAGACAAGGCTATGGTTTTATTCTTGCGGTTTCGGACAATCTGGATCCCAAGAACAAACTGCGCATCACCCAAGTCTTTCATTTGGAACTGCATAGCTAGCCATTCCTTAATGTCAGTAAGTTAACCTACATCATTCCCAATGAGTAGGATATCATCCACATAGAGAATTAGGAATGTGATAGAACTATTGATGATTTTCTTGTAGACACAAGGTTCATCATCATTCTGGTCAAAACCATAAAATTTGATTGCTTCATCAAATCTTATATTCCAGGACCTAGAGTCTTGTTTCAGCCCATAAATTGACCTTTTAAGCCTGCAAACCTTTTGCTCTTGTCCTGGTTCAATGAACCCTTTGGGTTGGTCCATGTAGATGTTTTCCTCAAGATTGCCATTCAAAAAGGTTGTCTTGAAATCCATTTGCCACACCTCATAGTCATAATAAGCGGCAACTGCAAGTAGGATACGTATAGACTTTACCATAGCAACAGGTGAAAAGGTTTCCTCATAGTCAACCCCTTCAACTTGGGTATAACCCTTTGCTACTAGTCTAGCTTTAAAAGGTTTGCACCTTTCCATCTACACCACGCTTTCTCTTGTAGATCCACTTACAACCTATAAGTTTTACCCCATCAGGTTTATCTACAAGATCCCAAACAGAATTGAAGTACATAGACTCCATTTCTTGGTCAATGGCTATGACCCATTTGTCTTTGTCTTTGTCAACCATTGCTTGATTATAAGTCAATGGATCCTCGCATTTGTCATCTGGTATAACAACTTGGGTTTCAGATAAACCCATGTAATGATCAAGTTGTGCTATAACCCTCCCACTACGTCGAGGCATACTCAACTCTTGAGATGGACTCTCTTGACTAGCCAAACCAGTATCAACAACTCTCGTTGACGTACTAGTTTTATTAGCAACCTTTGCTATTGTTCCCTCTAACTCACTCAACACATCTTTACTTTTTGGTTTGTTGTCCCTTATGTTGTCCTCCTCTAAGAAAATGGCATTTGTCGATCCAAAAACCTTATCTTCCTTAGGATCATAGAATAAACCACCTCTTGTTTCTTTTGCGTATCCTACGAATAGGAATAACTTTGAACGTGAATCCAACTTCTTTGGATTTGTTACAAGCACATGTGTTGGACAACCCCATATTCTGAAGTTACATAAACTACCTTTACGTCCTTTCCAGAGTTCAAAAGGTGTTTCAGAAACACTTTTTGAGGGAACATTATTGAAAATGTATACTGCAGTGTCCACTGCGTAACCCCAAAAGGAAATAGGGAGATGAGCATAACTCATTATTGATCGAACCATGTCCAACAAGGTTCTATTTCTCCTTTCTGATACACCGTTTTGTTTTGGTGTGCCGGGAGCTGAGAGTTGGGATGTAATTCCATGTTCTATCATATAGTCTGGAATTTTAAATCCATGTACTCTCCACCTCGATCTGATCGAAGTGTTTTAATAGTTTTACCTAATTGATTTTCAACCTCAGTCTTGAATTCCTTTAACTTTTCAAGTGCTTTAGACTTGTGGTGCATTAAGTAAATATGCCCAAATCTAGAATAATCATCTATAAAAGAGATGAAATATTCACATCCTCCCCTGGCTTTAACATTCATCGGACCACAAAGGTCTTAATGTATAAGCTCTAGAGGGTCTTTGGCTCTATAACCTTTTCCACTAAAAGGTCTTTTAGTCATTTTGCCTTCTAGGCAGGATTCACATACAAGCAAAAAGTTTTCTTCTAACTCGTTTAGAAGTCCGTTCTTTATCAATCTCTCAATCCTATTGAGATTAATGTGACCCAACCTATGATTCCAAAGGTGAGCATTTCCTTTAGGAGAAATTAGTTCGTGTACTTGCAATTTTGTTTAATTCACTGTTAAAACTATTTTAATTCAATTATACCATTGTAAATAATTCTGAAGAAAAGCAACATGTAGTAAAAAACTTTTCCAATAAAATAAACACTTTATTCAATTGAAAAGAAAATGAAGTACAATGTTTGCTAAGGCAAGAAATAGAAATATGGTTCTAATAAACCCTTAAGCTACATGTTATCAAATAACAACTTTTCCTTGTCAGACGATTGCTCTTTATTTGCTCATTTTTATCTTATTCTGTATCTTCTTAAGTTCAGAAGTATAGCTGCAGTTCTTAGTTCCAGAGGATGAATCCTCTTGAGAACTTTTGGAATGGGCAAACAAATTTGCCTCTCCATTCTGTTGTATCTTATCATCCATAAGAAACTGATAATTCTGCAGCTCATTTAGCAGAGAAGTCAGATCATACTCTATGTTGTTCATCGCTGCATTGCTACGAAATTGTAAAAAACTCTTTGGAAGAGATTCTAGGATGAACAAAACCTGACTTTTTCATCAATGACTGCTCCGTTTAATTCCGCTATGTAGAAGTGAGCAATCCGATTGAGAGCATGTTGTCTCACTAACGTTCCCTCCTTCATGTGCGCGTTGTAAACGTATTTTAGGGCTTCATGCCAAATTTTGTTGGACGGTTGTCTAGATAAATTTAGCACAAAATCCATGATCTCACGAGCTGAGACTTTTCCCTCCAGCCTCCTAGCTAAAACATCAGGTATGCTAGCCAGGATATAGGCTTTTGCCTTTTCATTGGCATTGATCTAGCGGTCATACGTATCCTCAACAGATTGAGATGTGTTTTGAGCAGGGAATTGAGGACACTCCTCATTGAGAACGAACTTAAGATCATGTGCAACCAAGATTATGTTGAGTCTATTCCTCCAAGTCATTATGTTTTCTCCGGCACCCAGTAAGGAAATCATTGAGCTAGACATTTTTGCTGAAAAATTTTACAAACAAACTTGTATGAGTTTCTTGGTATAACTCTAATCCAATCATGTTTTAGCTAATTATCAAATGATTCCTAGGCCATTTATAATTTGCAATGATACTCCAAAAGTGTAGAATGTATGACAATGAAGGTTAATAAAAAACACTCCTCCTCTGGATCAAGACACTCGTGACCGAAACCTAATGCCCGAATAACTCTTATTCCTATAGGTTTTAGTTACCATTTTTTGGTCAGGATACATACACAACTTATGTACCCCGTGCGTGTAACCCTCTGTCTTTAGGTCCCAGAGTCTCCATCCAATAAAATCCGCCGAAGGGAGGACTAGATTGAAAAACAAACTAAGGAAATCTTTATCCCTTTCGAGTGTCTACTGTGATCAAGCCCTCCGAAGGGATTGTCTGGTCCAGGCCAAACTAGATGGCTGACCATAGTGGTCTAACAGTGTAAACCGACAAAAGAGACCGTAGGTTTTGTTTTCACTAAACCTGCTCCCACTCACTATAAGTACCCTCTCCATTCACCTTGATATTGACTCATACAAACATCATCCGAAGGGGGACGCTCCTGTTTGCGTCACGAGGCCAAGTATGAGTCTGACGGTGAGAACTTCCCGGAGATAACATAGGTGAAAAAATATGTATCTCATACACTTTTCCTCCCACTGAATACTTTAAAGTTATAGGAATCTTATTTAGGCTAAAACTCGGCTAATGGTTTTACCTAACTCTATCAATATAACTCTTATATCGATAATCAATATAATTCTTTTATTGATTTTATCCTAAGTTTGTTAATATAACTTCTTATATTAAGACTAGGATATCTAATTTATTAACCCCTTAATAAACCCGCTGACACTACTGTAATTTATAAACTCTGTGATTAAATTTCACTCCCATGTGAGTTTCCAGGTAGGGGTGTTCCGTTTCCGTCAGCTGAAATACCCCAGCCTAGACAGAACATTCCTTAGAAAGAGTTCCTCTTTTAGTCATAGCTTATAAATTACTTGGTACCTAATTCTAATCTAATTAGAACTAAATAACCTAAGGTCTATTATTTCAAAGTTCTAAACATTTTAAAACTAATAATTAACCTTAGGTGACATGCATACTATGTCATAGTGCTTGATCATTCATCACATGAATAAATACATTCATAGCATAATCATCTCATGATATATAATGCATGTCAATGTTGTTCATAAATTAATATAACAACTTTATATTAATTAATCATGCAAACTATATAATATAACTCTTTATAATATAAATGATGCATGAAAATGCTTAACCTAAGGTGGGATTTCTAAAATAAAAGCATACATTATGCATGACAATAATTACACAACAATTGCATAATTTAAATAGCAAAATTAGACCAATTTTGGCACCCCAAATTGAATTTAATTAATATAATCTAATTATTTTAATTAAAATTAAATAAATTAAATATAAATAAATCTAAAATGTTTTTATATGTATTATATATAACAAAAACGAATTTTCGCCCGTTGCTCCTTCGCATGAAACGCATTTGGCGTTGCAACGCTGCGCCTTGTCCATTTCTGCCCGTTGGAGAGCGTTGCGAAACGCTGCCTCCGATGCGCGCCTCCTTCCACAAGCGCAGCGTTGCAACGCCAATGAACAGCGTTGCAACGCTGCACACAGACAACAACATGAATTCTTCAATTCTTGCTCGTTTTCGCACCGATTTTCTCATCAATCACCTTGCCTCGATCGACACGGACTTACTGACTCGATTTACAATTAAAATTGCCCAAAACACCAGCCCTTACATTGAACGATTCAATGGAAAAATTGTAAATCTAAGTGCCAAAATTGAAAACATCTAATTTGTAAAACCGTTCATACATCTCATCCAAAACAGTAAATCCCACCTCGTTCTTGAAAAATCCAGAGCGTAAATCAAGAACACAATTGGGCTCTGATACCAATTGAAGGGAAACGAATCCCGCAGCGGTAGCGATTGTGAATCGCACGCTCTTGATTTCGTTACAACGATTACATTCAAGAATTAAATAATCTAGATTAAGCATAAAGTAGAATTTGGACAACAAGAAATATACCTTTAAAGAACCTTTCTTCGAGTCCTCCTTCTCCCACGACCACGATCTTAGCAACACGAATCCAAGAACGGATGAACACTACCACCGGATCTTCTACGTTGTTCTCAAGGTGAGGGATGAAGGTGGGTTCCCTTTAGATGAGATGAAATGTTGTGAGAGAGAGGTTTGTGTTTTGGAACTCTTCCAACAACACAACAAAGGCATAAAATTGCTTATCCTAGTCGCATCTCATGCAACTATAGATATAGGAAAATAGGATGGAAATGACCATCCTACCCCTCCTTTATTCTCCCTTTAGTATATGGTTTATATGTGAATCTAATTCACATTAAAACTATATATTATATCAATTATATCATATATAATTGATATAACACCTCATGTTTGAAATTGAACACTTCAATTTTATTCCTAACTTTATACCCTCAATATTACCATGTTGAGCCAACGGAGGGACCTAATGGACCTACAGTTCATGGGCTCCAATGATGTGAGATTAATTGATCAAACTCTTTGATCCAGTTAATCAATATTCATTAACTACAAGTCACTCCACTATAGACTTGTAGCTGCACTCTACTCACTGTAGATTATATTATGTCCACTGATATAATCATTGCCCACGAGTCGACCCTTCACAGGTTGATCGTAATCACAGTTGGGTCAAATTACCGTTTTACCCCTGTGATTACCTCTTTGTTCCTTAAGCACTACTGATCCTCTAAGGAACAACAAGTCTAAGGTCCTACCATAGACTCATACCCTCATAGAGGGTGCGGCCTCGTTGTTCAAGACATGGAGTTAGTTCTTAAGGGAACAACCTATCTACTTCCTTAGAGTAGGAATGAGTGAATTCCATCTTGCATACTTAAGTCCTCAGCTACCTACGAGATTTGTCCCTGAGAAGGTAGGCTTATTGAGTCGGCTACAAGCCACTCTCACCCATACTAATCTAAGGACAAACCCCTATAAGCAGGAGTTCTTAACTTGCTCAGGATTCAGGTCGAGTCACTAATGAGCATGTATAAATTATCGGTCTTACCTTGTTAACGGTGTTATACTTGTTTGACTAATAATTTGCAGTCCGGTCTTGTATGAACTCTTCATACAAGATGCCCCCACTCGCATGTCAACTACATGAATGAGTTGGATTACCTCATTTGTACTAATTACAAAGTGGGCCGCATCCATGGTGTTACCAGAATGAGGTTTCCAACCTTATTCTTATACCATAGACCATTTAGGTTATATTCTTGAACACAATCCAAATAGTGTCCACTACACTGTAGTTCAAGATATATTATAACCCTGAAGCTTAGTTTATTGGATTTATAAAGCAAGCATTATAATTTCATCAAAACAAATAACCCTTTATTTATTTGATCAAAATTACACAAGTTTAGGGCATAAATCCCAACACTTCCACACTCTCACTAACTCTATCCTAGTGTGTGCTAAAAGGTTCTAGTTCTTTTACATCTAAAGCACAATCCTCTAAAAGCCCATACTCAGAAAAATGTGAAGGACAAGGATCGTGAAGGTCTATCTACGGGTCAATGATCAAGTGACTCACCAAACTATCTAAGGGTGTGGTTCTTCCTTCATATCTTCCTTAGGGTGCAAAACCTCAGACGAGTCTAAATACATTTGTTCTTTGAGGGAGACAAGTGTATCCGTAAGGCGTTGAATTAACTCCCCTACTCTACTACTTCTCTCATCTGTAGTTCTCATAAATTCTAATAACAACGTTTCAAGGGAGGATTCGTCTTCAACCAGGGTTTCTTGAATATAGGAAGGATATGGCTCAAAACATCTAGGATATGGTTCATAGGCCCAATTGCTCTAATTATTATTATACATAGGTTGCCCATAACTCATAGGGTCAATATGATAGTAATTAGGCATTTGGTAGCCATAAGCTCCATTTTCCTCACTAAAAGACTCTAAGTTGGCAAAGCGATGATCATAAGAAAAAGAACTACACTATGTTTGCTCATTAGGCACAGAAGATCACCCAAATTTATCATAAGCCATAATAAAGTGATGAAGCAATTATAACACGCTCATAAACACGATATACACCAACACAACTAGAAACAATATTCATGACTCAATAAAGATAAAAACATACAACAAGATACAACAAATAAGACACAAAGATTAAATTCACTATAATTAACTCAGACATGATAAAATCAACTATTCTCGTCCCCTACAATGGCGCCAAAAACTTAATGTTAAATATCGAGTGCCTTAAACTAATGCAAACAAGAATGAGACTTCGACACGTCTACGACGTGCAAGTATACTCGGTCGTGTGCAACAAGTGAAGAGTTAAGTATCGATCCCACGAGGACAAGTGAAAAGTGAGTGCCCTAGCAAATTTCCTTTATTTTTGCGCAATGCATAGGCATGCAATTTTTGTTATAAATAAACAAACTCACAAATAAGAATTGGATTTTTATTTTTTTTAATGAGATAAAAGTAATCACAGTTAATGCGATAAGTAAGAGAAAAATAAGAACAAGATGCAAGAAAATAATTAAAATTAAATGAGAGGATAGGAGAATGCAAGCAAGAAGCAAGATGCGAGACGTGGGATTTTTTAATGAAAAATTGGCTTGGGTTAGATTGGATTTTTCATATTCAAATGGAATGAAAATTTGATTGATGCCTTGAATATATCTACACATGTATTCAAATGAATTTTCAAAAGTCATTGGATTTTAAAACCTACAATTTTCCAATTGTTGATTTAAATTACGCACACTGTTTAAGGTTCTAGGTGGGTTAATTATTCTTGATTAACTCAAGAATCATAGAATGAAATCTTATTTTCCTAATTCATTAGCTCTCCCAAGTTCATGAATTCTAGAGAAATTAAAGTGGCAAATTTTAATTCTCATATAAAAAAAAATCAATAAAATTTCATAAGTCCAACCAACGACATCAATCATACATGTATTCCAAAATTACATTGAAAACAACCTAACCCTTGCCTAGAAAGAGTTAGTGCATGACAAAAATTAACTCACAATTCTCTAATTGAAGCATGGTTTCACTGATGAAGAAATTCAAATATAAGTGTTGTAATGGTATCGCAAAGACAACCCGCTCAATGTTCACAAACTCGGCCTAAAACAGTTATAAATTCAGCCTAAAAACAGTCACGAATTCAAACTAAAACAGTGTGTAAAACAACCCAACCAGCGTTAAAATACAGTGACAACAAGCAATAAAAATTAAAGAATAGGAGCGGGTTAACAAAACGCCAATAAGAACGCGGCTGAAGGCAGTAGCATATGACAACAGATTACTTCATCAAGGCCAGCCCCTAATTGCACAACCGCAACAACCCCTTTGCTTCAGCAAAACTGCAGCAACTCCTTGCTAAATGAACACCACCCTCAGTTTGCTTCAGCAAAGACAACACCTCTTTTCGCACTAGCCTTTTGCTCTCAATTATTTTTCAGCAAAACCAGCAGTTGAAGACACACACCTCTCGCCAAAACGCATAAGGCAACCCTTTACTTCA
The DNA here is from genome assembly GCA_036507285.1 of Trichosanthes cucumerina. Lineage (NCBI taxonomy): Eukaryota > Viridiplantae > Streptophyta > Magnoliopsida > Cucurbitales > Cucurbitaceae > Trichosanthes > Trichosanthes cucumerina. The sequence goes on along the minus strand of CM071843.1, from coordinate 28,588,333 downwards.
GCAGCCTCTTCCAATTTTGCTTCAGCAAAGCCTTCCGATTTCTCTCTTGTCTTTTGTTGTAGCAACCGAACGCCTCATTCCTCTCTCGATTTGCATCAGCAAAACTCACCCTTCCCGAAAGCAGCAGCCTTGCTTCAACAAAATGCCAAGCGGAATGCGTCTCTCGCCTCTTTTGCCTCTACTCCATTTTATCTCCTCCTTTATTTTTCCTTGTAAAACCTAGCCTCCATATAAGATGATGTTGCCCTAAGTGAAAAAATTACAAAAATGCTCTTAGGGGTAGAAAGATCATCTTACCATTTGGGTAAAATATCTAAACTACCCTTAGGAATTCTCGTAATTTTTTATACATCTCCTGCACACAGAAAAAATCTCAAAAAAATTCATAAATTTAATTATCAATCAAACTAAAAATGAAAGAATTTTTTGGAGTAGAAAAAATCTCGTAATCCGATCTTTAATTAACCGTTAGCTTATTTTCTCAAATTTCTTAAATTGAAGTACAAAATCATCAAAATTAATTCTTTTCGATCCTAATGCTTAAATTCAAGATTTTTAAGCTAACACACACAATTTAGGGATAAATTAACATGACGTTCAATAAATTTTATGCAATTCAAAACGATTATGCACTAAAATTCTAGAAAAGTAACTCTCTTATGACAAGTTATCAGTAACTTCCTCCACCCACTCACCCACTAGTTCCATAATTGAAGCATTATGCATATCATATTTGCATAATGCATATTATAAAGTATCATATAATTTTTAAATTAAATCATATTCAATTTTCTGTATTACTCTCATATTCCCTAATATATTTAATATGAAACTATTTCATATCAAATTAGACATTTGGATTATAATCCGAATATTGCATATAGTTCAATATGAGTCATATTCACATTAAACTATATATTATATCGATTATATCACATATAATCGATATAACTCCCATTTACGAATTCGAACATTTTAAATTCGCTCCAAAACATAACGGCCTCAAACATATCTATGTTAAGCCAACAGAGGGACCTAATGGACCCACAAATCATGAGCTCCAATAATACGAGGTTAACCGATGAAACTCTTTGACCCAGATAGCCAACATTCATTAATTACGTGTCAAACCCTTTACAGGTTGCACTCCACTATAGCCTCATAGCTGCACTCTCCTCACTAAAGGACAATTTGTGTCCATTGATTTAACTAATACCCATGAGTCAACCCTTTACAGGTTATGCGTAATCACAACTGGGTCAAATTACCATTTTACCCCTCTGATTACCTCTTGCTCCTTAAGTACCACTAATCATCTGATGAAAACTTGTCTATGGTCCTACCATAAACAATGTCCCACTCATGCCTATGAGATGGTAGAGCCACGTTGTTCAAGACCTGCATGAAGCCTTTAAGATAAGAACCTATCTTAATTCCCTAGCTCGAGAACGAGTGAATTCCGTCTTGCGGAGTTAAGCTCTCAGCTCCGCACGAGGTTTTATCCCCATGCAGGCTGGCATATTAAGTCGACATATATGGCCACTCTCATCCATACTAGTCAAAAGGAGAAACTTCTGCAAACAGGACTTCGTAACATGCTAAGGATTAACGTTGAGCCCCTGATAGTCATCTATAACTTATTAGAATTAATTTGTTAACTGTGTTACATCAGTTGGATAATAATTCGTGGTCAAGTCTTGTACGATCTCATGGCACAGGATACCCTTACTCGCATGTCAACTACATGAATGAGTTGAATCCCTTTGTTTGTATCAAATATAAAGTGGGTCGCAACCATAGTATTACAAGGATGAGGTTTCCAACCTTATCCAAGTACTATAGAACGTTTAGGTTACATACTTGAAGATGATCCTACCTGTGTGTCCACTACACACTATTCAAGTCCTCATAATCATAACGTTGAAGCTTAGTTTATTGGATTTAAGTTTAAATGCGAGTACACAAGAAAATATGAAAAATAACTCTCTATTGATTTCATCGAACATTTACAGACATCACGAGTTTAGTGCATAAACCCCAATTAGTAGCCCCCAATCTAATTATCGTCCTCCAGTTTCAGCACGTGTGCATGGACAATCATCGTCTTCTTCAAGTATGTCCTTGGATGATATAGTAAAGACTAACTGAAAATTCTTTGAAATTTCAATAGGAAACTAGGTCGGGAATTTAGAACCAGAGTTAATGTAAGCTTCTAGCGCAACCTAAGAGTCCACAAGAGAACGTCAGTGCCCTTATACTAAGGATTGGAAATATGTTGAACGACCCCTTGGTGATTTATAGAGAGAAGAAAAAGATTAAAGAAAAAAATTGGAAGAAAAGAAGAAGGATGAACAAAAACATGAGAAAGAATAATTATGCACCCGTGATAGGATTGAATCCCTTAGTGGAAACAATTTGAATCGCTTTGCTTAAAAAATTGTTGTGAACATCTTCAGAAAATCCTAACACTAAGTAAAAACAGTGAAAAAAGCATAAGGAAAAATCAGACATTACCTTTGAAGAACACTGCTTCTTGTAATCTTTCTCCAACAACGATCTCGAACTCACGAACAAGACACCTCCAATTATTCTTTTACATTGTTATCTTGGAATAGGGAGGATTGTGGGATCCCTTTTCGGGTAAAACGCTATGTTTTACAAATTGAGAGAACTTTTACTTTCAGGGAGGCTAGAGAGAATTGAGTGATATGAAATTCTTAATTCCAAAAACTGAGATTAATTGTGCATCCAAATGTTCCATCATATAGTGTGGGAGTGAAACTATCCACTCACCCACTAATTGCATAAATTATGTATTATTCAAATCAAATTTTCATAATTAATGCATTATGCAAATCAAATTTGCATAATATAAGGTGTCATACACCTTATTTCCCTTAAAATGAATCATATGAAATTTCATGTCACTCATATACCCTATAGTATTTAATATGAGACCATTTCATATTAAATTTTAGTATTTGGAAACTAGTCCAAATATAGTACATAATTAAATATAAATCACATTCACATTAAACTATATATTATATAAATTATATCACATATAATCGATGTAAATCTCATTCACAAATTTGAACTCTTCAAATTTGGTCTAAAACTTTATATCCTATAATATTTCCATATTGAGCCAACAGAGTGACCTAATGGACCTACAAATCATGAGCTCCAATGAAAGAAGATCAGTCCGTCAAACTTTTTGACCAGAGCAAACCAACATTCATTAACTATAAGTCCCTCCACTAAAGACTCCTAGTTGCGCTCTCCACATTGTACGACAATTTGTGTCGATCGATATAACTCATATCCGTAAGTCGACAATTCACAAGTTGTTCATAGTCATAGTTGGGTAAAAATTACTATTTTACTCCTTTGACTACCTCTTGCACCTTAAGTATCATTGATTCTCTAATGAACAACCTATTTATAGTCCTACCATAAACAGTGTCCTTATCGGGCCAATGAGAGGGTGGGACCCCATTATTCAAGTCCCCAATCAACACTTAAGGGAACAACTCGTCTAAAATCCCTAAGCACGGAAATGAGTGAATTCCATCTTTCTAAGCTACATTCCCAGCTCCCAAGTAGGTTGTTTCCCCAAGAAAGTAGGCTTATTGTGTTGGTGTCTCAGGTCACTCTCACTCATACTAGTCAAATGACATACCATAAAAGACAGGAGTGCGTAACTCGCTCAGGATTAAGGTCGAGTTACTAAAGGTCGTCTATGAATTATTAAACCTAAAGTTGTTAACGGTGCTACATCAGCTTGTCAATAATTCGTGGTCTGGTCTTATGCAAACTCATTGCATAGGATACCCCCAATCGCATGTCCACTACAAGAACGCATTAGATCATTGTGTTTGTATCATTTATCAAGCATGTTGTATCCATATTATTACCAGGATAAGGTACCCACTTGTATCCCTATACTATAAACCCTTTAGGTTGTTTCTTGAACATTGATCCTATATGTAATTGCAGAGCTAGATGATATGATATTAGATGACTCTGATCATGATGACGATGTTAATTCAAAAGAATTGTCATCAGTAACACTTTCTAAATAAATAAATTCTAATGCTGAAATTTCTACTAGGACTAATAAGATGTTACCTTCTATTGTGCATGCAGTAAAGTGAGAACTTAAAGATTTACCAGAACACCTAAAGTATGTATTCTTGGGAGATGTCGACACCTTCTCAATCATCATTTCCAAGGAACTTATAACAGAGCAGGAAGAAAAACTGGTCATAACTCTAAAAGAACACAAGCTAGGTATTGGGTGGACCCTTGCTGACATAAAAGAAATAAGCCTAGCTTTGTGTGTGCACAATATTTTTTATACTAAGCCATCACGAGAATAACAAAGAAGATTGAACCCAAGTTTGAAAGAAGTGGTAATGAAAGAAATTATCAAGCATCTAGGAGAAAGTATTATCTATCCATCTAGTTCCTAAGAAAACATGCATAACTGTAGTTAGAAATAGTAATGATGAATTAGTACCCATGGCTATTCAAGTTGGTAGGAGGATGTGTATAGACTATAGGAAGCTAAATCAGGTAACTAGGAAAGATCACTTCTCTATTGATAACACTAATTTATGAGGATTGTTTATACTCATACTTGGTTATTTCTGTCTCTTCTATTGCAATTATTTATTTTATGGCAAGCTAAAAATATCATTTATGAGTAATATTATTCAAGCTTGCTAAAATTAGTGAAATATGAGAAAGAATAAGAAAAGTGATAGAAAATAAACTAACTAGGTTGGCTTTTGTGCAAGATGAAGAGAAAGACGGAATGCAGGAGAGATTACAATTGCATTTTTACTCATAAAAGAACAACAAAAATTAGTCAGAATGCAGGACAAAATGCAACTGCATTTCGAGATTTAAAAACAAATGGCAAAAATTCTGGGATTTCAAGATTTTAGGAGATTCTTGCTCATTTTTGGAAAGTATACAACCTAGAATCATGCACAAATAATTGCCCATGATTTGAGGATTGATTTAGAACGAAATCATACCTTGCGCCACTTATAAAAAGAGGGCATTTTATGGGTTTTGAACAACATATGGGTTGCAACTATTCTTCCTCTCGTTTCTTCTGTTTTTTAAAGTCTCAGATAGAGTTTTTCTTAGGGTTTACGTTCTTTCATTTTCAACAAGTTTTTCTTCTTGTTATAGCTTGTAAAACTCCTCGATTGGTCCCTCCAATTGGCAACTATTGGAGGTGAAGATTCATCTCTCATTTGGGTTTTGAAATAAACCACAAGGGAGCTTTGTAGGAGTTTTCTTTCCCTTTTACTTACAGTTATTTAATATTTGAATGTTATTGTGCTTTGATTTTTTGGGTTCATCTTGTGTCGTTATTTGTGTACTTTGTTCAAACTTATGCGTTATATTTTTCTGCCCATTTGAATAAAAACTGAGAGCTTCTCATCATAGGCTAAATTAGGGTTGTGCACGAAATTACATGTAACACCCCTACTTTTCTGTAACTATAACTCCTAGGGACACTACTACACATGCATGCATTCTTAGGCCAAAAACACATAAAACAATCTTTAAATTACCATTGTAGCAAAATTATCTTTAGGGATCCCGAAGAAAACGTCAAAACACTGAAAAGAGCGGTTTAAACTTGGCCTCTTTAAAATCCTGACAATAAAATTTAAACTTCGAAATCATAAAACGACAACATCAGTTATTAAGGAAAAATGCGGAAAACATGACTGTCCCCATGGTTCTCGACAAATACACCCTCGTCACTCGCCCCGCACGTCCTTGGTCTTACTCAAAAATTATTTTAAAATAAAAGGGTGAGTATTGCAATACAATACCTGTAGTGAAGTGACCTCGCTACAGAGGTTTGGGACATGCACACACATACAATCATGACTTTTAAACTTGGTCAAAATATTCATATGTGGGACCTAAAACTTTCTCGTATCAAACGTGGATCAGACATTATGACTTCCTTTTTACTTTAAATGGCTAATTGGTCATCCTGAATAATTTCATTTTGAGTCCCTCACAGACCCCTATAAGTATTTGAGTCCCTCACAGACCCCTATAAGTGTTTTGAGTCCCTCACAGACCCCGGTATGGATTGAGTCCCTCACAGACCCCTATAAGCTTGACCCATAGGGTCTCTAATGCATGTTTGACCATGCATACAATGAACTCAGGAGACCAATTTCCACATTTTAATTCAAATCATTTTATGGCATACATAGCATGCATGAGGTCCCATCATCTAACGTGACTATAATGCACATATCATGAAGCAATGACACTGATATGCAACTTATAACTTTTCACAACATTTTGAAAATAATAATTTTAAGCTTGATCGACTTCAGACTTTCAATAATGAGAAAAATTTCGTATAAAATCATGAAATATTCTCACATAAAATATTGAACTACTCTCACATAAAATAATGAACTACTTTCGGAATATTCCCACATAAAATAATAGACTGTATTCGCATAAAATACTGGTATGCTCTCACATAAAATCATGAAACATTTCCATGTAAAATAACGAACTAATTTCACATAAAATAATGAAATTCGTTTTCTTTAATCCCATTTAGAAAAGTTCGGCACAAGGTCCCTTACCTTAGTTTAGATTCTAACTCCAAGACTTAACCCTAGTTCTTTGAATACGCTTCTTTTGTAGAACCTGTTTCACACATTAATCCCGAAATCATACTCCGAGCATACTCCAAATTCATAATCCTATAGGTACTTAATTTAAGTTCTTGAGGCTTCATGCCCCGCTTACCTCAAGCTCAACGTGTAGGCCGAATATTCCTTAGATCGCCTTGATGTTTGGCCTTCAACTCCGCTCTAACCTTGGTCCCTAAAAGTTGTGTTCAAACAGTAATTTAAGTCCTCAAATTAACGATTTAATCTCCAATAGGTCAGTGTATAATTCTCTCTCAGATCCGGAATGTATCAAGTCGCCACCGACCGCAAGTTCGGTATTCAGAAACGATGATGGCCGGCGCTGCAGTCGAAGGTAGATCCGGACGGCGACGGCGAGGTTCACGAGCCGTCGGCGGCGCGGGATTTACGAGCAGCAACGCGTGCGTCCCGACGATTCTGACGCCGCCGCGGCGAGTCCCGGCGTTTTCAACGGCAAAGAGAACGATTGCGATGGCGCGGAGGATGTTGAACCACGACTTGACGGGCTTGCGGCGACGGTGGCGGCGCTTCGAACGTGGGTTTTGGCCATGGAAAAAGCAAAAGAACGAGAAGGGGGTCGGCTAGGTTACGTGAAGGAGAAGAAGGTGGAGAAGCCTAGGGTTAGGGTTTTTTTTTTTCTTTTGATTGCAAGCTTAAATATGGTTAAACAATAAGGGTCTAGGTCATTCCAAAAGTCCCAATTACCCCTTACTTAGGCACTATTTACTAATGTGCTATTGCCATTCCTCTTCCTTTATTTATATATGTAAGTATAATCATCTTAAAAGAAAACAAATCACTTAAAACCATATGAAATTCATAGTTCAAACCCACCGAGCATGCTAAAATTTACTAATCTGACCCAACTTAAAGATTGTTCGAACGTTAAATACAATAAACAGTCAGTACCTGTGGTTGTGGTCGTCACATTACATAACCTAAATTGGTCATAGAAATATAGGATTAATTGCTTAGTCTCCTAAAGGTTTTGGGAGGAAAATCGAATAAGAGTCGAACACGATTTACTTAGATTTACGATTGTTGGCACAATTGCGACTGCATTTTTAGCAGCATTTTCTTCGAAGGGGCAAAAGCAACTTGAATTCCCTTCCTTTATCTGAAGGGAATTGAATCCCGTGCAGAAGCGATTGATCGCATTTTCTCTCAATTCAAAAACAGAAAATCTATGCTAAACATACCTATTGAAAGCATAAATGGATTAGTAGGTTACCTTTGATGACTGGTTCTTCGCATGGTTCCACATCATCAACGATCTCTTATTCTCTACAACCGAATTCACGAACTCCACCAAAAGAACTTCTCAGTTGTTCTCTAGGATGAGATCTCCTTTTAGATTAGGGATGTTTGTAGAGAGATTTAGGAGAGAACTCTTGTGTTTTCCTAAGATGGAAAACGACACAAATGGTTCAACTGTGCCAAAATGCATCCAAAACGATTCTTTTACAGGCAATGTGGGTGAAGACAAATTCCCTATCGATTTTGCTACTAGCTCAACATATTATGCATAAATGCATAATATAAGGTGTCAAACACCTTATTATATGAATCATCTTCACATAATGTGGAGAAATTGGACTTAATTAAATCCAATTTCATCTCTCCAAAATTCTACCATTAGTTATGTCCTAATTCCATAATTAGACACAATTAAGTTCAATATGAGCCATATTCACATTGAACTATATATATTAAGTTCCAAAACTTTATACACTCTATTAATTCCATGTTGAGCCAACTGAGGGACCTAATGGACCTACAAATCATGAGCTTCAACGATACGAGATTGGCTAATCAAAGTCATTGATCCCGTCTATCAACATTCGTTAACTACGAGTGATTCCACTAAAGACTCGTAGTTGCACTCTCCCACTGTAGGACAGGTTGTGTCCATTCATTTAACCAATGCCCGTGAATCAACCCTTCACAGGTCGTTCGTAGTCACAGTTGGGTCAAATTACCGTTTTACCCCTGTGACTACTTCTTGCAACTTAAGTACCATTGATCCTCTAATGAACAACAAGTTTATGGTCCGACCGTAAACATTATCCCTCTCGAGCCAGCAAGAGGGAGGTGCCCCGTTGTTCAAGACTTGGATTTAGCTCTTAAGGGAACGACCTATCTAGTTACCCTAGAACGGGAACAAGTGTATTCCTTCTTGCGAAGTTGGAGACCTAATCCTGGATACACTGTGGATGCGACCCGCTTTGTATTAGATACAAACGAGGTGATCTGACTCGTTCATGTGGTTGACATGCGAGTGGGGGCATCAGGTGCAATGAGATTGTACAAGATCGACCGTGAATTATTAGACCTCACCGATGAAACACCGCTGACAATAAGGACTAATAACTTCGTGATGACCATTAGTGACTCGACTTTGAATCTCGAGCGTGTGCACGGACTCCTGTCTGCGGGGGTTTGTCCTTGACTAGTACGGGTGAGGGTGGTCACGCGATACTCGCTCAATATGCCTATCTTCTAAGGGACAGACCAAGTAGGGAGCTGGGAACTTAACTACGCGAGATGGAATTCACTTGTTCCCGCCTTTAGGGAAACTAGAGGGGTTGTTCCCTTAAGTGCTGTCTCCAGGGCTTGGACAACAGGCGCCCACCTTCTCATTGGCATGAAAAGGGTGTTGTGTATGGTTGGACCATCACAATATGTTGTTCATTAGAGGAGCAGTGGGGACTTAAGGAACAAGAGATAGACACAGGGGTAAAGCGGTAATTTGACCCACCCGTGTCTACGAACAACCTGTGAAGGGTCAACTCATGGGCATTGGTTATATCAGTGGACACGTAATATTCTGCACTGACGGGAGTGCAGCTACGGGCTATAGTGGAGTGTTACCATAGCTAATGACTGTTGATTAACAGGGTCAAAGAGTTTGACAGGTTAATCTTGGATCATTGGAGTCCGTCACTGTAGGTCCATTAGGTCCCTCGGTTGGCTCAATCTAGGTTAAAAGAAGGGTTAATGTTTTGGTATGAAATTTAAGTGTTCAATTTCACTTTGAGGGCATTTATGTCATTTATATGAGATATGAATGATATAATATATAGTTTAATGTGAATGAGATTCATAATAAACTATAGGTAAGCCTAATTGTTGAATTAGGCTAATTGGAGAAATTAATTGAGAGAAATTAAATTGGATGTGATTCAATTTAATTAATCGACAATTATTGAAATGAGATTTGCAATATGAGATATGAGATATCTTATATTATGTGGTTATTCAAATAAGATTTTCATAACCTATGGTTGTGGTAATGTGGTAATTATGTGGAGATTTTAACTCCATCAATTCTACTATATAAACCCTTTGCAAGAAGGGATTGGGATCTCATTCTCTCATTTTTTGATTTTCATCAAAGAAGAGGAGAAGAATTCTCTCAACCCTTTCCCTCAATTCTCCTCCCTTTCCAAAACTAAAGTCCCACCACTTTCCTTCTTCCTAAGGAAGAACAACCGAGAAGTCCGTTGGTGGTGTTCGTTTCGTACGAGAGAAGCGATCGTTGAGAAACACGAAGAGTTCGTGATCCGAGGAAGAAATTCTTGAAGGTTGTCTACAACAAGTAAGTAAATTCTTTCTTGCTGTAAATTTCTTCCTTTTCTACATGTTTAGCCTAGGTCTAAGTAAATTATCCGAGTTGCATAATGATACCACGACGATTCCATTGTCTTCCGCTGCGCGGAGATTTTCATTCCCTTCAAAATCCTTTGCCACTAGTCGGGTTTGAAGGTTTGCACCTTCCCATCTACGCCACGTTTGCGCTTGTAGATTCATTTGCAACCTATAGGTTTTACCCCATACGTGTGATCCACAAGCTCCCAGACGGAATTGAAGTACATAGACTCCATTTCCTCGTCCATAGCTTTAATCCATTCGTCTTTATAAACATCAGCCATTGCCTGATCACAGGACAATGGATCCTCGAAGTCATCATTAGGAGTGACGACTAAGGTTTCAGGTAAACCCATGTAACGATCAGGCTGTCTCACAGCCCTCCCACTACGTCGAGAGACTCTTTGGCTCTATATCCTTTTCCACTAAAAAGACGTTTGGTCATTTTGCCCTCAAGGCATGACTCACGCACTGGTCAAGAGTCTTCTTCCAACTCGTTTAGAAGTCCACACTTCACTAATCTCTCAATCCTATTGAGATTGATGTGGCCTAACCTTAGATGCCAAAGATGGGGCATTTTCCTTACGACAAACTTTCACTCTCTTAGTTCGCGTTTCTGCAGTTTTAAACAATTCAGTATTCAAAACACTTTTGACCGAATTAGGTTTCAAAACATACAGATTATTATCAAGTGAAGCTGAACAAATTAAGTTTCCATTTCGGAAAATAAACGCTTTATTGCCTTGAAAAGAAACGGATATACATTGTTCTAACAACCAAGAAATAGAAACTAGGTTTCTAGTAAACCCTGAAACTATATACATATTGTCTAACAAAATGTAACTCCTGCCATAATGTAGCTTCACCGTGCCGACCGCTGCAACAGAGACAAGCTCCCCGGATCCAACTCGTCGAGTTACCTCACCCACTCGCAGCAGCTGCCAGGAATCAATTCCCTGAAAATTAGAACAAACATGGTTAGTGGCGCACGAATTCAATATCCAAGCAGAGTCACAACTCTCCAATTAACAGGTTTCAGTCACAAGTAAATAACATTTACCTTGATTCTTTCTCTCGGCTAGGAACTTCGGATAGTTTTTCTTCTAGTGGTCGTCCCCATTGCAGTGGAAACACTTTCCTTTCTCTGCAACTTCCTTGACCTTCTTGCCCATTTGGGCGGCTGCTCGGTCTGTTTTACCCTTCTCCATCTTCTTCTTCTTCCCTTTCGGGTGAGAAGGCGCTACAGGGTTTGTCCCATAGGTCGAACCCCTATGATAAGACCTAAAGGCAACATTTGCCTCAGCTTCCGACGTCCTGATCCTCATCAAAGACTGGAAGGTTTAGGCCTCGTTAAGATGAGTAGTCAAAGTGTAGTTTATCTTGTTCATAACAACGTTGCTACGAAACTGAAGGAAACTCTTCGGAAGAGTCTCCAAGAGAAAACTGACCTGACTCGACTCATCGATCGAAGCCCCGTTCATCTCCGCTAGATTAAAGTGGGTCATCATGTTTAGAACATGTTCACGGACAGACGACCCCTCTTTCATCCATGCGTTGAAGATGTATTTGAGCGAGTCATGCTGGATCTGAAAGGACTGTTGTCCAAACATTTCATGCAAGGACTCCATGATCTCCTTGGCGGTGACCATCATGTTGGGTTTTATGTCCTAAAACTTGTGAGTTTGTAAATTGTATGTATATTCTATTTTGCAATAATGTTATTATTGAGATTTATTCAGTAAAGGTGTTATTGAATAAAGTGAATTGTATATTTTGAAACCCTAATCCAATAAAGAACTCATGGCTATAGGATGTATACTTGAACTTTATGTGTGACATAAAAGTGGATCAGGTTCAAGTTATAGCCACAACGGTCTATAGTATAGGGATAGGGTTGGGTACCTTATCCTGGGGACACTATGGAGGCGGCCCACTTTGTAAAGTACAAACGATGTGATCCTAAATCGTTCATGTGGAGACATGCGAGTGGGGGCATCCTATGCAATAAGTTTGCATAAGACTGGACCGAGAAATAGTCACTTAGACTTTATAACTCCGTTTACTGTCTTAACTGACTATATTCATACGATAACCTAGGTAACTCGATCTTAATCCTGAGCGTGCCATGAACTTCTGTTTATTCGGATTATCCTTAGATTTGTGGCCTGAAATTGCCGACTCAATAAGCCTCTCATTTCAGGGATAAGACCGGGTAGATAGCTGGAAACATAGTTCTGCAAGATGGAATTCACTCCTACCCGCTTTAGGGATTAGTAGAGAGGTTGTTCCCTTAAGTGCTGACTCCGAGTCTTGAACAAAGGGCCCACCCCTCTCATTGGCCCGAGAGGGATTCGGTTTGTTGGTTGGACCACAAACCAATTGTTCATTAGAGGATCAGTGAGACTTAAGGAACAAGAAGTAATTACAGGGGTAAAACGGTATTTTTGACCCAGATGTAAATACGAACGACCTGTGAAGGATCGACTTACTAATCATGGTTATATCGAATGGACAGAAATATATCTACAGTGAGGAGAGTGCAACCACTGGGCTTTAGTGGAGTGTCCCGGTGGTTAACGAATGTTGATTAGCTAGGCTAAAGAGTTTGGTCGGTTAATCTTGTATCGTTGGAGCTCATGATCTGTAGGTCCATTAGGTCCCCTTACTAGCTCGGACTAAGCCTTGTAACATTTTGAGAGAAAAAGAATTTGAAATGTTCAAATTCGGTTTTGGGAGAAAACGTTAATTATATGTGATATACTTAACGTGTCACAATTTAATTATGAATTAAACTATAATAAAGAAGAGGTGGAAATATTTAAATGTGATTTAAATATTTGTACGATTTATAACATGAAGAGGGATTCATGTTTAAACGATCGATTTAAGAAATCGGGATTGGTCCAATTATTTATAATTAATTAATTAAATTATTTAATTATTTAAATTAATAAATTTATTTTTAATTTAAAATTAATTTTATATTAATTTTGAATTAAAATTAAATGAAAATTCAAATTTGATTTTGAATTTCAATTGGGCCAAAATGAAAAGGATGAGTAACCTTGCTACTTTTTCAAATTCACTCAAATTGAGCACCTCCTTCTTGCTAAATCCTTCTCATCTTCTTGGTGTCATCTTCTCCTACCTTGAAGAAGCTTTTGGTTTCTTTAATTGAAGAAGAAACCATTAGATTAAAGTGAATTAATCAGAATCTTGATAATTCACGTTTTTAGACCTTTCTCCCATCTCTCTTCAAATTCTCTCTACCAAAGATCCTACAATCTGTTCTAAGGCCTGAGGATAGTAGGGAAGACACTAGAGGTTGTCCACAAAGTGATTGTGACAAGAAATTCCCTACGGATTTGGAGAATTTTGAACAACAAAGGTATGTGTTCATACTCTCTGTTTTTCCAGTTTTGAGCATGCTTTTTGTTTTGTAAAATTGATCAACTTAGAGTGTTCAAGATCTCAAATTGCTTCCGCTTTCTTAATCTACACTCTTTCAATTGGTATCAGAGCAATTTTGAGCACTCAATTTGATCAATTCTGTTCTGTGGTGGGTGTTTTTTGAAATACAATTTTTCTGCGCATCTAAAGTGTTCTTCTGACTTTGGCATTTAAATTGAGCATCTATTTGTGCTTTATTTTCAAATTGCTCAAGTGTGTTTGAGCATCAATGTGTGTAGAATGAGCTGTAAAAATTTCAAGTCGATTGGAGTTCGGGAAGACCTTCAATTTGAAGAGAGAAGCATGAAAGGTCAGAAATTTTGAAAACAGGGCAGCTGCTGGAATTTTTATTTTTTTTTCTTCTTTCTGCTACAGTAACATCCTTCAGCCCGCGTGAATTTGTTTTAAAAAGAAGAAGAAGTTGACTTTGATTTTCATGTTGACTTTGACCGGTTCAAGTTTTTTGGGATCGATTCAACTCGATTTTGGTCCGGTTCAGGTGGTTTTAGACCGGTTCTGACTATTCGAGGCCGGTTTTTCAATTTTGGAGGTCCGTTTTACCATTTGGAGGCCCGGTTCAACCTTCTGAAGGTCCGGTTCACACATTTGCAAGCCGGTTCGACCCAAATTCGAAGTTTTCAAAGTGGTTCGATTTTTATTCTAGATTATTATTGTAATAATTTAGTTGTTTGCTTGCATTAGAATCCAAAACCAGTCCACTTTAGTGTGTTTAATTAATTATGCATTGTGAATGTATGTTTTAATTAAATTCCCTGATTAAATGTGCATAAAGTATGCCATATAGATTTTAAAATCTCACCATAGGAAGCATGCTCCATGCATTGAAAATATGTTATAAGTGTTATAATATATAGTATGCATGATTTAGGGTTTCATTGGAATTAATATAAGTGTTATATTAATTTATGAAACAAATATTATATGTTTTAATTATAATTAATATAAGGGTTATATTAATTAAAAATTAAACATAAATTTTTTTATGCATTTATTCATGTGATGGATTTGTTATAAATGTACGTATATTCATATGATGAATGATCAAGCAACTTATAACATAAAAATGCATGTAACTTAAGGTTAATTAATTAGTTTTAAAATGGTTTTAGAACTGTAAATTAATTAGACCTTAGGTTATCTAGTTCTAATAAGATTAGAATTAGGCAACCAATAATTTATAAACTGTGATTAAAGACGGACTCTGTCTAAGGAAGGTTCTGGCTAGGCTGGGGTACTTAAGTTGACGGAAACGGAACACCCCTACCTGGGAACCAACCTGAGAGTGAATTTAATCCAGAAGTTTATAAATTATTTTCGTGAGTGGTGTTTATTAAAAGTTAATAAATTAAACTCATAGACCTAGGTTTATTAAAAAGTTAATAGACTTAGATAATTCCAGTATAATAGTTATATTGGTAGACTTAGGTCATATTATTTTAGCCGAAATATGCCTAAGTGAAAGTATACCCAAACTGTTTAAAATACTTAGTGGGAGTGAAAAGGTATATATGATATATCAATTTCCTCTTACGCTCTTTGTGAAGTTCACACTGTGAGATTTATGCTCGGCCTTGTAATGTCAATAGGGCATCCCCATTCGGATGGTGTTTGCATAAATCAAGAGCAAGGTGAATGGAGAAAGTATTTATAGTAAGTGGGAGAAGGAACTGTGTCAACACATCCTATAGTCTCCTCCATTAGTTTGGACCGTGAGATTCCCATGTTGCTGCTGCGCAGTTGCCCAGTAGTAGCACCATCCATTCGGAGGATGTAACATGGGATTCGGAATAACTCAAACTCCAGAAATGGATAGGGTCTCCTAAGTCCATTCCCAACCTTGACTTTCCAAATCGGTAGCATTGTTGGGGCCGACCTTTGAGATCTGAAAATGGCGGGTCACACTTACAAGAATCGCTAAGTGTTAGTGAATTCTTGACCAAAGTAGCGATAACTAGAATACTATAGGAATAAGAGTTATTTCGGTATTAGCATTTAATCAAGAATGTCTTGGTTCACTTAAGGAGTGATTGACTGCCCTTCGGTAGCGGTTGCTCTGAATCACTGAAGTATCGTTGTAAAACCAAATAATGAGATTATGGGTACATTATTACTTTTGCTAAATTCTTAATTGGATGCATGTTATGAGTTAAAAGCAATTCACTAATAGAATATGTTATATTTTCAGCATGTCGAGCTCTTTTATTCAATAACTCGCCTCCGACAAACTTAACGGCGATAACTTTGGAACTTGGAAATCGAACTTGAATACGATTCTTGTAATTGATGATCTAAGGTTCGTCTTGACGGAGGAATGTCCTCCCCCTCTCAGCTCGTCTGCAACCCGAATAGTTTGGGATGCATTTGACAAATGGACTATGGCTAATGATAAAGCCCGGGTCTACATCTTAGCCAGCATATCTGATGTGTTGTCTAAGAAACATGAGGGCATGATCACTGCAAAGGAGATCATGGGATCATTACAGGCCATGTTTGGACAACTGTCCTCATCGGTCCGTTATGATGCTCTCAAGTACGTTTACAACTCCCGAATGAAGGAGGAAACATCTGTTAGGGAGCATGTCCTTAATATGATGGTCCACTTCAACGTGGCAGAGGTAAACGGGGCTGTCATTGATGAGAATAGTCAGGTTAGCTTTATAATGGAATCTCTTCCGAAGAGTTTCCTGCAGTTCTGCACCAACTCGGTGATGAACAAGATAGAGTATAACCTGACTACTCTACTTAACGAGCTCCAGACATTTGAGTCCCTGATGAAATCAAAGGGAAAAGAGAAGGAGGCAAACGTTGTCACTTCAAGGAAGTTCCTGAGAGGATCATCCTCAGGGACTAAGTCTGCTCCTTCTTTTTCTAAGAATAAGGGTATTCAGAAGAAGAAGAAGGATAAAGGGAAGGAAAAAGCTCCCATACGCAAGGTTAAAGCCACAGGAAAATGATTCTATTGTGGTGAAGACGGGCATTGGAAGGGAAACTGCCCGAAGTAACTTGCGGAAAAGAAAGCTGAGAAAGAAAAACAAGGTAAATATGATTTACTCGTTGTTGAAACATGTTTAGTGGAACATGATGATTCCGCCTGGATACTAGATTCAGGAGCCACTAACCATGTGTGTTCTTCTTTACAGGAAACTAGTTCCTGGAGGCAGCTTGCTGATAGTGAGATAACTCTCAGGGTTGGAACAAGAGAGATTGTCTCAGCTAGAGCAGTGGGAGCAATGAAGTTGTTATTTAGAGATAGATTCGTTTTATTAGAAAATGTACTTTTGGTTCCTGGAATCAGAAGAAATCTTGTATCTATCTCTTGTTTACTTGAACATATGTATAAATTGTCTTTTGATTATAATGAAGCGTTCATTTGCAAAAGAAGTGTACGAATATGTTCTGCTAAACTTGAAAACAACTTATATGTGTTAAGACCAAAAGAGATAAAAGCTATTTTGAACAATGAGATGTTTAAAAAAGCTGGTACTCAAAATAAAAGGCAGAAGCTTTCTCCAAGTACCTATCTTTGGCACTTGAGACTAGGTCACATTAATCTCAATAGGATTGAGAAATTGGTTAAGAGTGGTCTCCTAAAGGAGTTAGAGGACAACTCCTTACCATCATGTGAGTCTTGTCTTGAGGGAAAAATGACTAAACGACCTTTTTCTGAAAAAGGATATAGAGCCAAAGAACCCTTTGAACTCATACATTCGAATCTCTGTGGTCCAATGAATGTCAAGGCACGAGGAGGGTATGAATATTTCATCAGTTTCATTGATGATTATTCAAGGTATGGCTATCTTTACCTAATGCATCATAAGTCCGAAACCCTTGAAAAGTTCAAGGAGTATAAGGCAGAGGTTGAGAACTCATTAGGTAAAATGATTAAAACACTTCGATCAGATCGAGGAGGAGAGTATATGAATTTAAGATTCCAAGACTATATGATAGAACATGGAATCGTATCCCAACTCTCAGCACCTGGTACACCTCAGCAGAATGGTGTATCTGAAAAGAGAAATAGAACCCTGTTAGACATGGTTCGATCTATGATGAGCTACGCTTAACTGCCTAGTTCGTTTTGGGGATATACAGAGAAGTCGCTGTGCATATATTTTGAACATGGTTCCTCTAAGAGTGTTTCGAAACACCCTATGAGTTATGGAAAGGGCGTAAAGGTAGTTTACGCTACTTCAGATTTGGGGATGTCCTATGACATGTGCTAGTGTCCAATCCAAAGAAACTGAACATCGTTCAAAATTATGCCTATTCGTAGGATACTCCAAAGAAACGAAAGGTGGTCTGCTTTATGATCCTCAAGAGGACAAGGTGCTTGTATCGACAAATGCCACGCTCTTAGAGGAAGACCACATGAGAGATCATCGACCTCGTGAGCGGTGCATTGTCTTGAGCGAAATTTCCGAGGAAGCTACTGATAAATCAACAAAAGTTGTTGATCAAGCTGGTCCTTCTCAAGAGTTGAGAATGCCTCGACGTAGTGGGAGAGATGTTAGACAACCCGACCGTTACATGGGTTTAACTGAAACCCAGGTCGTCATACCTGATGACGGCATAGAGGATCCATTGACCTATAAACAAGCAATGAATGATATAGATAGAGACCAGTGGATTAAAGCCATGGACCTCGAAATGGAGTCTATGTACTTCAATTTAGTCTGGGAACTTGTAGATCAACCAAATGGTGAAAGACCTATCGGTTGCAAGTGGATCTAAAAGAGGAAACGAGATCAAGCAAGTAAGGTGCAAACCTTTAAGGCTCGACTTGTGGCAAAGGGTTATACCCAGCGGGAAGGGGTGCACTATGATGAAACCTTCTCCCCTGTTGCCATGCTTAAGTCGATTAGAATACTCTTGTCCATTGCTACGTTTAATGATTATGAAATTTGGCAAATGGATGTCAAGACAGCCTTTCTGAATGACAATCTTGAAGAGAGTATCTATATGGATCAACCAGAGGGGTTCAATGTTCAGGGTCAAGAGCAAAAGGTTTGCAAGCTTAAGCGGTCCATTTATGGATTGAAACAAGCATCTAGATCCTGGAATATAAGATTTGATACTGGGATCAAATCTTATGGCTTTAAACAGAATATTGACGAGCCTTGTGTCTACAAGAAGATAGTCAATACTACAGTAGCTTTCTTAATCTTATACGTAGACGATATCCTTCTCATTGGGAATGATGCGGGATTCCTGACTGGCGTTAAACAATGGCTAGCGACCCAATTCCAAATGAAAGATTTGGGAGAGGCTCAGTTTGTCCTTGGATTCCAAATTGTTCGAAATCGCAAAAACAAAAAGCGCTAGCATGTCTCTCAAAGCGCCTTATATTGACAAAATGTTGATTAGATATAAGATGCAGAATTCCAAGAAGGATTTATTACCTTTCAGGCATGGAATTCATCTGTCTAAGGAACAATGTCCTAAGACACCTCAAGAAGTTGAGGATATGAGATGCATTCCCTATGCATCAGCTGTCGGTAGTCTGATGTATGGCATGCTATGTACTCGACCCGACATATGCTATGCAGTGGGAATTGTCAGCAGGTATCAGTCCAATCCTGGATATGTTCATTGGACTGCCGTTAAAAATATCCTCAAGTACCTTAGGAGAACGAGGGACTATATGCTTGTGTATGGCGCAAAGGATTTAATCCTTGCAGGATACACTGATTCTGATTTTCAGACTGATGTAGATTCGAGGAAATTCACATCAGGATCAATCTTCACTCTTAATGGAGGAGCTATAGTATGGAGGAGTATAAAGCAAGGTTGTATTGCTGACTCCACCATGGAAGCTAAGTATGTCGCAGCTTGTGAAGCAGCGAAGGAGGCTGTATGGCTTAGAAAGTTCTTGGCTTATTTGGATGTTGTTCCAAATATGAATTTGCCTATCACTCTTTATTGTGATAATAGTGGTGCAGTGGCAAATTCTAAAGAACCTAGAAGCCATAAGCGCGGAAAGCATATAGAGCGCAAATATCATCTCATCAGGGAGATTGTGCAACGAGGAGTCGTGATCGTCACGCAGATCTCTTCGGAGCACAACATTGTTGATCCGTTTACCAAGCCCCTCACGGCTAAAGTGTTTGAGGGACACCTAGAGAATCTAGGACTTCGGGTTGTACAATAGGACAGTTTTCTTGCCCAACATGTTTGACTCCACCGACGTTTTAGTCCAAGTGGGAGTTTGTTGGGTTTTATGTCCTAAAACTCGTTAGTTTGTAAATTGTATGTATATTCTATTTTGCAATAAAGTTATTATTGATATTTATCCAGTAAAGGTGTTATTGAATAAAGTGAATTGTATATTTTGAAACCCTAATCAAATAAAGAACCCATGGCTATAGGATGTATACTTGAACTTTATGTGTGACATAAAAGTGGATCAGGTTCAAGTTATAGCCACAACGGTCTATAGTATAGGGATAGGGTTGGGTACCTTATCCTGGGGACACTATGGACGCGGCCCACTTTGTAAAGTACAAACGATGTGATCCTAAATCGTTCATGTGGAGACATGCGAGTGGGGGCGTCCTATGCAATGAGTGTTGGGATTTCTGTCCTAATCTCGTCGTTGTAAAATATTGTTTTGAAATTAATAAGAGTTATTCATTTCTTCACTTTGTGTCTCGGAAATATTTTAAACCTTTCCAATAAACTAAGCTCTAGGGTCATTGAATATATGAGAGAACTAGAACTTGAACGGTGTGTAGTTGACACACAAGGAGGATCACGTTCGAGTTAATTACCCGAACGGTCTACAGTATAAGGATGGGGTTGGAGACCTAATCCTGGATACATTGTGGATGCGGCCCGCTTTGTATTAGATACAAACGAGGTGATCTGACTCGTTCATGTGGTTGACATGCGAGTGGGGGCATCCTGTACAATGAGATTGTACAAGACCGGATCGTGAATTATTAGACTTACCGATATAACACATCGATGACAAGAAAGAGTAATAAATTCGTAGATGACCGTGATCGACTCGAATCCCGAGCGTATTACGGACTCCCATCATGGGGTCCGTCCTTTGACTAGTACGGCAGGTGGGTAGTATCGCCACTTGCCTAATATGCCTATCTTCTCACGAGACGAGAACCAAGTAGAGAGTCGGGAACCTACTTACGCGAGATGGAATTCACTGCTTCCGCGTATAGGGAATCTAGAGGGGTTGTTCCCTTAAGTGTTGTCTCCGTGGTTTGGACAACGGCGCCCACCTTCTCACCGCCCGAGAAGGGTGTTGTGTATGGTTGGACCATCACAATATGTTGTTCATTAGAGGAGCTGTGGGGACTTAAGGAACAAGATGTAGACACGAGGGTAAACGGTAATTTGACCCACCGTGTTCACGAACAACTGTGACGGGTCGACTCATGGGCATTGGTTATATCGGTGGACACGTAATATTCTACAATCGATGGGAGTACAACTACAGGCTTTAGTGGAGTGTTATCGTAGCTAATGAACATTGGTTGACCGGGTAAAAGAGTTTGACCGTTAACCTCAAATCATTGGAGCCCGCCAATGTAGGTCCATTAGGTCCCTTGGTTGGCTCAATCTGGGATAAAAGAAGGGTTAATGTTTTGGCATGAAATTGAAGTGTTCAATTTCACTTTAAGAGTATTTATATCATATAGATGATATAATATATAGTTTAATATGAATGAATTTCATAATGAACTATATATTAGCCTAATTGTTGAATTAAAGGCTAATTGGAGAAATTGATAGAGAGAAAATAAATTGAATGTGATTCAATTTAATTAAATCCACAATTATTGCAAATGAGATTTGCAACATAAGATATGAGATATCTTATATTATATAATTTTGTAAATAAGATTCACATAACATATGGTTGTGGTAAAGTCGTAATAATGTGAAGTTGTGAACTTCATCATTCTACTATATAAACCCTTTGTAAGATGGGTTTGGCAAGCGAAGAAAAGCTAAGTTCTCATTCTTGGATTTTGACCTAAGAATCCAAAAGTGAACTCTCTCCATTCTCTCATTTCTCCTCTCTTTCCAAAAACAAAAGTTCCCACCAACTTCCCTTCTCCAAAAGAGAACAACCAAGAAGATCATTTGGTAGTGTTTGGGATCTGATCGTGGAAGAGTTCGTAGAGATCGGGAAGCACGAAGAGTTCGTGATTAACAAGAAGAGTTTGCTGAATTGGTGTACAACAAGTAAGTGTTTTTGTTCTTGCTGTAAAATTTCAGCATGTTTAGCCTAGATCTAATAGTTAGATCAATTTTAATAAGCATGTTGCATGATGATACCACGACGATTCGATCGTCTTCCGCTGCGCGGGGATTCTCATTCCCTTCAATTGGTATCAGAGCCATTTCGATGGTCATTCATCTATGCACTGTTTTATTAAGATTAAGGTGGGTCTTTTACCATGTTTTCATGAGATGAATGTTCAGTTTGCGAAATGGATGTTTTCGGTTTTTGGCACTAGATTAGATTTACAATTATGTCGATGAGATCAATGTACGGGCACGTTGTTTTGGGAAATTTTGTTGTAAATCGAGTCTGTAAGTCCGGGTCGTTCGTGGCAAGAGTTGCTGTGAAGAAATCAGAGCGGAAACAGGCAAAAAATCGGGAGAAAAACAGCAAGAAGCATGCTGTCTGTCGATGGCGTTGAGACGCTACCCAACGGCGTCTCAATGCCGTGCTTACGGTCGGTGGCTCTGCAGCACGATGGCGTTGCAACGCCGCTGGCGTTGAGGACGCGCCTCGACGCTGTCGGCGACAGCGTTGCAACGCTGTATGCTTTAAGGAGTTAATGCGCGCGACGTAGACGTTTTATGTCCGTTGGTTTTAATTATTTTTTAGTTTTATTTAGTAAAAAAAACGTTTTAATTTTAATTTATTTATTTATTTTATTAAATATTATTAATATAAATTCTATATTAATTTGATTTAATAAAATGTTTGCCCCTAGGTGCCAAAAACCGGTCCAATTTTGTTATTCAATTATTTTATGCATGAGATGTATGATTTTAATTAATTTCTATGTTCATAATGTATGACATATAGATTTAAAATCCCACCTTAGGTTAAACAAATTCATGCATCATATATATATTATAAGAGTTATAATATAGTTTGCATGATAGGTTATGTTATAAGAGTTATAATGTAATTAAATACATTTTTAATTTAATTAATATAAGTGTTATATTTTTTTAGATTAAAGTATGCTCATGCATTTATATTCATGTGATGAATGATATTATGTTATAGTATATAGTTATTCACGTGATGAATGTTCAAACACTATAACATAGAAATGCATGCAACCTAAGTTAATTATTAGTTTTAAAGTGTTTAGAACTTGCATAATTAGACTTAGGTTTTCTAATTTTCTAATTAGATTAGAAATTTAGGAAATCAAATATAATCTTTGAATGGAGACCGATTAGTAACTCTGTCTAAGGAAGGGGTTTGTCTAAAGGTCAGGGTATTTAAGTTGACGCTTGAACACCCCTACCTTGAAACCGACAGGGAGTGAATTCGGTCCGAGATTCTTAGATTATATTTACGTGAGCGCCAATTAATTAAGTGTTAATTAATTTTCTCACATAGACCTAAGTTAATAATGTGATTATAGACTTAGGCAAAATACCATATAAGAGTTATATTGGTAGACTTAGGTAAATTTTAGCCGGTTTATCTAGGTCAATCCCTTTTAAAATTAAAGTCTTGAGTGGGAGGAAATATAGTGTATGAGATACATTTCAATTTCCAACCACAAATCTCTTTAAGTCCACACCGTGAGATCTATACTCTACCCTCGTGGCGCAAATGGGAGCGTCCCCTTCTGGATGGCATTTGTATAGGTCAATATCATCGTGGATGGAGAGAGTACTTATAGTGAGTGGGAGCGGCACTTGTGAAAACGAGACCCACGGTCTCTTCTTTTTCGATTCACACCGTGAGACACCCATGATCCAATCTCGCTAGTTTGGCTCGACTGCACAATCCCTTCCGAGCGCGCATGATCATGAGAGTCTGAGCACGTTGAATTCCCGAAAGGGATACAGCTTTCTGGTTCGCTTTCCTTCTTAGTTCACCCTTCTGGTGGCTATTGTTAGGACGGATACTTGAAAACTTAAAGATTGAGGTGACACTCACGCAGAATTCGTTAAGTGTTAATGAATTTGACCGAACAATGGTAATTGGATGCGTAATGGAATAAGAGTTATTCTGGGATTAGGTCTGATCGAGAAAGTCGCGTCTTAGAGGAGGAGTGTTCTGTTCACCCTTCGGTGGCAGTCATTCTAAACTTTTAGGGTATCATTGCAAAATTTTGAATGACCTAGGGATCATGAAATTTTTTTTTTTGCTAAAATTAGATTAGTTTTCAAAAGGTTTTTAAGTAGACTAATACAAAGTTTTTCTTAAATTTTCACTAAAAATGTCTAGCGCTATTATAGCTTTACTTGCTTCCGATAAGTTAGTGGGAGATAATTACCAATACTGGAAAAACAACATCAATACAATATTGGTAATCGACGACATAAAGTTCGTGTTTGTCCGAGGAGTGTCCTCACATTCCGGGCGCGACCGCATCGCGAGTTGTTCGCGATACGTACGATCGATGGATCAGGGCCAATGAAAAGGCCAAGGTCTACATAATTTCCAGCATGTCTGATGTCTTGGCAAAGAAGCATGAGTTGATTGTTTCCGCTAAGGAAATCATGGAGTCCTTGCAGGAAATGTTTGGACAACAGTCCTTTCAGGTCCGGCATGACTCGCTCAAATACATTTTCAACGCTCGGATGAAAGAGGGGTCGTCTGTCCGTGAACATGTTCTAGACATGATGACCCGCTTTAATCTGTCTGAGATGAATGGGGCTTCAATCGACAAGTCGAGCCAGGTCAGTTTTATCATGGAGACTCTTCCGAAGAGCTTTTTTTAGTTTCGTATCAATGCTGTTATGAACAAAATTAGCTACAATCTGACTACCCTCCTTAATGAGCTACAGAATTTCCAGTCTCTGAACAGGGTCAAGGAATCTGAGGCAAATGTTGCCTACAGGTCTTATCACAGAGGTTCGACCTCTGGGACAAAATCTGTTGCTCCTTCACGCCCGAAGGGAAGAAGAGGATGAAGAGGGGTAAAACTGACCGAGCTGCCACCCAGAAAGGCAAAAAGGTAAAGGAGGTTGCAGAGAAAGGAAAGTGTTTCCACTGCAATGGAAGTGGACATTGGAAAAGAAACTGTCCGAAATTCCTGGCCGAGAGGAAGAACCAAGGTAAATGTGATTTACTTGTGGTAGAAACATGTTTAGTGGAGAGTAATGACTATTCCTGGATATTAGATTTAGGTGTCACTAACCACGTTTGTTCTTCTTTTCAGGGAATTCCTGGCAGCCGCTGCGACAGGGTGAGGTGACTCTACGGGTTGGATTCGGGGAGCTTGTCTCTACTGCAGCAATCGGCACGGTGAAGCTGCATTTTGGCAGGACGTACTTATTGTTAGACAATTTGTACATAGTTCCAGGGTTCACTAGAAACCTTGTTTCTATTTCTGCTAATTGAACATCAGATTTCAGCTTTCTTTTGAATTAAATAAAAAGTTTATTTTTTTCAAAGGGAATGTTATTTGTTCAGCTTCAATTGAAAATAATCTGTATGTTTTAAAACCCAATTTGGTTAAAAGTATTTTGAATACTGAATTGTTTAAAACTGCAGAAACACGAACTAAGAAAGAAAAAATTTCTCCAAAAGAAAATGCCCATCTTTGGCATCTACGGTTAGGCCACATTAATCTCAATAGGATTGAGAAACTAGTGAAGAGTGGACTTCTAAACGAGTTGGAAGAAAACTCTTTGCCAGTATGTGAGTCATGCCTTGAAGGCAAAATGACCAGACGTCCTTTTAGTGGAAAAGGATATAGAGCCAAAGAACCTCTTGAGTTAGTACATTCTGACCTCTGTTGTCCGATGAATGTTAAAGCTCGGGGCGGTTATGAGTACTTCGTCTCTTTCATAGACGATTACTCCAGATATGGGTACATTTACCTAATGCATAAGAAGTCTGAAACTCTTGTAAAGTTCAAGGAGTATAAAACTGAGGTTGAGAACCTCTTAGGTAAATCGCTTAAAACACTTCGATCGGATCGAGGTGGAGAGTACATGGACACTAAATTCCGTGACTATATGATAGAACACTTGAATTACATCCCAACTCTCAAAGACTGGTATGCCACAGCCAGAATGGTGTATCGGAGAGGAGAAACAGAACCTTGTTGGACATGGTTCGGTCGATGATGAGCTATGCTCGTCTCCCTGATTCTTTCTGGGGGTACGCAGTAGAGAGTGTGGTTTACATTTTGAACAATGTTCCATCAAAGAGTGTTTGTGAAACACCGTTTGAGCTCTGGAGTGGTCGTAAAGGCGCTTTACATCACTTGAGAATTTGGGGATGTCCGCCCATGTGTTGGTGTCAAACCCAAAAAGTTGGAACCCCGTTCGAAATTGTGCCTATTCGTAGGTTACCCTAGAGAGACTAGGGGTGGTCTGTTTTACGATCCCAAGGAAAATAGGGTGCTTGTGTCGACAAACGCCATTTTCTTAGAGGAAGACCACATCAAGGATCTTTTACCACGGAGTAAAATTGTATTGAATGAAATGGACAATACATCAGCAAGAGTTGCTGATAAGGCTTGTACGTCAGCAAGCGTTGTTGACCCTAGTGTCACGGTCGTACCTCTCGGACCGTGCGGCGCCATGATTCATCCCTCGAACATGGCCACCTTAAGGGGAACTCTTGCCCCATCGTTAAGATCGCAACGCTTTGTGGCCTCGCTGGTCTTTAGGCGAGGTTCTTCATCCTCAACCAAGCATCAAGTAAATAAGCAAATGGAATGTAACTTGGTCGCACACGCCGCCTGGGTCCGTGTGCTTGCACTTGCCTTTCCCATGAGTTGGCTTTGACGGGACAATCTCGGATCGCCGGCCGCTAACGGGCCCTATATCGAACCTCCACCCCATGGGAAGGGGCGCAATGTCGGCACACACCGCGCCGTCCGACACCGCCCCTTGAAACCCGCTACAAAGGAAACGCCAAAGAAACTTCTCTTGAGACGCCGCCTGACCAATGCATGACACGCGAACGCGCTACTGGGTGACTCACTTAGGCCCACAAGCCCGTGGGGGTGGTGGAGAGTCGACACCATGGTACCCCTATAGTATATTATGTGAAATATTGGGTCTTCCTCCCTTGCACGTCATTTTGGCGAGGAGTCATACGCCCATACATCGACCCCTCCGACGACACGGTTGGCCCCAGTCTCACATGCCTTCGAGCCCACCTATCTTGGTGTGTTAGATGATGCACCGTCCTCCTCGATCGCATCATGGCACGACTTGTCACTGTGAGGTTCACAAACATACGCTCTTCTAGTATGATTGTGACACCTAGCACGTCTAGTCAAATCCCTTCCCAAGAGTTGGGAATGCCTCGACGTAGTGGGAGGACTGTGAGACAGCCCGATCGCTATATGGGTTTAGCTGAAACCTCAGTTGTCGCTCCTGACGATGACTATGAGGATCCATTGAACTATGATCAGGCAATGGCTGATGTTGATAAAGACGAGTGGATTAAAGCTATGGACCAAGAAATTGAGTCTATGTACTTCAATTCTGTCTGGGAGCTTGTGGATGAACCGGATGGGGTAAAACCTATTGGTTGTAAATGGATCTACAAGCGTAAATGTGGCGTAGATGGAAAGGTGCAAACCTTCAAAACCCGACTAGTGGCAAAGGGTTTTACCCAGGTTAAAGGGGTTGACTATGAGGAAACCTTTTCACCTGTTGCCATGGTAAAGTCAATCAGGATCCTTCTGGCCATCGTCGCGTATTATGACTACGAGGTATGGCAGATGGATGTCAAGACAGCCTTTCTGAATGGAAAACTTGATGATACCATCTACATGGACCAGCCCAAAGGGTTCATTGCCCAAGGCCAAGAGCAAAAGGTTTGTCGGCTTCATAGGTCAATTTATGGACTGAAACAAGCTTCGAGGTCTTGGAACATAAGATTTGATGAGGCAATCAAGTCTTATGGCTTTGATCAAAATGCCGACAGCCTTGTGTCTACAAGAAAATCGTTGACAAAATTGTCGCATTTTTGGTGTTGTATGTGGACGATATTCTTCTCATTGGGAATGAGGTATAATTTCTTACTGACATTAAGAAGTGGCTA
Source organism: Trichosanthes cucumerina (assembly GCA_036507285.1). NCBI lineage: Eukaryota > Viridiplantae > Streptophyta > Magnoliopsida > Cucurbitales > Cucurbitaceae > Trichosanthes > Trichosanthes cucumerina. The sequence goes on along the minus strand of CM071843.1, from coordinate 28,560,262 downwards.
ACTTCACAATTCGAAATGAAAGATTTGGGAGAAGCTCAAGATGTTCTCTGGATCCGTATAGTCCAAACCTAAGAACAGAATGCTAGCCTTGTCTCAAAGCGCCTTATATTGACAAGATGTTGTCTAGATATAAGATGCAAAACTCCAAGAAGGGTTTGCTGCCTTTTAGGCATGGGGTTCACTTGACTAAGGATCAGTGTCCTAAGACTCCTCAAGATGTTGAGGATATGAGACACATTCCATATGCTTCAGCTGTAGGGAGCCTGATGTATGCAATGTTGTGTACTAGGCCCGACATCACGTTATGCAAAGAGAATTGTCGGAGATATCACCAAATCGAGATTAGATCACCTGGACAAATGTGAAAGACAATCCTCAAGTATCTTAGGAGAACGAGGAACTACAACTTAGTGTATGGTAGTAGGGATTTGATCCTTACGGGATACACAGATTCTCGATTTTCGCACCGATAAGGATTCTAGGAAATCACCTGGGGTCACCTTCATTCATTCTGAATGGAGGAGTCAGAGTATGGCGAAGCATCAAACAGGGATGCATTGGTGATTCCACTATGGAAGCAGAGTATGTCTGCGCTTGTGAAGTCGCAAAGGAAGTCGCTTGGCTTAGGAAGTTCATGACGGATTTGGATGTTATTCCAAATATGAACTTGCCAATCACGCTGCTCGTGATAACAATGGTGCAAAGCAACAAACTCACGTGAGCCTCAAACCATAAAAGAGGTAAACACATTGAGCGCAAGTATCATCTGATACGGGAAATTGTGCACCGCGAGACGTGATACCACGCAGATAGCATCGAGCACACAATGTAGTGATCCATTTACAAAACCCCTCACGGCTAAAGTGTTTGAGGGTCACCTAGAGAGTCTAGGTATTCGAGAGCTTCCTGACTAGGGCAAGTGGGAGATGTGTAAACGGGTATTCAATGCCCTAGTTTATTGTAATTTTTTATTGTAACTCAAATACATTTTGGAAATGTACCTTCTCCACTAGCTTAGTCCAAGTGGGAGTTTGTTGGGATTTCTGTCCTAATCTCGTGGTTGTAAAATATTGTGTCTCAGAAATATTTTAAACCTTTCCAATAAACTAAGCTCCAGGGTCATTAAATATATTCGAGAACTAGAACTTGAACGGTGTGTAGTTGACACACAAGGAGGATCACGCTCGAGTTAATGATCCGAACGGCTCTGATATAAGGATAGGGTTGAGACCTAATCCTCGGATACATTGTGGATGCGCCCGCTTTGTATTAGATACAAACGAGGTGATCTCGACTCGCTTCATGTGGTTGACATGTGAGTGGGGGCATCCTGCATAATGAGATTGTACAAGACCGACTGTGAATTATTAGACTTCATGATATAACACCGCTGACAAGAAGACTAATAAATTCGTAGATGACCATTAGTGACTCGCTCAATCCCGAGCGTATTACGGACTCCCCGCTGCGGGGGTCCCGCCTTTGACTAGTACGGGTGAGGGTAGTATCGCCACTTGCCCAATATGCTTATCTTCTCGTGACGTAACCAAAGTAGAGAGTTTGGAACCTACTTACGCGAGATGGAATTCACTCGCTCGCGTATAGGGAATCTAGAGGGTTGTTCCTTTAAGTCTTTGTCTCCTGTGGCTTGGACAACGGGCCCCACCTTCTCACCGCCCGAGAAGGGTGTTGTGTATGGTTGGACCATCACAATATGTTGTTCATTAGAGGAGCTGTGGGGAATTAAGGAACAAGATGTAGACACAAGGGTAAAACGGTAATTTGACCCAGCCGTGTCTACGAACAACCTGTGAAGGGTCGACTCATGGGCATTGGTTATATCAGTGGACACGTAATATTCTACACTGATTGGAGTATAGCTACAGGCTTTAGTGGAGTGTTACTGTAGCTAATGAACATTGGTTGACCGGGTAAAAGAGTTTGACTGGTTAACCTCAAATCATTGGAGCCCGTCAATGTAGGTCCATTAGGTCCCTTGGTTGGCTCAATCTGGGATAAAAGAAGGGTTAATGTTTTGGCATGAAATTGAAGTGTTCAATTTCACTTTAAGAGTATTTATATCATATAGATGATATAATATATAGTTTAATATGAATGCGATTCATAATGAACTATATTAGACTAATTGTTGAATTAAAGGCTAATTGGAGAAATTGATAGAGAGAAAATAAATTGAATGTGATTCAATTTAATTAAATCCACAATTATTGCAAATGAGATTTGCAACATAAGACATGAGATATCTTATATTATATAATTATGTAAATAATATTCACATAAGATATGGTTGTTGTATAGTGGTAATAATGTGAAGTTGTGAACTTCATCATTCCACTATATAAACCCTTTGTAAGATGGGTTTGGCAACCGAAGAAAAGCTAAGTTCTCATTCTTGGATTTTGACCTAAGAATCCAAAAGTGAACTCTCTCCATTCTCTCATTTCTCCTCTCTTTCCAAAAACAAAAGTTCCCACCAACTTCCCTTCTCCAAAAGAGAACAACCAAGAAGATCATTTGGTAGTGTTTGGGATCTGATCGTGGAAGAGTTCGTAGAGATCGAGAAGCACGAAGAGTTGGTGATTAACAAGAAGAGTTTGTTGAATTGGTCTACAACAAGTAAGTGTTTTTCTTCTTGCTGTAAAATTTCAGCATGTTTAGCCTAGTTCTAATAGTTAGATCAATTTTAATAAGCATGTTGCATGATGATACCACGACGATTCGATCGTCTTCCGCTGCGTGGGGATTCTCATTCCCTTCAATGAGTTTGCATAAGACTGGAACGAGAAATAGTCACTTAGACTTTATAACTCCGTTTACTGTCTTAACTGACTATATTCATACGATAACCTAGGTAACTCGATCTTAATCCTGAGCGTGCCATGAACTCCTGTTTATTTGGATTATCCTTAGATTTGCATGGGTGAGAGTGGCCTAAAATTGTCGACTCAATCAGCCTTTCATTTCAGGGATAAGACCGGGTAGATAGTTGGGAACATAGTTCTGCAAGATGGAATTCACTCCTACCCGCTTTAGGGATTAGTAGAGAGGTTGTTCCCTTAAGTGCTGACTCCGGGTCTTGAACAAAGGGCCCACCCCTCTCATTGGCTCGAGAGGGATTCGCTTTGTTGGTTGGACCACAAACCAATTGTTCATTAGAGGATCAGTGGGACTTAAGGAACAAGAAGTAATTACAGGGGTAAAACGATATTTTTGACCCAGCTGTAAATACTAACAACCTGTGAAGGATCGACTTACTAATCATGGTTATATCGAATGGACATAAATATATCTACAGTGAGGAGAGTGCAACCACTCGGCTTTAGTGGAGTATCCCGGTGGTTAACGAATGTTGATTAGCTAGGCTAAAGAGTTTGGCCGATTAATCTTGTATCGTTGGAGCTCATGATCTGTAGGTCCATTAGGTCCCCTTACTAGCTTGGACTAAGCCTTGTAACATTTTGAGAGAAAAAAAATTTTAAATGTTTCAATTCGGTTTTGGGAGAAAACGTTAATTATATGTGATATACTTAACGTGTCACAGTTTAATTATGAATTAAACTATAATAAAGAAGAGGTGGAAATATTTAAATGTGATTTAAATATTTGTTCGGTTTATAACATGAATAGGGATTCATGTTTAAACGATCGATTTAAGAAATCGGGATTGGTCCAATTATTTAATTTAATATTTGATATTAAATTAAATGAATTATTTAAAATTAATTAATTAAATTAATAAATTTATTTTTAATTTAAAATTAATTTAAAATTAATTTTGAATTAAAATTAAATGAAAATTCAATTTTGATTTTGAATTTCAATTGGACCAAAATGAAAAGGAAGAGCAACCTTGCTACTTTTTCAAATTCACTCAAATTGAGCATCTCTTTCTTGCTAAATCCTTCTCATCTTCTTGCCTTCATCTTCTCCTAGCTTGAAGAAGCTTTTAGTTTCTTTAATTGAAGAAGAAACCATTAGATTAAAGTGAATTAATCAGAATCTTGATAATTCACGTTTTTAGACCTTTCTCCCATCTCTCTTCAAATTCTCTCTACCAAAGATCCCACAATCTGTTCTAAGGCCTGAGGATAGTAGGAAAGACACTAGAGGTTGTCCACAAAGTGTTTGTGACAAGAAATTCCCCACGGATTTGGAGAATTTTGAACAACAAAGGTATGTGTTCATACTCTCTGTTTTTCCAGTTTTGAGCATGCTTTTTGTTTTGTAAAATTGATCAACTTAGAGTGTTCAAGATCCAAAATTGCTTCCACTTTCTTAATCTACACTCTTTCACATCAGCTCATGCTTCTTTTCCAAAACATCAGAAATGTTGGCAATGATATAGACCTTGGCCTTTTCTTTGGCCCTAATCCATCGATCGTATGAATCATGAACACTTGGCGATGCAGTCGAGCCCGACATCTGAGGACACTCCTTAGTGAGCACGAACTTAATGTCGTTAGTTACCAAAATCGTGTTTAAGTTGTTTTTCCAAGTTTGGTAATTATCTACCACTAATTTGTCAGACGCGAGTAAAGCTATTATTCAGCAAGGCATTTTTGCTGAAAAATCAAAAAAGTTTGTGTTAGTCTCGCAAAAAACATTTGAAATCCAATCACGTTTTACCAAAAATTATTTTATGATCCCTAGGTCATTCAAAATTTGCAATGATATCCTAAAGGTTTAGAATGACCGTGACCGAAGGGTGAACAGAACAATCCTCCTCTAGGACGAGACTTTCTCGATCCGAACGTAATCCCAGAATAATTCTTATTCCATTAGGCCTTTAATTACCATTGTTCGGTTGAATTCATTAACTCTTAGTGAATTCTGTGAGTGTCACCCTCAATCTTTAAGTTTCCAAGTATCCGTCCAAACAATAGCCACCAAAGGGTGAACCAAGAAGGAAAACCAACCAGGAAACTATATCCCTTTTGGGAATTCACGGTGTTCCGACTCCCATGATCAGGCCCTTTGAAGGGATTGTCTGATCCAGGCCAAACTAGCAGGTGGATCATAGGCGTCTTATGGTGTGAATCAAAAGAAGAGACCGTGGGTCTCGTTTTCACAGGTCCCGCTCCCACTCACTATAAGTACTCTCTCCATCCACGATGATATTGACCTATACAAATGCCACCGGAAGGGAGATACTCCCATTTGCGCTACGAGGCCGAGTATAGATCTCACGGTACGGTCTTAACGGAGATTTGTGGTTGGAAAAGCAAATGTATCTCATACACTTTATTTCCTCCCACACAGCACTTTATTTTATTAGGGATTGACCTGATAAACCGGCTAAAATTTACCTAAGTCTACCAATATATCTCTTATATGGTATTAACCTATGTTTATAATCACATTATTACTTAGGTCTATGTGAGTAAATTAATTAACACTTTAATTAACGACACTCACGAAAATATAACTTAAGAATCTTCAGACCGAATTCACTTCCAAGTCGGTTTTCAGGTAGGGGTGTTCCGTAAGCATCAACTTAAATACCCCAGCCTTAGACAAAACCTTCCTTAGACAGAGTTACTAATCAGTCACCATTGAAATGTCATATTTGATTTCCTAATTTCTAATCTTATTATAAAATAGGAAACCTAAGTCTAATTATTCCAGTTCTAAACACTTTAAAACTAATGATTACCTTAGATTGCATGCATTTCTATGTTATAGTGCTTGATCATTCATCACATGAATAACTATATACTATAACATAAATAATTCATCACATAAAATAAAATTCATGAGCATACTTTAATCTAAAAATATAACACTTATATTAATTAAATTAATCATGCATTTAATTATATTATAACTCTTATAATATAACCTATCATGCAAACTATATAATATAAATGATGCATGATTATGTTTAACCTAAGGTGGGATTTAAAATTTGTATGACATACATTATGCACATAGAAAATTTAATTAAATCATGCATGACATGCATAAAATAATTAAATAGCAAAAATGGACCGGTTTTGACACCTAGGGGAAATTATTTAATTAAATAACATTAATATAATATTTATATTAATATTATTTAATAAAATAATTAAATTACATTATTACAAAAAAAATAAAGAAAATAGAAAATAAATTACCCACGTTTGCAAAATCGCCTCTGCTCACTCCCACTACGCCGCAAGGGCAAGCGTGCAACGCTGCAAGCGCTTAGCGCCAAGCGTCAAGGTCGTTCCATGTGTCGTGGCGCGTTAACGCCGCTCGCAGCAGGCCTCCATCCGCAAGAATGGTGTTGAGATGCCGAAGAACAACGTCTCAACGCCATCGACAGAACAACATCTCTACTTGCTGTTCTTCGTCGATTTTTGCCTGTTTCCGCTCTGATTTCTTCACAGCAACACTTGCCACGAACGACTCGGACTTACAGACTCAATTTACAACAAAAATGCCCAAAAACAACGGGCCTTTACATTGATCTCATCAACATAAAAAAATGTAAATCTAAAAGTGCCAAAACCAAAATTATCCATCATGCAAACCAACAATTTATCACATAAATTAAGCCATATACCCACCTAATTGCAATGAAAAATAGTGCCCAAAATCGAACCAACGATTGGCTCTGATACCAATTGAAGGGAATGAGGATCCCACGCAGTGGAAGACGATTGAATCGTCGTGTTGAAATTGTGCAACAAGAGTTTCATTGAAATGATTTAATTCTTAAATCTAGGCTAAACATACATAAATTGAATGGAAAAACAGTAAAGTTTAGTTAACTTACTTGTTGAAGACTTTCTTCACAATTCCTTCCCAACGAAATCATGAACTCTTCGTGTCCTCTTGATCTCTTCGATCCTGAACTTTTCCCACAAACAAGTACACAACACAACCACTCGTTGTCTCGGTTGTTTTTCTTTTGGAAAGAAGGAAGTTTGTGGGAACTTTGTTTTTGTTTAGAGAGGAGAAAAGCTGGAGAGAATTAAAAGAGTCTAGATTAAGAAAGCGAAAGAAATTTTGGATCTTGAACACTCTAAGTTGATCAATTTTGTAAAATAAAATGCATGCTCAAAGCTGGAAAAACAGAGGGATAGAAAACTCAACTTTGAAGATCAAATTCTCTTCACCCGGTGAATGGTTTTCAATACGAACACTTCGTGGACAACCGTTAGAGTGTTCCCTACTATCCTCGGACCTTAGAACGGATTGTGGGATCCTAGGTTGAGAGAATTTGGAAGAAAAGACCTCAAAGGTCACTAATTCGGGAATTTTAAATTTTCTTCAAAATTCGCTCAACATCCCTCAAATCACTATTATATAAACCTTCAATTAGCTTCAATAGAGTGACAACTCAAGGGTGATGAGGATACTTTGAGATGGAGGTGACCAATTTTTGTGAATTTGAAGATGAAAGGGCAAGTTGCAATTTGGATTTTATGAAAATCCATGAAAATCCACTAATTTTACAAATAATTTTAATTCTAAAATCAATATTAAATTGATTTTTAATTAACATTAATATAATTAATTAAATAATTTAAAATTAATTTAATTAATTAATTTTTAATTTAATTTAATATCAAATATTAAATTAAATAAATTACTCAATCCCGATCGATTTTCCAAACATGAATCATTACTCGTGCTATAAACTGATCCAATATTTAAATCATATTTAAATATATCCACATCCTATTAATCAGTTTAATTCATAATTAAGCTATGATTCGTTAAATATATCACATATAATTAATGCTAGCTTTATTCCAAACTTGAATTTGAACAATTCAAATTCTTTTCTCTCAAACTGTTACAAGGCTAAGTCCGAGCTAGTAAGGCGAACCTAATGGACCTACAAATCATGAGCTCCAACGATATGAGATTAACCGGCTAAACTCATTAGCCTAGTTAATCATCATTCGTTAACCACTGGGACACTCCACTAAAGCCCAGTGGTTGCAGTCTCCTCACTCCCGTCAGTGCAGAATATTACGTGTCCACTGATATAACCAATGCCCATGAGTCGACCCTTCACAGGTTGTTCATAGACACGACTGGGTAAAATTACTGTTTTACCCCTGTGTCTACCTCTTATTCCTTAAGTCCCCACTGCTCCTCTAATGAACAACATATTATGATGGTCCAACCATACACAACACCGTTCTCGGGCGAGTGAGAAGGTGGGCGCCGTTGTCCAAGCCCCGAGACAAAGACTTAAGGGAACAACCCTCTAGTTTCCCTAAAGGCAGAAACGAGTGAATTCCATCTCGCGTAGTTAAGTTCCCAGCTCCCTACTTGGTCCTGTCCTTGAGAAGATAGGCATATTGGGCAAGTAACTGTGACCACCCTCACCCTTACTAATGAAAGGACAAACCCCCACAAACAGGAGTCCGTAACACGCTCAGAATTCAGGTCGAGTCACTAATGGTCATCTCACGGGTTATTAGTCCTCATCACAACGTGTGTTACATCGTGAGGTCTAATAATTCTAGGTCTGGTCCTATACAATCTCATTCTACAGGATGCCCCCACTCGCATGTCAACCACCTGGACGAGTCAGATCATCTCATTTGTATCTAATACAAAGCGGGCCGCATCCACAATGTATCCAGGATTAGGTCTCCAACTTATCCATATACTGTAGACCGTTTGGGTCATTTACTCGAACATGATCCTCCCTGTGTGTCCACTACACACCGTTCAAGTTCTATTTCTCTCATAAATTCAATGACCCTTGAGCTTAGTTTATTGGAAAAGTTTGTAAATATTGCGAGACACAAAGTAATGAAATAAATAACTCTTATTAATTTCAAACAGTAATATACAAACACGAGATTAGGAAAAAATTTCCAACAAACTCCCACTTGGATTAAACTAGTGGAGAAAATACATTTCTTAAATGTACATAAATTACAATGAAGTAATACAATAAACTAGGGCATTGAATACCCGTTTACACATCTCCCACTTGCCATAGTCAGGAAGCCCTCGAAGACCTAGACTCTCTAGGTGACCCTCAAACACCTTAACCTTGAGGGGCTTTGTAAATGGATCAGCTACGTTGTGCTTCGACGCTATTTGCGTGACAGTCACGTCTCGGCGGTGCACAATCTCCCATATCAGATGATACTTGCGCTCAATGTGTTTGCCTCTCTTATGGCTCCGAGGCTCTCGTGAGTTGGCTACTGCACCATTGTTATCACAGAACAGTGTGATCGGCATGTTCATATTTTGAACAACTTCCAAATTTGTCATGAACTTTCTAAGCCAAACAGCTTCATTTGCAGCTTCACAAGCCGCAACATACTCGGCTTCCATAGTGGAATCGGCGATTCATCCCTGCTTGATGGTTCGCCATACTACAGCTCCTCCATTCAGAATGAAGGCTGACCCCGAAGTGGATTTCCTAGAATCCTTATCGGTCTGAAAGTCTGAATCTGTGTATCCCGTAAGGGTCAAATCTCCACTGCCATACACCAAGCTGTAGTTCCTCGTTCTCCTAAGATACTTGAGGATTGCCTTTACGGCTGTCCAGTGATCTAATCCTGGATTGGACTGATACCTACTGACAATTCCTACTGCATAACAGATGTCAGACCTAGTACACAACATGACATACATCAGGCTCCCTACAGCCGAAGCATATGGAATCCATCTCATATCCTCAACATCTTGAGGAGTTTTAGGACACTGATCCTTAGACAAATGAACCCAATGCCTAAAAGGCAGCAAGCCCTTCTTGGAGTTCTGCATCTTATGTCTAGACAACATCTTGTCAATATAAGACGCCTGAGACAAGGCTAGCGTTCTGTTCTTCCGGTTCTGGACTATCTGGATACCTAGAACATACTGTGCTTCTCCCAAATCATTCATTTGGAATTGCGAAGCTAGCCACTTCTTAATGTCAGTATGAAATTCTACCATATTTTCAATGAGAAGAATATCATCCACATACACTACTAAAAATGCGACAGTTTTGTTAACGATTTTCTTGTAGATCCAATGCTCGTCGACATTTTGATCAAAGCCATAAGATTTGATTGCCTCATCAAACCTTATATTCCAAGACCTCGAAGCTTGTTTCAGCCCATAAATGGACCTATGAAGCCGGCAAACCTTTTGTTATTTGCCTTGGGCAATGAACTTTTTGGGCTGGTCCATGTAGATGGTCTCATCAAGTTTGACATTCAGAAAGGTTGTCTTGACGTCCATTTGCCATACCTCGTAGTCATAATACGCGGCAATGGTCAGAAAGATCCTGATCGACTTTACCATGGAAACAGGTGAAAAGGTCTCCTCATAGTCAACCCCTTCAACCTGAGTAAAACCCTTTGCCACTAGTCGGGCTTTGAAGGTCTGCACCTTCCCATCTACGCCACGTTTACGCTTGTAGATCCATTTGTAACCAATAGGTTTTACCCCATCCGGTTGATCCACAAGCTCCCATACAGAATTGAAGTAGATAGAGTCCATTTTCTGGTCCATGGCTTTAATCCATTCGTCTTTGTCAACACCAACCATTGTCTGAACATAGGTCAATGGATCTTCACAGTCATCATCAGGAGCGACAACTAAGGTTTCAGCTAATCCCATGTAGTGATCAGGCTGTCTCACAGCCCTCCCACTACGTCGAGGCATTCCCAACTCTTGGGAACGGATTTGACTAGACGTACTAGGATCAAAAACACTTGTTGACGTACTAGCCCCATCAGCAACTCTTGCTGATGTACTGTCCATTTAATTTAACACAATTTTAATCCTTGGTGAATGATCCCTGACGTTGTCTTCCTCTAGGAAAGTGGTGATTGTCGACACAAGCACCCTATTTTCCTTAAGATTGTAAAATAGACCACCCCTAGTCTCTTTGGGATAACCTACGAATAGGCACAATTTCGAAAGGGGTTCCAACTTTTTCAAATTTGATACCAACACATGGGTCAGGCATCCCAAAATTCTGAAGTGATGTAAACTGCTTTTACGTCCACTCCAAAGTTCGAAAGGTGTTTCACAAACACTCTTCGACGGAATGTTGTTCAAAATTTAGACCGCAGTCTCCACTGCGTAACCCCAAAAAGAATCAGTGAGACGAGCATAGCTCATCATCGACCGAACCATGTCCAACAAGGTTCTGCTTTCTCCTCTCCGAAACGCCATTCTCACTGGTGGCATACCAGTCTTGAGAGTTGGGAAGTAATTCTGTGTTCTATCATATAGTCCTGGAATTCAGTGTCCATATACTCTCCACCTCGATCCGATCGAAGTGTTTTAAGCGATTGACCTAAGAGGTTCCCAAACTTAGTCTTGTACTCCTTGAACTTTTCAAGAGTTTGAGACTTCTTGTGCATTAGGAATATACCCATACCTCGAGTAATCGTCTATGAAAGACACGAAGTATTCATAACCACCTCGAGTTTTAACATTCATCGGACCACAGAGGTCAGAACGTACTAACTCAAGAGGCTCTTTGGCTCTATATCATTTTCAACTAAAAGGACGTTTGGCCATTTTGCCCTCAAGGCATCACTCACACACCGGTAAAGAGTTTTCTTCCAACTCGTTTAGAAGTCCACTCTTCACTAGTTTCTCAATCCTATTGAGATTAATGTGGCCTAACCGTAGATGCCAAAGATGGGCATTTTTCTTAGGAGAAACTTTCGCTCTCTTAGTTCGCGTTTCTGCCGTTTTAAACAATTCAGTATTCAAAACACTTTTGACCGAATTTGGTTTTAAAACAAATAAGATTGCCTTTGAAAGAAATAAATGCTTCATTTGATTCAAACAAAACAAATAAGCAGTGTTCAATCAGGCAGGAAATGGAAACAAGGTTTCTAGTACACCCTGGTACAATGTACAAATTATCTAATAATAAGTACTCTCGCTAAAAATAGCTTCACTGCAAGTGATCGCTGCAGTGAGAAAGCTTCCTGATCCAACCCAGAGAGTCACGCCACCCTCTCACAATGCCAGAATCAATCCCTGAAAAGAAGAACAAACATGGTTAGTGGCGCCCGAATCAAATATCCAGGCAGAGTCACTACTCTCCACTAAACAGGTTTCTGTCACAAGTAAATCACATTTAGCTTGATTCTTCCTCTCGGCCAGGAATTTGGGACAGTTCCTCGTCCAATGCCCCCCCATTGTACTGAAAACACTTTCCTTTTTCTGCAACTTCCTTGACCTTCTTGCCCTTCTTGGCGGCAGCTCGGTTAGTTTTACCCCTTTCATCCTCTTCTTCCATTTCGGGTGTGAAGGAGCAACATGTTTAGTCCCAGAGGTCGAACCCCTGTGATAAGATCTGTAGGCAACATTTGCCTTAGATTCAGGTTCCCTGACCCTGTTTAAGGACTTGAAATTCTGTAGCTCATTGAGGAGGGTAGTAAGAGTGTAGCTAATTTTGTTCATAACAGCATTGCTACGAAACTGAAGGAAACTTTTCGGGAGAGTCTCCAAGATAAAACTTACTTGGCTCGACTCATCGATCGAAGCCTCATTCATCTCAAGCAGATTAAAGTGGGTCATCATGTCTAGAACATGTTCACGGTTAGACGCCCCCTCTTTCATCCGTGCGTTGAAGAAGTATTTGAGCGAGTCATGCCGGACTTGAAAGGACTCCATGATCTCCTTAGTGGTGACCATCAGCTCATGCTTCTTTTTAAAAACATCAGACATGCTGGCAATAATATAGACGTTGGCCTTTTCATTGGCCCTGATCCATCGATCGTATGCATCGCGAACACTTCGCGCCGCAGTCGAGCCCGGCATCTGAGGACACTCCTTAAAGAGCATGAACTTAATGTCGTCAGTTACCAAAATTGTGTTTATGTTGTTTTTCCAAGTTTGGTAATTATCTCCCACTAGTTTATCAGACGCAAGTAGAGCTATAATTACGCTAGACATTTTTAGCTGAACAATTAGTAAACTGTGTGTCAGACTCGCAAAAAACCTTTTAAAACCAATCAAGTTTTAGCAAAAATGTTACATGATTCCTAGGTCATTCAAAATTTTGCAATGATATCCTAAAGGTTTAGAATGACCCCCACCGAAGGGTGAACAGAACACTCCTCCTCTAGGACGAGACTTTCTCGATCAGGCCCTAATCCTATAATAACTCTTATTCCATTAGGCGTCCAAATACCATTGTTCGGTCGAATTCATTAACACTTAACGAATTTCGTGAGTGTCACCCTCAATCTTTAAGTTTCCAAGCATCCGTCGAAACAATAGCCACCGAAGGGTGAACCAAGAAGGAAAACCAACCAGGAAACTGTATCCCTTTTGGGAATTCACGGTGTTCTGACTCCAATGATCATGCCCTCGGAAGGGATTGTCTGGTCCAGGCCAAACTAGCAGGCGGATCATAGGCATCTCACGGTGTGAATTGAAAGAAGAGACCGTGGGTCCCGTTTTCACAAGTCCTGCTCCCACTCACTATAAGTACTCTCTCCATCCACGATGATTTTGACCTATACAAATGTCACCCAAAGGGGAACACTCCCATTTGCGCTACGAGGCCGAGTATAGATCTCATGGTACGGACTTAACGGAGATTTGTGGTTGGAAAATCAAATGTATCTCATACACTTTATATCCTCCCACCCAGTATTTTAATTTTAATAGGGATTGACCTAGATAAATCGGTTAGAATTTACCTAAGTCTACCAATATAACTCTTATATGGTATTAACCTAAGTTTATAATCACATTATTACTTAGGTCTATGTGAGTAAATTAAAACACTTTTAATTAGTGGCCCTCACGATAAGTATAATCTAAGAATCTCCGGACCGATATCACTCCCAAGTCGGTTTTCAGGTAGGGGTGTTCCACAAGCGTCAACTTAAATTCCCACCCATAGACAAAACCTTCCTTAGACAGAGTTACTAATCAGTCTCCATTCATAGACTAAACTTTGATTTACTAATTTCTAATCTCATTAGAAAATAGAAAACCTAAGTCTAATTATTCATGTTCTAAACTCTTTAAACTAATAATTAACTTAGGTTGCATGCATTTCTATGTTATAGTGCTTGATCATTCATCACATGAATAACTATATGCTATAACATAATATAATTCATCACATGAATGTAAATGCATGAGCATACTTTAATCTAAAAAATATAACATTTATATTAATTAAATTAAACATGCATTTAATTATATTATAACTCTTATAATATAACATATCATGCAAACTATATATTATAACTCTTATAATATAAATGATGCATGAATATGTTTAACCTAAGGTGAGATTTTAAATCCATATGACATATATTATGCAGATAGAATTTAATTAAATCATACGTCTCATGCATAAAAAAATTAAATAACAAAAATTGACCGGTTTTGGCACCTCGGGGCAATTATTTAATTAAATAGCATTAATATAACACTTATATTAATATTATTTAATAAAATAATTAAATAAAATAAATAAAACCAATTTACATTTAATAAATAATTAAATAAACGGAATAACTGCACCACTAAAGAAGCTACATGACCACGTCTGCGAAACTGGCTCGCGAACTGCCCACTATCGCGTGCGGCGTTGCAAAGATGTCGCGTCCAGCGTCAACCCAGCGTTCTCAATGCCAGCGGCGTTGCAACGCTGTCCTGTAGCGCGCCTTGTTCCCGCTGGCATAGCGTTGAGACGCCAATGTACAACGTCTCAACGTCGTCGCCTGTACAGCAAACTCCTTTGTTGTTTTGCTTCGAAATTCGCCCGTTTCCGCTCCGATTTCTTCACAACAACTCTTGCTACTAAAGACTCTGACTTTACAGACTCGATTTACAACAAAATGCCCAAAAACAACGGGCCCTTACATTGATCTCATCAACATAAAATTGTAAATCTAAAATTGAAAAACCGAAAACATCCAAATTCGCAAACTGACATTCATCTCATGAAATTAAGGTAGATTACCCACCCATTTAAACAAAAAATAGTGCATAACGAAGAACCATCAAAATTGCTCTGATACCAATTGAAGGGAATAAAAATCATCGCGCAGCGGAAGACGATCGAATCGTCAAAGGTATCGTTACGCTACTTAAAGTTTGTTAAAACGATCTAACACTTAGATCTAAGTTAAACATGTATAAGAAGGAAGAAATTACAGCGAGAAGAAATCTACATACTTGTTGTAGACAATTCTTCAAGATTCCTTCTTTGGCCACGAACACTTCGTGCTACTCGATCTCAACGAACGGTTCTCTCGAATTAAACTCGAACACAACCAACGACATTCTCGGTTTTTCTTCCTTTGGAAGAAGGAAAGTGGTGGGACTTTTGGTTTTGGAGAGGGAGAAGAATTGAGAGAAAATGTTGAGAGAAAACTCTTCTTTTTGGGTGAGAATCCAAAAAATGAGAGTGAAAGCATGAATTATTTCTTGCAAGAAGGGATTAAATAGTGGAATAATCATGGAGTTAAAATCTCCACATTATTACCATTTTACCACAACCATAGGTTATGCAAATCATATTTGCATAACCATATAATATAAGATATCTCACATCTCATATTACAAATCACATTTGCAATAATAGTGGATTAGTTAAATTGAATCACATCCAATTTAATTTCTCTCAATTAATTTCTCCAATTAGCCATAATTCAACAATTAGGCTAACCTATAGTTTATTATGAATCTCATTCACATTAAACTATATATTATATCATTCATATCTCATATAAATGACATAAATGCCCTTTAAGTTAAATTGAACACTTCAATTTCATACCAAAACATTAACCCTTCTTTTAACCCAGATGGATCAAACCGAGGGACCTAATGGACCTACAGTGACGGGCTTCAATGTTCCGAGATTAACCTATCAAACGCTTTGACCCGGTTAATCAACATTCATTAGCTACGGTAACACTCCACTATAGACCGTAGTTGCACTCCCATCAGTGCAGAATATTACGTGTCCACTGATATAACCAATGTCCATGAGTCGACCTTTCACAGGTTGTTCGTAGACACAGCTGGGTCAAATTACAGTTTTACTCCTGTGTCTACCTCTTATTTCCTTAAGTCCCCACTGCTCCTCTAATGAACAACATATCTTGATGGTCCAACCATACACAACACCCTTCTTAGGCCAGTTAGAAGGTGGGCGCCCGTTGTCCAAGCCCTGGAGACAACACTTAAGGGAACAACCCCTCTAGTTTTCCTAAAGGCGGGAACGAGTGAATTCCATCTCGCGTAGTTAAGCTCCCAACTCCCTACTTTGTCCTGTCCCTGAGAAGATAGGCATATTGAGCGAGTAACTATGACCACCCTCACCCGTACTAGTCAAAGGACAGACCCTCGCAGACAGGAGTCCGTAACACGTTCAGGATTCAGGTCGAGTCACTAATGGTCATCTACGAAGTTATTAGTCCTTACTGTCAACGGTGTGATGGAGATCTGATGTCCTTGAGAAGCGAAACGTGTTTGGGATCGTAAATTGCTTGATTGTTTTGCTTGAAACAAAAACCGATACATTGACAAAAAACATAACAAGCATGGAAATTCTAATCCTATTAGACATGGATAATAGCATACATGCAAACATGTTAAGTTTAACAATTAAACTAAAGGAGAAAAGAAGGAATACCTTTGTAGTTTCAACTTGCAGCAACTCCTTGCTCCAAACAGAACAACAACACAGGAACTTTCAAAAATCTTCTCTGTTTTCTTCAAGAAAGACACTACCAACAGGAAAACCTCCTATGTCTCTGAGTGCTTAGATCTTCCTTGGTGGGAAGGATCCAACAATTGGAAGAAGAAGGGAGTTATGGAGATTGAAAGAGAGGGAGATTTTTGCAACAATTCTCCAATTGCATCAAATTCATCGATTGAGAGTTGAACCCCCTTCTCCCTGTTAAACTGTTGATAGGGAAAAGGGGAGGGGTAGTGGGGAACGTGTCTGGATGACACGTTCCATTTTTAATATTAAAATAATAATAATAATAATAATAATATAATTAAATCAAATTTAATTATTAATTTAAATCATATTTAAATAATACAAATTAAATATCATATATTTAATTTGGATTAAATCTCATTTAATCATATTACCCCTTTAACCTATAGTTTTACTGTACATCTAGTGCACATTAAATTTTAACCTATAGTTTTCAAACATGAATCACATTCACACTTGAGTTCAATATTTGAACTCTTTCAAATATTTAATTCTCTCACAAAATTTAATATGAATCATATCCACATTAAATTTATAATATATAGTTCCAAAATAATATATTATATTGTATCAATATACATTAAGTTTATTCCCTAATGAATTTAAACATTTGAAATTCAAATGATCTAAGAACCCTTTACGAGCTAGAAGGTGGACCTAATGGACCTCTGCATCGTAAGCTCCAACGATACGAGATTGCTCGGTTAATCTCATTAACCTCCCAATCAACATTCGTTAACTGCGGGAACACTCCACTAAAGTCCCACAGCTACACTCTTCTCACGAGAGATATATTTATGTGTCCATGGATATTGACCAATAACAGCAAGTCAATCCTTCACGAATATTCGTAACACCAGCTGGGTCAAATTACCGTTTTACCCCTGGGTTACATCTTGTATCTTAAGTACCAATGCTCCTCTAATGAACAATTTGTTTGTGGTCCTACCAACAAACAGAGTCCCTCTTGGGCCAATGAGAGGGTCGGGCCCTTTGTTCAAGTCCCGAAGACACCACTTAAGGGAACATTCCTCTACTTACCCTAGTAGGCGGGAAGGAGTGAATTCCATCTTGCTAAGTTAAGTTCTCAGCCGCTCACTCGGTCTTGTCCCCAAGAAGGTAGGCATATTAAGTCAGCGAATTTGGCCACTCTCACCCATACTACTCAAAGGACAATCCCTCGCGAACAGGAGTTCGTAACCTGCTGAGGATTGAGATCAAGTTGCCTAGGTCATCCTAGTGAAATAGATCTAACTAGTCAACGGAGTTACAGCTAGAGATTACTATTTCGTGGTCCGGTGTTGTGTAATCTCATTACATAGGATATCCCCACTCACATGTCATCTACACGAACACGTTAGGATACCCCACAGATTTAGAATGACCACCACCAAAGGGTAGCCGAATCACTCCTCCTCTGGGACGAGAAAATCTCGACCAGACCTTATTACCGGGATAACTCTTATTCCCTATAAGTTCTAGTTATCACTTTTTGTCTGGATCCATTAACTATTAATGTATCCCGTGAGTGTCACCATCTAACTTTAGATCCCAGAGTCCCGATCCAACAAAATCTGCCGAAGGGAGGACTAAGTTGGAAAATAAATTAACGTAACTCTATCCCTTTTGGGAGTTCGCTATGTTCCGACTCCTATGATCAGGCCTTCAGAAGGGATTGTCTCGACTAGGCCGAACTAGGAGGCGGATCATAAGAATCTCACGACGCAAACCATTAGAAGAGACCATGGGACCCGTTTGCACAAGTCTCGTTCCCACTCACTATAAGCACTCTCTCCATTCACCTTGCTTTTGACCCATACATACACCATCCGAAGAGGGACGCTCCCATTTGCGCCACGAGGCCAAGTATGGATCTCACGGTGTGAACTTAACGAAGATGCGTAGGTGGAAATTAATGTATCATATACACTCATTTCCTCCCACTAAGTACTTTAGAATTAAAGGGATTACCTAGATAAGTCCGACTATAATTTACCTAAGTCTATAAATATAACATTTCTATTGGAACTTCCTAAGTTTATAAACCATTTATTAAAACTTCGATCTATAGTTTATTAACATTTTAATAAACGTCGTTCACGATAAACATAATCTATGAATCTGCGGACCAAATTCACTCGTAGGTAGGTTCCCAGGTAGGAGTGTTCCGTTTCCGTCAGCTTAAATACCTCAGCCTAGCCAGAACCTTCCTTAGACAGAGTTACTTATCGTTCACAATTCATAAGTCATATTAGATTTCCTAATTCTAATCTTATTAGAACTAGATAACCTAAGTCTAATTAATAACAACCTCTAAATAATTTTAAAACTAGTTAATTAATACTTAGTTTACATGCATTTCTATGTTATAGTGTTTGATCATTCATCACATGAACAAATTAAAACATATAACATAAATCATCACATGAAATAAATGCATGACTATGCTTTCAAAATAATTAATATAACTCTTATATTAATTAAACATGCATACTATATAATATAACAACTTATATTATAAAATGATGCATGAATATGCTTAACCTAAGGTGGGATTTTAATCTAAATGGCATACATTATGCACATAAATTAATACACAACATTTGCATAATTAAAATAGCAAAATTAGACCATGATTTGGCATCCTAAACATTAATAAAAATTAATATAATCAAATTATATTAATAATAATTAAATAAATAAATAAAAATAAATAAATAAAAAACAAAAAAATGCCCACTTCGCCCCTCACCCACAGTCTTCGGGCGCGCACACTGCCACTATCACTCTGGCGTTGCAACGCTGTGGCCAGTGTTGCAACGCTACGTTGCTGCCCTAAACGCCCGTCTGGCGTCTTCACGCTGAGCAGCGTTGCAACGTTGCCCATGCATCAGACTTCCGTCTACACGGTAGGCATTGCAACGTTGAGGAATAGCGTTGCAACTCCATCGACTGCACAACAATGACAACTACTATTTTTCCCCCGATTTCGCATTGTTTCTACACAACAACGCTTTTCCATGATCAATATGGACTTACAGACTCGATTTACAATACATTTTGCCCAAAACACCTGGCCCTTACATTGAACATTTCAATTGAATTGTAAATCTAAATGCCAAATAATGTAAACATCAAACTTTGCAAAACCACATGCAATTTCTCTAAATTGAATGTTGCACCCACCTAATTTTGAGCAATTTCTAACACAATTAAGAGCATACCCTGGCTCTGATACAAATTGAAGGGAATTGAATCTCGTGCGGAACGGATTGATCGCATTGCTCTCAATTGTGTGACGTATAAACACTCAAAAACAAAAAATCTAGGCTAAGCATACATATTGAAAACATAAATGGATTACTAGGTTACCTTTGAAGACCGGTTCTTCGTGTGGTTCCACGTCGTCAACGATATCTTCTTCTCAACGATTAAATTCACGAACACCATCAAAACGACTTGTCAGTTGTTCTCTAGGAGAGGGAGAGAGGTGGGATCTTCTTTTCGATTAGGGATGTTTGTAGAGAGATTTTGGAGAGAACTCTTGTGTTTGCCTAAGATGCAAAACAACACAAATAGTTCAAGTGTGCAAAAATGCATCCAAAAGGGTGCCTTTATAGGCAATGTGGGTGGAGAATTTATCCACCCATTTTGCCAATAACTTATTATGCATAAATGCATTATGTAAGGTGTCAAACACCTTATTACATGAATCATCTTCACATAGTGTGGAGAAATTTGATTTTATGAAATCCAATTTCATCTCTAAAAAATTCTACCACTAGTTATGTCCTAATTACATAAATAGACACAATTAAGTTCAATATGAGCCATATTCACATTGAACTATATATTATATCAATCATATCACATATAATTGATATAATCCCTAAAATCGAACTTGAACATTTCAAATTCATTCCAAAACTTTATACCCCCATTAATTCCATGTTGAGCCAACTGAGGGACCTAATGGACCTACAGATCATGAGCTCCAACGATACGAGATTGGCTAATCAAACTCATTGATCCTGTCAATCAACATTCGTTAACTACGAGTAATTCCACTAAAGACTCGTAGCTGCACTCTCATCACTGAAGGACTGGTTGTGTCTATTGATTTAACCAATGACTGTGAATCAACCCATCATAGGTTGTTCTTAGTCACAACTGGGTAAAATTACTGTTTTACTCCTGTGACTACTTCTTGCACCTTAAGCACCACTGATTCTCTAATGAACAACAAGTTTATGGTCTGGCCACCAAGAGGGAGGGGCCCCGTTGTTCAACACCTAGATTCATCTCTTAAGGGAACAACCTATCTAGTTACCCTATAACATGAATGAGTGAATTCCTTCTTACATAGTTCAGTCCCCAACTCCCTACAAGGTTTCATCCCTGAGAAGGTAGGCATATTGAGTCGGCAAATCTGGTCACTCTCACCCGTACTAGTCAAAGGACAATCCCCGCCATACAGGAGTTCGCAACTCGCTCAGGATTCAGGTTCAATCACTATTGGTTATCGTTTGAATTATTAGCCCTAACCTATCAACGATGTTACTGGATTAGTCAAACAATTATGGGTCCGGTCTTATGCAAACTCTTTGCACAGGATGCCCCCACTCGCATGTCAACTACAAGAACGAGCTGGATCGCCTCGTTTGTATCAAATAATAAAGTGGGTCGCATCCATAGTGTTAACAGGATGAGGTTTCCAACCTAATCCATCTACTATAGACCATTTTGTGATATTCTAAATGTGACCTTGGAGTTTAGTTTATTGGATTTAAGTTTGTAATTGTTGTTGGGTTTTTTGTCCTAATCTCGTGTTTGTAAATTACTGTTTGAAATTAATAAGAGTTATTTATTTCATTACTTTCTGTCTCGCAATATTTATAAATTTTTCCAATAAGATAAGCTCCAAGGTTTCTTCCTCGGTCACGAACACTTCGTGCTTCTCGATCTAAATGAACGCTTCCCACGAACGGAATCCGAACACTACCACTTGGAGTCTCGGTTGTTCTTCCTTTGGAAACAAGGAGACTGGTGGGATTCTAAAGTTTTGGAGAGGGAGGAGAGTTGAGAGAGTAGAGAGAATTTTGATCTCTTCTCTTTGATCAAAATCGAAAAATGAGAGAAAGCTTACCAATCCCTTCTTGCGAAGGGTTTAAATAGTAGAATGATGGAGTTAAAATCTCCACATTATTACCACTTTGCCAAAAGCATAGGTTATGCAAATCTCATTTGCATAACCACATAATATAAGATATCTCATATCTCATATTGCAAATCTCATTTGCAATAAATGTGGATTAATCAAATTGAATCACATCCAACTTAATTTCTCTCAATTAATTTCTCCAATTAGCCCTAATTCAACAATTAGGCACACCTATAGTTTATTATGAATCTCATTCACATTAAATTATATATTATATCATTCATATCTCATATAAATGACATAAATGAACTTAAAGTGAAATTAAACACTTCAATTTTATACCAAAACATTAACCCTTCTTTTAACCCAGATTGAGCCAACCGAGGGACCTAATGGACCTACAGTGACGGGCTCCAATGATCCGAGATTAACCTTTCAAACTTTTTGACCCGGTTAGTGAACATTCATTAGCTACGGTAACACTCCACTATAGCCCGTAGCTGCACTCCCGTCAGTGCAAAATATTACGTGTCCACTGATATAACCAATGCCCATGAGTCGACCCTTCACAGGTTGTTCGTAGACACAGCTGGGTCAAATTACCGTTTTACCCCTGTGTCTACCTCTTGTTCCTTAAGTCCCTACTGCTCCTCTAATGAACAACATATTGTGATGATCCAACCATACACAACAATCTTCTCGGGCAAGTGAGAAGGTGGGTGCCCGTTGTCCAAGCCCTGGAGACAAAACTTAAGGGAACAACCCCTCTAGTTTCCCTAAAGGCGGGAACGAGTGAATTCCATCTCGCGTAGTTAAGTTCCCACCCCCTACTTGGTTCTCGTCCCCGAGAAGATAAGCAAATTGGGCGAGTAATCGTGACCACCCTCACCCGTACTAGTCAAAGGATGGACCCGTGAGATGGGAGTCCGTAACACGCTCGAGATTCGTGTCGAGTCACTAATGGTCATCTACGGTTATTAGTCTCTTCACAATCAACGGTGTTACAACAATGAGGTCTAATCATTCACGGTCCTGGTCTTGTACAATCTCATTGCACAAGATGCCCCCACTCGCATGTCAACCATATGAACGAGTTAGATCACCTCGTTTGTATCTAATACAAAGCGGGCCGCATCCACAGTGTATCCAGGATTAGGTCCCCAACCCTTTCCATATACTGTAGACCATTCGGGTCATTAACTCGAACGTGATCCTCCCTGTGTGTCCACTACACACCATTCAAGTTCTAGTTCTCTCATAAATTCAATGACCCTGGAGCTTATCTGATTGGAAAAGTTTATAAATATTGCGAGACAGAAAGTAATGAAATAAATAACTCTTATTAATTTCAAACAGTAATTTACAAACACGAGATTAGGACAAAAATCCCACAACAATTACAAACTTAAATCCAATAAACTAAACTCCAAGGTCACATTTAGAATATCACCAAATGGTCTATAGTAGATGGATTAGGTCGGGAACCTTATCCTGTTAACACTATGGATGTGACCCACTTTGTATTTGATCCAAACGAGACAATCCAGCTCGTTCATGTAGCTGACATGTGAGTGGGGTTATCATGTGCAAAGAATTTATACCAGACCGGACCAAGAATTGTTAGACTAACCCAGTAACACCGTTGATAGGTTAGGGCTAATGATTCAAACGATGACCAATAGTGATTCAACCTGAATCCTAAGCGACTTGCGAACTCCTGTCTGTCAAGGATTATCCCTTGACTAGTACGGGTGAGAGTGGCCACAGTTGCCGACTCAATATGCCTACCTTCTCAGGGATGAAACCTTCTAGGGAGTTGGGGACTCAACTTCGCAAGAAGGAATTCACTCGTTCCCGTTCTAGAGTAACTAGATAGGTTGTTCCCTTAAGAGTTGAATCCAGGTCTTCAAGAACGGGGCTCTCTCTCTCTTGTTGGCCCGAGAGGGGTAATGTTCATGGTCAGACCATAAACTTGTTGTTCATTAGAGGATCAGTGGTGCTTAAGGTGCAAGAAGTAGTCATAGGGGTAAAACGGTAATTTGACTCAGTTGTGACTACGAACGACTTGTGAAGGGTTGATTCACGGGCATTGGTTCAATCAATGGACACAACTTGTCCTACAGTGAGGAGAGTGCAATTACGAGTCTTTAGTAGAGTGACTCGTAGTTAAGGAATGTTGATTGACGAGATCAATATGTTTGATTAGTCAATCTCGTATCGTTCGAGCTCATGATCTGTAGGTCCATTAGGTCCCTCGGTTGGCTCAACATGGAATTTAATAGAGGGTATAAAGTTTTTGAATGAATTTCAAATGTTCAAGTTCAAATTTAGGAAATATATCAATTATATACGATATGATTGATATAATATGTAGTTCAATATAAATATGATTCATATTGAACTTAATTATGTCTAATTAGGGAATTGGGACATAAAATATAGTAGAACTATGGAGAAATGGAATTGAACTTATTCAAAACCAATTTCTCCACATTATATGAATATGATTCATATAATAAGGTGTTTCACACCTTATATTATGCATTTATGCATAATATGTGGAGATAGTGGCAAGATGGGTGGAGAATTTGTCTCCACCCACATTGCCTATAAAAGCATCCCTTTAGATGCATTTTGCAACACTTGAACCATTTTTGTAGTTTTGCATCTAAGGCAAACACAGGAGTTCTCTCAAAGTTCTCACTCAAAACACTTCTAAACCAAAAGCAGATACCACCTCTCTCCCTCTCCTAGAGAACAACCGAGAAGGCTTTTTGGCAGTGTTCGAGAAATCGTTCGTAGAGAAGAAGAAGTGGTGGACGACAAGGAACTACTTGAAGAATTGGTCTTCAAAGGTAACCCCTCTAATCTCTCTTTTCTTTGAAATTAGCATGTTTAGCCTAATTCATGTTTTTAAGCATCTTCTATGTAACACAACTAAGTGCATATGCGATCAATCGCTTTTGCAGGGGATTCAATTCCCTTCAATTGGTATCAGAGCCTAATCGTGCTCTTAATTGTGTTAGAAATTGCTTTAAATTAGGTGGGTATAGCATTCAATTTAGAGAAATTTCATGTGGTTTTGCAAAGTGGATGTTTACATGAATTTGACATTTAGATTTACAATTCAATTGAAAAGTTCAATGTAAGGCCCCGGTGTTTTTGCAAAAAGTATTGTAAATTGATTCTGCAAGTCCGTGTCGTTCGTGGCAAAGTGTTGTTGTGAAGAAACGAAGCAGAATTGGGTGAAAATCGGAAGTTGTTGTTGTTGTCCAGATGATGGCGTTGCAACGTTGTTCATCAGCGTTGCAACGCCTGAAATTCGATAGGAGGTCTGATGCAAGGGCAACGTTGCAATGCTAGGAGCAGCGTTGCAACGTCGCTCAGCGTGAAGACGCCATGTGGGCATTCAGGGTTGCACCTTGCAACACCGCTACGATTAAGGTTGAAGGAGCGAGCGAAGCTCGCGGGAAGTGGCAATGTGGGTAGTTAATTTCATTTTTTATTTATATTTCGTTATTTATTTATTTATTTATTTAATTACTATAAATATAATTTGATTATATTAATTTTAATTAATGTTTAGGATGCCAAATCATGGTCCAATTTTTATATTTTAATTATGCAATTGTTGTTTATAATTTATGTTCATAATGTTTTCCATTTACATCAAAATCCCACCTTAGGTTAAGCATATTCATGCATCATTTTATTATATAAGTTGTAAAATTATATAGTATGCATGCTTAATTATTATAAAAGTTATGTTAATTATTTTTTGAAAGCATAGCCATGCATTTATTTCATGTGATGATTTATGTTATATGTTTTAATCTATTCATATGATGAATGTTCAAGCACTATCACATAGAAATGCATGTAACCTATGTTGGAATTTTTGTCCTAATCTCTTGTTTGTAATATATTGTTTGAAATTAATAAGAGTTATTTATTTCATCACTTTGTGTCTCGCAATATTTATAAACTTTTCAAATAAACTAAGCTCCAGGGTCATTGTATACATGAGAGAACTAGAACTTGAACGGTGTCTAGTGGACACACAGGGAAGATCACGTTCGAGTTAATGACCCGAATGGTCTACAGTATATGGATAGGTTGGAGACCTAATCCTGGATACACCGTGGATGCGGCCCGCTTTGTATTAGATACAAACGAGGTGATCTTACTCGTTCATGTAGTTGACATGTGAGTGGGGGCATCCTGTGCAATGAGATTGTACAAGATCGGACCATGATTTATTAGACCTACTGATGTAACACCGTCGACAGTAAGGACTAATAACTTCGTAGATGACCATTAGTGACACGACCTGAATCCTGAGTGTGTTACGGACTCCTGTCTGCGAGGATCTGTTCTTTTACTAGTTAGGGTGAGGGTGGTCACAGTTACTCGACCAATATGCCTATCTTCTCAGGGAGAGAACAGAGTAGGGAGCTTGGAACTTAACTACGCGAGATGGAATTCACTCGTTCCCGCCTTTAGGGAAACTAGAGGGGTTGTTCCCTTAGTCTTTGTCTCCGGCTTGGACAACGGCGACCACCTTCTCACCGGCGAGAAGGATGTTGTGTATGGTTGGACCATCACAATATGTTGTTCATTAGAGTAGCAGTGGGGACTTAAGGAACAAAAGGTAGACACAGGGGTAAAACGAGAATTTGACCCAGCCGTGTCTACGAACAACCTGTGAAGGGTCGACTCATGGGCATTGGGTTATATCAGTGGACACGTAATATTCTGCACAGACGGGAGTGCAGCTACGGGCTATAGTGGAGTGATACCGTAGCTAATGAATGTTGGTTAATCGGGTCAAAGAGTTTGGCGAGTTAATCTCGGATCATTGGAGCCCGCCATCAGAGTAGGTCCATTAGGTCCCCGCTTGGCTCCATCCGGATTTAAGAAAGGATAAAGTTTTGGTATGAAATTGAAGTATTCAATTTCACTCTAAGGGCATTTATGTCATTTATATGAGATATGAATGATATAACATATAGTTTAATGTGAATGAGATTCATAGTAAACTATAGGTTAGCCTAATTGTTGAATTAGGGCTAATTGGAGAATTTGATTGAGAGAAATTAAATTGGATGTGATTCAATTTAATTAATACACAATTAATGCAAATGAGATTTGCAATATGAGATATGAGATATCTTATATTATGTGGTTATGCAAATGAGATTTGCATAACCTATGGTTGTGGTAAAGTGGTAATTATGTGGACATTTTAACTCCACCAATTCCACTATATAAACCCTTCTTGTAAGAAGGATGGGAAGAACTTCTCTCATTTTTTAGATTTCCACAAAGAATAGAAGAGAAACTTTCTCTATCCTCTCTCAATTCTCCTCCCGTACCAAAACTCAAAGGTTCCCACAAACCTCCTTTCTCCAAAAGAGAACAATCTAGAAGGCATTTTGGTGGTGTTCAATCACTTTCGTTGGAGGCGTTTGTTGTGTACGAGGAGCACGAAGAGTTCGTGATTTTGAAGAAGAAAACTTGAAGATAGTCTTCAACAAGTAAGTATATTCATCTTGCTGTAAATTTCTTCTTCTTTAAGCATGTTTAGCCTAGATCTAAGTGTTAGATCATTTTAATAAAAGCATGTTGCATAATTGATACCTCGACGATTCAATCGTCTTCCGCTGCACGGGATTTTCATTCCCTTCAATTGGTATCAGAGCCATTTCGATGGTTTCTCAATTATGCACTGTTTTATTAAAATTTGGTGGGTTTTTGCCATGATTCATGAGATGAATCTCTTGGTTTGCATAATGGATGTTTCGATTTTTGGCACTTTTAGATTATTTTCTGTTTGATGAGATCAAATGTAATGGGCCCGTATTTTTGGGCATTTTAGAAAATAAATCGACTCTGTAAGTCCGTGTCGTTCGTGGCAAGTGTTGCTGTGAAGAAATCGGAGCGGAAACAGGCGAAAATCGACTAAGAACAGCAAAGGTGTTTGTTGTTCTGTCGATGGCGTTGAGACGCTGCCAAATGGCGTCTCAACGCTATCCTTGCAGATGGAGGCCCTGCAGCAGAACAACGTTGCAACGCCGCTGGCGTTCAGAACGCGGTCGACGCCGAGGCGAGCGGCACGTTAACGCCGCACGCGCGTTGAGGAGCAGCGCTTTCTGGCGATACGCGAGGACGTGGGATCAAGCCTCACTTTGGGCGGTTATTTACACGTTTTATTTATTTTATTATTTATAAAATGTAATATTTATTTTATTTATTTATTTTATTAAATAAAATTAATATAAATGTTATATTAATGTTATTTAATTAAATAATTGCCCCTAGGTGCCAAAAATCGGTCAATTTTTGCTTATTAATTATTTTATGCATGAAATGTATATTTTAATTAATTTCTATGTGCATATTGTATGTCATATAGATTTTAAATCCCACCTTAGGTTAAACATTTCATGCATCATTTTTATATTATAAGAGTTATAATATATAGTATGCATGATAGGATTATATTATAAGAGTTGTAATATAATGTTTGCATGTTTTAATTTATTTAATATAAGTGTTATATTTTTAAATTAAAAGCATGCTCATGCATTTAATTCATGTGCTGAATTATATTATGTTATAGTATATAGTATTATTCATGTGATGGATGATCAAGCACTATAACATAGAAATGCATGCAACCTAAGTTAATTATTAGTTTTAAAATGTTTAGAACTTGAATAATTAGACTTAGGTTTTCTATTTTTCTAATGAGATTAGAAATTTAGGAAATCAAATATAACCTATGAATGGTGACTGATAAGTAACTTTGTCTAAGGAAGGTTTTGTCTAAGGTCAGGTATTTAAGTTGACGCTTATGAACACCCCTACTGAAACCGACACGGAGTGAATTCGGTCCGGAGATTCTTAGGTTATATTCTCGTGAGTGCCGTTAATTAAGTGTTATTTAATTTACTCACATAGACCTAAGTTAATAATGTGATAATAAACTTAGGTTAATACCATATAAGAGTTATATTGGTAGACTTAGGTAAATTTTAGCCGGTTTATCTAGGTCAATCCCTATTAAAAATTAAAGTGCTGAGTGGGAGGAAATAAAGTGTATGAGATACATTTGAATTTCCAACCACAAATCTCCTTTAAGTCCGCACCGTGAGATCTATACTCGGCCTCGTGGCGTAAATGGGAGCGTCCCCCTTCGGATGGCATTTGTATAGATCAATATCATCGTGGATGGAGAGAGTACTTATAGTGAGTGGGAGCGGGACTTTTTAAAAACGAAACCCACGGTCTCTTCTTTCGATTCACACCGTGAGACGCCTATGATCTGCCTGCTAGTTTGGCCTAGACCAGACAATCCCTTCGGAGGGCTTCATCATGAGAGTCGGAACACCGTGAATTCCCGAAAGGGATACAGTTTCCTGGTTGGTTTTTCCTTCTTGGTTCACCATTTGGTGGCTATTGTTTGGACGGATGCTTGGAAACTTAAAGATTGAGGCTGACACTCACAGAATTCGTTAAGTGTTAATGAATTCGACCGAACAATGGTAATTGGATGCCTAATGGAATAAGAGTTATTCTGGGATTAGGGTCTGATCGAGAAAGTCTCGTCCTAGAGGAGGAGTGTTCTGTTCACCCTTCGGTGGCGGTCATTCTAAACCTTTAGGGTATCATTGCAAAATTTTGAATGACATAGGGATCATAAAACAATTTTTGCTAAAACTTGATTGGTTTTCAAAAGTTTTTTGCGAGACTAATACAAAGCTTTTTCTTATTTTTTCCGCTAAAAAAATGTCTAGCGCAATAATAGCTTTACTCGCTTCAGACAAATTAGTGGGAGATAACTATCAAAGTTGGAAAAACAACATAAATACAATTTTGGTACAAGACGACATTAAGTTCGTGTTATCTGATGAGTGTCCTCAGATGCCGGGCTCGACCGCGTCATGGCTCAAGTCGCGATGCGCGCATTTATCGATGGATCAGGGCCAACGAAAAGGCCAAGGTCTACATTATTGCCAACATGTCTGATGTCCTGGTAAAGAAGCATGAGCTGATGGTTTCCGCTAAGGAGATCATGGAGTCCTTGCAGGAAATGTTTGGACAACAGTCCTTTCAGGTCCGGCATGACTCGCTCAAATACGTTTTCAACGCACGGATGAAAGAGGAGTCATCTGTCCGTGAACACGTTCTAGACATGATGACCCACTTCCATCTGGCCGAGATGAACGAGGCTTCGATCGATGAGTCGAGCCAGGTCAGTTTTATTTTGGAGACTCTTCCGAAGAGTTTCCTTCAGTTTCGTAGCAATGCTTTTATGAACAAAATTAGCTACACTCTGACTACCCTCCTCATCGAGCTACAGAATTTCCAATCCTTGAACAGGGTCAAGGAATCTGAGGCAAATGTTGCCTAAAGGTGTTATCACAGGGGTTCGACCTCTGGGACGAAACCTGTTGCTCCTTCACGCCCGAAAGGGAAGAAGAGGTTGAAGAGCGGAAAAAGCGGCCGTCTTTGCCGCCCACACAAGGGCAAGAAGGTCAAGGAGGTTGCGAGAGAAAGGAAAGTGTTTCCACCGCAATGGGGCGGTCACCGGGAGAGAAATCGTCCCAAATTCTGGCCGAGAGGAAGAATCAAGGTAAATGTGATTTACTTGTGATCAAACTCGCTTAGTGGAGAGTAGTGACTCTGCTGATACTCGGATTGAGGCGCCACTAATCACGTTTGTTCTTCTTTTCAGGGGATTGATTCCTGGCAGCCGCTGCGAGAGGGTGAGAGGACTCTATGGGTTGGATCCGGGGAGCTTGTCTCTGCTGCAGCGATCGGCACGGTGAAGCTAAACTTTGGCGGGAAGTACTTATTGTTGGACAATCTGTACGTAGTTCCAGGGTTTACTAGAAACCTTGTTTCAATTTCCTGCCTTATTGAACATTGTATTTCAGTTTCTTTTGAATCGAATAAAGCGTTTATTTCTTTCAAAGGGAATGTGATTTGTTCAGCTTCACTTGAAAATAATCTGTATGTTTTGAAACCAAATTCGGTCAAAAGTGTTTTGAATACTGAATTATTTAAAACTGCAGAAACACGAACTAAGAAATCGAAAGTTTCTCCAAAAGAAAATGCCCATCTTTGGCATCTTCGGTTAGGCCAGATTAATCTCAATAGGTTTGAGAAACTAGTGAAGAGTGGACTTCTAAACGAGTTGGAAGAGAACTCTTTACCAGTCTGTGAGTCATGCCTTGAGGGCAAAATGACCAAACGTCCTTTTAGTGGAAAAGGATATAGAGCCAAAGAGCCTCTTGAGTTAGTGCATTCTGACCTCTGTGGTCCGATGAATGGTAAAGCTCGGGGCGGTTATGAGTACTTTGTGTCTTTCATAGACGACTACTCCTGATATGGGTATATTTACCTAATGCATAAGAAGCCTGAAACTCTTGAAGAGTTCAAGGAGTACAAGACTGAGGTTGAGAACCTCTTAGGTAAATCGCTTAAAACACTTCGATCGGATCGGGGTGGAGAGTACATGGACACTAAATTCCAGGACTATATGATAGAACACGAAATCACGTCCCAACTCTCAGCGCCTGGTATGCCACATTAGAATGGTTTATCGGAGAGGAGAAATAGAACCTTGTTGGACATGGTTCGGTCGATGATGAGCTATGTTCGTCTCCCTGATTCTTTTTGGGGGTACGCAGTGGAGACTGCGGTTTTCATTTTGAACAACGTTCCCTCGAAGAGTGTTTGTGAAACACCTTTCGAGCTCTGGAGTGGACGTAAAGGCAGTTTACATCACATCAGGATTTGGGGATGCCTGGCTCACGTGTTGGTGTCAAACCCGAAAAAGTTGGAACCCCGTTCGAAATTGTGCCTATTCGTAGGTTACCCTAAAGAGACTAGGGGTGGTCTGTTTTACCATCCTAGGGAAAATAGGGTGCTTGTGTCGACAAATGCCACTTTCCTAGAGGAAGACCACGTCAGGGATCATTTACCAAGGAGTAAAATTGTATTAAATGAAATGGACGGTACATCAGCAAGAGTTACTGATGGGGCTAGTACGTCAACAAGTGTTGTTGATCCTAGCACGTCTAGTCAAATCCGTTCCCAAGAGTTAGGAATGCCTCGACGTAGTGGGAGGGCTGTGAGACAGCCTGATCGCTACATGTGTTTAGTTGAAACCTCAGTTGTTGCTCCTGATGATGACGGTGAGGATCCATTGACCTATGATCAGGCAATGGTTGATGTTGACAAAGACGAGTGGATTAAAGCTATGGACAAGGAAATGGAGTCTATGTACTTCAATTCTGTATGGGAGCTTGTGGATCAACCGGATGGGGTAAAACCTATTGGTTACAAATGGATCTACAAGCATAAACATGGCGTAGATGGGAAGGTGCAGACCTTCAAAGCGCGACTAGTGGCAAAGGGTTTTACCCAGGTTGAAGGGTTGACTATGAGGAGACCTTTTCACCTGTTGTCATGGTAAAGTCGATCAGGATCCTTCTGGCCATTACCGCGTATTATGACTACGAGGTACGACAAATGGACGTCAAGACAGCCTTTCTGAATGGCAAACTTGATGAGACCATGTACATGGACCAACCCAAAGGGTTCATTGCCCAAGGCCAAGAGCAAAGAGTTTGCCGGCTTCATAGGTCCATTTATGGACTGAAACAGGCTTCGAGGTCTTGGAATATAAGGTTTGATGAGGCAATCAAATCTTATGGCTTTGATCAAAATGTCGATGAACCTTGTGTCTACAAGAAAATCGTTGACAAAACTGTCGCATTTTTGATGTTGTACGTGGACGATATTCTTCTCATTAAGAATGAGGTAGAATTTCTTACTGACGTTAAAAAGTGGCTAGCTTCGCAATTCCAAATGAAAGG
Organism: Trichosanthes cucumerina; assembly: GCA_036507285.1. Taxonomy (NCBI): domain Eukaryota; kingdom Viridiplantae; phylum Streptophyta; class Magnoliopsida; order Cucurbitales; family Cucurbitaceae; genus Trichosanthes; species Trichosanthes cucumerina. The sequence continues at coordinate 28,527,513 of CM071843.1, read as the reverse complement.
TTTGGGAGAAGCTCAGTACGTTCTAGGTATCCAAATAATCCGGAACCGGAAGAACAAAATGCTAGCCTTGTCTCAGGCGTCTTATATTAACAATATGTTGTCTAGATATAAGATGCAGAACTCCAAGAAGGGCTTGCTGCCTTTCAGGCATGGGGTTCATTTGTCTAAGGATCAGTGTCCTAAGACTCCTCAAGATGTTGAGGATATGAGACGAATTCCATATGGTTCAGCTGTAGGGAGCCTCATGTATGCCATGCTGTGTACTAGGCCCGACATCTGTTATGAAGTAGGAATTGTCAGTAGATATCAGTCCAATCCAGGATTAGATCACTGGACAGCCGTAAAGGCAATCCTTAAGTATCTTAGGAGAACGAGAAAGTACAGCTTAGTGTATGGTAGTGGGGATTTGATCCTTACGGGATACACAAATTCTAATTTTCAGACCGATAAGGATTCTAGGAAATCCACCTCGGGGTGAGCCTTCATTTTGAATGGAGGAGCTGTAGTATGGGAAGCATCAAGCAGGGATGCATTGCTGATTCCACTATGGAAGCGGAGTATGTTGCGGCTTGTGAAGCTGCAAACGAAGTTGTTTGGCTTAGGAAGTTCATGACAGAATTGGAAGTTGTTCCTAACATGAACTTGCCCATCACACTGTTCTGTGATAACAATGGTGCAGTAGCCAACTCACGTGAGCCTCGAAGCCATAAGAGAGGCAAACACATTGAGCGCAAGTATCATCTGATACGGGAGATTGTGCATCGCAGAGACGTGATGGTCACGCAGATAGCGTCGGAGCACAACGTAGCTGATCCATTTACAAAGCCCCTCACGGCTAAGGTGTTTGAGGGTCACCTAGAGAGTCTAGGTCTTCGAGAGCTTCCTGACTAGGGCAAGTGGGATATGTGTAAACGGGTATTCAATGCGCTAGTTTATTGTATTACTTCGTTGTTATTTTTTGTACATTTCTGAAATGTATTTTCTCCACTAGCTTAGTCCAAGTGGGAGTTTGTTGGGATTTTTGTCCTAATCTCGTGTTTGTAATATATTGTTTGAAATTAATAAGAGTTATTTATTTCATCACTTTGTGTCTCGCAATATTTATAAACTTTTCCAATAAACTAAGCTCCAGGGTCATTGTATACATGAGAGAACTAGAACTTGAATGGTGTGTAGTGGACACACAGGAAAGCTCACGTTCGAGTTAATGATCCGAATGGTCTACAGTATATGGATAGGGATGCAGACCTAATCCTTGATACACTGTGGATGCGGCCCGCTTTGTATTAGATACAAACGAGGTGATCTGACTCGTTCATGTAGTTGACATGCGAGTGGGGGCATCGTATGCAATGAGATTGTACAAGACTGGACTGTGATTTATTAGACCTACTGATGTAACACCGTTGACAGTAAGGATTAATAACTTCGTAGATGACCATTAGTGACTCGACCTGAATCCTGAGAGTGTTACGGACTCGTGTCGACGAGGATCTGTTCTTTGACTAGTACAGGTGAGAGTGGTCACAGTTACTCGCCCAATATGCCTATCTTCTCAGGGGCAGAACCAAGTACGGAGCTGAGAACTTAACTACGCGAGATGGAATTCACTCGTTCCCGCCTTTAGGGAAACTAGAGGGTTGTTACCTTAAGTCTTTGTTTCGTGGCTTGGACAACGGACGCCCACCTTCTCACTGGCCCCAGAAGGGTGTTGTGTATGGTTGGACCATCACAATATGTTGTTCATTAGAGGAGCATTGGAGACTTAAGGAACAAGAGGTAGACACAGGGGTAAAATGGTAATTTGACCCAGCCGTGTCTACGAACAACTTGTGAAGGGTCGACTCATGGGCATTGGTTATATCATTGGACACGTAATATTCTGCACTGACGGGAGTGCAGCTACGGGCTATAGTGGAGTGTTACCGTAGCTAATGAATGTTGGTTAACCGGGTCAAAGAGTTTGGCAGGTTAATCTCGGATCATTGGAGCCCGTCACTGTAGGTCCATTAGGTCCCTCGGTTGGCTCCATCTGGATTTAAGAAAGGATAAAGTTTTGGTATGAAATTGAAGTGTTCAATTTCACTTTAAGGGCATTTATGTCATTTATATGAGATATGAATGATATAATATATAGTTTAATGTGAATGAGATTTATAGTAAACTATAGGTTAGCCCAATTGTTGAATTAGGGCTAATTGGAGAATTTGATTGAGAGAAATTAAATTGGATGTGATTCAATTTAATTAATACACAATTAATGCAAATGAGATTTGCAATATGAGATATGAGATATCTTATATTATGTGGTTATGCAAATAAGATTTGCATAACCTATGGTTGTGGTAAAGTGGTAATTATTGGGGACATTTTAACTCCACCAATTCCACTATGTAAACCCTTCTTGTAAGAAGGATGGAAAGAACTTCTCTCATTTTTTAGATTTCCACAAAGAAGAGAAGAGAAACTCTCTCTATCCTCTCTCAATTCTCCTCCCGTACCAAAACTCAAAGGTTCCCACAAACCTCCTTTCTACAAAAGAGAACAATCGAGAAGGCATTTTGGTGGTGGTCAATCACTTTCGTTGGAGGCGTTTGTTGTGTACGAGGAGCACGAAGAGTTCGTGATTTTGAAGAAGAAAACTTGAAGATAGTCTTCAACAAGTAAGTATATTCATCTTGCTGTAAATTTCTTCTTCTTTAAACATGTTTAGCCTAGATCTAAGTTTTAGAGCATTTTAATAAAAGCATGTTGCATAATTAATACCTCGACGATTCAATCGCCTTCCGCTGCACGGGATTTTCATTCCCTTCAACCTAAGTATTAATTAACTAGTTTTAGAATTGTTTTAGAACCTGTTATTCATTAGATTTAGGTTATCTGATTCTAATAAGATTACAATTAGGTATTCTAATGTAACTTATGAATGGTAAACGATAAGTAATTCTGTCTAAGGAAGGTTCTTGCGAGGCTGGGGTATTTAAGCTAACGAAAATGGAACACGCCTACCTGGGAGTGATTTTGGTCCGGAGATTCATAGGTTATGTTTATCGTGAGCGACGATTATTAAATTGTTAATAAACTTTAGACTTAGGTTTTAATAAATGGTTTATAGACTTTAATAAATGGTTTATAGACTTTGAAAAATCCAATATAAATGTTATATTGGTAGACTTAGGTAAATTATAGTCGTATTTATCTAGGTCATCCCGTTAATTCTAAAGTACTTAGTGAGAGGAAATGAGTGCATATGATATATTAATTTCACCTTACGCATCTCCGTTAAGCTCACACCGTGAGATCCATACTTGGCCTCGTGGCACAAATGGGAGCATCCCCCTTCCGATGGTGTTTGAATGGGTCAAAAGCAAGGTGAATGGAGAGAGTGCTTATAATGAGTGGGAACGGGACTTGTGCAAACGTGTCCCCCGGTCTCTTCTAATGGTTTGAACCGTGAGATTTTTATGATCTGCCTGCTAGTTTGGCCTGGACCAGACAATCCTTTCGGAGGGCCTAACTCCCGAGAGGACTAGGGTTACCTTAGTTTATTTTCCAACTTTATCCTCCCTTCGGCGGATTTTGTTGGATCGGGACTATGGGACCTAAAGTTAGAGGGTGACACTTATGGGATACATTAAAAGTTAATGGATCCTAACAAAACAATGGAAGCTAGAACTTATAGGGAATAAAAGTTATTCCGGTAATGAGGTCTTGTCGAGATTGTCTCGACGTAGAGGAGGAGTGATTCGACTACCCTTCGGTGGCGGTCATTCTAAACCTGTGAGGTAGCATTGTAAATTAATTGACCTAGGGATCATAGATTAATTTTGCTAAAACATGATTGGATTAAACATAGGTTTAATGCGAGAAAATAATATAAAGTATTTCCTTATATTTTTGGAAATATGTCGAGTTCGATTACTTATCTTTTGGCTGCCGAAAAACTCATTGGAAACAATTACCAAACATTGAAAAACAACATTAATATGATTTTAGTTGTGGACTGATGGGAATGAGAATCTCCGCACAGCGGAAGACGATCGAATCGTCATGGTATCATTACGCTACTCGATTTTGTTAAGATGATCTAACTTTTAGATCTAGGCTAAACATGCAAAAGAGGAAGAAAAACAATAAGGAAAAGTTTACTTACTTGTTGTAGAAAAAAAAACTTCAAGGATTCTTCCTTGGTCACGAACACTTCGTGATTCTTGATCTCAACGAACGCTCCCCACGAACTAAACCCGAACACTACCACTTGGAGTGTCGATTGTTCTTCCTTTGGAAAGAAGGAAGTTTGTGGAAACTTATGATTTTGGAGAGGGAGGAGAATTGAGAGAGTAGAGAGAATTTTCTTTTTTTCTCTTTTGTCAAAACCAAAAAAATGAGAAAAGCCTCACCAATCCCTTCTTGCAAAGGGTTTAAATAGTGGAATGATGGAGTTAAAATCTCCACATTATTACCACTTTAAAACAACCATAGGTTATGCAAATCTCATTTGCATAACCACATAATATAAGATATCTCATATCTCATATTGCAAATCTCATTTACAATAATTGTGGATTAATTAAATTGAATCACATCCAATTTAATTTCTCTCAATCAAATTCTCCGATTAGCCCTAATTCAACAATTAGGCTAACCTATAGTTTATTATGAATCTCATTCCAATTAGCCCTAATTCAAACATCTTAGCTGTGAGGGGCTTTGTAAATGGATAATCTACGTTGTGCTCCGACGCTATCTGCGTGACCGTCACGTCTCCGCGGTGCACAATCTCCTATATCAGATAATACTTGCGCTCAATGTGTTTGCATCTCTTATTGCTCTGAGGCTCACGTGAATTGGCTACTGCACCACTATTATCACAGAATAGTGTGATTGGCAAGTTCATATTTGGAACAACTTCCAAATCCGTCATGAACTTCCTGAGCTAAACAGCATCCTTTGCAGCTTCACAAGCCGCAACATACTCCGCTTCCATAGTGGAATCAGTGATGCATCCCTGCTTGATGCTTCGCCATACTACAGCTCCTCCATTCATAATGAAGGCTGACCCCAAAGTAGATTTCCTAGAATCCATCAGTCTGAAAGTCAGAGTCTGTGTATCCCGTAAGGATCAAATCCCCACTGCCATACAATAAGCTGTAGTTCCACGTTCTCCTAAGATACTTGAGGATTGTCTTTATGGCTGTCCAGTGATCTAATCCTGGATTGGACTGATATCTATTGACAATTCCTACTGCATAACAGATGTCGGGCCTAGTACACAACATGGCATACATCACGCTTCCTACAGCCGAAGCATATGGAATCCGTCTCATATCCTCAACATCTTGAGGAGTCTTAGGACACTGATCCTTAGACAACTGAACCCCATGCCTGAAAGGCAGCAAGCCTTTCTTGGAGTTCTGCATCTTATATCTAGACAACATCTTGTAAATATAAGACGCCTGAGACAAGGCTAGCGTTCTGTTCTTCCGGTTCCGGATAATCTGGATACCTAGAATGTACTGAGCTTCTCCCAAATCTTTCTGAGAAGATAGGCATATTGGGCAAGTAACTGTGACCACCCTCACCCGTACTAGTCAAAGGACATACCCCGCAGCATGTGAGTCCATAACACGCTCGTGGATTCGTGTCGAGTCACTAATGGTCATTTACGGTTATTAGTCCTCACTATCAATGGTGTTACATCGGTGAGGTCTAATTATTCACGGTCCTGGTCTTTACAATCTCATTGCACAGGATGCCCCCACTCGCATGTCAACCACATGAACGAGTCAGATCACCTCGTTTGTATCTAATACAAAGCAGACCGCATCCAGAGTGTATCCAGTATTAGGTCTCCAACCCTATCCATATACTGTAAACCGCTCGGGTCATTAACTCGAACGTGATCCTCCCTATGTGTCCACTACACACCATTCAAGTTCTAGTTCTCTCATAAATTCAATGACCACGAGATTAGTTTATTGGAAAAGTTTATAAATATTGCGAGACACCAAGTGATGAAATGAATAACTCTTATTAATTTCAAACAGTAATTTAAAAACACGAAATTAGGACAAAAAATCCCAACAAACTCCAACTTGGACTAAGCTAGTGGGAAAAATACATTTCAGAAATGTACATAAATTACAATGAAGTAATACAATAAACTTGCCAGTATACAATAAATTACATTGAATACCCGTTTACACATCTCCCACTTGCCCTAGTCAGAAAGCTCTTGAAGACCTAGACTCTCTAGGTGACCCTCAAACACCTTAGCCGTGAGGGGCTTTGTAAATGGATCATCTACGTTGTGCTCCGATGCTATCTGCGTGACCGTCACGTCTCTGCGGTGCACAATCTCCCGTATCAGATGATACTTGCGCTCAATGTGTTTGCCTCTCTTATGGCTCCGAGGCTCACGTGAATTGGCTCTCTCGCACCACCAAGTTATCACGCGAGCGCAGTGATTGGCAAGTTCATATTTGGAACAACTTCCACATCCGTCATGAACTTCATGAGCTAAACAGCTTCCTTTGCAGCTTCACAAGCCGCAACATACTCCACTTCCATAGTGGAATTAGCGATGCATCCCTGCTTGATGCTTCGCCATACTATAGCTCCTCCATTCATAATGAAGGCTGAACCCGAAGTGGATTTCCTAGAATCCTTATCAGTCTGAAAGTCAGAGTCCGTGTATCCCGTGAAGGATCAAATCCCCACTTCCATACACTAAGTCAGTGTAGTTCCTCGTTCTACTAAGATACTTGAGGATTGCCTTTACGGTACCGTCCAGTGGATCTAATCTCGGATTGGACCGATATCTCTCGACAATTCCTCTTTGCATATCCGATGTCGGGCCTAGTACACAACATGCCATACATCGCTCCCTACAACAAGCATATGGAATCCGTCTCATATCCTACACATCTTGAGGAGTCTTAGGACACTGATCCTTAGACAACTGAACCCCATGCCTGAAAGGTAGCAAGCCCTTCTTGGAGTTCTGCATCTTATATCTAGACAACATCTTTTCAATATAAGACGCCTGAGACAAGGCTAGCGTTCTGTTCTTCCGGTTCCGGACAATCTGGATACCTTGAACATACTGAGCTTCTCCCAAATCTTTCATTTGGAATTGCGAAGCTAGCCACTTCTTAACGTCAGTAAGAAATTCTACCTCATTCCCAATGAGAAGAATATCGTCCACATACAACACCAAAAATGTGACAGTTTTGTCAACACTTTTCTTGTAAACACAAGGCTCGTCGACATTTTGATCAAAGCCATAAGATTTGATCGCCTCATCAAACCTTATATTCCAAGACCTCGAAGCTCGTTTCAGTCAATAAATGGACCTATGAAGCCAACAAACCTTTTGCTCTTGGCCTTGGGAAATGAACCCTTTGGGCTGGTCCATGTAGATGGTCTCATCAAGTTTGCCATTCAGAAAGGTTGTCTTGGCGTCCATCTTCCATATCTCGTAGTCATAATACGCGACAATGGCCAAAAGGATCCTGATCGACTCTACCATGGCAATAGGTGAAAAGGTCTCCTCATAGTTAACCCCTTCAACCTTGGTAAAACCCTTTGCCACTAGTCGGGCTTTGAAGAACTGCACCTTCCCATCTACGCCACGTTTACGCTTGTAGATCCATTTGCAACCAATAGGTTTTACCACATCCGGTTGATCCACAAGCTCCCATACAGAATTGAAGTACATAGACTCCATTTCCTGGTCCATAGCTTTAATCCACTCGTCTTTGTCAACATCAACCATTGCCTGATCATAGGTCAATGGATCCTCACAGTTATTATCAGGAGCGACAACTGAGGTTACAGCTAAACCCATGTAGCGATCAGGTTGTCTCACAGTCCTCCCACTACGTCGAGGCATTCCCAACTCTTGGGAACGGATTTGACTATACGTGCTAGGATCAACAACACTTGTTGACATACTAGCCCCATCAGCAACTCTTGCTGATGTACTGTCCATTCCATTTAACACAACTTTACTCCTTGGCAAATGATCCCTGACGTGGTCTTCCTCTAGGAAAGTGGCGTTTGTCGACACAAGCACCCTATTTTTCTTAGGATCGTAAAATAGACCACCCATAGTCTCTTTAGGGTAACCTACGAATAGGCACAATTTCGAACGGGGTTTCAACTTTTTTGGGTTTGACACTAACACGTGGGTCGAGCGTCCCCAAATTTTGAAGTGATGTAATCTGCCTTTACGTCCACTCCGAAGCTCGCAAGGTGTTTCACAAACACTCTTCGACAGAACATTGTTCAAAATATAAACCGCAGTCTCCATTGCGTATCCCCAAAAAGAATCAGGGACACGAGCATAGCTCATCATCGACTGAACCATGTCCAACAAAATTCTGTTTCTCCTCTCCGATACACCATTCTGCTGTGGCATACCAGGCGCTGAGAGTTGGGGCGTAATTCCATGTTCTATCATATAGTCCTGGAATTCAGTGTCCATGTACTCCCCACCTCGATCCGATCGAAGTGTTTTAAGCGATTTACCTAAGAGGTTCTCAACCTTAGTCTTGTACTCCTTGAACTTTTTAAGAGTTTTAGACTTCTTGTGCATTAGGTAAATGTACCCATATCTTGAGTAATCATTTATTTAAGATACGAAGTACTCATAACTGCCCCGAGCTTTAACATTCATTGGACCACAGAGGTCAGAATGTACTAACACAAGAGGCTCTTTGGCTCTATATCCTTTTCCACTAAAAGAACGTTTGGTCATCTTGCCCTCAAGGCATGACTCACACACCGACAAAGAGTTTTCTTCCAACTCGTTTAGAAGTCCACACTTCACTAGTTTCTCAATCCTATTGAGATTAATGTGGCCTAACCGTAGATGCCAAAGATGGGTATTTTCCTTTGGAGAAACTTTCGCTTTCTTATTTCGTGTTTCTGCAGTTTTAAACAATTCAGTATTCAAAAAACTTTTGACTGAATTAGGTTTCAAAACATACAGATTATGCTCACGTGAAGCAGAACAAATAAGATTGCCTTTGAAAGAAATAAACGCTTTACTAGATTCAAAGGAAACAGATATACATTGTTCAATTAGGCAGGAAATAGAAACAAGGTTTCTAGTAAACCCTGGTACAATGTACAAATTATCTAATAATAAGTACTTCCCGCCAAAGTGTAGCTTCACCGTGTCGATCGCTGCAGCAGAGACTAGCTCCCCAGATCCAACCCGTAGAGTCACCTCACCTTCTCGCAGCGGCTGCCAGGAATCAATCCCCAGAAAAGAAGAACAAACATGTTTAGTGGCGCCCGAATCAAATATCCAGGCAGAGTCCCTACTCTCCACTAAACAAGTTTCTGTCACAAGTAAATCACATTTACCTTGATTCTTCCTCCCGGCCAGGAATTTGGGACAGTTCCTCTTCTAGTGTCCGCCCCCATTGCAGTGGAAACACATTCCTTTCTCTGCAACGTCCTTGACCTTCTTGCCCTTCTTGGCGTGCTCAAGGTCGATTTTACCTCTCTTCATCCTCTTCTTCCCTTTCGGGTGTGAAGGAGCAACAGGTTTCGTCCTAGAGGTCGAACCCCTGTTATAAGACCTGTAGGCAACATTTTCCTCTGATTCCTTGACCCTGTTCAAGGACAAGAAATTCTGTAGCTCATTGAGGAGGGTAGTCAGAGTGTAGCTAATTTTGTTCATAACAACATTGCTAGGAAACTGAAGGAAACTCTTCGGAAGAGTTTCCAGAATATAACTTACTTGGCACGACTCGTCGATCGAAGCCTCGTTCATCTCAGCCAGATTAAAGTGAGTCATCATGTCAAGAACATGTTCACGGATAGACGACCCTCTTTCATCGCTGGTCGCGTTGAGGACGTATTTGAGCGAGTCATGCCGACTGAAAGGACTCATTGTCCAAACATTTCTCGCAGGACTCCATGATCTCCTTAGCGGTGATCATCAGCTCATGCTTCTTTGCCAATACATCAGACATGTTGGCAATTATGTAGACCTTGGCCTTTTCATTGGCCCTGATCCACTGATCGTATGCATCGCGAACACTTCGCGATGCTGTCAAGCCCGGCATCTGAGGACACTCCTCAAACAGCACGAACTTTATGTCATCAGTTACCAGAATCGTGTTAATGTTGTTTTTCCAACTTTGGTAATTATCTCCCACTAATTTATCGGACGCAGGTAGAGCTATTATTGCGCTAGACATGTTTTATGCTGAAAAATTAAGAAAACTTTGTGTTAGTCTCGCAAAAAACTTTTGAAATCCAATCAAGTTTTAGCAAAATTGTTTGATGATCCCTAGGTCATTCAAAATTTTGCAATGATACCCTAAAGGTTTAGAATGACCGCCACTAAAGGGTGAACATAACACTCCTTCTCTAGGACAAGACTTTCTCGATCAGACCCTAATCCCAGAATAACTCTTATTCCATTAGGCGTACAATTACCATTGTTCGGTCGAATTCATTAACACTTAACGAATTCTGTGAGTGCCACCCTCAATCTTTAAGTTTCCAAGCATCCGTCCAAACAATAGCCACCGAAGGGTGAACCAAGAGGGAAAACCAACCAGGAAACTGTATCCCTTTCGGGAATTCACGTGTTCTGACTCCTATGATCAGGCCCTCCGAAGGGATTGTCTGGTCCAGGCCAAACTAGCAGGCGGATCATACGCGTCTCACGGTGTGAATCGAAAGAAGAGACCGTAGGTCTCGTTTTCACACGTCCCGCTCCCACTCATTATAAGTGCTCCTCCATCTACGATGATATTGACCTATACAAATTCCACCCGAAGGGGGACGCTCCCATTTGCGCCACGAGGCCGAGCATAGTTCTCACGGTGCAGACTTAAAGGAGATTTGTGGTTGGAAATTCAAATGTATCTCATACACTATATTTCCTCCCACTCACCACTTTAATTTTAATAGGGATTGACCTAGATAAACCGACTAAAATTTACCTAAGTCTACCAATATAACTCTTATATGGTATTTACCTAAGTCTATAATCACACTATAACTTAGGTCTATGTGAGTTAATTAAAACACTTTCAATTAGCTAAGACTCACGATAAGTATAATCTAAGAATCTCCTGACCGAATTCACTCCCGTGCCTTTTGTGTGTAGGGGTGTTCATAAGCGTCAACTTAAATACCCGAGTCTTAGACAGAATCTTCCTTAGACAGAGTTACTAATCGATCGCATTCATAGACTAAACTTTGATTTCCTAATTTCTAATCTTATTAGAAAATAGAAAACCTAAGTCTAATTATTCAAGTTCTAAACTGTTTAAAACTAATAATTAACTTAGGTTGCATGCATTTCTATGTTATAGTGCTTGATCATCCATCACATGAATAACTATATACTATAACATAATATTAGTCATCACATGAATATAAATGCATGAGCATACTTTAATTTAAAAATATAACACTTATATTAATTAAATTAAACATGCATTTAATTATATTATAACTCTTATAATATAACCTATCATGCAAACTATATATTATAACTCTTATAATATAAATGATGCATGAAATGTTTAACCTAAGGTGGGATTTTAAATCTATATGACATACATGATGCACATAGAAATTAATTAAAATATACATCTCATGCATAAAATAATTAAATAGCCAAAATGGACCGGTTTTTGGCACCTAGGGGCCATTATTTAATTAAATAACATTAATATAACACTTATATTAATATTATTTAATGAAATAAAATAAATAAATATATTTTACAATTAATAAAATAATAAAATAAAACGTGCAAACTTCCCCATTATCTACGAAAACCGCCCACGTCTTGCCCCTGCTCGCGAACTGCCCACTACGCGTGTGGCTTTGCAACACCGTGGGCAGCGTTGCAACGCTGCCGCGTCCAGCGTTTAAGTCTGCGTGCTCTACGCCGTGGCGTTGCAACGCTACGCCTAGTGTTGCAACGCTGCTCTGCAGCCATGCTAGCGCCCGCAAGGATAGCGTTGAGCCGCCGAAGAAAAACGTCTCAACGCTATCGACAGAACAACAAACACCTTTGCTATTCTTCACCGATTTTCGTCTGTTTTCGCCCCGATTTCTTCACAGCAACTCTTGCCACGAACGACCCGGACTCACAGACTCGATTTACAACAAAATTCCCAAAAACAACGGGCCCTTACATTGATCTCATCAACATAAATTGTAAATCCAATCTAGTGCCAAAAACCGAAACATCCATTATGCAAACCATCATTCATCTCATGAAATTTAAGAAAATTTACCCACCTATTTTAACAAAAACAGTGCATAATGAAGAACCATTGAAATGGCTCTGATACCAATTGAAGGGAATAAGAATCCCGCATGCAGTGAAGACGATCGAATCGTCATGGTATCATTACGCCATCGATTTTGTTAAAATGATCTAACTCTTAGATCTAGGCTAAACATGCAAAAGAGGAAGAAAAAAAAGTAAGGAGAGAAGTTTACTTACTTGTTGTAGACAAAAAAACTTCAAGGATTCTTCCTCGGTCACGACCACTTCGTGATTCTCGATCTCAACGAACGCTCCCCACGAACGAAACCCGGACACTACCACTTGGAGTCTCGGTTGTTCTTCCTTTGGAAAGAAGGAAGTTTGTGGGAACTTATGATTTTGGAGAGGGAGAAGAATTGAGAGAGTAGAGAGAATTTTGGTTTTTTCTCTTTGTCAAAACCAAAAAAATGAGAAAAGCCTCACCAATCCCTTCTTGCAAAGGGTTTAAATAGTGGAATGATGGAGTTAAAATCTCCACATTATTACACTTTACCACAACCATAGGTTATGCATATCTCATTTGCATAGCCACATAATATATGATATCTCATATCTCATATTGCAAATCTCATTTGCAATAATTGTTGATTAATTAAATTGAATCACATCTAATTTAATTTCTCTCAATTAATTTCTCCAATTAGCCATAATTCAACAATTAGGCTAACCTATAGTTTATTATGAATCTCAATCACATTAAACTATATATTATATCATCCATAACTCATATAAATGACATAAATGCCCTTTAAAAGTGAAATTGAACACTTCAATTTCATGCCAAAACATTAACCCTTCTTGTAACCTGGCATTGAGCCAACCGAGGGACCTAATGGACCTCTGAAGGATGACAGCTCCAATGATCCGAGATTAACTGTCAAACTCTTTGACCTGGTTAATCAACATTCATTAGCTACGATAACACTCTACTAAAGCCCGAGGTGGGTATGAATACTACATCTATTTTATAGATGACTATTCAAGATATTGATATATTTACCTAATGCATCAGAAATTTGAGGCACTTGAAAAGTTCAAGGAATATAAAACTGAGGTTGAGAACCTTTCAGGTAAATCCATCAAAACATTTCGATTCGATCGAGGTGCAGAGTACATGGATCATGAATTCCAGGACTATATGATAAGACATGGAATAACATCCCTACTCTCAGCACCTGGTATGCCACAACAAAATGGTGTATCGGAAAGGAGAAATAGAACCCTGTTAGACATTGTTCGGTCGATGATGAGTTATGCTCATCTTTCTGACTCGTTTTGGGGTTATGAAGTGGAGACTACAGTATACATTTTGAACAATGTTCCTTCGAAAAGTGCTTTTGAAATACACTATGAAATCTGGAAAGGACATAAAGGCAGCTTATGTCATTTCTGAATTTTGAGATTGATGGAGATTTGATCCCCTTTAGCAGCGGAAACGTGTTCAGAATCGTAATTGCTTGATTGTTTTGGTTAGAAATGCAAAAACCAGTACATTGACAAAACAGAACAAACTGTAAATCCTAATCTAATTAGGAATGTATAAATACATACAAACATACTTTGTTTAACTGTTAAACTAAAAGGGAAAAAGGGATTACCTTTGTTGTTTCAATTTCCAGCAACTTCTTGCTACTATTGCAGCAACACAACACAACAAGGACTTCTCTGTTTTTCTCCAGCAAGAACACAACCAGCAAGAAAACCTTTTATGTCTCTGAGTTCTACTTAGATCTTCCTTAGGTGGGAAGGATCCAACAATTAGAGACTAATTTTGGGAATGATAGAGATGAGAGAAAGAGAAAATTTTTCTTCAGACAAATCAGTCGATTGAATTGATCAATTTAATGAAGCTCGTCCCTTTTCACCTGGAGAAGGACGCTTCAATGGGTAACTCCCCACTCCCAATGGAGCGGAAGTTGGGGAGAGTGGGAACGTGTCCTCCTGACACGTTCCCAATTAATAATATAATTAATTAATCAATAAATTAAATCTTTCTTAATTCAAATATAATATTAATTAAATGATTAAATCACAATTAATCATTTTACCCTTTATCCTATAGTTTAATGTACATCTCATGCACCTTAGGATTTAACCTATAGTTTAAAAATATGAATCACATTCACATTTGAATTTAACATTTGAACTTTTTCAAATATTTAATTCTCTCATGTAATTTAATATGAATCATATTCACATTAAATTTATAATAAATAGTCCCAAAACTATATATTATATCGTATCAATATACATTAATTTTATTCCCTTATGAATTTGAACATTTCAAATTCAAATGATCTAAGAACCCTTTACGAGATATAAAGTGGACCTAATCGACCTACAGATCAGAAGCTCCAATGATATGAAATTGCTCGGTTAATCTCATTAACCTCCTAATCAACATTCGTTAACTGCGAGAACACTCCACTAAAGACACGCAGCTACACTCTTCTCACTGCAGATATATTTCTATGTCCACGGATATTGACCAATAACAGCAAGTCAATCCTTCACAAATGTTCGTACACCAGCTGGGTCAAATTACCGTTTTACCCCTAGGTTACATCTTATGCCTTAAGTACCAGTGCTTCTCTAATGAACAATTTGTTTGTGGAACTACCAACAAACAGAGTCCCTCTTGGGCCAATGAGAGGGTCGGGCCCTGTGTTCAAGTCTCGGAAACACCACTTAAGGGAACATTCCTCTACTTACCCTAGTAGGTGGGAAGAAGTGAATTCCATCTTGCTAAGTTATGTTCTCAGCCGCTCACTCGGTTTTGTCCCCATGAAGGTAGGGATATTGAGTCGGCGAATCTGGCCACTCTCACCCATACTAGCCAAAGGACAATCCCTTGCGAGGAGTTCGTGAACTCGCTCGAGATTGAGACCAAGTTGCCTAGGTCATCCTAGTGAAATAGAAACCTAACTACTCAACGAAGTTATAGTTAGAGGTTACTATTTCGTGGTCCGGTCTTATGTAATCTCATTACATAGGATATCCCCACTCACATGTCATCTACACGAACACTTTAGAATCACAATGTTTGTATCAAATACGAAGTGGGCCACATCCATAGTTTTACCAAGGTAAGGTACCCAAACCTTATCCCCTAACTATAAACGCTTTAGGTTGTATCTCTAACCGAGATCCTCTATATGTACACTACATTCAGTTAAAGATACATTTAACAGCCTTGGATTTCTAGTTTATTGGATTTAGGGTTTAAATGAAGGCAAACTCGTAGATAACGAACAATAACTCTTTATTGAAATTATAACACTTTATTACATTAATTTGAACATAATTACAAACTACGAGTTTTAGGGCACAAACCCCAATAAACTCCCACTTGAACTAAAACTCTAGTGGGGTACATCATAATCTAAAATAGTGGTTACAGAGATGAGAAAATATAATAAACTAGGGCATCCATATACCTCATTACATATCTCCCACTTGCCCTAGATTAGCCTACGTACATATCTCGTAGACCCAGACATTCCAGATGACCCTCGAACACTTTAGCCGTGAGAGTCTTTGTAAATGGATCAACAATATTGTGCTCTGAAGCAATCTCCGTGACTGTCAAATCTGCTCGTTGCACTATTTCTCGTATCAGGTGATACATCCTCTCGATGTGCTTGCCTCGCTTATGGCTGCGAGTTTCCTTCGAATTAGCTACCGCACCACTATTGTCACAGTATAAGGTGATGGAAAATTCCATTTTTTGAACGACTTCCAAATAAGTAAGGAATTTCCTTAGCCAAACAACCTTCTTAGCTGCTTCAAAAGCAGCGACATAGTCAGCCTCCATCGTGGAGTCAACTATGCATCCCTACTTGATGCTTCGCCATACTATAGCTCCCGTTAAACGTGGCCCGATCCCGATGTGGATTTCTGTGAATCCTTATCGGTCTGAGAATTCAAATCAGTGTATCAAGTAAGGATCAAATCCTTAGTCCCATACACAAGTGTATAGTCCCTCGTTCTCCTAAGATACTTGAGGATATTTTGAACTCCTGTTCAGTGGTCTAACCCTGGATTGGATTGGTACCTACTGACTATTCCCACTGCATAACAAATGTCTGGCCTCGTGCACAAAATAGCATACATTAAGCTACCTACTACAGAGGCATAAGGAATACGTCTCATATCCTCAACTTCTTGAGGTGTCTTAGGACACTGTTCCTGAGACAGATGAACTTCATGCCTGAAGGGCAACAAGCCCCTCTTTGAATTTTGCATCGAATATCGGGACAACATTTTGTTGATATAAGACACTTGAGACATTGCTAGCGTTCGGTTCTTTCCATTCCTGAAGATCTGAATCCCCATAACATATTGCGCCTCTCCCAAATCCTTCATTTGGAATTGGGTCGCCAACCAATTCTTTATGTCAGTTAGGTATCCTACATCATTCCCAATGAGTAGGATATCATCCACATAAAGTACTAAGAAAGCTACTTTGTTGTTGATGATCCTCTTGTAAACACAAGGCTCATCAACATTTTGGTCTAAGCCATAAGACTTGATCGCAGTATCATATCTTATATTCCATGATCTGGATGCTTGTTTCAACCCATAAATGGATCGATTGAGCTTTCAAACTTTTTGCTCCTGACCTTGGGTTATGAACCCTTCGGGATGAGACATATAGATGCCCTCATCAAGATTACCATTCAAAAGGCGATCTTGACGTCCATTTGCAAAATTTCATAATCATAAAACGCGCGTCATGGACAAGAGTACCCTTATAGATTTCAGCATAGCAATAGGGAAAAAAGTTTCTTCATAATCAACTCCTTCCCTTTGGGTAAAACCCTTTGCTACAAGTCTAGCCTTAAAGGTCCGTACCTTTCCGGATGCATCTCTCTTTCTCTTATAGATCCATTTACACCCTATGGGTCTAACCCCTTCAGGTTGGTCTACAAGTTCCCATACTGAATTGAAGTCCATTGACTCCATTTCAAGGTCCATGGCTTTGATCCATTGGTCCTTGTCTACATCATTCATTGTCTGCTTATAAGACAATAGATCTTCTACGCCGTCATCAAGTATGATGACTTGAGTTTCAGCTAAACCCAAGTTGCGGTCAGGTTGGAAAATAACCCTCCCACTGCGTCCAGGCATTCCCAACGGTTGAGATAGACGAGACTGACTTGAGGTGTTGGCTCCTCAATCAACCATTGATGAACTTCCAACTTGATCGTGGAGTCAAACAACCTTCTTAGCTTCTTCACAAGCAGCGACATAGTCAGCCTCCATCGTGGAGTCAGCGATGCATCCCTTCTTGATGCTTCGCCATACTATAGCTCCCCCATTAAGGGTGAAAACTGATCTGATGTGGATTTCCAACAATTCTTATCGGTCTGAAAATATAAATCGGTGTATCCCATAAGGATCAAATCCTTAGTCCCATACACAAGCGTATAGTCGCTCGTTCTCCTAAGATACTTGAGGATATGTTTAACTGTTGTCCATTGGTCTAACCCTGGATTGGATTGGTACTTACTGACTATTCTCACTACATAACAAATGTCTGACCTCGTGCACAACATAACATACATCAAGCTATCAACTACAGAGGCATAAGGAATACGTCTCATATCCTAAACTTCTTGAGGTGTCTTAGGACACTGTACCTTAGACAGATGAACTCCATGCCTGAAGGGCAACAAGCTCCTCTTGGAATTCTGCATCGAATATCCGGACAATATTTTGTCGATATAAGACGCTTGAGACATTGCTAGCGTTCTGTTCTTGCGATTCCTGAAGATCTTAATGCCAAGAACATATTGCGCCTCTCCAAAATCTTTCATTTGGAATTGGGTCGCCAGCCAATTCTTTATGTCAGTTAGGTATCCTACATCATTCCCAATGAGTAGGATATCATCCACATAAAGTACTAAGAAAGCTACTTTGTTGTTGATGATCCTCTTGTAAACACAAGGCTCATCAACGTTTTGGTCTAAGACATAAGACTTGATCGTAGTATCAAATCTTATATTTCAAGATCTGGATGCTTGTTTCAACCCATAAATGGATCGATTGAGCTTGCAAACTTTTTGCTCCTGACCTTGGGTTATGAACCCTTCGGGCTGAGACATATAGATGCTCTCACCAAGATTACCATTCATAATCATAAAACGAGGCTATGGAAAAGAGTATCCTTATAGACTTCAACATAGCAACAGAGAAAAAAGTTTCTTCATAATCAACTCCTTCCCTTTGTGTAAAACCCTTTGTTTCAAGTCTAGCCTTAAAGGGTTGTACCTTTCTAGTTGCATTTTTCTTTCTCTTATAGATCCATTTACACCTTATGGTGAAGAGAATCGAAGTCCCCGCAGCGGAAGCGATTGCGAATCGTGCGCTCTTGATTTAGTTACAATGCAAATTTCAAGAATACAAAACATGGATTAAGCATATAATAAGAGTTTGGACAGCAAGAAGTTACCTTTGAAGAACCTTTCTTCATGTGCTCCTCTCTCCACGGTCACGATCTCAGCAACAAGAACTCCAACGTGCGAAGACACGACCACCGGATCTTCTCCGTTGTTCTCTAGGTGAGGGAGGAAGGTGGGTTCCCTTTAGGAGATGTGAGGTATTTGAGAGAGATGTATGTTTTTGGAACTCTTCCAACAACACAACAAGGAGGCTAGTGATTCTATGAAAAAAACCCTTAACCTAGTTTCATCTCATGCAACCATATATATAGAGAATTGGGATGGAAATGACCATCCTACCTCTTCTTTAATCTCTCTTTAGTATATAGTTTAAATCACATTAAAACTATATATTATATCAATTATATCATATATAATTGATATAACTCCTCATGTATGAAATTGAACACTTCAATTTCAATCCTAACTTTATACCCTCAATATTACCATGTTGAGCCAACGGAGGATCTAATGGACCTACGGATCATGAGCTCCAATGATG
Organism: Trichosanthes cucumerina; assembly: GCA_036507285.1. NCBI lineage: Eukaryota > Viridiplantae > Streptophyta > Magnoliopsida > Cucurbitales > Cucurbitaceae > Trichosanthes > Trichosanthes cucumerina. The sequence continues at coordinate 28,508,252 of CM071843.1, read as the reverse complement.
TGAGATTAACCGATCAAACTCTTTGATCCAGCTTAATCAATATTCATTAACTACAAGTCACTCCACTATAGACTTGTAGTTGCACTCTCCTCATCAGTAGATATTATTGTGTCCACCGATATAGTCATTGCCCATGAGTCGACCCTTCACAGGTTGTTCGTAATCACAACTAGGTCAAATTCCCGTTTTACCCCTGTGATTACCTCTTTGCTCCTTAAGCACCACTGATCCTCTAATGAACAAAAAGTCTAAGGTAGGCCTCGTAGACGGCGGGACCCCGTTGTTGAAGACCTGAAGTTAGTTCTTAAGGGAACAACCTATCTAATTCCACAGTAGAGGAATGAGTGAATTCCATCTTGCAGAGTTAAGTTCCCAGCTACCTACAAGGTTACGTCACTCCCAGGTAGGCTTTATTGAGTCGACTCACAGCCACTCTCACCTATACTAGTCTAAGGACAAACCCCTATAAGCAGGAGTTTCTTAACTTACTCATGATTCAGGTCAAGTCACTAATGACCATCATAAATTACTAGTCTTATCCTGTTAACGATGTTATATTAGTTAGACTAATAATTTGCGATCCAGTCTTGTATGAACTCTTCATACAGGATGCCCCCACTCGCATGTCAACTACATGAATTAGTTCGATTACCTCATTTGTACTAATTACAAAGTGGGCCGCATCCATGGTGTTACCAGAATGAGGTTTCCAACCTTATTCTTATACCATAGACTATTTAGGTTATAATCTTGAATTCAACCCAAATAGTTTCCACTACACTGATTTCAAGATAAACTTTATAACCTTGGAGCCTAGTTTATTGAATTTATTAAAAGCAACTGTAATCATAACAAAACAAATAACCCTTTATTTAATTGATCAAGATTACACACGTTTAGGGCATAAATTCCAACAATCTCTCACTTGACCTAAAGGTTGTGGAGTACTAAACATTACATTAATGTAAATACAATAAACTAGGGCATTTAAACCCTTTGTACAAAATACTCCCACTTGCCCTAGTTGGGGAAGACTTGTAAACGTAGACCTTCTAGGTGACTCTCAAATACTTTAGCCGTGAGAGCCTTTGTAAAAGGATCAACAATGTTGTGCTATGAGGCTATCTTCGTGACAATCATGTCTCCTCTGTGCACAATCTCCCGAATGAGATGATACTTCCGCTCTATGTGCTTTCCCCTCTTGTGACTTCGGGGTTCCCTCGAATTTGCCATTTACACCACCATTATATCGCAATACAAAGATGATGGGCGGCAAAGTCATATTTGGAACAACTTCTAAATTTAGTATAAATTTCCTTAACCAAACGACCTTCTTAGCATTTGCTTCACAAGTCGCTACATATTCGCCTCCATGGTGGAATCGATGCATCCTTACTTGACGCTTACGCATACTACTACGCTCTCTCCGTTAAGAGTGAAACCGACCAAGATGTAGATTTCCGAGAATCTTTATCAGTCTGAAAGTCAGAATCTGTGTATCCTGTAAGGATCAAATCCTTAGCCCCATACACAAGCATGTAGGTCCTTGTTCTCTAAAGATACTTAAGGATCGTTTTAACCGTTGTCCAGTGTTCAAGTCTTGAATTGGTTGATACCTACTGACCATCCCAACGGCAGAACAGATGTCAGGCCTAGTACACAACATGACGTACATCAGGCTCCCAACAACTGATGCGTAAGGAATCCATCTCATATCCTCAACTCCTTGAGGTGTCTTAGGACGTTGTTCCTTAGACAAATGGATTCCATGTATAAAAGGCAACAAGCCATTTTTGGAATCTTGCATCTTAAACCTTGACAACACTTTGTCTATGTATGATGCTTGAGACAAGGCTAGTGTTCTATTCTTGCGGTTCTGGACAATCTGGAACCCAAGAATAAACTGCACATCACCAAAATCTTTCATTTCGAATTGCGTTGCTAGCCATTCCTTGATGTCAGTAAGATAACCTACATCATTCCCAATGAGTAGGATATCATCCACATAGAGAATTAGGAAAGCGACAGAACTATTGATGATTTTCTTTTAGACACAAGGTCATCATCATTCTGGTCAAAACCATAAGATCTGATAGCCTCATCAAATCTTATATTCCAGGACCTAGAGGCTTGTTTTAGTCTATAAATCGACCTTTTAAGCCTGCAAACCTTTTGATCTTGTCCTGGTTCAATGAACCCTTTGGGTTGGTCCATGTAAATGGTTTCCTCAAGATTGTCATTCAAAAAGCTGTCTTGACATCCATTTGCCATACCTCATAGTCATAATATGCGGCAATGGCAAGAAAGTTACGGATAGACTTTACCATAGCAACAGGTGAAAAGGTTTCCTCAAAGTCAACCCCTTCAACCTGGGTATAACCCTTTGCTACTAGTCTAGCTTTAAAGGTTTGCACCTTCCGATCTACACCACGTTTTCTCTTGTAGATCCACTTACAACCTATAGGTTTTACCCCATACGGCTTATCTACAAGATCCCAAACAGAATTGAAGTGCATAGACTCCATTTCTTTGTCCATGGCTATGACCCATTTGTCTTTGTTAATGTCAACCATTGCTTGATTATAAGTCAATGGATCCTCACAGTTGTCATATGGTATAACAACTTGGGTTTCAGCTAAACCCATGTAACGGTCAGGCTGTATCACAACCCTTCCACTACGTCGAGGCATACTCAACTCTTGTGATGGACCCTCTTGACTAGACAAACTAGTATCAACAACTCTTGTTGACGTACTAGTTTTCTTATCAGCAACCTTTGCCATTATTTCGTCTAACTCACTCAACACTACCTTACTTTTTGGTTTGTGGTCCCTTATGTGGTCCTCCTCTAAGAAAGTGGCATTTGTCGACACAAAGACCTTATCTTCCTTAGGATCACAAAATAAACCACCTCTTGTTTCTTTTGGGTATCCTACGAATAGGCACAACTTTGAACGTGAATCCAACTTCTTTGGATTTGTCACAAGCACATGTGCTGGACAGCCCCATAATCTGAAATGACATAAACTACCTTTACGTCCTTTCCAGAGTTCAAGAGGTGTTTCAGAAACACTTTTGGAGGGCACACTATTCAATATGTATACTGCAATCTCCATTGCATAATCCCAAAAGGAACTAGGGAGATGAGCATAACTCATCATTTATCAAACAATGTCCACCAAGGTTCTATTTCAAGATTTCGATACACCGTTTTGTTGTGGTGTGCCGGGAGCTGAGAGTTGGGATGTAATTCCGTGTTCTGTCATATAGTCCCGGAATTTTAAATCCATGTACTCTCCACCTCGATCTGATCGAAGTGTTTTAACTCTTTTACCTAAATGATTTTCAACCTCAACCTTGAATTCCTTGAACTTTTCAAGTGCTTGAGACTTGTGGTGCATTAGGTAAATATGCCCATATCTGGAATAATCATCTATAAAAGAGATGAAATATTCATATCCTCCCCTGGATTTAACATTCATCGGACCACAAAGGTCTGAATGTATAAGCTCTAGAGGATCTTTGGCTCTATAACCTTTTCCACTAAAAGGTCTTTTAGTCATTTTGCCTTTTAGGCAGGATTCACATACTGGCAAAGAATTTTCTTCTAACTCGTTTAGAAGTCCGTTCTTTGCCAATCTCTCAATCCTATTGAGATTAATGTGACCCAATCTTAGATGCCAAAGATGAGCATTTTCTTTAGGAGAAATTTTATGTTTCTTAGTTTGTGCGTTTGTAGTTTTAAATAATTCAATGTTCAAAACCATTTTGACTGAATTAGGCCTTAAAACATACAATCCATTTTCTAATGAAGCTGAACATATTTCTAAACCTTTCTTTAAAATAAAAACTTTATTCATAGAAAAGGAAACAGAAATACATTGTTCAATGAGACAAGAAATGGAAATAAGGTTTCTAGTAAACCCTGGTATCACTAATATATTGTCCAACAATACATATTTCTTGCCAAAATAAAGCTTCATTGTGTCTACTGCTACAGCTGAGACGACTTCTCCATTTTCAACCCGGAGCATTATCTCTTCTTGCTGTAGCTGCTGCCAGAAATCAATTCCCTAAAAAGAAGAACAAACATGATTAGTGGCGCCTGAATCAAGTATCCAAGCTATTTTATCATTATCCACTAAACAAGCTTCTAGGCAAAGTAAATCATATTTACCTTCCTTCTTCTTTTGTGCAATGTACTTCGGACAGTTCCGTTTCCAATGCCCGTCTTCGTTGCAGTGGAAACACTTTCCTCTGTCAGCAACGTCTTTGACTTTTTTGCCCTTTTAGCGCGCTTTGTCGTCACTGTTTCCCTTTACCAACCTTTTTCATGTTCTTCTTCTTACCTCTCAAGTCAGAAGAAGATGAAGCCACTGTTTTTGTCCCAGAGGTCGAACCTTTGTGATAACTCCTACTGGCAACATTTGCCTCACCTTTCGATCCTCAATTTTCATCAAAGATTGAAAGGTCCGGAGTTCATTCGAAAGAGGTAAGATTAAAAGTAAGCTTGTTCATAACAAAGATTACATCTAAACCGCAGAAACTATCTGGAAGGGTTTTCAATGAAATCGGGTAGCTCGACTCATCGATGGAAGCACCATTCGACTCCGGGATGTTAAAGGGTACCATCATATCCAAGACATGATCCCGAATAGATGTACCCTCTGGCATCATCGAGTTGAATATGTACTTAAGGGCATTATGTCGGGCTTCTGTGGACTGTTGTCCAAACATACCCTGCACAGAATCCATGATTTCCTTGGTGGTAATCATGTCCTCATGCTTCTTGGCTAATATGTCAGACATACTTGCCAGCATGTAGACCTTGGCCTTATCATTGGCCTTGATCCATCGATCATATGCATCACGAACATTTCGTGACGCATTCGAGCTCGCACCGAGGACACTCCTCAGTTAGCACAAACATCAGATCATCCACTACTAAAATAGTGTTGAGTTTGTCTTTCCATGTCATCATATTCTCTCCGATTAACTTTTCCGCACCCAATAAGGAAATTATAGAGCTAGACATTTTTGCTTAAAATTTACAAACAAACTTGTATGAGTTTCTTGCTATAACTCTAATCCAATCATGTTTTATCTAATTATCAAATGATTCCTAGGCCATTTATAATTTGCAATGATACTCCAAAGGTTTAGAGTGTATGACACCGAATGGTAATAAAAAACACTCCTCCTCTGGATCAAGAAACTCTTGACCAAAACCTAACACCAGAATAACTCTTATTCCTATAGGTTTTAGTTACCATTTTTCGGTCTGGATACATACACAACTTATGTACCCTTTGAGTGTAACCTTTTGTCTTTAGATCCCAGAGTCTCAATCCAATAAAATCCACCGAAGGGAAGACTAGATTGGAAAATAGTCTAAGGAAATCTTTATCCCTTTTGGTGTCTACTGTGTTAGATCCCCTATGATCAAGCCCTCCGGAGGGATTGTCTGGTCCAGGCCAAACTAGCAGGCTGACCATAGTGGTTTAACGGTGTAAACCGACAAAAGAGACCGTAGGTTTTGTTTTCACTAAACCTACTCCCACTCACTATAAGTACCCTCTCCATTCATCTTGGTATTGACTCATACAAACCCCATCCGACGGGAGACGCTCCCGTTTGCGCCACGAGGCCAAGTATGAGTCTCACGGTGTGAACTTCCCGTAGATAGCGTAGGTGAAAAAATATGTATCACATACCCGTTTTCCTCCCACTAAATATTTTAAGTCTATAGGAATCTTTCTTAGGCTAAAATCCAACTAATGGTTTTACCTAACTATATCAACATAACTCTTATATTGATAATCAATATAAGAGTTATATTGATTTTATCCTAAGTTTGTTAATATAACTCCTTATATTAAACCTAGGATTTCTAGGTTATTAACCCTTTAATAAACCCGCTGACGCTACTGTAATTTATAAGACTCTCTGATTAAATTTCACTCCCAAGTCAGTTCCCAGGTAGGGGTGTTCCGTTTCCGTCAGCTTAAATACCCCAGCCTAGATAGAACATTCCTTAGAAAGAGTTCCTCTTTTAATCATAGCTTATAAATTACTTGGTTCCTAATTCTAATCTAATTAACACTAGATAACCTAAGGTCTATTATTTCCAAGTTCTAAACACTTTAAAACTAATAATTAACCTTGGGTGACATGCATACTATTTTATAGTCTTGATCATTCATCACATGAATAATAAAACATACATAGCATATTCATCTCATGAAATATAATGCATGTCAATGCTGTCAAAAAATTAATATAACAACCTTATATTAATTAATCATGCAAACTATATAATATAACTCCCTATATTATAAATGATGTATGAAAATGCTTAACCTAAGGTGGGATTTCTAAAATAAAAGCATACATTATGCATGGCAATAATTACACAACAATTGCATAATTAAAATAGCAAAATTAGACCAATTTTGGCACCCTAGAAATAATTTTAAATAATATAATCTAATTATATTAATTAAAATTAAAATTATTAAATATATTAAAATAAAACGTTTTTATCATTAATATAAATAATAAAATTTCGGTTTCTGCCCGTTGCTCCTCGCGTGAAATGTCTTCGGCGTTGCAACATCGATAATGACGTTACCAACGCTTTGTCATTTTCTTTACGAGTGTTGCACAACGCCCACGCAGCGTTACGTCGCTTCCTCTGCCGCGCCTTCTCCAGCCAAGCGCGCGTTGTTGCAATGCCGCACACGCAGCATGCATTGAGAATCTCCATTCTTTGCTCGTTTTTGCTCTGTTCTTCTCAGCAACCGCCTTGCCTCGAATGACACAGACTTATAGACTCGATTTACAATTAAATTTGCCCAAAACACCGGGCCCTTACATTGAACATTTCAATGAAAAATTGTAAATCTAAGTGCCAAAATCGAAAACATCTAATTTCGCAAAAACCGTTCATACATCTCATGCACAAAACAGTAAATCTCACCTTGTTCTTGAAAAATCCAGAACATAAATCAAGAACGCAATTGGGCTCTGATACCAATTGAAGGGAATCAAAGTCCCTGCAGCGGAAGCGAATGCGAATCGCGCGCTCTTGATTTAGTTACAATGCAAATTTAAAGAATATAAAACATGGATTAAGCATATAATAAGAGTTTGGACAACAAGAAGATACATTTGAAGAACCTTTCTTCAAATGCTCCTCTCTCCACGGTCACGATCTCAGCAACAAGAACTCCAACGTGCGAAGACACGACCACCGGATCTTCTCCGTTATTCTCTAGGTGACGGAGGAAGGTGGGTTCCCTTTAGGAGATGTGAGGTATTTGAGAGAGATGTATGTTTTTGGAACTCTTCCGACAACACAAAAAGGAGGGCTAGTGATTCTATGAAAAAAACCCTTAACCTAGTTGCATCTCATGCAACCTTATATGTAGAGAATTGGGATTGAAATGACCATCCTACCCCTCCTTTAATCTCCCTTTAGTATATAGTTTAAATCACATTAAAACTATATATTATATCAATTATATCATATATAATTGATATAACTCCTCATGTATGAAATTGAACACTTCAATTTCACTCCTAACTTTATACCCTCAATAATACCATGTTGAGCCAACGGAGGGATCTAATGGACCTACAGATCATGAGCTCCAATGATGTGAGATAAACTGATCAAACTCTTTGATCCAGTCAATCAATATTTATTAACTACAAGTCACTCCACTATAGACTTATAGCTGCACTCTCCTCACTGTAGATATTATTGTGTCCACTGATATAGTCATTGCCCATGAGTTGACTCTTCACAGTTGTTCAGTAATCACAAATTGGGTCAAACTACCGCTTTACCCATGTCATTACCTCTTTGCTCCTTAAGCACCACAGATCTTCTAATGAACAACAAGTTTATGGTCGTACCTTAGCCTCATACCCTCGTAGAGGGCGGGGCCCCGTTGTTGAAGACCTGGAGTCAGTTCTTAAGGGAACAACCTATCTAATTCCTCAGTAGAGGAATGAGTGAATTCCATCTTACACAGTTAAGTTCCCAGCTACCTACAAGGTTACGTCCCACGAGAAGGTAGGCTTATTGAGTCGGCTATAGGCCACTCTCACCCATACTAGTCTAAGGACAAACCCCTATAAGCAGGAGTTTCTTAACTTGCTCAGGATTCTGGTCAAGTCAATAATGAGCATCTATAAATTACTAGTCTTATCCTGTTAATGGTGTTATACTGGTTAGACTAATAATTTGCGATCCAGTCTTGTATGAACTCTTCATACAGGATGCCCCCACTCGCATGTCAACTACATGAATGAGTTGGATTACCTCATTTGTACTAATTACAAAGTGGGCGCAGACCATGGTGTTACTCTAATGAGGTTTCCAACCTTATTCTTATACCATAGACTATTTAGGTTATAATCTTGAATTCAACCCAGTGTCCACTACATTGATTTCAAGATAAACGTTATAACCTTGGAGCTTAGATTAATGGATTTATAAAAGCAAGAATGTAATCTTATCAAAACAAATAACCCTTTATTAAATTGATTAAGATTACACAAGTTTAGGGCATAAATCCCAACATATGGGTCTAACCCCTTCAGGTTGGTCTACAAGTTCCCATACTGAATTGAAGTCCATTGACTCCGTTTCAAGGTCCATGGCTTTGATCCATTTTTCCTTGTCTACGTCATTCATTGCCTGCTTATAAGACAATAGATCTTCTACGTTGTCATCAGGTATGATGACTTGAGTTTCAGCTAAACCCAAGTAGCGGTCAAGTTGGGAAACAACCCTCCCACTGCGTCGAGGCATTCCCAACGGTTGAGAATGACGAGATTACTTGAGGTGCTAGCTCCTCCATCAACTCTTGATGAACGTCCAGCTTGATCAACAACTATTGTTGGTTGATCTGTAGCTTCATTTAGAACTAATTTACTACGTAGTTTATGGTTCCTCATGTGATCTTCCTCCAAGAAAGTGGCGTTTGTTAATTCAATCACCTTGTTTTCTTGTGGGTCGTATAAAAGACCACCTCTCGTTTCTTTGGGATAGCCAACAAATTTGCATAATCTTGAACGAGGTTCCAACTTCTTTGGGTTTGTAACTAGCACGTGTGTCGGACAACCCCAAATCCTGAAGTGTTGTAAACTAGGTTTACGCCCCTTCCAAAATTCAAAAGGTGTTTCTAAAACACTCTTTGATGGAACAGTGTTCAAGATTTGAACTGTAGATTCTACTGCGTACCCCCAAAACGAGGCAGGCAATTCAGCATAGCTCATCATAGAACGAACCATGTCCAACAAGGTTCTATTTCACCTTTCCGACACACCATTTTGTTGTGGTGTATTAGGTGCTAAGAGTTGAGATTTAATTCCATGTTCTATCATATAGTCCTGGAATCTCAAATATATATACTCACCACCTCGATCGGATCGAATTGTCTTAATGGTTTTCCCTAATGCATTCTCTACTTCAGCCTTATACTCTTTGAACTTTTCAAGAACCTCATACTTATGATGCATTAGGTATAGGTAACCATACCTCGAATAATCATCTATGAAAGAGATGACATACTCGTACCCTCCTCGAGCATTAACATTCACCGGACCACAAAGATCCGAATGTACAAGTTCTACGGGCTCTATGGCTCTATAACCTTATTTAGAAGTACATTCTTAGATAGTCTATCAGTCCGGTTGAGATTAATATGACCAAGTCTAAGATGGTATAGATAGGTATTATTATTTGGAGAAATTCTTTGCCTTTTACTTCGAGTATTAGCATTCTTAAACATCTCATGATTAAAAATTGCTTTAGTTCTCTTCGGTTTAAGTACATACAATCCATTTTTCAATTAGGAGAACAAATATTTGTTGGGTTTTATGTTTTAAAACACGTGGTTTTGAAAACTGAATGTATATTCTATTTTGTAATAAATCTCAATTGTTTAGCCTTTTACAGCCCGATTCAACCTTTTGAAGGTCCGGTTCACACATTTGCAAGCTGGTTCGACCCAAATTCGGAGAGTTCGAAGTGGTTCGATGTTAATCCTTGATTATGATTTTAATAATTTAGTAGTTTGCTTGCATTAGATGCCAAAACCAATCCACTTTAGTGTGTTTAATTAATTATGCATTCTGAATGTATGTTTTAAGTAAATCCCTGATTGTATGTGCATAAAGTATCCCATATAGATTTTAAAATCCCACCATAGGAAGCATGCTTCATGCATTGAAAGTATGTTATAAGTGTTATAATATATAGTATGCATTTTTTTGGGTTTCATAAAATGAATATAAGAGTTATATTAATTTATGAAACAAATATTATATGTTTTATTTATAATTAATATAAGGGTTATATTAATTAAAAATTAAACATATAATTGCTATGCATTTATTCATGTGATGGATTTGTTATAAATGTATGTTTATTCATTGGACGAAGGATCAAGAAATTTATATCATAGAAATGCATGTAACCTAAGGTTAATTAATTAGTTTTAAAATTGTTGTAGAACATGAATTAATTAGACCTAAGCTTATCTAGTTCTAATAAGATTAGAATTAGGAAACCAATGATTTATAAACATTGATTAAAGAGGGACTCTTACTAAGGAAGGTTTTGGCTAGGTTGGGGTACTTAAGCTGACGGAAACGGAACACCCCAACCTGGGAACTGACCTGGGAGTGAATTTAATCTAGAGGTTATAAATTATCTTTTGTGAGTGACGTTTATTAAAAGTTAATAAATTGAACTCATAGACCTAAGTTTATTAAATGGTTAATAGACTTAGGTAATTCCAGTATAATTGTTATATTGGTAGACTTAGGTCATATTGTTTTAGCCGGAATATGCCTAAGTAAAAGTATACCCAAACTGTTTAAAATACTTAGTGGGAGTGAAAAGGTATATATGATATATTAACTTTCTCTTATGCTCTCCGCGAAATTCACATCGTGAGATTTATGCTTGACCTCATTATGTCAATAGGGCATCCCCATTCGGATGGTGTTTGTATAAATCAAGAGCAAGGTGAATGGTGAAAGTATTTATAGTGAGTGGGAGAAGGAAGTGTGTTAACACATCCTACGGTCTCCTCCATTAGGTTGCATCATGAGGTTCCCATGTTGCACCTGCAGGATGCCCGAAGTAGCACCATCCATTCGGAGGGATGTAACATGGGATTCAGAACAACTCAAACTCCATAAATGGATAGGGTCTCTAAGGTTCATTCCCAGCTTTGTCTCTCCAAATCGGTAGCATTGTTGGGGGCGACCTCTGAGGTCTGAAAATGGTGGGTCACACTTACAAGAATTTGTTGGGTCTTATGTCCTAAAACTCGTGGTTTTGTAAACTGAATGAATATTCTATATCACAATAAAGTTGTTATTGAAATTTATTCAGTAAAAGTGTTATTGACTATTGTGTATTGTGTAACCTTAATCCAATAAAGAACCCTTGGCTATAGGATGAATACTTGAACTTTATGTGTGACATAAAAGTGGATCAAGTTCAAGTTATAGCCAGAACAGTCTATAGTATAAGGATAGGGATGGGGACCTTATCCTGGGGACACTATGGACGCGGCCCACTTTGTAGAGAACAAACGATGTGATCCTTAATCGTTCATGTGGAGACATGTGAGTGGGGCGCCCTATGCAATGAGTTTGCGTAAGATCGACGCGTAATAGTCACTTAGACTTTATAACTCCGCCATCGCCTTAACCGACTATATTCATCCGATGACCTAGGTAACTCGATCTTAATCCACGAGCGTTCTATGGACTCCTGTTTATTCGAATTATCCTTAGATTTACATGGGTGAGAGTGGCTCGAGACCGCCGACTTAATAAGCTCTGCCATTTCAAGGATAAAACCGGGTAGATAGTCGGGAACATAGTTCGGCAAGATGGAATTCATTCCTACCCGCTTTAGGGATTAGTAGAAAGGTTGTTCCCTTAAGTCATCAATCGGGTCTTGAACAATGGGCCCATCCTCTCTCATTGGCTCGAGAGGGATTTGGTTTCTTTGGTTGGACCACAATCCAATTGTTCATTAGAGGATCGGTGGAACTTAAGGAACAAGAGGTAATTACAGAGGGTAAAACGGTAATTTTGACCAAATTGTAATTAATGAATGACCTCGTGAAGGATCGACTTACTAATCATGGTTATATCGAGTGGACATAAATATATCTACAAAGTGAGGAGAGTGCGTGCCACCGGGCTTTAGTGGAATGTCCCGGTGGTTAACGAATGTTGATTAGCTAGGCTAAAGAGTTTGGCTAGTTAATCTCGTATCGCTTGAAGCTCATGATCTCAGTAGGTCCATTAGGTCCTCCTTTACTAGCTCTCGGACTTAGCCTTATTATTTTTGAGAGAAAAGAATTTGAATTGTTCAAATTCAAGTTTGGGAGAAAGCGTTATTTATATGTGATATATTTAACGAATCATAGCTTAATTATGAATTAAACTATGATTAATAAGAGGTGGATATATTTAAATATGATTTAAATATCGGGATCGGTTTATAGCATGAATAAGGATTCATGTTCGAAAAATCGATCGAGATCGGGCAATTTATTTAATTTAATATTTGATATTAAATTAAATTAAAAATTAATTAATTAAATTTATTTTGAATTATTTAATTAATTATATTAATTTTAATTAAAAATCAATTTAATATTGATTTTTGAATTAAAATTAAATGTAAAATGAGGGATTTTCATGTTTTTCATGAAAAACAAGTTGCTAACTTGCCCAATCTTACTCATCTTCAAAATTCACCAAAATTGGCCACCTCCATCTCAAAACATCCTCATCACCCTTGAGTTGTCACTCCATTGAAGCTTTTTGAAGCTTTATATAATGGTGATTTGGGGTGTTTAGAGAGAATTACACAGAAAATTCAATATTCCCGAATTAGTGACCTTTGAGGTCTTTTCTTCCAAATTCTCTCAATCTAGGATCCCACAATCCGTTCTAAGGCCTGAGGGTAGTAGGGAAGACTCTAACGGTTGTCCACGAAGTGTTCGTGGCTTGAAACCATCAACCGGGTGAAGAGAATTTTATCTTCAAAGTTGAGTTTTCTATCCCTCTGTTTTTCCAGCTTTGAGCATGTTTTTTATTTTACAAAATTGATCAACTTAGAGTGTTCAAGATCCAAAATTGCTTCCGCTTTCTTAATCTAGACTCTTTCAGAATTGCTAAGTGTTAGTAAATTCTTGACCAAAGTAGCGATAACTAGAATGTTATAGGAATAAGAGTTATTCCGGTATGAGCATTTAGTCAAGAATGTCTTGGTTCAGTAAAGGTGTTATTGAATAAAGTGAATTGTGTATTGTATAACCCTAATCCAATAAAGAACCCTTGGCTATAGGATGAATACTTGAACTTTATGTGTGACATAAAAGTGGATTAAGTTCAAGTTATAGTCAGAACGATCTATAGTATAAGGATAAGGCTTGGTACCTTATCCTTGGGACACTATGGGCGTGGCCCACTTTGTAGAGTATAAATGATGTGATCCTAAATCGTTCATGTGGAAACATGTGAGTCGGGGCGCCCTATGCAATGAGTTTGCATAAGACTAGACCGCGAAATAGTCACTTAGACTTTATAACATTGTTTACTGTCTTAACTGGCTATATTCATACGATAACCTAGGTAACTCAATCTTAATCATGAGCGTTCTATGAACTCCTGTTTATTTGGATTATCCTTAGATTTGCATTGGTGAGAGTGGCCCGAGACTGCCGACTCAATAAGCCTCCCATTTTAGGGATATGTCTAGGTAGATAGCTGGGAACATAGTTTTGCAAGATGGAAGTCACTCCTACCCTCTTTAGGGATTAGTAGAGAGGTTGTTCCCTTAAGTGTTGACTCCAGGTCTTGAACAAAGGGCCCACCCCTCTCATTGGCCCGAGAGGAATTCGGTTTGCTAGTTGGACTACAAACCAATTGTTCATTAGAGGATCAGTGGGAGTTAAGGACTAAGAGGTAATTACAGGGGTAAAATGGTAATTTTGACCCAGTTGTAATTAAGAATGGCACATGAAGTATCGACTTACTAATCATGGTTATATCGAGTGGACGAAAATATATCTCTGAGGAGAGAGTGCAACCACTAGGCTTTCTTTGGAGTGCCCTGGTTAACGAATGTTGATTAGGTAGGCTAAAGAGTTTGGTCGATTAATCTCGTAACGTTGGAGCTCATGATGTGTAGGTCCATTAGGTTCCCCTTACTAGCTCGGACTTAGCCTTGTAATATTTTGAGAGAAAAGAATTTGAATTGTTTAAATTCGAGTTTGGAAGAAAACGTTAATTATATGTGATATATTTAACGAATCATAGCTTAATTATGAATTAAACTATGATTAATAGGAGGTGGATATATTTAAATATAATTTAAATAATTGATCGGTTTATAGCATGAATAAGGATTCATGTTCAGAAAATTGATCGGGATCGGGCAATATATTTAATTTAATATTTGATATTAAATTAAATTAAAAATTAATTAATTAAATTAATTTTGAATTATTTACTTAATTATATTAATTTTAATTAAAAATAAATTTAATATTGATTTTAGAATTAAAATTAAATGTAAAATGAATGATTTTCATGGTTTTCATGAAAATCAAGTTGCCAACTTGCCCAATCCTCCTCATTTTCAAAATTCACCAAAATTAGCTACCTCCATCTCAAACCATCCTCATCACACTTGAGTTTTCACTTTAATAAAGCTTAAAGAAACTTTATATAATGGTGATTTGAGGTAATTCGATAGAATTTTGCAAAAACTTTTAAAATTCTCGGTTTGTGACCTTTGAGGTCTTTTCTTCCAAATTCTCTGAATCTAGGATCCCACAATCCGTTCCAAGGGTTGAGGATAGCAGGGAAGACTCTAACGGTTGTTCACGAAGTGTTCGTGTTCAAAATCAACCACCGGGTGAAGAGAATTTGATATTGAAGGTTGAGTTTTCTATCACTCTGTTTTTTCTAGCTTTGAGCATGCATTTTATTTTACAAAATTGATCAACTTAGAGTGTTCAAGATCCAAAATTGCTTCCGCTTTCTTATTCTAGACTCTTTCAGTATTGACACCCTCTTTTAAAATGAACGCTCCATTCAATAAAAAGGAAATAGAATATCCAAGTTCTATTAAACAAGAGATAGAAATTAAGTTCCTCTTAATCTTAGAAACTATATACATATTTTTTTTAATAAAATAAATCTATTTCTAAAAAACAGATTGGCATCTCCCACTGCATGAGCCGATACGACGTCTCCCGTTCCGACCTTGAGCGTCATCTCACCCTTTTCGAGCTCCTTGAAGGAACTAGTTTCCTGAAACGAAGAGCAAACGTGATTAGTGGCTCCTGAATCAAGTATCCAGGTAAAATCATCATTTTCTACTAAACAAGTTTCAAGAACAAGTAAATCTAATTTACCTTTCTTTTCTTTGAACTCAGCAAGGTATTTTGGCGCTTAAGCTTCCAATGCCCATCCACGTTGCAGTGGAAACATTTTCTTTTGTCTGCAACCTTGGCCCTTCCCTCGCCTTTATCAGCAACAAGTGCCTTCCATTTCCCTCATATCTTCTTCTTTTGGGTCTTCTTAAGCCTAGAAGTTGAACCACACGACTTAGTCCCAGAGGATGAACGCTTCTGAAACGTTCTGGAATGGGTAAAAAGATTTACCTCTCCATCAGCCTGTCCCTAGATAAAAAATTATAAGGTTTGATAAGGATATCAAATGTTATGGCTTTTATAAAAATGTTGATGAACCTTGTGTATACAAGAAAATAATCAACAGTATTGTCGCTTTTCTAGTGTTGTATGTGGATAATATCCTACTCATTGGGAATGATGTAGGATTCCTGACTGACGTCAAAAATTGGTTGGCTACGCAATTCCAAATGAAAGATTTGGGAGAATCGCAGTTCGTTCACGGGATCCAGATTGTCCGGAATCGCAAGACAAAACACTAGCCTTGTCTCAAGCATCGAACATCGACAAAATGTTGATTCGATATAAGATGCAAAACTCCAAGAAGGGTTTATTGCCTTTCAAACACGGGGTTCACTTGTCTAAGGAACAATGTCCTGAGACACCTCAAGAGGTTGAGGATATGAGACGAGTCCCTTATGCATCAGCTGTAGGTAGCCTCATGCACGACATGTTGTGTACTCGGCCCGACATCTGTTATGCAGTTGGGATTGTCAGTAGGTATCAATCCAACTAAGGATTATATCACTGGACTGTGGTAAAATCAATCCTCAAGTATCATAGGAGAACGAGGAACTATCTGCTCGTGTATGGGGCTAAGGATCAAATCGTTACAGGATACACGGACTCAGACTTCCAAACCGGTAAGGATTCTAGGAAATCCACTTCGAGGTCAGTGTTTACTCTTAATGGAGGGGCAATAGTCTGGTGAAGCATCAAGCAAGAATGCATAGTTGACTCCACAATGGATGTTGAGTATGTAGTAGCTTGGGAAACGACTAAAGAGGCAGTATGGCTTAGGAAGTTCATGACTGATTTGGAAGTCGTTCCAAATATGAACCTCCCGATCACCCTTTATTGTGATAACATCGGTGTCATGGTCAACTCGAGAGAACGTCGTAGTCAAAAAAGGGTAAAACACATTGAACGGAAGTATCACTTGATACGAGAAATTGTGCACCGAGGAGACGTGATCGTCACGAAGATAACATCGTAGCACAATGTTCTTGATCTGTTTACAAAGACTCTCACGGCTAAGGTGTTCGAGGGTCACCTAGAAACTCTAGGATTACACATTAGAAGATGACTAGGGCAAGTGGAAGTATTGTATCAAAGGGTATTCAATGCCCTAGTTTATTGTATTTGCATTAGAAGATGACTAGGGCAAGTGGAAGATGACTAGGGCAAGTGGAAGTATTGTATCAAGGGATTAGGTTGGAGACCTAATCCTGGATACACTGTGGATGCGGCCCGCTTTGTATTAGATACAAACGAGGTGATCTGACCCGTTCATGTGGTTGACATGCGAGTGGGGGCATCCTGTACAATGAGATTGTACAAGACCGGACCATGAATTATTAGACTTACTGATATAACACCGTTGACAGTAAAGACTAATAAATTCATAGATGACCATTAGTGACTCGACCTGAATCCAGAGCGTATTACGGACTCCTGTCCGCGGGGGTCTGTCCTTTGACTAGTACGGGTGAGGGTGGTCTCAGTTACTTGTCAAATATGTCTATCTTCTCAGGGACAGAACCAAGTAGAGAGCTAGGAACCTAACTACGCGAGATGGAATTCACTCGTTCCCGCCTATAGGGAATCTAGAGGGGTTGTTCCCTTAAGTGCTGTCTTCATGGCTTGGACAACGGGCGTCCAGCTTCTCACTGGCCCGAAAAGGGTGTTGTGTATGGTTGGATCATCACAATATGTTGTTCATTAGAGAAGCAGTGGGGACTTAAGGAACAAAAAGTAGACACAGGGGTAAAACGGTAATTTGACCCAGTCGTGTCTACGAACAACCTGTGAAGGGTCGACTCATGGGCATTGGTTATATCAGTGGACACGTAATATTCTACACTGATGGGAGTACAGCTACAGGCTATAGTGGAGTGTTACTGTAGCTAATGAATATTCGTTGACTAGGTCAAAGAGTTTGACTGGTTAACCTCATATCATTGGAGCCCGTCATTGTAGGTCCATTAGGTCCCTTGGTTGGCTGAATATGTGATAAAAGAAGGGTTAATGTTTTGGTATGAAATTGAAGTGTTCAATTTCACTTTAAGAGTATTTATATCATTTATATGAGATATGGATGATATAATATATAGTTTAATGTGAATATAATTCATAATAAACTATATGTTAGCCTAATTGTTGAATCAATGGCGAATTGGAGAAATTAATTGAGAGAAATTAAATTGGATGTGATTCAATTTAATTAATACACAATTATTCAGATATGAGATATCTTATATCATGTGATTATGTAAATGAGATTTACATAACCTATAGTTGTGGTAAAGTGGTAATGATGTGAAGTTGTGAACTCCATCATTCCACTATTTAAACCCCTTTGCAAAAGGGTTTTGGAGATCGAATACAAGGCAAAATTCTCATTTTGGATTTTTACCTAAGAACCCAAAAAGTGAATTCTCTCTACTCTCTCATTTCTCCTCCCTTTCCAAAACACAAAGAAGTTCCCACCAACTTTTCTTCTCCAAAAGAGAACAACCAAGAAGATCATTTGGTAGTGTTTGGGATCTGACCGTGGGAACAGTTCGTAGAGATCGAGAAGCGCGAAGAGTTCGTGATCTACGGGAGAGATTGCTGAATTTGTCTACAACAAGAAAGTATTTTTCTTCTAGCTATAAAATTTCAGCATGTTTAGCCTAGATCTAATAGGTAAATCAATATTGATATAAGCATGTTGCATAATGATACCACGACGATTCTCATTCCCTTCAATGCTTGTGTATGGTGTGAAGGATTTTATCCTTGCAGGATACACTAACTCTGATTTTCAGACTGATGTAGATTCGAGGAAATCCACATCAGGATCAGTGTTCACTCTTAACGGAGGAGCTATAGTATGGAGGAGCATAAAGCAAGGTTGTATTGCTGACTCCACCATGGAGGCTGAGTATGTCGCAGCTTGCGAAGAAGCGAAGGAGGTTGTATGGCTTAGGAAGTTCTTGACTGATTTGGAAGTTGTTCCAAATATGAATTTACCTATCACCCGTTATTGTGATAATAGTGGTGCAGTGGAAAATTCCAAAGAACCTAGAAGCCATAAGCGCGGAAAGCACATAGAGCTCAAATATCATCTCATCAGGGAGATTGTGCAATGAGGAGACGTGATCGTCACGCAGATCGCTTCAGAGCACAACATTGCTGATCCGTTTACAAAGCCCCTCACGACTAAAGTGTTTGAGGGACACCTAGAGAGTCTAGGACTACGGGTTGTATAGTAGGGCATTTTCTCTTTGCTCAGCATGTTTTACCCCACAAACGTATTATTAGTCTTAGTGGGAGATTGTTGGGTTTTATGTCCTAAAACTCGTGGTTTCGTAAACTGAATGTATATTCTATTTCACAACAAAGTTGTTATTGAAATTTATTCAGTAAAGGTGTTATTGACTATTGTGTATTGTGTAACCTTAATCCGATAAAGAACCCTTGGCTATAGGATGAATACTTGAACTTTATGTGTGACATAAAAGTGGATCAAGTTCAAGTTATAGCCAGAACAGTCTATAGTATAAGGATAGGATTGGGTACCTTATCCTAGGGACACTATGGACGCGACCCACTTTGTATAGTACAAACGATGTGATCCTAAATCATTCATGTGGAGACATGTGAGTGGGGGCGCCCTATGCAATGAGTTTGCATAAGACGGGACCGCGAAATAGTCACTTAGACTTTATAACTCCGTTTACAGTCTTAACTGACTATATTCATACGATGACCTAGGTAACTCGATCTTAATCCTGAGTGTAACGACCCAAAACTCCAAGTACCTTTTAATTCGTGTTTTCGGTAAATCATTGGAAATAAAATTTAATTGGACCTTGTGGACTTTGAATTTAAGGAGAGATTTTGAAAAGTAGAAAGCTTGCGTGATTAAAGGTCCTTTTAAAACAATTAAGTGAACCTAAGGGTAATTTTGTTGTTAGAAACTAAATGAGGGGCATTTTCGTAAATTCAGTTAAAAAGAGGATTAGGGTTTTACAATTAGACTCACGATTATCAAGGCCTTCTCCTCCATGTTCTCCTACCTCAAGCGAATCTCCAGCTGCAAGGCTCAGGCATCTGATCGTTGAAGCCGCACGTCGTCAACGCCGTCGATAGTCTCCAGCCGCACGTCGTCAACGCCGTCGATAGTCTCCAGCCGCACGTCGTCAGCGCCGTCGAAGCCATGGCCGTTCGAGTTTGCGTGTCGCCGCGCCGCCTTGCGCGGCCGTGACGCCGTGCGCCGCCGGCCGGCGAAGCTCGTGCAGATGACCGCCCGTTGAAGCCGCCGATGGTTCGAAGCCGAGTCGCTTCGTCTTCACCGAGTCGCTAGGCTGAGCAAGATGATCGATCTCCTCGGCGCCGGTAGTCCAACCAGCTGGTCCAACATCAGACGGAGCCAGCACGTTGCCGTCGATCGCCACGCGCCGCAGCCGTCCGGAAGAGGAGGCGTGCGCGGTTCGACATTTGGTTCGCGGTTCGTCCCGCATTTCGATCGGCTTTGAAGTTGCAAGATCGGTTTTGAATAGATCGGCTCACGACGTCCCCAGATCCGATGATCACGCGCCGTTACGCGCGGTTTTCTGATACCTCACGCGCCGCCACACGCGCCGTCGCTCGCCGGAGATGCTCCGGTCCACCTGTTTTGATCCCCCGAGTTCGTTTTCAGCCTCCGGTTGGGTAATTTCGCTTGATTATTACTCGATATTCCAACTAATTTCGATGTAGACTCTAAGTTATGCTTATGTTAACTAATTAAGGAATTGATGAAATGGAATTAGGAATCCGGCGTACTAATCACGATTGTGATGAACACTGAGTTAGGAACGGAGCATGAGGAGTGTTAAGCTCCGAGCTAAGGTAAGGGACCTTGTGCCGAATCTTTTTTAATGGGATTAAAGAAAAGGAACTTCAATATTTTATGTGAAATTAGTACGATATTTTTACTTAAAAGGATTTAATGATTTTTACATGAGAATATCCTTGAGATTTTATGTGAAAAATACTTTGATATTCTATGAGAAGATATCTCAATATTTTATGCGAGAATAATCTAGTATTTTATGCGGGAATGCCTTTGCATTTTATGTAAGGATATTCCATATTCCATGTGAGGATAGTACAAAGATTATCTCTGAGAATATTGCATGATTTGTATACGCGAGTATTACGCCTATCGATGTGAAAAGTCATGATTTGCATATTATTGATAATGGTTGTGGCATGTACACTATAGTTATGATGAATGATGGGACCTCATGCATGTTATGTATGTCATGAAATGAATTAATGAAAAGTGTGGACATTGGTCTCCACGAGAGCATTATGTGCATGGTCAAACATGCATTAGAGACCCTATGGGTCAAATTACAGTGGGTCCGTGAGGACTCAAATTATTACAGGGTCCTGTGAGGGACTCAAATTATTACAGGGTCCATGAGGACTCAAAATGATATGACTCAGGATGACCAATGGCCACACAAATAAAAAGGAAGTCATGGATTAAAGACTCGACAATATGAGAAAGTTTTAGGTCCCGCATATGTACATTTCGAACAAGTTTAAAAGTCATGATTGTATGTGTATGCATATCCCAAACCTCATTGAGCGAGGTCACTTACTGGTATTGTTTTGCAATACTCACCCTTTCTTTTACAAAATGTTTTTGAGTAAGGCCAAGGACGTGCAGGGCGAGTGACGGAGGCGCGTTACTAGGACCATGGGAATAGACATATTTTCCGCATACTTCCTTTATAACTGATGTTGCCTCTTTATGTTTTGGAGTTTAAATTTACTTACAGATTTTAATCGGCCATGTTAAACTACCCCTTTTTCCTGTTTTAAATGTTTTGATTTGGGATCCCTAAAGACTATTTATATTTATTTGGAGGTTTTTCTTTCAAGATTTTTTTATCTCGTGGCCTAAAAATGCATGCATGTGTAGTGATGTCCCTAAGAGTCTAGTCATAGAAAAGTAGGGGCGTTACAGTTGGTATCAGAGCCCTAGGTTTAAGGGTTCTGTAGACTTGCTTACAGAGTAAGCCTGAGTAGTTCCCATGGTTGAACAACGCGCGTTAGGTCACCGCTGTGTATGCCTTCGAATTAAAAGTTTTATTGTTCATGAAAAGAAAATTTAGTATTCTATGTAAAGATACTTTTATATAAAAAAATCAAGTTTGATGAATTTCCAAACTAAGTAAGAATGAGAATGTATGAGCTAAACTATATGTCTATGAAAAGGAAATGCATAAATGAAATGCTTATATGTGAATCAATACGCGTATATGTCATAGAGTTGACGTGATCTTACACCGAAAGGAAAGAGAACACATGTGATCCCTACTATTGATGATAGAAAGGAAAATGTTTTAGTTAAGAATGTTTACGCTAAAAATGAAGTTTTATAGCCATAAAACACGTGTTGAGAATTATTAAAAGGTCCGCTTTGACCAAGGGAGTAATGAGTAAGACTTAAGAGGTTAGAGTGTTGAAGGTTGCTAAGAAACTAGATTACTTAAGTATAGCTTTCAATAATAAAAGTTAAGACTACTCATGAGAAGTTCAAAGTTTGAATGTGTTCGGTAAGAGGTTAGTGGTCTCATTCATTCATGCTAGACCAGTTGGATAGAAAGGTATGAGATTTAGTAAACGTACCACTTTGGAGTTTTCGACTTTGTTGGTTCCTGAATAAAGTCCCTCCATCTTCAAGTGATTGCATAACTATAGTATTTAAGGAGTTGAAAAGTAAAGAGAGCAAAAGTGTTTTGAAAATGGGCTCGAGATGTAAAGGCAAAAAATAGATTGTTAATGTTGAGATGAAAATTAGTTTTTCTTTCAAGACACTTGAAACACTTCGTTCTTTTTATATACCATTACTCGAGAGAAAAGCCACAGGGATATACACAATTAATGTGATACTACAGATAGGCATGATACGAAGTTTCAAAAGCGATACCTTAAGCTAAATAAACGTAATAAAGACAAGTATAAAGAAGAAAAGTAAGGAGTTAGGGTTTTAGTTTGAGAACACAAAAGAATTGATTGTCGGGACTCCAGAAACTTGTGCACGAATTGACTTTCATATGATCACTTGTGTATTCAAGCTTGTGGAATGTGTATAAGAACCTTGCCACTAATTTCTACCTGTTGGGCTAAATGTATGCGTACAACTTGAAAGAGATAACATGTGATGTTACCCTTGAACCCTTATGTAGTAAAGTTTCCTTTTCCCCAATCAGAGGGTTAAGGAGAGAGGATTCAGTTAATAGAGGGGAGTGCTTTGAATCTCTTCTTCGTTATGTAGCAGTCAAGCTGAGGAACTCCTTACAATTAGATTAAGTGTCTAGTGGTAGTGGTCGAACGACCATTAGAAACATGAACCTATAAGGTTCCTTTGGTAAAGGCCAGGTTGATGGTTTCTTAAGAAAGGTTTTAGTGAATTTGACCTTATGAGCAAACTAGTACAGATAGTTGAGAAAGTCTTTAATCTTACTAAAAGAACAAAGTCAAGTTTAAGGAGAGTGGATATGAGGAACAATGCGTTAGTGTTTGACAAGGAAGGTTTTATCTTTTAAAGTTACCCCTAATACAAGAGACAGACTTAAGTATGGAATTAAAAGTAGAGAGTAACAGTAATTTCTAATACTCCTTACAGAATGCTCCAGTAAAGTAAAAGAACTCAAGTCATAGGTGCATAACCTTCTATATAAGAGTTGATAGTAGTTTATCGCCATAAGAAGTATCAGTGTGGTGCGTAAAGGAGAAAGGTGTGTCCTTATGCTCGTGCATAAGAGATGAGAAGTGGAAGACAGTTGTTGCTAAGAATAAATCTCTTCATTTTTTTGAATGAACGACCTATTCCTAAGGTACGAGGAGCATAGTGTTCCTTAAGATGATTTTGGAGTCAAGTTAGCGCCCGTCATGAACCAGGGATTAGATATTCCGAGACAACTTTCAAATCACTCTACGAACATCATGAAGATTGTAGAGACTTTACTTAAATGCCCCTAATGTCTATAGGCTTGATGGATTTAGTGCTCAAGAAAAAGGTAAATCATTGTTGGGGTAAAGTTGTCGGAGACGTTCTAGTTAAACCAAGCATAAGAAGGCGAAAATGACAATTCGGAAGGATTGCTTTAGGCATAAGGAGGGAAGAGTAAGTCCTGAGATATGGAAGTAGTCGAAAGGGCACTAAGGAGTTAAGTGCTCAAGTAGATTTCAAAAGATGAGCATAAGGAAATTGGTCAAGCTAAGAAAAGACGAGTATGTGACCTCAGGTGAGTGATGTTAGAAAGGGAATGTCCGAGTTCAGGATGTAAGGCTTAAAGGAATCTTTGTCAAGATAAGACTCACTTGCGCGTTATAAAAAAAAAAGAGTAGTTTGGACAAAGGAAGGAAAGGGTAGACACCACGGGGCGAAAGTTTTTCAAGAAACCTTAAACAACTGAGTTCGCGAGTAGAACATTAGCAAAAGAATATTGTAATTCTTGAAAAATTTCAAAGTCTAGAGGTGTTAAATAAAGCATTCGTATTCAAGGTTTGAACGTTAGGGTTTCATGACAAAAGAGTCGGAAAAGTTAAGAAATGTAGTGGATGCCATTGTAAGGTATCCAACCCTATTGGTGTTAAGAAAATTGCGTTATATACAAGTGATTACTTGAGCAGGATATTCAAGGGAGTGAAGGATAAAGGGAGAATGAGTTTTAAAAGACTAATTCCCTTTTCGCGAGATCGCGTAACATCGAGGTGGTTAGCAGTTGAGTTATATTAAGGGGAGTGATATGAATGACTGTTGCGTTGTGCCATAGGCTGAGGAAAGGTTATTTAAGGTACGAGTTGTTTCAAGAATGACTTGTTTTTTTTTAAAAAGAAGTATATATATATATATATATATACTTATCCTCTACGATGAATATGAGGGCGAGTTATCGCCAATCAGGAATTAGAGTTAAGATATCTTAAGATAGAGTTTGATCCACGCGATGGACATTATGAGTCTACCATGATGTCTCCATAGAGGTATGAACTTGTGCATCAATGCAACATTAAAAGTTCAGTTTACGCTTCACGTAAGATAGTGGGACATAAGATGGGTTAAATTAAGTTTCTTCGTTCGTGACTTAGAACTTATAATGAAAATCTTGACACTTAGTGTGTTAATCTATATTTGATTTGGTTCTAAAGCAAGGTAAGACAAGAATAGTTTGTTAACTCCTTTTAAAGTTTGTGTTAAAGTTAGGGTTGTAACCTGATTACTAGATTTCCTTGCCTTTAAAGAATTCTTGTTTACAACTAAAGAGATTGTGTTTCATTCATACCTGGTTGTTCAACATTCCTTTGTATTGTGTGTTCTGAACTCTGAGTAAATCTTGAAATGAAGTTTGGAGGCGTGACTGGTTGGTTGTCTGATTTTAGAAGTGCATTTCTATCAAACAGGTGTTAGAGAAAAATTTTGGTTTTGTTGTAGTTATGCCGTTATGCTGCCGAAATTTTCGGAGCAATTTTATAGTAAGACTGGTAAAGTTTCATGGGACACTTTATGTACCGCGACAACCAAATGAGACCTAAGTTCGAGTTGCTCCTACCGTGACTTGAAACCTTCGACGAGTTATTGATTGCAATAGAAAGCCCCAAAGTTAACTAAGTATGCGAGTGGGTTTGTCACTACAGCGGTTTGCCAAAAGGTCGTTGAGGGTAGCGAGAGGTTAACTAACGATGTGAAAAGTCTTGAACAATCGAACAGAGTTGTTGACTCTACTTTTAGCGAAGTCATATTGTTGGTGAGAGTGATGAGGTTATAGCGGCAATAACTAGAGGAAACGATCGAGTCGTGCCTTGAAATAAATACTAGTAGCTAGTGTAGCAAACCTTAAAGAGGACTTTGAGGTTCAACAGCAATGGAACCGTCTTAGCAAAGAATTTCATTCCAAAACTCACAAAACGGAAGAAACTAATTAAAGTACTGAAGAAGAAAGTACGAGTTAAATATCCCGAGTTATCTTAGAATGTGAATTTAGAATTTTCAAATTTAGAATTCGAGTCAAGGACATCAGTTATGTAGGCCTTAGTAAAAAGACCCAAGTGAAGAGATCGAGCTCAAGATTAAGTTATGAGACTGTTGGGTAATAAGTTTACGCTAAGATGTGATACTTGAGGAACAACTAGTGCTAATTCTTGCATAAGGGTCGAAGGATTCTTCATAACCAAGTGGAGAAGGTGCGAGAGGGCTATCCCGAATGTGGTACAAGATTGGAAACTTTCGAGGACGAAAGTTCGTAAGGAGGGAAGATTGTAACGACCCAAAACTCCAAGTACCTTTTAATTCGTGTTTTCGGTAAATCATTGGAAATAAAATTTAATTGGACCTTGTGGACTTTGAATTTAAAGAGAGATTTTGAAAAGTAGAAAGCTTGCGTGATTAAAGGTCCATTTAAAACAATTAAGTGAACCTAAGGGTAATTTTGTGGTTAGAAACTAAATGAGGGGCATTTTCGTAAATTCAGTTAAAAAGAGGATTAGGGTTTTACAATTAGACTCACGATTATCGAGGCCTTCTCCTCCATGTTCTCCTACCTCACGCGAATCTCCAGCTGCAAGGCTCAGGCATCTGATCGTTGAAGCCGCACGTCGTCAACGATGTCGATAGTCTCCAGCCGCACGTCGTCAACGCCGTCGATTGTCTCCAGCCGCACGTCGTCAGCGCCGTCGAAGCCATGGCCGTTCGAGTTTGCGTCTGCCGCGCCCTGCGCGGCCGTCGCGCCGTGCCGCCGCGCGGGCCGAAGAAGCTCGTGCAGATGACCGCCCGTTGAAGCCGCCGATGGTTCGAAGCCGAGTCGCTTCGTCTTCACCGAGTCGCGAGGCTGAGCAAGACGATCGATCTCCTCGGCGTCGGTAGTCCAACCAGCTGGTCCAACATCAGACGGAGCCAGCACGTTGCCGCCGACCGCCACGCGCCGCAGCCGTCCGGAAGAGGAGCAGCCGCCGGTTCAACATTTGGTTCGAGCGGTTCGTCCAGATTTCGATCGGCTTTCGAAGTTGCAAGATCGGTTTTGAATAGATCGGCTCACGATGTCCCCAGATCTGATGATCACGCGCCGGTACGCGCGGTTTTCTGATACCTCACGCGCCGCCACACGCGCCGCCGCTCGCCGGAGATGCTCTGGTCCACCTGTTTTGATCCCCCGAGTTCGTTTTCAGCCTCCGGTTGGGTAATTTCGCTTGATTATTACTCGATATTCCAACTAATTTCGATGTAGACTCTAAGTTATGCTTATGTTAACTAATTAAGGAATTGATGAAATGGAATTAGGAATCCGGCGTACTAATCACGATTGTGATGAACACTGAGTTAGGAACGGAGCATGAGGAGTGTTAAGCTCCGAGCTAAGGTAAGGGACCTTGTGCCGAATCTTTTTTAATGGGATTAAAGAAAACGAACTTCAATATTTTATGTGAAATTAGTACGATATTTTTACTTAAAAGGATTTAATGATTTTTACATGAGAATATCCCGAGATTTTATGTGAAAAATACTTTGATATTCTATGAGAAGATATCTCAATATTTTATGCGAGAATAATCTAGTATTTTATGCGGGAATGCCTTTGCATTTTATGTAAGGATATTCCAGTATTCCATGTGAGGATAGTACAGTACTATCTATGAGAATATTGCATGATTTGTATACGCGAGTATTACGCCCTATCTGATGTGAAAAGTCATGATTTGCATATTATTGATAATGGTTGTGGCATGTACACTATAGTTATGATGAATGATGGGACCTCATGCATGTTATGTATGTCATGAAATGAATTAATGAAAAGTGTGGACATTGGTCTCCTGAGAGCATTATGTGCATGGTCAAACATGCATTAGAGACCCTATGGGTCAAATTACAGGGGTCTGTGAGGGACTCAAATTATTACAGGGGTCTGTGAGGGACTCAAATTATTACAGGGGTCTGTGAGGGACTCAAAATGATATGACTCAGGATGACCAGTCGGCCACACAAATAAAAAGGAAGTCATGGATTAAAGACCTGACAATATGAGAAAGTTTTAGGTCCCGCATATGTACATTTCGAACAAGTTTAAAAGTCATGATTGTATGTGTATGCATATCCCAAACCTCGTGAGCGCGGTCACTTACTGGGTATTGTTTTGCAATACTCACCCTTTCTTTACAAAATGTTTTTCGTGTAAGGCCAAGGGCGTGCGGGGAGTGAGTGACGGAGGCGCGTTACTAGGACCATGGGAATAGACATATTTTCCGCATACTTCCTTTATAACTGATGTTGCCTCTTTATGTTTTGGAGTTTAAATTTACTTACAGATTTTAATCGGCCATGTTAAACTACCCCTTTTTCCTGTTTTAAATGTTTTGATTTGGGATCCCTAAAGACTATTTATATTTATTTGGAGGTTTTTCTTTCAAGATTTTTTTATCTCGTGGCCTAAAAATGCATGCATGTGTAGTGATGTCCCTAAGAGTCTAGTCATAGAAAAGTAGGGGCGTTACACTGAGCGTTCTATGTACTCCTGTTTATTCGGATTATCCTTAGATTTGCATGGGTGAGAGTGACTCGAGATTGCGACTCAATAAGCCTCCCATTTCAGGGATAAAACAAGGTAGATAGCTGGGAACATAGTTCTGCAAGATGGAATTCACTCCTACCCGCTTTAGGAATAAGTAGAGAGGTTGTTCCCTTAAGTGCTGACTCCAGGTCTTGACCAATGGTCCCACCTCTCTTGTTGGCCCGAGAGGGATTCGGTTTGCTTGTTGGACCACGAACCAATTGTTCAGTAGAGGATCAGTGGTACTTAAGGAACATGAGGTAATTATAGGGGTAAAACGATAATTTTGACCCAATCAGTAATTACTGAACGACACCATGAAGGATCGACTTACGAATCATGGTTATATCGAGTAGACAAATATATATCTACAAAGAGAGAGAGTGCAACCACAGGCCTTTAGTAGAGTGTCCCGGTGGTTAACGAATGTTGATTAGCTAGGTTAAAGAGTTTGACCGGTTAATCTCGTATCGTTGGAGCTCGTGATTTGTAGGTCCATTAGGTCCTCCTTACTAGCTCGGACTTAGCCTTATAATATTTTGAGAGAAAAGAATTTGAATTGTTCAAATTCGAGTTTGGAAGAAAGCGTTAATTATATGTGATATATTTAACGAATCATAGCTTAATTATGAATTAAACTATGATTAATAAGAGGTGGATATATTTAGATATGATTTAAATATCGAATCGGTTTATAGCATGAATAAGGATTCATGTTCGGAAAAACGATCGAGATCGGACAATTTATTTAATTTAATATTTGATACTAAATTAAATTAAAACTTAATTAATTAAATTAATTTTGAATTATTTAATTAATTAAATTAATTTTGAATTATTTAATTAATTTTATTAATTTTAATTAAAAATCAATTTAATATTGATTTTTGAATTAAAATTAAATGAAAAATAAATAGATTTTCATGATTTTCATGAAAATCAACTTGACAAGTTGCCTAATCCTCATCATCTTCAAAATTCACCAAAATTGGCCACCTCCATCTCAAAGCATCCTCATCACCCTTGAGTTGTCACTCCATTGAAGCTTATTGAAGCTTTATATAATGGTGATTTGATGGATGTTAAGAGAATTTTTTGCAGAAAATTCTAAATTCCCGAATTAGTGACCTTTGAGGTCTTTTCTTCCAAATTCTGTCAACTTAGGATCCCAAAATCCGTTCTAAGGCTTGAGGATAGTAGGGAAGACTCTAACGGTCGTCCACGAAGTGTTCGTGCTGAAAACCATCCACCGGGTGAAGAGAATTTGATCTTCAAAGTGGAGTTTTATATTCCTCTGTTTCTCCAGCTTTGAGCATGTTTTTTATTTTACAAAATTGATCAACTTAGAGTGTTCAAGATCCAAAATTGCTTCCGCTTTCTTAATATAGATTCTTTCAAGAATGTATAAGCTCAAGGGGCTCCTTGGCTCTATATTCTTTTTCACTAATAGGACGTTTGGTCATTTTGCCTTCAAGGCATGACTCACATACCGGTAAAGAGTTTTTTTCCAACTCGCTTAGAAGTCCACTCTTCACTAGTCTCTCAATCCTATTGAGATTAATGTGGCCTAACCGTAGATGCCAAAGATGGGCACTTTCTTTTGGAGAAACTTTTAATCTCTTAGTTCGTGTTTCAGCTGTTCTAAACAATTCGGTGTTCAAAACACTTTTAACCGAATTTTGGTTCAAAACATATCGATATCTCTCAAGCGAAGCAGAACAAATCAAATTTCCATTTCGAGAAATAAACGCTTTATTACTCTTGAATAAAACAAAAATATTTTGTTCTAATAGATAGGAAATAGAAACTAGGTTTCTCGTAAACCCAGGAACTATGTACATATTATCCAATAATAAGTACTTCCCGCCAAAGAACAGCTTCACCGGCATATTGATGCAGTTGAGACAACTTCTCCGGATCCAACCCTGAGTGTTATCTCACCCTCTTGTAGCCGCTGCCAGGAACTTAATCCTTGAAAAGAAGAGCAAACATGGTTAGTGACGTCTGAATCCAATATCCAAGCAGAGTCATTACACTCCACTAAACAAGTTTATGTGACAAGTAAATCACATTTAGTTTGTCATCTTCTTTTCATCATGGAACTTGGGACAACTCCTTTTCAGGTGTCCGTCCCCGTTGCAGTAGAAACACTTTCTGGCAACATCCTTGATTTCTTTGCCTTTTACGGCGGCAACGCGATTAACCTTAACTTCCTTCAACTTCTCAATCTTCCCCTTAAGGCCTGAAGAGTCTACAAACATTATCCCAGAGGTCGAACCCCTCCGAGAAGGTCTTAAGGAAACACTTGCCTCGACTTCCCGTCCCTAGTTTGCACCAAGGACTTTGGAAGGTTTGTAGATCGTTGAATAGAATTTGTTTGAACTGTGCACGAGGACCCTCCTCGGTGAGTGCGAAACTCTTGGTCGTCATTTACCAAATTCGTGTCTATATTGCTTTTTCACGAAATACTATCGCCGACTAACTTAACGGAAGCTAAAGGAGCGTTAAAAGCGTTTGACATTTTTGTTGCTGAAATAAAATGAAAAACTTTGTATTAGTCTCGCAAAAACTTTTTAAAATCCAATCGGGTTTTCGCAAATTTTTATCCTATGATCCCTAGGTCATTCAAAATTTGCAATGATACCCTAAAGGTTTAGAATGACCGCCACCGTTGGGTAGACAAACCCACTCCTCCTCTAGGACGAGACTTTCTCGACTAGACCCTAATACCAGAATAACTCTTATTCCATTAAGCATCCAGTTACCATTTTTCGGTCTGAATCCATTAACTCTTAATGAATCCTGTGAGTGTCACCCTCAATCTTTAAATTTCCAAGTATCTGTCCAAACAATAGCCGTCGTAGGGAGGACTAAGAAGGAAAACCAACAAGGAAATCGTATCCCTTTCGAGAAAATTCACGGTGTTCCGACTTCCATGATCAAGGCCCTCCGTGAGGGATTGTCTAGTCCGGACCAAACTAGCGGTGATCATAGGGCGTCTCACGGTGTGAATCGAAAGAAGAGACCGTGGGTCCCGTTTTCACAGATCCCGCTCCCACTCACTATAAGTACTCTCTCCATTCACGTTGATATTGACCCATACAAATGCCACCCGTAAGGGGACGCTCCCATTTGCGGCACGAGGTCGAGCATGGATCTCACGGTGCGAACTTAACGGATAATTTGTGGATGGAAAATTAAATGTATCTCATACACTTTATTTCCTCCCACTCAGCACTTTAAAATAATCGGGATTGACCTAGATAAACCGGCTAAAATTTACCTAAGTCTACCAATATAACTCTTATATTGGATTAACCTAAGTCTATAATCACATTATTAACTTAGGTCTAAGTGAGTAAATTAATTAACTCTTAATTAACGACACTCACGAGAATATAACCTAAGAATCTCCGGACCGAATTCACTCCCAAGTCGGTTTCCAGGTAGGGGTGTTCCCCAAGCGTCAACTTAAATACCCCAACCTTAGACAAAACCTTCCTTAGACAGAGTTACTTATCAGTCTCAATTCAAAGGTCATATTTGATTTCCTATTTCTAATCTTATTAGAATTAGAAAACCTAAGTCTACTTATTCATGTTCTAAACCATTTAAAACTAATAATTAACTTAGGTTACATGCATTTCTATGTTATAGTGCTTGATCATTTATCACATGAATAATACTATACTATAACATACATTCATCACATGAATTAAATGCATGAGCATGCTTTTAATTTAAAAATATAACCCTATATTAAATAAATTAAATCATGCAAACATTATATCATAACTCTTATAATATAATCCTATCATGCATACTATATATTATAACTCTTATAATATAAATATGATGCATGAAATGTTTAACCTAAGGTGAGATTTTAAATCTATATGACATACATTATGCACGTAGAATTAATTAAATCATACATCTCATGCATGAAATAATTAAATAGCATTATTAGACCGATTTTTGGCACCCTACGGACATAAAATTAAATTAATTAACATTAATATAACTCTTATATTAATATTAATTAAAATAATTAAATAAAAAATATTAATAAAATAAAATTTTATAAATAAAAAAATAATAAATAAAACAGAAGTTGCACAACCTCAGGATCGAACAACCGCCCACGAACACGTCCCCAAATTTCTCACGCTCCACGCACCACTACGCCACGGCGTTGCAACATGATTATTGCGTTGCAACGCTATAATGTATAGCGTCGCGCTAAGCGTTCTCAATGTTGTGGCGTTGCAACGCCACCGCTAGCGTTGCAACGCTGCACTACAGCAGCCTCCAGCAGCATGGATGGCGTCGCAACGCTGATGAACTTCCAGCAATACAACTTTTGCTGTTTTTCACCGAAATCGCACGTTTTTGCTCCGTTTTCTTCAAGACAACTCTTGCCACAAACGACACGAACTTACAGACTCGATTTACATTAAAAAATACCCAAAACAACGGGCCTTTACATTGATCTCATAAACTTTAATGTAAATCTAAAAAGTGCCAAAAACAGAAAACATCCAAAATTGCAAATCATTAACATTCATCTCATGAAAATTAATGCTACCCACCTAATTTTAAGAATCCATAGAATACACAACGAAGAGCAACGATTGGCTCTGATACCAATTGAAGGGATTTTGAGTAGACAGAAATATATCTACAGTGAGGAGAGTGCAACCACAGGCCTTTAGTAGAGTGTCCCGGTGGTTAACGAATGTTGATTAGCTAGGTTAAAGAGTTTGACCGGTTAATCTCGTATCGTTGGAGCTCGTGATTTGTAGGTCCATTAGGTCCTCCTTACTAGCTCGGACTTAGCCTTATAATATTTTGAGAGAAAAGAATTTGAATTGTTCAAATTCGAGTTTGGAAGAAAGCGTTAATTATATGTGATATATTTAACGAATCATAGCTTAATTATGAATTAAACTATGATTAATAAGAGGTGGATATATTTAGATATGATTTAAATATCGAATCGGTTTATAGCATGAATAAGGATTCATGTTCTAAAAACGATCGAGATCGGACAATTTATTTAATTTAATATTTGATACTAAATTAAATTAAAACTTAATTAATTAAATTAATTTTGAATTATTTAATTAATTAAATTAATTTTGAATTATTTAATTAATTTTATTAATTTTAATTAAAAATCAATTTAATATTGATTTTTGAATTAAAATTAAATGAAAAATAAATAGATTTTCATGATTTTCATGAAAATCAACTTGACAAGTTGCCTAATCCTCATCATCTTCAAAATTCACCAAAATTGGCCACCTCCATCTCAAAGCATCCTCATCACCCTTGAGTTGTCACTCCATTGAAGCTTATTGAAGCTTTATATAATGGTGATTTGATGGATGTTAAGAGAATTTTTTGCGAAAATTCTAAATTCCCAATTAGTGACCTTTGAGGTCTTTTCTTCCAAATTCTGTCAACTTAGGATCCCAAAATCCGTTCTAAGGCTTGAGGATAGTAGGGAAGACTCTAACGGTCGTCCACGAAGTGTTCGTGCTGAAAACCATCCACCGGGTGAAGAGAATTTGATCTTCAAAGTGGAGTTTTATATTCCTCTGTTTCTCCAGCTTTGAGCATGTTTTTTATTTTACAAAATTGATCAACTTAGAGTGTTCAAGATCCAAAATTGCTTCCGCTTTCTTAATATAGATTCTTTCAAGAATGTATAAGCTCAAGGGGCTCCTTGGCTCTATATTCTTTTTCACTAATAGGACGTTTGGTCATTTTGCCTTCAAGGCATGACTCACATACCGGTAAAGAGTTTTTTTCCAACTCGCTTAGAAGTCCACTCTTCACTAGTCTCTCAATCCTATTGAGATTAATGTGGCCTAACCGTAGATGCCAAAGATGGGCACTTTCTTTTGGAGAAACTTTTAATCTCTTAGTTCGTGTTTCAGCTATTCTAAACAATTCGGTGTTCAAAACACTTTTAACCGAATTTTGGTTCAAAACATATCGATATCTCTCAAGCGAAGCAGAACAAATCAAATTTCCATTTCGAGAAATAAACGCTTTATTACTCTTGAATAAAACAAAAATATTTTGTTCTAATAGATAGGAAATAGAAACTAGGTTTCTCGTAAACCCAGGAACTATGTACATATTATCCAATAATAAGTACTTCCCGCCAAAGAACAGCTTCACCGGCATATTGATGCAGTTGAGACAACTTCTCCGGATCCAACCCTGAGTGTTATCTCACCCTCTTGTAGCCGCTGCCAGGAACTTAATCCTTGAAAAGAAGAGCAAACATGGTTAGTGACGTCTGAATCCAATATCCAAGCAGAGTCATTACACTCCACTAAACAAGTTTATGTGACAAGTAAATCACATTTAGCTGTCATCTTCTTTTCATCATGGAACTTGGGACAACTCCTTTTCAGGTGTCCGTCCCCGTTGCAGTAGAAACACTTTCTGGCAACATCCTTGATTTCTTTGCCTTTTACGGCGGCAACGCGATTAACCTTAACTTCCTTCAACTTCTCAATCTTCCCCTTAAGGCCTGAAGAGTCTACAAACATTATCCCAGAGGTCGAACCCCTCTGAGAAGGTCTTAAGGAAACACTTGCCTCAGCTTCCTGTCCCCTAGTTTGCACCAAGGACTGGAAGGTTTGTAGATCGTTGAATAGGACTGTTTGAACCGTGCACCTGAGGACCCTCCTCAGTGAGTGCGAACTCTTGGTCGTCATTTACCAAATTCGTGTCTATATTGCTTTTTCACGAAATACTATCGCCGACTAACTTAACGGAAGCTAAAGGAGCGTTAAAAGCGTTTGACATTTTTGTTGCTGAAATAAAATGAAAAACTTTGTATTAGTCTCGCAAAAACTTTTTAAAATCCAATCGGGTTTTCGCAAATTTTTATCCTATGATCCCTAGGTCATTCAAAATTTGCAATGATACCCTAAAGGTTTAGAATGACCGCCACCGTTGGGTAGACAAACCCACTCCTCCTCTAGGACGAGACTTTCTCGACTAGACCCTAATACCAGAATAACTCTTATTCCATTAAGCATCCAGGTTACCATTTTTCGGGTTCAATCCATTAACTCTTAATGAATCCTGTGAGTGTCACCCTCAATCTTTAAATTTCCAAGTATCTGTCCAAACAATAGCCGTCGTAGGGAGGACTAAGAAGGAAAACCAACAAGGAAATCGTATCCCTTTCAGAAATTCACGGTGTTCCGACTTCCATGATCAAGGCCCTCCGTAGGGATTGTCTAGTCCAGACCAAACTAGCAGGCTGATCATAGGCGTCTCACGGTGTGAATCGAAAGAAGAGACCGTGGGTCCCGTTTTCACAGATCCCGCTCCCACTCACTATAAGTACTCTCTCCATTCACGTTGATATTGACCCATACAAATGCCACCCGTAAGGGGACGCTCCCATTTGCGGCACGAGGTCGAGCATGGATCTCACGGTGCGAACTTAACGGATAATTTGTGGATGGAAAATTAAATGTATCTCATACACTTTATTTCCTCCCACTCAGCACTTTAAAATAATCGGGATTGACCTAGATAAACCGGCTAAAATTTACCTAAGTCTACCAATATAACTCTTATATTGGATTAACCTAAGTCTATAATCACATTATTAACTTAGGTCTAAGTGAGTAAATTAATTAACTCTTAATTAACGACACTCACGAGAATATAACCTAAGAATCTCCGGACCGAATTCACTCCCAAGTCGGTTTCCAGGTAGGGGTGTTCCCCAAGCGTCAACTTAAATACCCCAACCTTAGACAAAACCTTCCTTAGACAGAGTTACTTATCAGTCTCAATTCAAAGGTCATATTTGATTTCCTATTTCTAATCTTATTAGAATTAGAAAACCTAAGTCTACTTATTCATGTTCTAAACCATTTAAAACTAATAATTAACTTAGGTTACATGCATTTCTATGTTATAGTGCTTGATCATTTATCACATGAATAATACTATACTATAACATACATTCATCACATGAATTAAATGCATGAGCATGCTTTTAATTTAAAAATATAACACTATATTAAATAAATTAAATCATGCAAACATTATATCATAACTCTTATAATATAATCCTATCATGCATACTATATATTATAACTCTTATAATATAAATATGATGCATGAAATGTTTAACCTAAGGTGAGATTTTAAATCTATATGACATACATTATGCACGTAGAATTAATTAAATCATACATCTCATGCATGAAATAATTAAATAGCATTATTAGACCGATTTTTGGCACCCTACGGACATAAAATTAAATTAATTAACATTAATATAACTCTTATATTAATATTAATTAAAATAATTAAATAAAAAATATTAATAAAATAAAATTTTATAAATAAAAAATAATAAATAAAAGTGGTTGTTGCACAACCTCGGGATCAAACAACCGCCCACGAACACGTCCCCAAATTTCTCACGCTCCACGCACCACTACGCCACGGCGTTGCAACATGATTATTGCGTTGCAACGCTATAATGTATAGCGTCGCTAAGCGTTCTCAATGTTGTGGCGTTGCAACGCCACCGCTAGCGTTACTGTAACGCCGCACTACAAAGACCTCCAAAGAAGATGGATGGCGTCGCAACGCTGATGAACTTCCAGCAATACAACTTTTGCTGTTTTTCACCGAAATCGCACGTTTTTGCTCCGTTTTCTTCAAGACAACTCTTGCCACAAACGACACGAACTTACAGACTCGATTTACATTAAAAAATACCCAAAACAACGGGCCTTTACATTGATCTCATAAACTTTAATGTAAATCTAAAAAGTGCCAAAAACAGAAAACATCCAAAATTGCAAATCATTAACATTCATCTCATGAAAATTAATGCTACCCACCTAATTTTAAGAATCCATAGAATACACAACGAAGAGCAACGATTGGCTCTGATACCAATTGAAGGGATTTTGAATTTCCGTAGCGGAAGACGTTGTGAAACGTCGTTGATCCGTTGTGTAAAACGTGTCTTAAAATTGAATCTATCTCATAGATCCTAGGCTAAACATGCAAAAAGGAGAAGAAAACAGTAAGGAAAAACAATACATACTTGTTGAAGAACACTTATTCAATCCTCTTCTCCTCCGGTCATGATCTCTCTCGAAACTACGAACTCCTTGAACACGAACCTCGACCCAAAGAGGGAGACACCTCCAAAGGGTCTTCTCGGTTGTTCTCGAGAGATTGAGGAAGAGTGAGTGGGACTCCCTTTGGTTTTGGTGAGGAGAAATGTTGGAGAGAATTGAGAGAGAATGAGAGAATGTCTTTTTGCTCTCTTTGGATGCAAATCCAAAAAATGGCAAATGACACACCAAAGGCTTCTTGCAAAGCCTTTAAATACTATTGTGTGATGGAGTTAAAACCTCCACCAAATCACAATTTTACCACAATCATATAATATACAAATCCATATTATATAATATAAGGTATCTCATACCTTATTATACAAATCTCATTTGCATAAATGTGGAAGTATAAATTGAATCACATTCAATTTAATTTCTCTCAATTCAATTTCTTCAAATAGGCTATACTATAGCTTATTATGAATCTCATTCACATCAAACTATATATTATGTCATCTATATCTCATATAAACGACATAAATACCCAAATAATGAATTTGAACACTTCAAACTCATACCAAACTGTAAACCCTCAATTTGTCCAATTTGAGCCAACCGAGGGACCTAATGGACCCACACGTGACGAGCTCCAATGATCCGAGACTAACCTGTCAAACTCTTTGACCCGGTTATTCAACATTCATTAGCTACGGTAACACTCCACTAAAGCCCGTAGTTGCACTCTCATCACTGTAGGACAAGTTGTGTCCATCGATATGACCAATACCCATGAGTCAAACCTTCACGGGTTGTTCCTAGTCACAGCTGGGTCAAATTATCGTTTTACCCTTGTGTCTACCTCTTGCTCCTTAAGTCCCACTGCTCCACTAATGAACAACTACGTTGCATGGTCCAACCATAAACAACAAACCTCTCGGGCGAATGAGAGAGTGGGGCCCCGTTGTTCAAGCCCTGGAGACAGCACTTAAGGGAACAACCCCTCTAGTTTCCCTAAGTCGGGAACGAGTGAATTCCTTCTTGCGTAGTCAAGTTCCCAGCTCCCCACGTGGTCTTGCCCCTTAGACGATAGGCATATTGGGCGAGCAACAGTGGCCACCCTCACCCGTACTAGTCAAAGGACAGACCCCCGCAGACAGGAGTCCGTAACACGCTCAGGATTAAGGTCGAGTCACTAATGATAATCTACGAATTTATTAGCTTTATACTGTTAACGGTGTTACATCAGTAAGTTTAATAATTCACGGTCCGATCTTGTACAATCTCATTGCACAGGATGCCCCCGCTCGCATGTCAACCACATGAACGAGTCAAATCACCTCATTTGTATATAATACAAAGCGGGCCACATCCACAGTGTATCCAAGATTAGGTCTCCAACCCTATCCATATACTGTAGACCGTTCGGGTCATTAACTCAAACGTGATCTTCCCTGTGTGTCCACTACACACCGTTCAAGTTCTTAGTTCTCTCATAATACAATGACCCTGGAGCTTAGTTTATTGGATTAAGTTTATGAAAAATGTGAGACACAAAGTTTAAATAAATAACTCTTATTTATTACACAATGTTGAAATAACTAACTCTTATTCATTTACAACTTGGAATATTACAAACTACACGAGATGAGGACATACATCCCAACATAGATAAAACATCACTAAGGTTAATTCAACTCAGGTTCCGGGTCAGTTCCCAAGTGGGAGGTGTTCCGTTAACCGTCAGCTTAAGTACCCCTAGTCTTAGACAGAACTTCACCGGTAGAGTTCCCTTATAACCAAAGTCCTAAAGTCCTACTATATTTTAAACTATTTAAAATACTACGTAAGACCAATTTCTAATCCTATTAGAAATTAAAACTTAGGTCTAAATTAATTTTTAACAATTTAAAACTAATTTAAATTTTAACCCAAGTTCCTATGTTTGCATGCATTTCTTTATTATAGGTTATGGTTTCTAAAATCCCTTTGATTTATAACTTTTATAAATTTTAATAATTAACTTATGATAAAGAAACTATATTATAAATCCAACAATCAATATTCAAATTGGAATTATAAAAGAAATTTAACTATTTGAAATATAAAATTACTTAAACAAAATAACATTTATTTTAAACTAAGTAATTTCATGCTCCATGCAATTTATTTTCCATATAATCTAATTATAACACTTATAATTAATTACTCATGAAAAAATAAATTAATCATGCATTCAACCATATTCATATAACATTTGTATAAATAAAATGCATGAACATGCTTATCCTAAGGTGGGAATAATCTAAATGACATTCATAAACACATAAAACTGTAAAACCGGAATAATTTGGGCCCTAAAGTGCAAGAAAAATAAATTACATTAATTTATTCCATGAAATTGGTCCAAAAACATCCTGAAGCGGCCTTGAACCGCTCGAACCAGACCAAAACCAACGAACCAAATTAACCGTCTGCGGTAATGGCTTTGGAATGCCCCATGGCGTTGCAACGCTGATGCCAGCATTGCAACGCCCACTATGTCCTCTTGCGCGCCTGCTATCGAGGTGGCGTTGCAACGATGAGGGGCAGCGTTGTAACGCCACTAACACCTTGAGCGCCCGCGTCGATAGGGAGCGCTGGCGTTGTGACGCCGTTCTTCATCGTTGCAACGCTGATGAACGGCGTTGCAACGCTGCTGCTTCGGCAGCAGCTGAAACTCACGAACACAGCAATATCGTTCTTCAATTCCTCCTTCGATTCTCAACCAAATTGAATGAAACTGGTCCCGAACAACTCGTAACTCAATTACAGACTCAATTATGCACTTTTTGCCCCAAAACGCAGGGGCCTTTACATACAATTTGAACAAAATCGAAGTAAACTAAAGCGAAAACATTCCTAAACAAGTTTTACAGCAAACCAAATGCATTTCCCACCAAATCAATGCAATTTTGTTTCAAAACAAATCAAATCAAGCATTGCTCGGATACCAAGTGATGGAGATCTGATCTCCTTTAGCAACGGAAACGTGTTTGAGATTGTAATTGCTTGATTGTTTTGCTTAAAACAAAAACCAGTACATTGACCAAAAATACAGAACAAGCATGAAATTCTTATCCTATTAGACATGGATTAATTGCATACAAACAAACTAAGTTTAACTATTAAACTAAAGGGAAGAAGGAATTACCTTTGTAGTTTAGCAGAACAGCAACTCCTTGCTACAATGTTCAGCAACTCAAGAACTTCAAAAGTTCTCTGTTTTTCACCAACAGAACACCACCAATTTGGAAAACCTCCTATCCTCTGAGATTCAACTTAGAAGAAAATCCTTTGTGGGAAGGATTCCAACTTTTGGATAACTTTGGGAATGAGAGTTTTTGAGAGAGAGAGAATTTCTCTGTGTTATCAAAATGATCGATCGATCACTTTCTTCTTCTCACCAAGAGAAGAAGAACCTTCAGTGGGAAACTCCCCACTCCCTATCGAGAGGGAGTTGGGGGGTAGTGGGAATGTGTCCTCCTGACACGTTCCCAATTAATAATATATATAAATTAATTAATTAATTAATTAATTAATTTTATTAAATTAAATCATATTTAATTCAAATATAGTATTAATTTAATGATTAAATCATATTTAATCATTTTACTCTTTATACTATAGTTTAACGTACATCTCATGCACATTAAGTTTTAACCTATAGTTTTTCAAATATGAATCACATTCACATTTAAATTTAATATTTAAACACTTTCAATCATTTAATTCTCTCAAATATTTTAATATGAATCATATTCACATTAAATTTATAATATATAGTTCCAAAACTATATATTATATCGTATCAATCTACATTAAGTTTATTCCCTAATGAATTTGAACATTTAAAATTCAAATGATCTAAGAACCATTTACGAGCTAGAAGGTGGACCTAATGGACCTACAGATCAGAAGCTCCAACGATACAAGATTGCTTGGTTAATCTCATTAACCTCCCAATCAACATTCGTTATCTGCGGGAACACTCCACTAAAGTCCCACAGCTGCACTCTTCTCACTGCAGATATATTTTTGTGTCCATGGATATTGAACAATAACAACAAGTCAATCTGTCACGAATGTTCGTAACACCAACAAGGTCAAATTACCATTTTACCCCTGGTTTACATCTTGCACCTTAAGTACCAGTGTTCCTCTAATGAACAATTTGTTTGTGGTCCTACCAACAAACAGAGGGTCGGGCCTTTTGTTCAAGTCCCGGAGACACCACTTAAGGGAACATTCCTCTACGTACCTTAGTAGGCGGGATGGAGTGAATTCAATCTCGCTAAGTTAAGTTCCCAGCCGCTCACTCGGTCTTGTCCCCAAGAAGGTAGGCATATTGAGTCGGTGAATCTGGCCACTCTCACCCATACTACTCAAAGGACAATCCCTCGCGAACAGGAGTTCGTAACCTGCTCAGGATTGAGATCAAGTTGCCTAGGTCATCCTAATGAAATAGAAACCTAACTAGTCAACGGAGTTACAGTTAGAGGTTACTATTTCGTGGTTCGGTCTTATGTAATCTCATTACATAGGATATCCCCACTCACATGTCATCTACACGAACACGTTAGGATCACAGTGTTTGTATCAAATACAAAGTGGGCCACATCCATAGTTTTACCAAGGTAAGGTACCCAAACCTTATCCCCTAACTATAGACCCTTTAGGTTGTATCTCGAACCGAGATCCTTTTTATGTACATTACATTCAGTTAAAGATTCATTTAAACACCTTTGGATGTTTAGTTTATTGGATTTAGGGTTTAAATAAAGGAAAACTCGTAGATAACGAACAATAACAATTTATTGAAATAATAACACTTTATTACATTAATTAGAACAAAATTAGAAACTACGAGTTTTAGGGCACAAATCCCAACACCCAACTCTATTCATATACTGTAGACCGTTTGGGTCATTAACTCGAACGTGATCCTTCTTTGTGTCCATTACACACAGGTGAAGTTCTAGTTCTCTCATATAGTATGACCATGAAGCTTAGTTTATTCGACTAAGTGTATAAAATGCGAGATACAAAGTCTGATAAATAAACAACCTTTATTTATTAAAACAATAAATATTACAAACCTCATGAGTTTAGGGTATACATCCCAACAAGTTTATATTCTGTTGACTTCGATTCTTTAAATAAAGTTAAGTGAGAGTATTTGTGTTAATTAATTGAGATAAAAACAAATTTCTGTAGATTCGATACTCGATAGGAATAATGTTTTATATTACCTGACCCATCCACTTATGGAACTATTAAAGGACACCTCATCATCAATGCATTTTGGTGTATAATTTAGGTTTGGGGTAGGTAGTTAGTTTTGAACTTGAACTTTTTTGAGTTTTTGAGCATCTCAACTCGGACTTTTTCTTTAGGTTTGCATAGTGCGCTTTCATTGTGTAGTCCTTGAGCACATGATCTCTGACTTTTGATTAATTTAGCGAAACATGTTTTTCTTAGTAATGGATGTAGTTGCATTAATAGGACAATTGATCAGATTCTCTCCGTAGTTTTGTTGCTTGCAAGTGATGAAGCATGATTATCTTGTCCCAATTTAGCCTATTCAAAGTTTTTTTCCTTGAGTTTCTTTCATGTTTTATCAGCATCTTAGTTTCCCTTTCGATGTCTTGAAGGCTTAAGGTAGTATTATAGGATTCATACGTCTGTTGTTATCCAATAGG
Source organism: Trichosanthes cucumerina (assembly GCA_036507285.1). NCBI lineage: Eukaryota > Viridiplantae > Streptophyta > Magnoliopsida > Cucurbitales > Cucurbitaceae > Trichosanthes > Trichosanthes cucumerina. The sequence goes on along the minus strand of CM071843.1, from coordinate 28,465,050 downwards.
CTTAGGCATTGATTTGATGGTGAACCAACATGATACTTTATAATTTACTAGTTATGGAGAAAATACTATTTATATGCCTTCAAGAAAAAAAAAGCTCAAAAGTCAAATCATTTTAGTGAAAGAGAAAAAAGAAAAAAAAAAGAAGAAAAGAAATATAAGCTTGTAATTTGTTAAAAAGATTCAAGGGAAAAAGTGTTGTCATTATCATGATTAGTTAGGCCACTTATCAAGCGAGTGCTCTAGAAAAGGGTCCCTGTGATATTTGTGGGAAAACTAGTGTCCTTCGTATTAAAATTAATAAAGTTTACCCAAGGGATAGTTTGTTGGGACCTATTAGCTTATTAGTTTCTTGAATTCTAGGAATCTCAAATAATTGGCGTCTTGGCCAACAAAGGAGGAAGATAGATTGAGAATCCTATAAACCTATCTTGCGCTTGTAAAGACCTTTTTAGGTGAGAAAGTTGCACACACTCATGCAAGAAACAGTTGGAAAAACTTTTTAATATGCTTTTGAGGGTATGTTTAATTTTGATTTACACTTAGCATTTACCGAAACTATCTTGAGCATCGAAATTTGAGTCGGGTTTCTTACATCCACTGTAGTTATTTCTCTTGAGTTTATTCTAGTCTTGCTCAAGGACTAGCAACGTCTAGGTTGGGGTATTTGATAGGACTAGATAAGTCCTATATTTCCATGCCCACCCCTTGTTGTGTTAAGGGATTTAACATGTTTTATTATTCATTCTTGCAGATAATTCAGTGCGAGGAGCAATTGGAGACATTTTCGTTGATTTTTGATCTTTTTGATGTGCTTGGGGTTAATTCGAGCTTATCTGAAGATCAACTGAGCATCAATTGGAGAAGATGAGAAGATTTTTATCCTTATGACCCATACGAGAGCATCAATATGCTCCATGGAGCTGACGCGACGCTTTGAAGGCGATATCACGAGATACAAGGTAGCGTAAAGATTCTATCTTAAGCATCTCGATGTCGCCGCAAGTTTAGAAGCACGCAAAAGCAGTAGCGTTGAGGCATTATCTCAAGTGTCTCGGCGCTTCAATAGTGAGCACCCTTCAACATTGCGGCGAGGTCATTCGAGTTGTGCCTAGTTTCTCGATGCTACTTTGTGTTGTATATTATATAGCAAAAGAGAGAGGGGACAAGAGAATAACCACCATTGTTAGAGAGTTGTGTCTTACAGATTTTTCTTCTTTTCGATTAGAATTAGTTTAGGTTTTAGCTTACTAATCTTACGTATGGACCTTTGTATTGAGGCCATCACCCAACTATGTGGGAACAACGATTCGGAGGCAATTATAAGAATTTTCTTGTAACGCCATGAGCTTTATTTTTTAATGTGAATTAATTTCTTGCTTTCTATCCTTTTCTTCTTTTTTTAACTCTCAAGCATGATCGTAGTGGAGTTTGATACCCTCTTAATGCATCGAAGGAGCATAGTCCGACTATGCATGTTGAATTTATGTTTTACAAAGTTTTTAGTAGCATTAAGCATTAGAATCGATGAGTTTGTGAGCTTTGTGGTCATGGGCGACTTAATGAGTCTATGCATCTTTAGGAATGATTTAAGAAACATTGATTTTAGTATAATTGATTTGTTTATAATTGATTTATTAAAATTGATTTTCATATAATCATTTTCATCTTTGATTCTGTACTTTTAATTGTGATTTTCATACAATTAGATGATTTTCAAAAGGCGTATTTGGGAGTTACTTTAAAACAATTGTTTAAAGGTAATGATTTAATTATAATAATATTTTTAAAAAAGTATTAGTTATAAATCATTTTAATATTTGATTCAACTGTTGTAAAAGTGATTTAAAGTAAGAGTTGCATATTATAAAAACTTTAGAGAGAGAAAATTTGTCATTTTGTAAGCAATGATGGATGAACTCAATAGTGACGATTTTGAGAAAATTCAATCATTGATGAGAATTTATGTTTAGAAAGGATTTCAATCCATAAATTTAGATTTATTTTTCAAGTTTAGTAAAATATTTATATTTCAATTGAAAAGAGCAAGAACGACCAATATTAACAAAAGGACTTTAGTCAACCAATTCAAGTTACAAAGCAAGTTTCATATTTTTAAAGTATAGTTGGGATATTAACAAAAACAATGATTTCTTTTCTTTTTTTTAACAAAAAGGTTTCTTGCTTCAAAGAAAAATAAGTTTACTTTTTATGACCAATAACTCAATCTCAAATTTATGTTCCTCTTTTGAATTAACATTTCTCTTTTACAAAAAGAGTACATATGATAGACGAACACAATTTTGGGCATCGTAAAGATACATTTTATTACAAAAACTACATTATTTCTATGTAGTATAATTGAACTAATGTGAGTAGTTGACAAAAAAGGACTTCAGTAAACCAATTCAAGTTACAAATTAATAGCTCCATATTTTAAAAGTTTGGTTGGGATATTTTCAATAACAATCGTTTTAGTTTGTTAACAAAAAGATTTCTTTCTTAAAATAAAAATAGTTCTCTTTTTGTGACTTATGAAGCTCAAATTTTTGTTCCTCTTTCGAATTAACATTTTTTTTTTCAAAAAGAGTACATATGATATTGAATTCAACATAAATATTATCAACCTTAGTAAAAAAGATACAATAATCTACTTAACATTAAAAAAAATTAAAAATAAAAATTGAACATGTTAGGTTTCAAACAAAAAACAAATTCTAATTAAATATAGGTTCATTTGTGTTATGGTCTTGATTTATTTCCCTTTAAAATACATTAGTAGATAAAATGAGAATTTTCAAACTTGATTTCATAAATTGAAAATTAGAAAAAAGAATATGAGTAGCTTAGTTAACAATTTTGTTTCCGATATATAGTTTTGGTGGATAAAATAAATTTTTTCGATTCAGATTTGAAATACAGATTTTTGCAACATTCGAGATAATGATCTCATCCAATCTAGAAGAATATTTCTATGCAAATTTATACTACCGTTATATTATTTCAAAAAAAGGTTTCCAAACACATAAGTCTAATACCCAATAACATACATAAATAACATATCTATAACAACACTATGTAAAAATGAATGAAATAAAATTCACTAATATACAGAAAAAAAATGTATTCTAATATTCCAATATGATATACATATGCAAGAAAAATATCCCGAACCTCAAACTAGGCCCAATGATGTTGATATAAATACCATACATATGGTACCAATTCAAAAGAGTATTAGTGTGGAAGTGAAGTCAAAGCATAAACAAAATAAGGGAATACATAATGAGAACCTTAGTTTTTGTGTTCTTGTCAAGTAGGTGTCTGAAAATCGAAAACTTAGAACATTGTGATATATGAAGAACGCATAAATTAATAACATACATAAAAGATATACTACTATTAGTAACATTTTTATTAGGAATGGACAGAAGAAAGAAGAACAAACTCACATGTACTTGCTTGGTGAGGAAGTTGTGGACTCGTGCTCAAAGAGACACATATGTCATGGTCTGTATGTATGTATAGAGAGAACCCATACAAAAAAATGTTGTTTACATGGTAGTTGGGTGCACTTATTGAAATAAGTACGCCTAACCAAATTTAATGGGTGAGATAGGCATAAATGATAGTTATTAAAATAAAGTAACCATTTATAGAAGTTCGGTTACTATTTAAATATGCTCAAGACACGTGAAATAAATTATTACACATATTTGGAACACTAAACGCATACCAACATATAGACAATGCTATTGGATTATAAATTATTACACATATTTGGAACACTAAACACATACCAACATATAGACAATGCTATTGGAAAGTTAATAACTTATCAACTCAATATGTATGGCCTAAAAGATGGAAGAATGAACGGGATAATCACAACACATAAAACCGACCACGGAGAAACAATCATCAGATTAATGATTAAAAGAATTAAAACATATGTGGTTTGGAATTTATAATAATATAATTTTTTGTTATAATTTATATCATAATAAAAATTTTAAAATACAATGAACTATTATTGATAAATAAATAATATTTTTTTAATATTATTGTTAATTTTACTACATTTTGAATAATTATTTTGTAAAACAAATATTTAGTGAGGTTTGAAATTGTTTTTCTCTAATATTTTTCTATGTAGGAACGAAATATAAAGAAATTTCTTATAAATTTATCGTTATAATTAATATAAAACATTAAGTATAACAAAGTCAACATATCGGTTTATAATTTTTTTTTTTTTAAAAAATCATATCGGTTTATGAATTAATTATTCCTATTTGAAATTTGAACTAAATTTATGTACTTATTTATTATAAAGTGATCAAACTAAATTTATTTACTTATTTATTATAAAGTTACAATTAAATGATTATTTTTATTTAACTAATATATTTTTATTGAAATTTTAATGAATTTTAAAAGCATGATAAAGACAAAATATGTAGCAAACTTAGAAAGTATGAATAAAGTATTGTTGCATACTTGGTGAGTAAAGTAGAGTACTGTACTGAATTTGAGAGGTAGAATAGTATGTATTGTTGCAAACATGGATTAATAAAACTGCAAACAAATGCGTTTTATTTAAACAAACTCATATACCCCACTTTCAAAATAAGGAACCAAACACCTCCTAAGACACTTAACATGAGCATACTTTAACACCTCCTAAGACACTTAACATGAGCATACTTTTTACAGAGGCTTTGGAGAGAATGCCTAATTATGTAATGTTTGTGAAGGAGATTCTCACAAAAAAGAATAAGTTCAGAGACTATGAACAAGTCTTCATGATGGTAGTTTCACAATCCCTTGCACAATAGGTGATATCCATATTAAGAAACGTTTATGCGATTTACGGTTTAGTGTAAATTTAATGGCTTACTCGATTCAAAGGAAGTTGACTCTTGGGGAACTACGATTATCCACTATATCTCTTGAAATTAAAATGGATCGATTCACGTATCCTAGCGCGATATAATTGAGAATATCTTTGTTAAAATTAATATGTTTATTTTTTTTTAGTAGATTTTCTAGCATTGGATGAGAAGGATGATGCTTTCGGGACTTTGTGGATGAGACGATTATTGATTCTGATAAATCTGCTTGTAAGGTTGATAGAAATTAGTCTTCCTTTTGAACACCCTGATGTTATGCTTACGTAATGTGTTGTTAACGATAATATGAAAACTCTAAATATCTTTTGCGAAGGTGTTCGAATATTAAAAATTAGGAAGTGTAAAAACTTTAATTAAAGATGCTTCAGTTTTCGAGGGGTTGTCTATTGAAGATATGCGCAATAGAGTGCCTGTAGTGAATGAGATAATTCTTTTAGAAAACCGAGGGCAGTCGGTCGGTTTTGTGACTTTTTCGATCGTGGCCAGTTTTTTACTTGACAAACCCGATCGATATTTAAAAAATTATATATATATATGTATATAAATAATAATAATAATTAAAAAATAAAAACTAAAAAGATTTTCTCAAAATATATTGAACAATAATTAAATAATAATGAAATAATAATGATAAATTATTAATTAATTAATTAATTAAATATTTAAAAAATAAATAAAAATCGACCAAACCGACCGGTCGATCGGTCAGGTTAAAAAAAAAAGGTTGATCGAACCGACCAACCTTGGTCGAGTCGGGGTCGGTTGGGGTCGAAAACCAACCCCTACCAACCGATGCTCACCCGTAGAAAACACCAATGATAAGAAGTGGAGTTTAACACATGTTATAGATTACATTTAGAGTTATGGTGAGTTAATCTATAAATTACATATTACCATGCCCATGTCGAGTGAGATTGTGATGGGAAGAAATTAATTGGAGAAAATTCCCTTGCATCATGTTATTGAGTCAAGTTACAATTTTCCCTCATGTTTGAAATTTTATAATTTAAATCATATAGGAGGAGTTAATTCTATTTTGGGCAAGGAATTGGTAGAATGGTGGATTCTTTATTTTTAATTTTGCTTGAAGCATTTTTAGGATCACCTCGAGCTAGTGATGCTAAACAAGCACTTCTTATAAGGCAACCCAAGTTGTTTGTTTGTCGCTGTTTAGTTGGTTTTTGAGTAGTTAGTTTTAGTGATTTTTTCTAGTTCGAAGTTTCATTTGTTCTCATAACTCCCATGCCTTCAATGGATGTTCAGAATGATGTTCTCTCGCTTAGCAGGGTAGCGTCGTTTCGCTTTTATCTTTTAAATTTTCCCTGTCATGTTTAGGAAAGGTAAATGATGTTATACATTGAGGACAATGTATAGTTTATGTTTGGGGGGAATGCAGGGTTTGCTTGAGTTTATTTTGAGATGAGTATAAAAATATTTTAAAGTTTATGTGCTTGAATAATTTGACGATTTGAGCTAAATATTTGGTGATTAGGACAACCAACGATGTGATTCATTCAATGAGTTTAGTTTTGCATGATTTTTTCATAAAATTTGAAGCATGTCTGAATCTTAAGTAAATTAAAAAAATTTATTCACATTCCCTTACATGTTAAGACATAGCTTTCTTTTGGTGTTTTGAACGTTTAGAGTAGTTTTATAATGCCTAAAAGTTTATTGTAATTTCAATAGGTTGAGGGCCTAATTTGCAAGTGATATTGAATGATAGCTTGTACCATTGAGCTTAGTTGTAAGCAAAAAAAAAAAAAAAAGGTTATATGCCTGTGAAAGAATAAAGATTTTACTCCGCAGTGGAAACATTGGATTGCCTTTAATAAATTTTAATGTTTGGTTGTGTCAAATGCAATACCGTAAGTATAATGATCAAGTTTTAATATAGTGATTAAGTGTTCATAACATTGTCGGATTGATTTTCTAGTCACTTAAGTATCATAAAAAATATCAATTTTATATAGAGAAAGAAATCGCAAGATAAGAAACAAAACTAAAATAAAGCGATAAATATGGAGACAAATCAAGAGAGATATATCTTAAGAAATTGATATAACCAATTAAACTAATGATTCAACTAAACAACCAAGATTGATGATGCAAATATTTTATAGGTCTAGAAGCTTTAAATTATGAATCATCCTTTCGAATAAAACAGTTCTCATGCAAAATGATAAAATCTATATCCATGTTGATTTTTAATAACATTCATGATATTTAGACTCTTCATAATTAAGCAACCTCTAAAGGTGTAACGATCCTAGTTTTAATGACTCACTTCCTGGGGACATTACTACTCATGCATACATTGCAGGCCATAGAATATTGTAGTGAGGACTAAAATTCATTTAAATCAACGGAAAAAATATCCTTATTGGGATCCTAAACAGTCAAAATATATCTTTTTTTTTATAAACTTAAATATAATCTGGCCTGAATTTCTAAAACCAAGATGCTACTTAAGCGAAAAGAGTCATAAATACATACTAAATTCAAAAGTGCCGAAACCATGTTCTTTTAATTCTCATGGCCGTTGTAACATATTCACGTAACTCGCCTTGTATGTCTTTGCCTGTACCTGAAGAAATTTTAAAAACAAAAGGGGAGCTTTATAAAATAATAATCAGTAAGTGACCTCACTACCGAAGTTTTGGGATATGCATACACATGCAATCATGACTTTAGACTTTTATATGTGAGACCTAAAACTTCTTTTAAACATGACAACCACATGACTTTCACATCGACTTAAGTGGTCTATTGGTCATCTTGAGTCCTTTCATGTGCAGTTCCTCACAGACCCCTATATTTGTATCCCTCACAGGCCCTTAGAATTGAGTCATTCACAGACCCTTGTAAATTTGACACAAAGGGTCTCTAATGCATGTTTGACCATGCATAAAACCTCAGGAGACCAATTTTCACAACCTTTTAACATACATTCATAACATATATACATGCATGAGGTCTCATCCGTCATTCATAAGCGGTAATGCACATATCATAGAAGTATAATAAATCATAAATCATGACATAATCTTCATAACTTTAACTTTGAAAATACTTCATTGTGTAATATTCCAAAAATAGAAAAGTGATAGAATATATTGAAAACTATAACATAAATTTTTATCCCATTAAAAAAAAAAAATCGGCATGAGATCTCTTACTTTAGCCTTCACTCTAAAAATCTCCAAAATTCGATTCCTATCTCAATGTACCTTTCAAACGTGTCCAACAATCAGATTCTTAAATAAAGAATCCAATGGATTTTAAATTCAAAAGAACTTGAAGTCTTCATTATTTTCTCATTAATTACCTTGATTTTAGTTCTTCAATGATTCGAGCTCGAATATTTTCTTAATCTTGCGATCTCAATTTTGTTAAATTCCCTAAGTCAACGCCAAACGCCACTGTCTCCTAGAACATTATCAATTTTAAATTATTTCTTCCATATAAGGATCATTTGAATAAATCTTGCAGTATTTAACCCACGAAGGTCCAAAACAAGCTCGAAGTTGTGACGGCTTGATCGTACTAACTCCAACGAGTGCGCAGAGTGGACCGGACGGTGGCGACACGTGCGCGGCGGCGGCGGGCGGTGGAGCGTGTGTAATCGCGACACACGTGTTGTTCGGTTTTGGGATGCCCAATTGTGTGATCTACACATAACCGAACCATAGTGGCGAGAACCGCATTTACGATGAGGTTGTTGAGTGCGAATGGAAGTGATGCGTGATATATGGTTCACAAGGTGGTGAGGCTCGAGCACACGCGGCTGCGTTGCATGTTGCCCTGCCTCAACGTCTCCGGCAAGTTGCAGTAGCTAGAGGTGGACGATTCAATGGTTGTGGCAGCTAGAGTGGCAACTAGATGCAGCTGCAACGTTGTCCTCCTAGGGCTCGAACCGAGTGTTGGGATTTTTATCCTAATCTCGTGTTTTTAAATTACTGTTTGAAATTAATAAGAGTTATTTATTTCATTACTTTGTGTCTCGCAATATTTACAAACTTTTTCAATAAACTAAGCTCCTGGGTCATTGAATTTATGAGAGAACTAGAACTTGAACGATGTGTAGTGGACAAACAGGGAGGATCACGTTCGATTTAATGACCCGAATAGTCTTCAGTATATGGATAAGGTTGGAGACCTAATCCTGGATACCCTTTGGATGTGGCCCGCTTTGTATTAGATACAAACAAGGTGATCTGACTCGTTCATGTAGTTGACATGCGAGTGAGGGCACCCTGTGCAATGAGATTGTGCAAGACCAGATCACAATTATTAGACCTCACGATGTAACACCGCTTTCTGATGAGACTAATAAATTCGTAGATGACCATTAGTGACTCGACCTGAATCCTGAGCGTGTTATGGACTCATGTCTGCGGGGGGGCTGTCCTTTGACTAGTACAGATGAGGGTGGTCACAATTACTCGTCCAATATGCCTATCTTCTCAAGGACAAGACCAAGTAGGGAGCTGGGAACTTAACTATGCGAGATGGAATTCACTTGTTCCCGCCATTAGGGAAACTAGAGGGGTTGTTCCCTTAAGTGCTGTCTCCAGGGCTTGGACAACGGACGCCCACCTTCTCACCGGCCGAAAAGGGTGTTGTGTATGGTTTGACCATCACAATATGTTGTTCATTAGAGGAAGCGGTTGGGACTTAAGGAACAAGAGGTAGACACAGGGGTAAAACGGTAATTTGACCTAACCGTGTCTACGACGAACCTGTGAAGGGTCGACTCATGGGCATTGGTTATATTAGTGGAAACGTAATATTCTTCACTGACTGGAGTGCAACTACGGACTATAGTGGAGTGTTACCGTAGCTAATGAATGTTGATTAACCGGGTCAAAGAGTTTGATAGGTTAATCTCGGATCATTGGATCCCGTCACTATAGGTCCATTAGGTCCCTCGATTGGCTCAATTTGGGTTAAAAGAAGGGTTAATGTTTTGGTATGAAATTGAAGTGTTCAATTTCACTTAGAGGCATTTATGTCATTTATATGAGATATGAATGATATAATATATAGTTTAATGTGAATGAGATTCATAATAAACTATAGGTTAGCCTAATTGTTGAATTAGGGCTAATTGGATAAATTAATTGAGAGAAATTAAATTGGATGTGATTCAATTTAATAAATAAACAATTATGCAAATGTGATTTGTAAAATGAGATATGAGATATTTTATATTATATGGTTATGCAAATATAATTTGCATAACCTATGGTTGTGGTAAAATGGTAATAATATGGAGATTTTAACTTCATGTTCTCTCCATTATTTAAACCCTTCTTAAAAGAAGGGAAGCACTCTCATTCTCTCATTTTTTGGAAATCTCACCAAAAAGAAGAGAACTTTCTCTCAAATTCTTTATAACTTTCCTCTCTAAACCAAAATAAAGTTCCCACAAACTTTCTTATTTCCAAAAGAAGAACAACCGAGTCTCCGAGTGGTTGTGTTGTGTTCTTTTTCGTGGGAAAAGTTCGGGATCGAAGAGATCAAGAGAACACGAAGTGTTCATGACCGATTAGTTGGGAAGGAATTGTGAAGAAAGCCTTCAACAAGTAAGTTTACTAGACGAATTGACCGATTCGTTGGGCGGTTGCTGTTGAAAGTTGGTAGTTATTATCTTTTTTATTTTATTTAATTTATAAAATGTATTTGTATTTAATTATTTTATTAAATAATATAAATATAAATCTTATATTTATGTTATTTAATTATATAATTGCCCCTAGGTGCCAAAACCAACCCATTTTTGCTATTTAATTATTTTATGCATGTGATGTATGATTTAATTAAATTTTCTATGTGCATAATGTATTTCATATAGATTTAAAATCCCACCTTAGGTTAAACATATTCGTGAATTATTTATATTATAAGAGTTATAATATATAGTTTGCATGATAGGTTATATTATAAGAGTTATAATATAATTAAATGCATGTTTAATTTATTTAATATAAGTGTTATATTTTTTAGATTAAAGAATGCTCATGTGATGAATTATTTATGTTATAGTATATAGTTATTCATATGATGAATGATCAAGCATTATAACATAAAAATGCATGCAACCTAAGTTAAGTATTAGTTTTAAAGTGTTTAGAATTGGAATAATTAGACTTAGGTTTTCGATTTTCTAATAAGATTAGAAATTAGGAAATCAAATATGACCTTTTAATGGTGACTGATTAGTACCTCTGTCTAAGGAAGGTTTTGTCCAATGTTGGGGTATTTAAGTCGACGCTTGCGGAACACCCCTACCTTCAAACCGACCTGGGAGTGAATTCGGTCCGGAGATTCTTAGGTTATATTTTCGTGAGTGTCGTTAATTAAAGTGTTAATTAATTTACTCACATAGACCTAAGTTTTAATGTGATTATAAACTTAGGATAAATACCATATAAGAGTTATATTGGTAGACTTAGGTAAATTTTAGCCGGTTTATCTAGGCCAATCCCTAATAAAATAAATTGTTGCGTGGGAGGAAATAAAGTGTATGAGATACATTTGATTTTCCAACCACAAATCTCCGTTAAGTCTGCACCGTGAGATCTATACTCGGCCTCGTCGCGCAAATGGGAGCGTCCCTCTTCGGGTGGCATTTGTATGGGTCAATATCATCGTGGATGGAGAGAGTACATATAGTGAGTGGGAGCGGGATCTGTGAAAACGGGACTCACGGTCTCTTCTTTCGATTCACACGGTGAGACGCTTATGATCCGCCTGCTAGTTTGGCCTGGACAAGACAATCGCTTCGGAGGGCCTGATCATGGGAGTCGGAACACCGTGAATTCTCGAAAGGGATACAGTTTCCTGGTTGGTTTTCCTTCTTGGTTCACCCTTTGGTGACTATTGTTTGGACGGATACTTGGAAACTTAAAGATTGAGGGTGACACTCACAGAATTCGTTAAGAGTTAATGAATTCGACCGAACAATGGTAATTGGACGCCTAATGGAATAAGAGTTATTCTTGGATTAGGGTCTGATCGAGAAAGTCTCGTCCTAGAGGAGTGTTATGTTCAGCCTTCGGTGCCGGTCATTTTAAACCTTAAGGATATCATTGCAAATTTTGAATGACCTAGGGATCATAAATCAATTTTTGCTAAAACCTGATTGGATTTCAAAAGTTTTTTGTTAGACTAACACAAAGTTTTTGATTTTTCAACAAAAATGTCTAGCTCAATCATAGCTTTACTCGCGTATGACAAATTAGTGGGAGATAATTACCAAACATGGAAAAACAACTTAAACACGATTTTGGTAACTGACGACATTAAGTTGTGCTCACTGAGGAGTGTCCTCAGGTGTCGGGCTCGACAGCATCGCGAAGTGTTCGTGATGCATACGATCGATGGATTAGGGCCAATGAAAAGGCCAAGGTCTATATCATTGCCAGCATGTCTGATGTTTTGGCAAAGAAGCATGAGCTGATTGTCACCGCCAAGGAGATCATGGAGTCCTTGCAGGAAATGTTTGGACAACTGTCCTTTCAGGTCCGACATGACTCGCTCAAATACGTCTTCAACGCACGGCTGAAAGAGGGTCGTCTGTCCGTGAACATGTTCTAGACATGATGACCAACTTTAATCTAGCGGAGATGAACGAGGCTTAGATCGACGAGTTGACCTACGTCAGTTTTATCTTGGATGCCCTTCTGAAAAGTTTGCTTCAGTTTCGTAGCAACGCTGTTATAAACAAGATAAACTACACTCTGGCTACTCTTCTTAACGAGCTGCAAACCTTCCAGTCCTTGATGAGGATCAGGACGTCGGAAGCTGAGGCAAATGTGGCCTTCAAGTCTTATCACAGGGGTTTGACTTCTAGGACAAAACCTGTAGCTCCTTCTCACCCGAAAGGGAAGAAAAAGAAGATAAAGAAGGGTAAAACTGACCGAGCTGCCGCCCAAAAGGGCAAGAAGGTCAAGGAAGTTGCAGAGAAAGGAAAGTGTTTCCACTGCAATGGGGACGACCACTGGAAGAGAAACTGTCCCAATTTCTAGTCTAGACGAAGAATCAAGGTAAATGTGATTTACTTGTGACTGAAACCTGTTTAGTGGAGAGTAGTGACTTTGCCTAGATATTGGATTCGAGCGCCACTAACCATGTTTGTTCTCCACTTTAGGAAATTGATTCCTGGCAGCAGCTGCGAGAGGGTGAGGTGACTATACGGGTTGGATCTGAGTAGCTTGTCTCTGCAGCAGCGGTCGACATGGTGATGCTACATTTTGGCAGGAATTACATTTTGTTAGACAATATGTATATAGTTCCAGGGTTTACTAGAAACCTAGTTTTTATTTCCTGCCTATTAGAACAATGTATTTCCGTTTCTTTTCAAGGCAATAAATCGTTTATTTCCCGAAATGGAAACTTAATTTGTTCAGCTTTCACTTGAGAATAATCTGTATTTTTTGAAACCTAATTCGGTCAAAAGTGTTTTGAATACTGAATTGTTTAAAACAGCAGAAACACGATGGAAAAGAGTGAAAGTTTCTCCTAAGGGAAATGCCCATCTTTGGCATCTAAGGTTAGGCCACATAAATCTCGATAGGATTGAGAGACTAGTGAAGAGTGAACTTCTAAACGAGTTGGAAGAAAACTCTTTACCTGTGTGTGAGTCATGCCTTGAGGGCAAAATGACCAAACGTCCTTTTAGTGGAAAAGGATATAGAGCCAAAGAGCCCCTTGAGCTGGTACATTATGACCTCTGTGGTCTGATGAATGTTAAAGCTTGAGGTGGTTAGGAATACTTCGTGTCTTTCATAGACGATTACTCGAGGTATGGGTATATTTACCTAATACATAAAAAGTCTGAAACTCTTGAAAAATTCAAGGAGTACAAGACTAAGGTTGAGAACCTGTTAGATAAATCGCTTAAAACACTTCGATCGGATCGAGGTGGAGAGCATATGGACACCGGATTCCAAGACTATATGATAAAACACTTTAATTACGTCCCAACTCTCAAAGACTGGTATGCCACAAAGATAATGGTGTATCGGAGAGGAGAAAGAGAACCTTGTTGGACATGGTTCGATCGATGATGAGCTACGCTCGTCTCCCTGATTCTTTTTGGGGTTACGCAGTGGAGATTGTGGTCTATATTTTGAACAACATTCCGTCGAAGAGTGTTTGTGAAACACTTTTCGAACTCCAGAGTGTACGTAAAGGCAATTTACATCACTTCAAAATTTGGGGATGCCCGTCCCACGTGTTGGTGTGAAACCCGAAAAAGTTCGAACCCCATTCGAAATTGTGCCTATTCGTAGGTTACCCTAAAAAGACTAGGGGTGGTCTATTTTACGATCCTAAGGAAAATAGGGTGCTTGTGTCGATAAACACCACTTTTCTAGAGGAAGACCACACCAGGGATCATTTACGAAGGAGTAAAATTCTATTAAATGAAATGGACACTATGTCAGCAAGAGTTGCTGATGGGGCTAGTACGTCAACAAGTGTTGTTGATCCTAACAGGTCTAGTCAAATCCGTTCCCAAGAGTTGGGAATGCCTCAACGTAGTGGAAGGGCTGTGAGACAACCTGATCATTACATGGGTTTAGCTGAAACCTCAGTCGTCACTCCTGATGATGCTTGCGAGGATCCATTGTCCTATGATCAGACAATGGCTGATGTTGATAAAGACGAATGGATTAAAGCTATGGACCAAGAAATAGAGTCTATGTATTTCAATTCCGTCTGGGAGCTTGTGGATGAACCAGATTGGATAAAACCGATTGGTTGCAAATGGATCTACAAGCGTAAACGTGGCGTAGATGGGAGGGTGCAGACCTTCAATGCTCGACTAGTGGCAAAGGGTTTTACCTAGGTCGAAGGGGTTGACTATGAGGAAACCTTTGCACCTGTTGCCATGGTAAAGTCGATCAGGATCCTTGTGGCCATTGCCCCGTATTATAACTACGAGGTATGGCAGATGGACGTCAAGACAGCCTTTCTGAATGGCAAACTTGATGAGACCATCTACATGGACCAGCCCAAAGGGTTCATTGCCCAAGGCCAAGAGCAAAAGGTTTGCCGGTTTCATAGGTCCATTTATGGACTGAAACAAGCTTCGAGGTCTTGGAATATAAGGTTTGTTGAGGCGATCAAATCTTATGGCTTTAATCAAAATGTCGACGAGCCTTGTGTTTACAAGAAAATCGTTGACAAAACTGTCATATTTTTAGTGTTGTATGTGGATGATATTCTTCTCATTGGGAGTGAGGTAGAATTTCTTACTGCCGTTAAGAAGTGGCTAGCTTCGCAATCCCAAATGAAAGATTTGGGAGAAGCTCAATATGTTCTAGGTATCCATATAGTCTGAAACCAGAAGAACAAAACGCTAGCCTTGTCTCAAGTGTCTTATATTGACAAGATGTTGTCTAGATATAAGATGCCGAACTCCAAGAAGGGTTTGTTGCCTTTCAGGCACGGGGTTCACCTGTTAATGGATTAGTGTCCTAAGACTCCTCAAGAGGTTGAGGATATGAGACAGATCTCATATGCTTCAGCTGTGAGGAGCCTGATGTATGTCATGTTGTGTACTAGTCCCGACATCTTTTATGTAGTAGGGATTGTCAGTAGGTATCAATCAAATCTAGGATTAGATCACTTGGATAGCCGTAAAGGCAATCCTCAAGTATCTTAGGAGAACGAGGAACTACAGCTTAGTGTATGGCAGTGGGGATTTGATCCTTACGTGATACACGGATTCTGACTTTCAGACCGATAAGGATTCTAGGAAAACAACTTCGGGGTCAGCCTTCATTTTGAATGGAGGAGCTATAGTATAGTGAAGCATCAAGCAGGGATGCATCACTGATCCCACTATGGAAGCGGAGTACGTTGCGGCTTGTGAAGCTTCAAACAAAGTTTTTGGCTCGTGAAGTTCATAATGATTTGGAAGTTGTTCTGTCACAACAAGGTGCAAAGAGCCAACTCCAGAGCCCTCGGGGCCATAAGAGACGTGAACACATTGAGCGGAAGTATCACTTGATACGGGAGATTGTGCACCATGGAGACGTGACAATCACACAGATAGCGTCGAGCACAACGTAGCGGATCCATTTACAAATCCCCTCACGGCTAATGTGTTTGAGGGTCACCTAGAGAGTCTAGGTCTTCTAGTTCTTCCTGAGTAGGGCAAGTGGGAGATATGTAAACGGTATTCAATGCCCTAGTTTATTGTATTACTTCATTGTAATTTATGTACATTTCAGAAATGTATTTTCTCCACTAGCTTAGACCAAGTGGGAGTTTGTTGAAATTTTTGTCCTAATCTCGTGTTTCTAAATTCTCGATTGAAATTAATAGGAGTTATTTATTTCATTACTTTGTGTCTCGCAATATTTACAAACTTTTCCAATAAACTAAGCTCCTGGGTCATTGAATTTATGAGAGAACTAGAACTTGAATGGTGTGTAGTGGACACACAGGGAGAATCACGTTCGAGTTAATGACCCGAATGGTCTACAGTATATGGATAGGGTTGGAGACCTAATCCTTGATACATTGTGGATGCGGGCCACTTTGTATTAGGTACGAACGAGGTGATCTGACTCGTTCATGTGGTTGACATGCGAGTGGGGGCATCCTGTGCAATGAGATTGTACAAGACCGGACCGTGAATTATTAGACCTACTGATGTAACAACGTTAACAGTAAGGACTAATAAATTCATAGATGACCATTAGTGACTCGACCTGAATCTTGAGCGTGTTACAGACTCCTGTCTGTGGGGATTGTCCTTTGACTAGTACAGGTGAGGGTGGTCACATTTACTCGCCCAATATGTCTATCTTTTCAGGGACAAGACCAAGTACGGAGTTGGGAACTTAACTACGCGAGATGGAAATCACTCGTTCCCGCCATTAGGGAAACTAGAGGGTTGTTACCTTAAGTGTTTTCTCCAGGGCTTGGACAACGGGCGACCACCTTCTTACAGCCCCGAGAAGGGTGTTGTGTATGGTTGGACCATCACAATATGTTGTTCATTAGAGGAGCAGTGGGGACTTATGGAACAAGAGGTAGACACAAGGGTAAAACGGTAAATTGACCCAGTCGTGTCTACGAACAACCTGTGAAGGGTCGACTCATGGGCATTGGTTATATCAGTGGACACGTAATATTCTCAGCCGAGCGAGAGTGCGACTACGGACTATAGTGGAGTGTTACCGTAGCTAATGAATGTTGATTAACCCGGTCAAAGAGTTTAATAGGTTAATCTCGAATCATTGGAGCCCTTCACTATAGGTCCATTAGGTCCCTCGGTTTGCTCAATCTGGGTTAAAAGAAGGGTTAATGTTTTGGTATGAAATTGAAGTGTTCAATTTCACTTAGTGGCATTTATGTCATTTATATGAGATATGAATGATATAATATATAGTTTAATGTGAATGAGATTCATAATAAACCATAGGTTAGCCTAATTTTTGAATTAGGGCTAATTGGATAAATTATTTGAGAGAAATTAAATTGGATGTTATTCAATTTAATAAATTCACAATTATGCAAATGTGATTTGTAAAATGAGATATGAGATATCTTATATTATATGGTTATGCAAATATGATTTGCATAACCTATGGTTGTGGTAAAATGGTAATAATATGGAGATTTTAACTCCATGTTCTCTCCATTATTTAAACCCTTCTTGAAAGAAGGGAAGCACTCTAATTCTCTCATTTTTTGGAAATCTCACCAAAAAGAAGAGAACTCTCTCTCAAATTCTCTCTAACTTTCCTCTCTAAACCAAAACAAAGTTCCCACAAACTTCCTTATTTCCGAAAGAAGAACAACCGAGACCCGAGTGGTTGTGTTGTGTTCTTGTTGATGGAGATTTGATCTCCTTGAGTAGCGGAAACATGTTTGGGATCGTAATTTGCTTGATTGTTTTAATTGAAACAAAAACCAATACATTGACAATAACATACAGAACAAACATGCTTTTTAATCTAATTAAACATGGAGGTTTACATGCAAACATGGTTAAATTAATTTAACAATTAAACTAAAAAGGGAAAAGGTATTACCTTTGTAGTTTTTCACTAGTAGGAAAAAGGGTTTTGATGACGGGCGTGCGCCTTTCATCTATGCGAGTGTCATTGTAACATACAATGACGGGCGCCTTTTAATGACGAGCAATGCCCGTCATTAAAAGTCGGCCCGTCATTGTAACATGGGTTGGAAACCAGCTTTTAATGACGAGCATTGCCCGTCATAAAAAGTGATTTTCAATGACGGACATATGTTTGTAATGACGGGCAATGCCCGTCATTAAAACTCTTGGAATTTTTTTTTTTAAAAAAACCTATTGTCTGTCATTATATCTGTCATTATTTTAGTTCATAATTTTTTATTATGACTGGCAATGCCCGTCATCGTTTTTAGCATAATTTAATAAAAAAAAAGGTCGTTAATAGCCCGATGGCACCAACAATATTTAATAACTAATTACCTGAAATATTGCAAATATATTAACTTCTATATTGAAACCACACATGAAATCACTATACAAATTTACAAACATGAAACAAAAACACTTTTATATCCAAAACATACATCAAATCACCCATAACAACATCCAACAAAATTCTTTTTCAACTAAAACAATGCACATAGAAAACTTTTTATATCCAAAACCATAAACTACTTTATTACAAACTATAAACTCCTATATCACAAACCTTAACCATAACTCATATATCAAAACCTTAACCATAACTCTAAAATCATAGACTCCTATATCATAACACTGAAACCATAACTCCTACATCACAAACCTTAACACCTATATCACAAAATTCAGTAAACTCTAAAACTAACACGAAATATCAAGCCAATAAGTAAAAATTTCGGCATGATCTCTAAAGAATATCTACTAACCATAACCTGAAACATTGCATGTAAACTTCTATATCCAACCAAACATGAAATCACTAATTCATCCATAAACATCCAACAATCATTCATTTTACAAGAAGAACATAACTTCATTATAAATAATACACATGAGACGATCTCTACATGTCCTTAACACCTATATCACAAAAACAGTAAACTCTAAAACTAACACGAAATATCAAGCTAATAAGTAAAAATTTTGGCATGACCTCTACATAACATCATTAACCATAACTCAAACATTGCGAGAACACTTCTATATATCCAGATTCAGAAAAATGAGACCACCCGCCTCTCCACATCCAACAAACAAGTATATACATCTAAAAACACATTCATTCATACATAACATCCAACAAACTCCAGTCCCAGATTCAGAAAAATGAGACCACCCGCCTCTCCACATCCAACAAACAAGTATATACATCTAAAAACACATTCATTCATACAAAACATCCAACAAACTCCAATCCCAGATTCAGAAGATTGAGGCCACCCGCCTCTTCACATCCAACAAACAAGTATATACATCTAAAAACACATTTATTCATACAAAACATCTAACAAACTCCAATCCTACATTTCAGAAGAATGACGCCACCCGCCTCTCCACAAACTACTAAATATAAATACACTTCTACTATATACATTATAAACAAGTATATTGTACACCCTAACGAAATGTAGTAAAAATTTCACAAAATTCAGATATTCACAAATGGCTTACACAAATCACCAACAAAAAATCCGCCCATTCTACTCGAACCTCGTCGATTTCTTCTTGTGTGTATGCAGTTTTTGTGTTGAACTACAAAGAAAAATAATATAATAACATTAGACTAAATTATGTTTTGAATCACAAACCAGATAAAATAAGAGTACTTACGAGGTTCATTATAGGAATACTAGAATTATATACTATTTCTCGTATATACTTACATACATAGTACCCGCACTCCACGTAACTTCGGTTGACGGGGCACTATATGCAAAATAATTTAAAAAATAGCATATTTGAGTTAAATATTGTTCCAACGTTGAACAAAACATTCGAATATATTAATTATGTTTACCTTTACAAGTTTCCAAGTGATGGAAGAACGATATTGTGGAAGTGAGTGTTTGGCTTGCCACATTCTCAAGGATCTAAAGAGTTTGAAACATTAGAAAAATTAATAGAAAGTAATTCATTCTAAAGGTGATTCAAAAACCAACATCATGATATTTTGGACTAATACCATTTCCTCTAATCCACAACCCCACTACTATTATTAAGAAAATTAAACATATGATTATTCTAACCAAACACGCTAAATAAAAGATCTCAATCATTCCTCAATCACTATTAATATTAATAAAATTAAACATATGAAATATAAACTCATAAAGCTTAACACAAACAAAGAATTATAATTAAGAAAAATTTAGGAAATTCTCACTTTTTCCTCAACAATGTAATACAAGTTATTAACCTCCTTCCATCCATCCCCAATATAAAAACAAATTTATCTATTTTCATAAACAATTATAGCATAATCAAAGCAAATAAATTAAAATGAGACATCCGATTATGAAAACCAAAAATCAATGCGATAAGTTTTAACTAATTAAAATGAGTTAAGTTTGAGATTCAAATTTTAAATTGGGTAGAAAAATGAAAATTTGAACTTGATGGTAGTAATCAAGAATGAACTTTTAAAGTCATGAGAGAAGTTCCTTCATATGATTCTTGGGTAGCTTCCACAATATTGAGGCTTTTGAGACTTTTTCAACTACCTAAAGATGGGGTCAGCTCCAATTTTCTAATGCCAATTAATATCAGCAACACTTGCATCACATTTTTAATAATGTTTCTAATGCCAATTACCTTCGATCTATAAAAAATGTTTCTAAAGCCATTAATTAAACTAGGCTTAAATTAGGTAGAAATTGAACACATTTTCACTTGAAAGAAAAAATAATGCATAACAAGTAGCTTTGAACGCATTTTCTTACAACCTCCACTTATATTATATATATTTTTAAGTTTTTAAGCTACCTAAAAATTGCATAATCCATAAAATGTGACTTCCATTTCAACTTTGTGCCCTTCAACATTTCAAGAGCTTCATCATTTCAAGAGCATTTCAAGATAACTAACAAAAAAACAAGCTAAACTGACATAAAAACAAGCTAAAGGGACAGATTTGGACCTCAATGAAGCAGATCTACAAAGGATGGTGTAGATCTGGACCTCAAGCTTCAGATATGGCCGGCCGGAGAAGAAAGACGGTGAGGACTCCCAAATGGACGGCGGCGAAGCGGTCGGCGGCGATTTGGTGCTACGTGGACGGCGGTTTGGTGCTTCGTGGCCGGCGGTGACTCCCCAAACGATCGACGGTCGACGGTGGACGGCGGTTTGTGAAGAAGAGAGTGAGACTCGACGGTCGGCGGTGACTCCCCAAACAGACTCGACGGCCGGCTGCTGTGAGATCAAGTCTACGGTCGGCGGCGACGAGGCGATTAGGCGAAGACCAAACAGACGGCGGGCGGCGATGAGATGGACGGCGGTTTCGTGGACGGCAGTTTCGACTCCCCTAACGAACGGCCGGCTGGAGATGGGTCGTGAACAGAGATGGAGAGATGAGATCGAGGAAAGAGTATTGTGGTGGGAGGAGATGAGATCGAGGTGTTGAGAGGCGTGAAGAGAGAGAGAGTGAGTTGTCGGTTGTGAGGTGTCCGAATGTTTTTTTATATATATATATAATGACAGCAAAGCCCGCATGAAAAAGAATTCGATGATGACGGGCAATGCCCGGTCGACAAAAAAATTCCAGTAGCGCTTTATCTCGCCATCATTGTATCTCGCCCATTGATTTTTTCGTCCGTCATTGTAGCCTTATTTTCTTCTAGTGTTTCCTCGAACAACAACTCCTTGCTCCTAGAGAATCCAGCAACACAGGTACACCCAAAAGAACTCCTCTGTTTTCTCCAACAGGTCATTACCAGTAAGAAAACCTTATATTCTCAGGATGCTTTTGATCAATTCTTTTGTGGGAAGGAATCCAACAATTGAATTATTTGGGAATTAGAGAGTGGGAGAGAGAGTTAAAAAAAGTTGCAATTCTTCAATTGCAAAAAATGATAGTCAATCGATCGATTCACTCCCTTCTCCTTGTTAAGCTATATAGGGAGAAGGAAAGGGATAGTGGGAACGTGTCTGGAAGACACGTTCCCTTGTTTTATTAAAATAATAATAATAATAAAATAACAATTAAATCAAATTTAATTATTAATTTAAATCACATTTAAATCAAACAAATTAAATATCATACATTTAGTTTGGATTAAATCACATTTAATCCATATATCCCTCTAACCTATAGTTTTAATGTACATCCAGTGCACATTAAATTTTAACCTATAGTTTTCAAATATGAATCACATTTGCATTTTAATTTAATATTTGAAATCTTCCAAATACTTAATTCTCTCATATGATTTAATATGAATCATATTCACATTAAATTTAATAATATATAGTTCCAAAACTATATATTATAGCGTATCCATATACATTAAATATATTCCCTAATGAATTTGAACATTTCAAATTCAAATGATCTAACAACCCTTTACGAGCTAGAAGGTGGGTAATGGACCTGCAGATCAGAAGCTCCAACGATAAGAGATTGCTCGGTTAATCTCATTAACCTCCCAATCAACATTCGTTAACTGCAGGAACACTCCACTAAAGTCCCGCAACTGCACTCTTCTCACTGCAGATATATTTCTGTGTCCACGGATATTGACCAATAACAACAAGTCAATCCTTCACGAATGTTCGTAACACCAGCTGGGTCAAATTACCGTTTTACCCCTGGGTTACATCTTGTGCCTTAAGTACCAGTCCTCCTGTAATAAACAATTTGTTTGTGGTCCTACCAACAAACAGAGTCCTTCTCGGTCCAATGAGAGGGTCGGACCCTTTGTTCAAGTCCCAGAGACACCACTTAAGGGAGCATTCCTCTACTTGCGCTAATAAGCGGGAAGGAGTGAATTCCATCTTGCTAAGTTATATTCCCAACCGCTCACTCGGTCTTGTCCCCAAGAAGGTAGGCATATTGAGTCGTCGAATCTGGCCACTCTCACCCATACTAGTCAAAGGACAATCCCCCGCGAATTGAGATTAAGTTGCCCAGGTCATCCTCGTGAAATAGAAACCTAACTAGTCAACGGAGTTACTTATGGAGATCTGATCTCCTTGAGCAGCGAAAATGTGGTTCGGGATCGTAATTTTCTTGATTGTTTAGGTTGAATCAAAAACCGATCCATTGAAAAAAATACAGAACAAGCATGCTTTTAATCTAATTAAAAAAAATGGAGATATACATGCAAACATACCTAAATTTAACTATTAAATTAAGAAGAGAAAGGGATTATTACCTTTGTAGTTTCAAAGAACAACAACTCCTTGCTCCAATGTTCAGAAACTCAGGAACTTCAAAAGTTCTCTGTTTTTCACCAACAGGAACACAGTCAATAGAGTAAACCCTCTATCCTCTGAATGCTTAGATCCTCCTTGGTGGGAATGATTCTAACTTTTGGATGAAGTTTGGGAATTTGAGAGTGAGAGAAAATTTTCACAGCAATTCTCCCAAATGCAAAAACAGCAAGAATCGATCAAATTGAACATCAACTCTCTTCTCCCTGTTAAACTGTCGATAGGGAGAAGAAGGGGGGGAGTGGGAACGTGTCTGGATGACACGTTTCCTTATTTTATTATTAAAATAATAATAATAATAAAATAATAATTAAATCAAATTTAATTATTAATTTAAATCATATTTAAATAATACAAAATAAATATCATATATTTAATTTGGATTAAATCTCATTTAATCATATAACCCCTTTAACCTATAGTTTTAATGTACATTTAGTGCACATTAAATTTTAACATATAGTTTTCAAATGTGAATCACATTCACATTTAATATAATATTTGAACTCTTTCAAATATTCAATTCTCTCATATAATTTAATACGAATCATATTCAAAATAAATTTATAATATATAGTTCCAAAACTATATATTATATCATATCTAAATACATTAAATACATTCCATGATGAATTTGAACATTTCAACGCAAATGATCTAAGAACTCTTTACGAGCTAGAAGATGGACCTAATGGACCTACAAATCAGAAGCTCCAACGATACGACATTGTTCGGTTAATCTCATTAACCTCCCAATCAACATTCGTT
The DNA here is from genome assembly GCA_036507285.1 of Trichosanthes cucumerina. NCBI lineage: Eukaryota > Viridiplantae > Streptophyta > Magnoliopsida > Cucurbitales > Cucurbitaceae > Trichosanthes > Trichosanthes cucumerina. The sequence continues at coordinate 28,440,960 of CM071843.1, read as the reverse complement.
AACGACAGGAACATTCCACTAAAGTCCCACAACTGCACTCTTCTCACTGCAGATATATTTATGTTTCCATGGATATTGACCAATAACAACAAGTCAATCCTTCACGAATGTTGTAACACCAGTTGGGTCAAATTACCGTTTTACCCCTGGGTTACATCTTGTGCCTTAAGTACCAGTGCTCCTGTAATGAACAATTTGTTTGTGGTCCTACCAACAAACAGAGTCCTTCTCGGGCCAATGAGAGGGTCGGACCCTTTGTTCAAGTCCCAGAGACACCACTTAATGGAGCATTCCTCTACTTTCCCTAGTAAGCGGGAAGGAGTGAATTCCATCTTGCTAAGTTAAGTTCCCAACCGCTCACTCGGTCTTGTTCCCTAGAAAGTAGGCATATTGAGTCGTCGAATTTGGCCACTCTCACCCATACTAGTCAAAGGACAATCCCTCGCGAAAAGGAGTTCGTAACCTGCTTAGGATTGAGATTAAGTTGCCTAGGCATCCTCGTGAAATAGAAACCTAACTAGTCAACGGAGTTACTGATGGAGATCTGATCTCCTTGAGCAGCGAAAACGTGGTTCGGGATCGTAATTTGCTTGATTGTTTAGGTTGAATCAAAAATCGATTCATTGAAAAAAATACAGAACAAGCATGTTTTTAATCTAATTAAAAAAAAATGGAGATATACATGCAAACATACCTAAATTTAACTATTAAATTAAGAAGAGAAAGGGATTATTACCTTTGTAGTTTCACAGAACAACAACTCTTTGCTCCAATGTTCAAAGAAACTCAGAACTTCAAAAGTTCTCTGTTTTTCACCAACAGGAACACAGCCAATAGAGTAAACCCTCTATCCTCTGAATGCTTAGATCCTCTTTGGTGGGGATGATTCCATCTTTTGGAAGAAGTTTGGGAATTTGAGAGTGAGAGAGAATTTTCACAGCAATTCTCCAAAATGCAAAAACAGCAAAAATCGATCAAATTGAACATCAACCATCTTCTCCCTGTTAAACTGTCGATAGGGAGAAGAAGGGGGGAGTGGGAACGTGTCTGGATGACACATTCCCTTATTTTATTATTAAAATAATAATAATAATTAAATAATAATTAAATCAAATTTAATTATTAATTTAAATCATATTTAAATAATACAAAATAAATATCATATATTTAATTTGGATTAAATCTCATTTAATCATATAACCTTTTTAACCTATAGTTTTAATGTACATCCAGTGCACATTAAATTTTAACCTATAGTTTTCAAATGTGAATCACATTTACATTTAATATAATATTTGAACACTTTCAAATATTCAATTCTCTCATATAATTTAATATGAATCATATTCACAATAAATTTATAATATATAGTTCCAAAACTATATATTATATCGTATCTAAATACATTAAATACATTCACTTATGAATTTGAACATTTCAATTCAAATGATCTAAGAACCCTTTACGAGCTAGAAGGTGGACCTAATGGACCTACAGATCAGAAGCTCCAACGATGCGACATTGCTCGGTTAATCTCATTAACCTCCCAATCAACATTCGTTAACGACAGGAACACTCCACTAAAGTCCCACAACTGCACTCTTCTCATTGCAGATATATTTCTGTTTCCATGGATATTGACCAATAACAACAATTCAATCCTTCACGAATGTTGTAACACCAGTTGGGTCAAATTACCGTTTTGCTCCTCGGTTACATCTTGTGCCTTAAGTACCAGTGCTCCTCTAATGAACAATTTGTTTGTTGTCCTACCAACAAACAGAGTCCCTCTCGGGCCAATGAGAGGGTTGGGCCCTTTGTTCAAGTCTCAGAGACACCACTTAAGGGAATATTCCTTTACTTACCCTAGTAGGCGGGAAGGAGCGAATTCCATCTTGCTAAGTTAAGTTCCCAGTTGCTCACTCGGTCTTGTCCCCAAGAAGGTAGGCATATTGAGTCGGTGAATCTGGCCACTCTCACCCATACTAGTCAAAGGACAATCTCTCGCGAACATGAGTTCGTAACCTGCTCAGGATTGAGATCAAGTTCCCTAGGTCATCTTAGTGAAATAGAAACCTAACTAGTCAAAAGAGTTACAGCTAGAGGTTACTATTTTGTGGTCTGGTCTTATGTAACCTCATTACAAAGGTTATCCCCACTCACATGTCATCTACACGAACACGTTAGGATCACAGTGTTTGTTGTTGGAATTTTTGTCCTAATCTCGTGTTTGTAATATATTGTTTTAAATTAATAAGAGTTCTTCATTTCATCACTTTGTGTCTCACAATATTTATAAACTTTTCTAATAAACTAAGCTCCAGGGTCATTGAATTTATGAGAGAACTAGAACTTAAACGGTGTGTAATGGACACACAGGGAGGATCACGTTCGAGTTAATGACCCGAGCGGTCTCATGATATATAGATAGGGTTGGAGACCTAATCTCGATACATTGTGGATGCGACCCGCTTTGTATTAGATACAAACGAGGTGATCTGACTCTTTCATGTGGTTGACATGCGAGTGGGGGCATCCTGTGCAATGAGATTGTACAAGACTGGACAGATAATTATTAGAGCTACTGATGTAACATCGTTGACAGTAAGGACGAATAACTTCGTAGATGACCATTAGTGACTAAACCTGAATCCTGAGCGTGTTACGGACTCCTGTCTGCGAGGGTCTGTCCTTTGACTAGTACGGGTGAGGGTGGTCACATTTACTCGCCCAATATGCCTATCTTCTTAGGGACAGGGCCAAGTAGGGAGTTGGGAACTTAACTACGCGAGATGAAATTCACTGGTTCCCGCCTTTAGGGAAACTAGAGGGGTTGTTCCCTTAAGTGTTGTCTCCAGAGCTTGGACAACGGGCGCCCACCTTCTCACTGGCCCGAGAAGGGTGTTGTGTATGGTTGGACCATCACAATATGTTGTTTATTAGAGGAGCAGTGGGGACTTAAGGAACAAGAAGTAGACACAGGGGTAAAACGGTAATTGGACCCAACCGTGTCTACGAACAACCTGTGAAGGGTCGACTCATGGGCATTGGTTATATCAGTGGATACGTAATATTCTGCACTGACGGGAGTGCAGCTACGAGCTATAGTGGAGTGTTACCGTAGCTAATGAATGTTGGTTAACCGGGTCAAAGAGTTTGATAGGTTAATCCCGGATCATTAGAGCTCACCATCTGTGGTCCATTAGGTCCCTCAGTTGGCTCAATCTGGGTTAATAGAAGGGTTAATGTTTTGGTATGAAATTGAAGTGTTCAATTTCATTTTAAGGGCAATTATGTCATCTATATGAGATATGAATGATATAATATATAGTTTAATGTGAATGTGATTCATAATAAACTATAGGTTAGCCTAATTGATGAATTAGGGCTAATTGGAGAATTTAATTGAGAGAAATTAAATTGAATGTGATTCAATTTAATTAATCCACAATTATTGCAAATGAGATTTGCAAAATGAGATATGAGATAACTTATATTATGTGGTTATGTAAATGAGATTTGCACAACCTATGGAGATTTTAACTCCATCAATTCCACTATATAATCCCTTCTTGCAAGAAGGATTGTGAGCATTCTCTCATTTTTTAGAATTTCACCAAAGAGAAGAAGAAAGTTCTCTCTACTTTCTCTCTATTCTCCTCCCCTCTCAAAAACACAAAAGTTCCAACAAACTTCCCTTTTTCAAAGGAAGAACAACCGAGACTCCAAGTGGTGGTGTTCGGGTTCCATTAAATGGGAAGCATTTGTTGAGATCGAGAAACACGAAGAGTTCGAGATCGAGAAGCACGAAGAGTTCAAGTAAACTTCTTCTTGCTGTAAATTTCTTCCTTTTCTAGCATGTTGTTGCGTAGAATTATATTGCAATACCGCAGTGTACGCGTCAAGTTTTAGTATAGTGATTTATGAGTCCAAGTATCGTCCTCGGGAATGGGTTTCTAGATTAATTAAGTACTAAGATACTAATTCGCAAATTTAGTTAAAGCAACAAAACATGGATAGGTGTTTAACTAATAAGACAACCAAACAAACAAACATGTGGAGACACGAATTGCTAGAATTAAAGGATGTGATTTTACAAGTAATAACCTAATAACTCATGCATTGACCTCATGAGATGAATTTATAAACAAGAAGTAAATTACTCAAGAAAACCTCTCGGTTCTTAGTGAGCCTCACACATGCAATAGAATTCATAGTCTCCATACGAACCTACAACATGCATGACATTAAGTAACTTCTTTAAGTGTTTCCCTAAGAATTCTAGGTCACTCTCGTGCCGGACTACTAAGGATTTTGACAATTTTGCTCTAATTCAAGATTTATCTCTCGAGTCCACTTGAATCAACAAATTAAGAAGTAAAGAACAAATTGCCAAAAATAAGGACAAAACATGCTTCAAAACATAGCAATAAAGTCAAACAAGTAAATCAAATCCAACTACAATGTTTAGCTACTCAAAATCACCATAAAAAAAACTAAACAAGTAGGAAACGTCTTAGAACGCTGTTACAAATTGATAGAAAGAGAAATAAACTTAGGTGTCGATGCCGGTCCTTCGTCTCCGAGCTCCCGTCTTCGATCTCGAACCTCCGCGAATGCTTTGGCTCCAAAAATCACTCTTTTCTCTCTTCTTACAAGGTGTATTTCGAATTTAGAGCAAAACTCTACCAAATTGTGCTTCCTTTTGCAAGAATCATAAGGTTGTATTTATAGGCATCAATGGGCCAGCGTTGCAACGCTAGGGACAGCGTTGCAATGCTGTTCCCTAGGCGCGTATCAAATATGGAAACTATCGACAGCGTTCCAACGCCAGGGACAGCGTTGCAACGCTACTACCTTAACGTGCGCGCTCCTTATCGAAGTAGCGTTGTGACGCTGCAAGGCAGCGTTGCAAAGCTACCTGCACGGTCTTCATAAGCGTCTTCTTATCGAGATGGCGTTGCAACGCCAAAAGGCAGCGTTGCAACGCCATCGCCTGTAGCCTTCAAAGCCTCTTGGCTTCACATTCGGCGTTGCAACGCTCTATATGGCGTTGCAACGCCATCGCCTCAGGTCTTCAGCTTGGTTTGGTCTTCTCTCTTCCATTTGATGTTATATTTAGCTCCAAATAGCCTTGTTTTGATCTCGAGTTATCCAAATTGTCTCCAAGAGCTCCGTTTAAGCTTGTCACCTGAAATTGAGTGAATTAAACACGTAAAAGCCCTGAAATCATCATAAAACTAGCAATACTTAAGCCTAAGGATAGCACATTTTGTGTGCTATCACATGTTTAGCCTAGATTTTTTTTTATTAGATCATTTTAACAAAACCGAGTAGTGTAATGATACCATGACGATTCGATCGTCTTTCGCTGCGCGGGGATTCTCATTCCCTTCATTTGTATCAAATACAAAGTGGGCCACATCCATAGTTTTACCAGGGTAAGGTACCCAAACCTTATCCTCTAACTATAGACCCTTTAGGTTGTATCTCGAACCGAGATCCTTTATATGTACACTACATTCAGTTAAAGATTCATATAACAACCTTAGATGTTTAGTTTATTGGATTTAGGATTTAAATAAAGGCAAACTCATAGATAACGAACAATAACTCTTTATTGAAATAATAACATTTTATTACATTAATTAGAACATAAATACAAACTACGAGTTTTATGGCACAAACCCCAACAAACTCCCACTTGAATTAAAACTCTAGTGGGGTACATCATAATCTAAAACAGTGGTTACATGAGATAGAAATACAATAAACTAGGGCATCCATATACCCCATTACATATCTCCCACTTGCCCTAGATTAGCGTATGTACATATCTCGTAGACCCAGACTTTCCAGATGACCCTCGAACACTTTAGCCGTGAGAGTCTTTGTAAACGAATCAACATTATTGTGCTCTGAAGCGATCTTCGTGACTGTCACATCTCCTCGTTGCACTATTTCTCGTATCAGGTGATACTTCCTCTCGATGTGCTTGCCTCGCTTATGGCTGCGAGGTTCCTTTGAATTCGCTACCGCACCACTTTTGTCACAGCATAAGGTGATGGGAGATTCCATATTTGGAACAACTTCCAAATCAGTAAGGAATTTCCTTAGTTAAACAACCTCCTTAGCTGCTTCACAAGCAGCGACATACTCAGCCTCCATCATGGAGTCAGCGATGCATCCTTTCTTGATGCATCCTTGCTTGATGCTTTGCCATACTATAGCTCCCCCGTTAAGGGTGAAAACTGATCCCGATGTGGATTTTCGGGAATCCTTATCGGTCGAAAATCGAATCGGTGTATCCATGAAGGATCAAATCCTGAGACCCATACACAAGCGTATAGTCCCTCGTTCTCCTAAGATACTTGAGGATATTTTTAATCGTTGTCCAGTGGGTCTAACCTCGGATTGGGTGGTATCTCTTGACTATTCCCACTTGCATAACAAATGTCCCTGCCTCGTGCAACATAGCATACATTAAGCTACCTACTCTGCGGAGAGGCATAGGGAATATGTCTCATATCCTCAACTTCTTGAGGTGTCTTGGGACACTTTGTTCTCTGAGCAGATGAACTCCATGCGTGAAGGGTAATAAGCCCTATTGGAATTTTACATCGAATATCTGGACAACATTTTATCGATATAAGACGTTTGAGACAGTGCTAGCATTCTGTTCTTGCGATTCCTGAAGATCTGAATCCCAAGAACATATTGCGCCTCTCCCAAATCTTTCATTTGGAATTAAGTCGCCAGCCGATTCTTTATGTCAGTAAGGTATCATACATCATTCCCAATGAGTAGAATATCATCCACATAAAGTACCAATAAAGCTACTTTTTCGTTGATGATCCTCTTGTAAACACAAGGCTCATCAACGTTTTGGTCAAAGCCGTAAGACTTGATCGCAGTATCAAATCTTATATTCCATGATCTTGACGCTTGTTTCAACCCATAAATCGATCGATTGAACTTGCAAACTTTTTGCTCCCACCTTGGGCTATGAACCCTTACGGTGAGAGACATATAGATGCTCTCGTCAAGATTACCATTCAAAAAGGCAGTCTTGATGTCCATTTGCCAAATTTCATAATCATAAAATGCGGCTATGGATAAGAGCATCATTATAGACTTTAGCATAGCAACATGGGAAAAAGTTTCTTCATAGTCAACTCCTTCCCTTTGCGTAAAACCCTTTGCTACAAGTCTAGCCTTAAAGGTCTGTACCTTTCCGGCTGCATCTCTCTTTCTCTTATAGATCCATTTACACCCTATAGGTCTAACTCGTTCAGGTTGGTCTACAAGTTCCCATACTTAATTGAAGTGCACTGACTCCATTTCAAGGTCTATGACTTTGATCCATTGGTCCTTGTCTACGTCATTCATCGCCTGTTTATAAGACAATGGATCTTCTACGCCGTCATCAGGTATGACAACTTGAGTTTCAGTTAAACCCAAGTAGCAGTCAAGTTGGGAAACAACCCTCCCACTGCATCGAGGCATTCCCAACGACTGAGAAGGACGAGACTGACTTCAGGTGTTGGCTCTTCCATCAACTCTTGATGAAAGTCCAACTTGATCAACAACTCTTGTTGGTTCATGTGTAGCTTCATTTAGTATTAATTTACTACGCGGTTTGTGGTTCCTCATGTGATCTTCCTCCAAGATGTGGTGTTGTCAACACAATCACCTTGTTTTCTTGTGGGTCGTAGAAAAGACCACCTCTCATTTCTTTGGGATAACCAACAAATTGGCACAATCTTGAACGAGGTTCCAGGTTTCTTTGGGTTTGTCACGAGCACGTGTGTAGGGCAACCCCGAGATCCTGAAGTGTTGTAAACTAGGTTTACGCGCTTCCACAGATTCAAAAGGTGTTTCAAACACTTTTTGATGGAACACTATTCAAGATTTGAACTGCAGTCTCAACTGCGTATCCCCAAAACGAGGCGAGCAATTGAGCATAGCTCATCATAGAAACGAACCATGTCCAACAAGGTTCTATTTCTCCTTTCTGACACACCATTTTGTTGTGGTGTATTAGGTGCTGAGAGTTGAGAATTAATTCCATGTTCTATCATATAGTCCTGGAATCTGAAATCCATATACTCTCCACCTCGATCGGATTGAAGTGTTTAATGGTTTTCCTTAATGCATTCTCTACTTCAGCCTTATACTCTTTGAACTTTTCAAGAGCCTCAGACTTGTGATGCATTAGATATAGATAACCATACCTCGAATAATCATCTATGAAAGAGATGAAATATTCGTACACACCTCGAGCTTTAACATTCACCGGACCACAAAGATCCGAATGTACAAGTTCTAAGGGCTCTATGGCTCTGTAACCTTTTCCAGTAAAAGGTCGCTTGGTCATTTCACCTTCCAAGCAAGACTCATTAAGGCGATAAAGAATCATCTTCTAACTTGTTTAGAAGTCCATTCTTAGAGACTCTCTCAATCCGGTTGAGATTAATATGACCAAGTCTAAGATGCCATAGAAAGGTATTATTATTTGGAGAAATTATTTGCCTTTTGCTTTGAGTGTTATCATTCTTAAACATCTCCTGATTTAAAATTGCTTTAGTTTGATTCGGTTTAAGTACATACAAGCCGTTTTCTAACTTAGCACAACAAATATTGACACCTTCTTTGAAATGAACGCTTCATTAAATGAAAAGGTATCTGATGAGCTAAGTTCTATTAAACAAGAGATAGAAATTAAGTTCCTCTTAATATTAGGAACTATATACGATTTTATAAAAATAAAAATCTAACTCTAAAAACACTTTGGCATCTCCAACTGCATGAGTGAGAGACGACATTTTCTGTTCCGACCACGAGCGTCATCTCACCTCTCTTTCGAGCTCTGGAAGGAACTAGTTTCCTGAAATAAAGAGCAAACATGATTAGTGGCTCCTGAATCAAGTATCCAGGTAAAATCATCATTTCCCCACTAAACAAGTTTCAAGAACAAGTAAATCGATTTACCTTTTTCTCTTTGAGCTCAAAGAAGGTATTTTGGGCGCTTTAAGCTTCCAGTGCCCATCCACGTTGCAGTGGAAACATTTTCCTTTATCTGCAACCTTGGCTTTTCCCTTGCCTTTATCAGCAGCAGGTGCCTTCCCTTATTCTTCATAAGAGACTGGAAAGTTTGTAGTTCATTAAGGAGAGTAGTCAGGTTATACTCTATGTTGTTCATCACCGCATTGCTGCGGAATTGCAGGAAACTCTTCGGAAGAGATTCCAAGATGGACGATACCTGACTTTGCTCGTCAATGACTGCTCCGTTAATCTCAGCCACGTTGAAGTGGACGATCAGATCGAGAACGTGTTCTCTCACCGATTACCCCTCCTTCATACGGTTGTTATAAACGTATTTGAGGGAGTCGTGTCGAATCTATCCAGACGGTTGTCCAAACATTTCCTGCAGCGAACTCATGATCTCACGAGCTGAGACCATGCCCTCGTGCTTTTTGGCCAGAACTTAAGAAACACTAGCCAAAATGTAGACCTTGGCCTTATCATTGCCCTTGATCCAACGGTCGTACGTCTCTTTAACAGATTGAGGCGTTACGGCGGGGACACAAGACATTCCTCGGTCGGACAAACCATAGGTCGTCAACAACGAGAATCGTATTCAAGTTGGATTTCCACGTAGTAAAATTCTCACAAGTTAAATGATCGCATTTAAGTAAGGCTATTATTGAGGACGACATGCTGAAAATCCAAAATAATTCTAATTAGTTATGTCTTTTAACCCATTGTAAAACAAATCATATTTAGGAAAATTATTAAAGAACTCTAGTGTTTAAACTAAACCCAATGTTTAAATTAAACCTTTAATTTTGCAACGATACTTCAAGGGTTTAGAACAAAAGCCTCCGTCGGGCGTTCAGTCATTCCTCCCTTGAATTGAGACTTTCTCAGCCAATTCTCACTACCAGAACATCTCATGTCCCAATGGTCATTAGCTACCGTTATTTGGTCAAGGACTTGTTAACTAGTTTAACTCATCCCGTAAATGTGACCCTACCATTTTCAGGTCAAATAGGGGCCGAGCCAACAAAGCTACTATTAAGAAAGACAACTGTTGGCAAATTACCTAAGAGATCATATCCATTTCTAGAGTTCGCGGTGTTCCGATCCCTATAGTCAGGCCCTCCGTAGGGTTTGGTTGTTCTAGGACAGCCTATTAGGCGGACTATAAAAATCTCACGGTGCGACATAATGGAGGAGACCGTAGGATACGTTGACACGCGTCCTGCTTCCATTTACTATGGATACTTCCCTCATTCACCTTGGTATTGAACCATGCAAACACATACTGTAGGGGGACGCCCTATTCATGCCACGTAGCCGAGCATGGAACTCACGGTGTGAACTCTTGAGGACGTGAGAGTAAACTCGATGCGAACATCTCGTTTTCTCCAACTCAAGCTCCTAAAAATTAGGATATAGGTTTAACTTAGTTGGATTCCGGCTAAAAGAATCTATCTAAGTCTATGCCTATTATAACTATTATAACTAGGTCTTTTAACCTTATGTCTAGGTGAATAAACATTTTAATTACCTAGAGATAAAATAGAACTAAGGTTAATTCAACTCAAGTTCCGGGTCAGTTCCCAGGAAGGAGGTTTTCCGTTAACCGTCAACTTAAGTACCCCCAACTTTAGACAGAACTTCACCGGTAGAGTTCCCTCATAACCAATGTAACGCCACAAGATTTCCAGGTACACTTTAGGTTGTTCTTTGGATAGATTTAATGAAAGTAAATTTTAAATGGACTTTGAGGCTTTGTAACGTAATTTAAAATTTATACAATTGGAGAAGTTTGGATAATTCAAGGGTCTTTTGAAGTACTTAATTAAGATTAAGAGCATTTTGGTGATTAAATTAAGGGGAAGGGCATTTTAGTAGTTTTGGTTGAGAGGATGGGGCATTTTTGTAATTATTCTAAGAAGGGAAAATTAGGGATTGTTGTTGTACAACACGTTTT